>OX422208.1:604465040-605077530 GCA_949130495.1 Sambucus nigra
CGGTCGACTGCGTCAAGGAGAAAGGGTCTACTGCTTTGTTTCGTAGTCTTATTTACAACCCGCGGTCGACCGGGGGTCTAGGACCGATCGACCGGTGCCCTGTTTTCGGCCCAAGATTTTTGAGATTAGGATTACTTCTCCGCTTTGAGTTTAAAGTTTAAGGGCCCTCTAAATTAGATTATTATAGAGGGTTATGTCCTAAAGTATTTGAGGAACTAGGAATATATATATGTATATATTCACTTACAGTGAATTATTATATTTGGAGATATCCAATAAATATTAAGAGTTGATTAAGGTAATTATTAGTCATCAAAGTAAGAAAATACTTTGGGTTTAGTATCATGCTTATACGAATGCATGATTGTGATTCCTGGAGCGAATCTTTGGGATTATGGTCATCGCTATATGATATAGGCCATTCTAGCAGGTTATATATTCTAGGAGTAATATATGGTATATGTATATACTATGTGATTAAAGTATATATATATATGATATGATTGAAATGATTTTGAAAATATAAAAATGAATATTTTCAAAATGGAAAGACAAATGATTTTCATAATTGATAAAATATGGATTATACACACCTCCCTAAATCCCTATCATAAGGGAAGTTGCGCGCGTTGTGGTGAAGACTTCCTGGCTATTGAGCAGGTTGGATATAGTCCCTAGGCCATATGGGCGTTTATTTTTTTACTGCGCTGGTTAGGGGATTCTGGGTGTGGTCCTGACTTTCCCGCAGGCAATATGGCCGCTTCCCGATGTTGGTAGGTTCCCAGGTTGTCTTGTATAGATAGGCCCTGGAAGATGATATCCATTTATGGGCGCATCCAGTGGGGAAACCCGGAGGGGCGGTCGTAGATTTATTAAAGCAATTCATGATAATGGATTGACTTTAATTTACATTTCCTGAGTATAAAAAGGGAAATGGGATAAAGGTTTGACTTCGGTAACACTCCCGGATGGAAGAAGGGATGTGGAAGCATATGATTTGATCAAAGCATTTTCATGATAATGAAAATGGCTTTGGGTACATTTCCTGAGTATAAAAAGGGAAATGGGATGATTTAAAACGGAAAAGCATTTTTATGATAATAAAATTGGCTTTTAAAAGTTTATGTTATGGTAAAGCAATTCATGCTAATGAATTGGCTTTTAAATACATTTCCCGGATATGAGAAGGGAAATGGAAAGTTGTGATATGAATATAGAATACACCTCAATCCGGGAGGTAGATCCGGATGTGTATTATAAGATATAATTGATATTATGTAAACCTCAGTCCGGGAGATATTATTCGGACGTATATTGTAGATGTGTATATATATATATATATATATATATATATATATATATATGTATGTATATGTATTTATAAATTTGTGCGTGCTACGGGCCTAATGGATCTCTATGATTAACCCGGCCAAGTAGTAGTGTATCGGAGGGGGTCCTTGTTTGGATTTCGCTTTGCGAGACACCCCACGCACGAACTTAGTGTAGTGTTGAGAATGGAGGGAAGTTTAGCCCTTAGCACTTGGACTATCTAGGTTTGATAGTAGTTGGGTGATAGACTAGTTTAGCAGGGTAGTTTGACTAGGATGTTTTGAAGGATGCGCTAGGAGTGCACTGTTAGAAGAGAGGTGAGGGGTATCTCATGGGAGTGCGATACCAAACTTAAATATGAGATAAAACTATTTTTCTAAAAATAAAGCATTTATGCACTTGCAAAATATTTTCAAAATTCGGGCTCTGACCCGTTTATCTACTTTCCTTTCTTGCTATAAATATATATATATATATATATATATATATATATATATATATATATATATATATATATATATATATATATGTGTGTGTGTGTGTGTGTGTGTGTGTCCAGACACAGGGACGCCTGGATGACACTTCCTTCGAGTCAGACGTCTGCTGAAGCAGCTGTGGATGCTTGCGGGTTCTCAGTAGACGCTTCTTCTCTTGTACTCTAGATAGGAGGTATTGTATAAACATTCGAGCCAATGGCTCAACTGTATTTATTTATTCTTTTATACGTCATTCGATATGGTTATATAATTTTGAACCGAGTGTTCGGTTATTTTATTTCATTTCATTTTCCTTTCAGTTTCATTTACGCATTAACTTGTGGATGTTTTATTTTAATCGTTACAAAGAGTAGTTAAGTAAATGTTTTTAACGCTCGCCTAATAGGATATTAGTAAATAAAATGGATTTTCGACAGTGATGCTAAGGATGATCCATATGTGACTCCTGTTTTAATTTGATATAGGAGTGATCGCCCGGTATCCCATTTGGCGGGTTGTTACAGATGGTCTCAGAGCATCAGGTTCTAGTGTCCTTATGAATCTGTGCGGACGTACTACGCTTTCAGCGTTGCTCTCGATTTGATATAGAGCTTCAGGATTAGGATTGTTGATTTCTCTTGTGAGATTTCGTTCTCCTGCTATGTTAGAAGATTATAGAAATCTTTTGCGCGCTCGTTTGAGAATCATGTGCGGGGCTTGGATGGCAGCAGGAGGTGGGGCTTAGCTGGAGCAGCTGGTAGAAGTTGGGGACGAGGACCTTAGTAGAGGCCACTCTCCTTGTGGGAAATGCTAAGGATTGTTGGGATAACTACTAAAGTATAGTAGTTATGAGCATCTAAGTACCGCTATAGTAGAAAGTGGTACTCAATTTGAACTACCCCATGGAGATAAGGGTTCAAAGGGGATTTTACGGATAATTTTGATCGTGAGTCCCCGTGATTCAACAGGAATGATGTTGTTTTGGGATTATTCACATAAGGTTTGGTCGGAGGCCGACAGTGGATAAATGATGATATGGAGAAGCAAACCTCATACCGAGGTGAAGAAGGTATGACGAAGAGAGAGTCCTTCGGTGGAATGATGGGCTCACTAGAGAAGTGTTGCTAACACTTACGGAGAATGTGGGTGTGTTCATGTGCCCCCTTTTGGGGACATCCACGTGGGGAGATTTGTTGAAATAGGATTGTTGGAACCGGTGGTGGAATTTCCTTTTAACGAAGAGGTTAAGAGGATTAGTAAGGTGAAGTGCGGAGCCACAACAGTTGGTCCTTTCCCGGCAGGAATAAAGGACTAGGTTAGAGTGCCCAGATAGGGCCTAGAGTGAGAAATTTTGGTAAGAGGTGTGGCTAGATGAAGTTGTAGTGTTCGATAGCCCTAGACTCGTGTGTGTAAATTAAGTTGTGTCGATCTTGATAACATAATGATGTAGGCCTATGTATTTTTCCGCGATAGCGAAATTTTGTTTTCTCTTACTCGTCATAGAGGCGGGTGTTTATATTTTGTATATATACGTATAATGTATTTGATTGATCAGATCGATAGCAGGCTAATGATGGAAAGACTATCGTGTCCATGGTTCTTGGAGGGAACGGGTTGTGGTTGTGGTGTCTCACTTGGATACAGGTTGAGTTCGCCTTTATCGATTATGGGTAGATGGAACTTCGATGAGTAAAGGTTTCATCATTGTGGTTTGTATATGTGGCAACCTTATAGATATAATTTACGGTCCACATGATTATAATTGAGCTGTAAAATTAAGCTCAGGGTTGGTGTGCGCAAGGAATGAATATTAGTACGAGCGCTTGGTGGTGTGACTCTTAGTTAGAGATAGGAGTTCAGATCACCTTTTATTGATAAGGGATAGGATTATCCCGGTTGCATGTCTGAAATAACGGAACTCCGTGACCGACGAAGTGTTAATGTGTGGAGGGGTTCCTTGTTTGGATTTTGCTTTGCGAGACGCTCCACACATGACTCTTAACGACGTTGAGCGTGGAGAGATTTTATAGAATGTAAGGATGTGGGTTAGTCTTATAGTGTGGATGAACCACTATAGACTCTGAGTCCTGTGATGATGGTATGTTTATGGAAATATTGTGCTATAGAAAAGCACTAAAGTGGTCCTCTCACCGCAAGTAGTTGGGTGGAGTAGGACTTAGAGAAATTAATTTGAGGATAACAGTCAGGCCTTAATGAAAAGGCTAGCTTTGAGAAAATATGATTCGGTGTGAAGTAAGAAGTGTTCCTACAGAGAGTAGGCACTTTGATTAATTAGGTTTCCTTTCGTATGGGCAGAAGGATAGGATAGTAGAAATGCATTTGTAGGTTAGCGTAAGCAAGATTTAGGACGTCCCGCTGGTGTGCCTTAGGCCGTTACATCTCGATGACCGACAACGCGAGGGAGTAGTGTAACGGGAGGGTTCCTTGTTTGGATTTCGACTTGGCGAGATGTCCCACGCATGAAACCAAGCAAATATCGGGAGTTGAGAAAGGCCTTGGACACTAGGGACATATTTAGATTATCTTTTCGCGTAAGTAGGGTAACGCTTAGACCGTAGCATTAGTAGGATGTAGGTTCGATAGAGTTAGTGGCGCCGAAGTTAGGAGGAATGAAATTCTGCGGGTCGGGAGGACCCATAGATGAGTATTACACCGAGGAAAGGAGATCCTTATTGAGATAGAGTGTTACATGTCAGATGTTCGCTATGGATGTGTAGATATACACAGGTTAGAGAGGTGTATGGGCACCTTGGTGAGATAGTATTATATACTGCCCGAAGTAGGATGGGTGTAGTATATAAGGTTGAAATCCATGCCGATAGGCATTATAGATGATGGGTATTATGTGACGTATTAGAGTCACTTTATGATGCGGTGGCCGCATAGTGTATGGTTGAGAACCATTGGGTTAGTATCGTTCCCCTTGAGGTATTAGGATTTGGAGTGATCTTAGGATTGGTGGTGTAGGTCGTATCTGAATTTCGAGGACGAAATTCCGTTGTAAGGGGGGAGTATGTAACAACCCGCCCTTTTGGGGACGATTAAATTCCATAATTAAGTATAAATTGGAATTTGGGGAAGTTTCCTAAATAGTAATTTTTGGGATTTTTGAGGATTAAATGATTTTCGAAGGATGTTGTGATTATTTTTGGGACTATATAGGTCGAAATAATTTAATTATATGTCGTCGTTGAGTAAAGCGACACGAGGTAAGATTTTTTAATTGGAAAACCCGCATTTATTTATTTTGGGTCGGAATAGTGATTTGCGGTCAAGTACCTCAGATGGAAATTTCGACTGCGCCATGAGTCTCAGAATGTCTGAGATAGTCGAAAAAGAGTGTCCGATTGTCGAAATTGAGCTTCGTGGAATTTTAGAGGTAAAAATAACTCGTAATTGGGTAAACGAGTCATTTTTGGGTTTTAAAGGGTTAAAACCCTTTTCTCTATATATAAAGAGGAATAAAGGGAGAAAAAGAGAAAGAAAAGAAGAGAAAGAGAGAGAAGAGAGAGAGGAGGAAGAAAAGTGGAAAAAGGGGGAGATTTCGGCCACCCTCCGCCGGATTCGGCTCGAGGACGTCGGATTTTATCCACCAGGCAAGTGTTTACTTGCTTTATTTCCCTTTTTGCATAAATATCTCATACCATATTTTGGTATAATCAAACCCTAAGGATTTTGGGTTGGGGTTTCGTGGATAAAACGGGTTTTTGGGAGTTAAAACGAATAAACCCCTAAAAATGGTAAATTGGAGTAACTTAGGTTTTAACTGAAATTAATTGGTGATTTCGGGTTCTAGGATGTTTAGAACCCTTAATATATGTGTATTTTTAGTTGGTTGAGGTTGTAGGACGTTGGGTGAGGCGACAAAACCTTGGGAGAAGCTTTAATGGCCGAAACCTTCTCGAAGAAGGTGATAAATAGTAACCCATAAGCTTGTGGGGCTATTTTGACTAGAAAGAGAATTGATTTAGCTTTCGGTCAAAACACAAAAGTTTTAGATCGATTAGATACGGTCGCGTGAGCACTGACCACGTATTTTTATGATTTTTATAGGATTTGATATGATTTTTACAAGATGACAGCTCCAGGTTGAAATCATCAACTCGGAAATCAAATCGGGAATTGGAAAAATTACGGCTAGAATTAATTGCGTAGATGTTTGGGATAATTTTTGGGGTAGTTTAGAAACCCCGATAATGAAATTGGGTTGTTGGATGGAGGATTTGGAGAATTTATTTTTGAGGACCTGGTGTGACCGGTCGACCGCGCCACTAAGGTCGGTCGACTGCGTCAAGGAGAAAGGGTCTACTGCTTTGTTTCGTAGTCTTATTTACAACCCTCGGTCGACCGGGGGTCTAGGACCGGTCGACCGGTGCCCTATTTTCGGCCCAAGATTTTTGAGATTAGGATTACTTCTCCTCTTTGAGTTTAAAGTTTAAGGGCCCTCTAAATTAGAGTATTATAGAGGGTTATGTCCTAAAGTATTTGAGGAATTAGGAATATATATATGTATATATTCACTTACAGTGAATTATTATATTTGGAGATATCCAATAAATATTTAAGAGTTGATTAAGGTAATTATTAGTCATCAAAGTAAGAAAATACTTTGGGTTTAGTATCATGCTTATACGAATGCATGATTGTGATTCCTGGAGGGAATCTTTGGGATTATGGTCATCGCTATATGATATAGGCCATTCTGGCCGGTTATATATTCTAGGAGTAATATATGGTATATGTATATACTATGTGATTAAAGTATATATATATATGATATGATGGAAATGATTTTGAAAATATAAAAATGAATATTTTCAAAATGGAAAGACAAATGATTTTCATAATTGATAAAATATGGATTATACACACCTCCCTAAATCCCTATCATAAGGGAAGTTGCGCGCGTTGTGGTGAAGCCTTCCTGGCTATTGAGCAGGTTGGATATAGTCCCTAGGCCATATGGGTGTTTATTTTTTTACTGCGCTAGTTAGGGGATTCTGGGTGTGGTCCTGACTTTCCCGCAGGCAATATGGCCGCTTCCCGGCGTTGGTAGGTTCCCAGGTTGTCTTGTATAGATAGGCCCTGGAAGATGATAGCCATTTATGGGCGCATCCAGTGGGGAAACCCGATGGGGAGGTCGTAGATTTATTAAAGCAATTCATGATAATGGATTGACTTTAATTTACATTTCCTGAGTATAAAAAGGGAAATGGGATAAAGGTTTGACTTCGGTAATACTCCCGGATGGAAGAAGGGATGTGGAAGCATATGATTTGATCAAAGCATTTTCATGATAATGAAAATGGCTTTGGGTACATTTCCTGAGTATAAAAAGGGAAATGGGATGATTTAAAACGGAAAAGCATTTTTATGATAATAAAATTGGCTTTTAAAAGTTTATGTTAGGGTAAAGCAATTCATTCTAATGAATTGGCTTTTAAATACATTTTACGGATATGATAAGGGAAACGGATAGTTGTGATATGAGTATAGAATACACCTCAATCCGGGAGGTAGATCCTGATGTGTATTATAAGATATAATTGATATTATGTAAACCTCAGTCCGGGAGATATTATTCGGACGTATATTGTATATATATATATATATATATATATATATATATATATATATATATATGTATATATATATATGTATTTATACATTTGTGCGTGCTACGGGCCTAATGGATCTCTACCATTAACCCTGCCAAGTAGTAGTGTATCGGGGGGGTCCTTGTTTGGATTTCGCTTTGCGAGACACCCCACGCACGAACTTAGTGCAGTGTTGAGAATGGAGGGAAGTTTAGCCCCTAGCACTTAGACTATCTAGGTTTGATAGTATTTGGGTGATAGACTAGTTTAGCAGGGTAGCTTGACTAGGATGTTTTGAAGGATGCGCTAGGAGTGCATTGTTAGAAGAGAGGTGAGCGGTATCTCATGGGAGTGCGATACCAAACTTAAATATGAGATAAAACTATTTTTCTAAAAATAAAGCATTTATGCACTCGCAATATTTTCAAAATTTGGGCTCTGACCCGTTTATCTACTTTCCTTTATTGCTATATATATATATATATATATATATATATATATATATATATATATATATATATATATATATATATAGGTGTCCAGACACAGGGACGCCTGGATGACACTTCCTTCGAGTCAGACGTCTACTGAAGCAGCTGTGGATGCTTGCGGGTTCTCGGTAGACGCTTATTCTCTTGTACTCTAGATAGGAGGTATTGTATAAACATTGGAGCCAATGGCTCAACTGTATTTATTTATTCTTTTATACGTCATTCGATATGGTTGTATAATTTTGAACCGAGTGTTTCGGTTATTTTATTTCATTTCATTTTCCTGTCAGTTTCATTTACGCATTAACTTGTGAATGTTTTATTTTAATCGTTACAAACAGTAGTTAAGTAAAAGTTTTTAACGCTTGCCTAATAGGATATTAGTAAATAAAATGGATTTTCGACAGTGATGCTAAGGATGATCCATATGTGACTCCTGTTTTAATTTGATATAGGAGTGATCGCCCGGTATCCCATTTAGCGGGTTGTTACAATATATATATATAGAGAGAGAGAGGATCAAGTGAGGTCCCCCAGTTTGAGGTCCCTGAATGAGGTCTTTTTTTTTAAATAGTAAAAAAAAAAATTTGGGGCTGATTTTTTTTTATTGTTTTTAAACATTTCAGTAGGATCATAAAAAAATAATCACCTCAAAATGAATTTTTTACTATTTTAAAAAAATCGGTCAAACTTTGTCAGTTTTTAACAGCTTAAAAACTGACATCGTTTGATCGATTTTTTTAAACTAGAAAAAAAAATTCATTTTGAGCTGATTATTTTTTTATTGTCCTAATGAAATGTTTAAAAATCATTATAAAAAATTAGAGCCAAAATTTTTTTTACTATTTTAAAAAAAATGGATCTCATTCAGGGTCCTCAAACTGGGACCTCACTTGATCCTTTCCCTATATATATGTACTCACACAATCACACACGTACCCCACTGTTTTCACAGTGGGGTGCACCCTACTATTTTCGCACACGCTCACACACACACACACACATATATATATATATATAAGCATACACACATTCATATAAGCAAACATACATACATATATAGGACCATAGTTCCATATCCGATTTATATATGTAGACCCATACCCACATACGTATATGTGAAAAAAAATAGTTGTTATGTATATATATGTCAGTTATACTCACACCCATATACGGCTTCACTTTCATGGTTGTCAAACTCTCTCATAACTGTAAAAATATAATCTATGTATATATACTCCGTGAAAGAAGAAGAGAAGAAAGAAAAAGAAAGAAAGAAAAAAGAGAGTTAACTGGTCGTATGTTTTGGAGCAAATATTTTGGTTTGTGTTCCTGTAAGGACATGATTTTATAAATGTCCGTTATGCAATTAGTATGTCATATAATGATACACCATCGAAGAAGTTCAAGTTCACATTTGCATCAAGACGGATCTGGATATCAAGCTTCTTCAAAAATCAAGCCTCCGCGAGATGAATTTGATAAAGGTTATGTTTTTATTCCTTAGAATTTCACTTAGAATATTGGGATATTTTTCATCAAAAAATTTCTAAGTGTTGGAGCGGAGTTTTTAAGTTTTTCGTCAAAATTATTTTTTGAAGTTTTAAGGCACTGCATTTACTGGAAAAAGAAAAAGAAAAATATTTTTTAAAAGGCTCGTTCGAGCGACAATCTATGTTGTTCAAACGATAGGCCACCTAGCGTGAAGTTCGTTCAAGCAACACCTGTCACCGTTCGAGCGAGATTCGATTTCATTCGAGCGATCTGCCGCCTTAATTTTTCTATTTAAGCGTATTAGACAACTCCGTTTTTCTCAAGAAGACCTGAGATTTTAAACTGTGATGAAATTGCTATTGCAGAAATATTTGTCATCTCACCTTTTCATTTTCAATTCACAAGATCCCAATGTTTATGTTAATTTTTTTGGAACCCAAGAACATGCTTTGATATTGTTGAACCTTTGTGGAGTGCGTCTCTACACCGAAAGACTGAGGTCATTGAGGTTCGATATGTGTGGATATTTCCTGAGAATTGGACTGCGGTTCATGTGGTTTTGCTGCGTGGAATCCATTGTTAACTCTAGACTTCGCGTCTATGTAGGTTTGATGAAGTAAACTTATTGCAAATTTCATTATAATTGTCAATTGCGATTTAATTCTAGTGAAATAAAAGGTTTTACCCTTAGAGAATTTTTCTTAAAATCTGTGAGTTAGCATATTTGTGTTTGTTGGTTTGACACGCGCACACCCGTAGATATTTTTTAAGGGTTGAATTAATTTGATTCGAAAATTGACTCTAATTAAATAAATTTATAATTGGAATTTTCAAATTTATTTAAATCTTTATCACATATAGTTTTATTTTTTACAAATTGGTATCAGAGCAGGTTACGCTAATTTATCGCGTGATCCTATTTTTTCGCAAAAATTTGTGTGATATTAATTTTTTGGAAAGATCATATTTTTAAAAATTGTCACAATGTTTCCAAGTGAAAACTTATATAATCGGTTCCCAATTTTTTACGGGTCTAATTACGCTTACTGGAAAGCCCGCATCAGATCACTTTTAAAAGCAATCGATGAGAAAGTTTGATTAATTTATGAAAATTGATGGATTCCTCCCACTGTCACCGCTAATAATGTCACAAATTTAGAACATGTGTTAGACTGGACTGAGGATGAGTTTAGGTGGAGAACTTTTAATTCACATGGGCTTTGTGCAATTTTCGGCCACGTCACCCCTGACGAGTTCCGACGTATTATGACGTGCACCACGTCTAAAGAAGCGTGGGATGTTTTACAACGCACCCAGAAGGCACTAACGCGGTCAAGGAGTCTAAAATTTAAAATTTAACCACTCAATTTGACACTATCACCATGCTAGAGACTGAGTGTTTTGACGACTTTTATGCACGCTTGTCCGATATTGTCAACACTAGCTTTAATCTTGGTGATCCGATACCTGATACACGAGTGGTTAAAAAGATTTTAAAATCGCTGCCAAAAAGTTTTATTCCTAAAGTGACTGTTTTAAATACATTAGGTAATTTGGGCAACTTAAAATTAGAAGAGCTGGTAGGAGACCTCCAGACATATGAGATTGACATGTTTCCTGACATTGTCAAGCCTAAGGATAAAGGGATAGAACTTAAAGCCTAGTCTAAAAAGAAAAAGAAAGTGAGTTTTGTGAGTCTGAGGATGAGTCTGATTTTGATATGTCCATTCTTGCAAAGAATTTTAAAAAGTTTCTCAAAATTTCAAAACAAAATTCTACCAATAAAAAGTTTTTTGAGAAAAAGAAAGACAAAGCCAAATAAAGTGGTTAGAAAGAGATATAGGGTGAGGGAGATTTATAAAAAGTAACATGTTTTGAGTGTGAGGGAAAAGGGCATAAGTCATTTGAGTGTCCCACTAGACTTAGGAGAGAGGGAAAGAAAGTTGTTATGCCAGTCACCCTTAGTAATAGTGAGGATGATATGAAAGATTCTGGTAATGAGTCATCATAAGGAAAGTTTATTGCCTTTTTATCTGGTCATGACCCAGTTTGTCTCACGACGATGAGGATAATTGTGCACGTGAGACCCCCGAGGAGGATTTGAGTGTTTTTAGCGATGAAAAGAGTGAGTGAGCTAGTGAGGGTGATAGTGAGTTTCAGATCTCTTTTAGAGATTTATACGCATAGACTTTAAAGACTAAAAATTAAATAAGGATTTAAGTCTTAGGTTGTGATATTTGGAAAGAGATTTAGATGTTTTTAGGGAGTTTGAGGATAAAGCGAGCCAACTCGATAAAGTGAAGGTTTCTTTGAGTGAACAGTTGATAGCTTTAGGCCGGGAAAAGAGTGAACTTATAAACCGCATGTCATAATTAGAGAGAGATCTTAAGCACACCCTAGAGGTTAAAATCACTTTAGAGAACACATGTAAGAGGGAAGGAAAGATGGTTATTAATCCCATTTTGGGTACTGGTGAGAGTTTAGGAATAAATCATGACAGTGCGTCCACTTCACATGTTACACCCGAGTCGATTCCCACTTTAGTGTTTGATTCACATGGCTCTCAACCCAACTCACCTAGGCATCCCGTACCTGTTAGGAGAGCACGCAGGAGACGTTTTGAGAGAGGTGTACCTGGGCCTGTTTATGTTTGCTCACACTGCAAGAAGAGAGGACACCTTAGGGAGTTTTATTTTAAGTTGGGTCATGTGTCACGTTTTGCTACTACACGTTTTCACACACACGCACCCACACCTGATGCTCCGGATGATTACATAAGAGAGTTTTCACATATTAGGGAGCAGGTAAAATTTTAGTTAAGACTTCACATGATTTAATGGAGGTTTTTCATAGGATGTCACCACCTTTGGAAAACTCCACCGCACCTAATGGTTGAGGTTTAGACTTGTTCATTAGAATAGGTTTACTTGAATGATGATATCTTTTGCCTATTGCTAGTATGTATTTTTTTGTATTAGATTTTTTTATATTTGAAAAATACAAAAATATTTTATTTTGATAATTTTTTTAAAAAGACAAAAAGATTTTTGTAGTTTGTTTTACACCATTTATGGATGGAAATTTAGGATGACCGGGGCACAATTTCATTTCATATCCATGTGATGATTTGATAGTGTTTTGATATGCATCATCATTTAATTTTTGTGCTTTACAATATTTGGAGTTATTGAGATGTCATTAGTTAATACTACTTACATGTTTGACTCATAAGTTCCTATAATGCACACTTGCACGGATTTGATTTATTATTGTACTTGTTTATCACATATTGGTGGGAGTGTTGTCATCTCAATTCTATCTTTAAAACAAGCCATATGCGATAAAACTTGACAATGAAAGCAGTGCATGTACAAAACGTTTACCATGAGGAATTTAATTGCAACAAAATATGATGAGTGAATCACGAAAAAGGGCTATGAGAGTTCAACATTAACTTGTCGTGAAAGCCACCATTTAAAAGAGACCGAAAAAAATTAAAGGCAATATAAAGATTAATATGCCAAAAAGGGGCCATCTCAAAAAGAAAAAATAAATGATTATTATTTATGAGGGAGTTTGGATGGAAAGAAATGAAAAATGGGTTTGCACGTCCTGACACCATCTTGAAAAAGCATTCATGGTTTTAGACGTTATTGGTGTGGGAATCACTTTTGAATTTAATGTGTTGATGGATAGAGTCAATGTCATTTAAATTCAACACTTTTAAGTCCTAAGGACGATTTTGATATTCATTATATAGGAGTACACGTATGCATCGTGCACATATTTTATGTTTGATTGCGTTGATTTTCCTATTGAATATGTTCACACCCATTCATTCTGTTTCCATGCTTTGATTGTCTGAGTGTAAATTCATGGTGTGTGATTTTTTCGTAAAATTATTTTTGCATTTTGTTTGAAAAAATTGAAAAATAAAAAATATTTTGTCGATGATTGTAGTTTGTTTGCCTTGCTTATTGTGACATCTCCATGTTTATTTTTGTTTATTCGTTTCCTTCTCTATTTTGGCTAAATAAAAAGGGGGAGAGCGAATTATGGGAGTTTTGGCATTATGGGGGAGATTTGATTCTGATAATTGATGTATTTTTTTTATATTATTTCAAACTCGGTGCGTCAAAAGGTATGTGCTTTATCTCATGTGTGTAGGTACAATAATGGAAGATCATATGTTACACACCCTGATGAGGAAAGCTTGAAAATTTGATGATTTGAGGTTGAAGACTTTGAATAAAAGTTTTGAGACCTACATGTTTAGTACCTTGTCATTTTGGGGTTCATGAGGATATTAGATTTGTATAGGCATTTTATGTTTTGATAATTAGGATGTTTTTATTTTTTATCGGCATAGATATAGGGGGAGATTTGTAAGGACATAATTTTATAAATGTATGTTATGAAATTAGTATGTCGAATACCGATACACATCGAAGAAGTTCAAGTTCACATTTGCATCAAGACGGATCCGAATATCATGCTTCTTCAACAATCGAGCCTCCATGAGATGAATTTGGTAAAGGTTAAGTTTTTATTCCTTAGCATTTCACTTAGAATATTGGGATATTTTTCATCAAAAAATTTCGAAGTGTTGGAGAGGAGTTTTTTTTAAGTTTTTCATCAAAATTATTTTTCGAAGTTTTAAGGCACTGTATTTACTGAAAAAAGAAAAAAAAATTTAAAAGTCTCCTTCGAGCGACAGCCTATGTTGTTAAAACAACATGCCATCTCGCGCAAAGTTCATTGAACGATAAGTGTCACTGTTTGAATGAGATTCGATTTCGTTCTAGCAATTTTCTGCCTTAATTTTTCAATTTAAGCGTGTTAGACAACTCCATTTTTCTCAAGAAGACCTGCGGTTTTAAAATGTGGCAAAACTACTATTGCAAAAACATTTGTCTTTTCACTTTTGGGTTCTTAGAACTTTTTGTTTTCAATTCACAAGATCCCAATGTTTATGTGAATTGTTTTGGAGCCCAAGAACATAATTTGATATTTTTTAACCTTTGTGGAGTGCGTCTCTACACCGAAAGATTAAGGTCATTGAGGTTCGTTGCTTGTGGATCTTTGTTGATGATTGAACTGTGGTTCATGTGGGTTCGCTGCTTGGAATCCATTACTGACTCTAGACTGCACGTCCATGTAGGTTTGTTGAGGTAAACTTATTGCAAACTTCATTATAATTGTAAATTGCGATTTAATTATAGAGAAATAAAAGGTTTTGCCCTTCGGGGATTTTTCCTGAAATCTGTGAGTTAGCCTATTTGTGTTTATTGGTTTGGCACGCGCACACACGTAGATATTTGTTTAAGGGTTGAATTAATTTGATTCAAAAATTGACTCTAATTAAATAAGTTTATAATTGGAATTTATGAACTTATTTAAATATTTATCGCGCATAGTTTTATGTTTTACAGTTCCCTTCTTTTTTTTTACATGTTTTTTTTACTTTGGGGTTGTAATGAAGAAGAACATTGTATGTTCTTTTATATAGGTGGGTAATAAAGGTAAGGAGGTTTTGGTTTTAGTTTTTTTCCTAAAGGCGGTTAGTACGATATTTAACCTTTTATTTTTTTTCGTTTTTCGCCCCTAAAGTTTAAGTTTAGCAATTAAACTTTACGTCCCTTAAGTTTAACACCTAATTTTTATTTCAATTTCAAAGGAAATTTAAAATTTTACTTTCACGTAATTTGATATAGAAAATTTATTAAAAATGTACACGATATAAATATGTGTATAAATTTATAAAAGATGTATATTGGTACTTTTATTTTTTGACTAAAAATAAAATTATCAGTTTGACAGCTAAATAATTTAATTTAAAATAAAATAAAAATTGGGGTGTTACATAGGTACCCGTATTTGAGATGGTTTCACGGGGGAGATTTCATCGTATGGTCTTGCTTATTGTAGACTTTATGAATTTTGGGTAGGCGTAATGATTAATCCCTTGCATGTGATGACGTTTTAGGCTTGGGATGATCTAAGACTGTACCTAGTACGTGAGAGTGATCCCCGAGGGAAATAAGGTTAGGCCTTCATTATTTGAAAGGCTTAAGTGAGAGCCCATTTATGGGGTAGCAGTTATGGATCGTGGTTATGGGGTTATTAGACTTTGATATTGTCTCACTTGCTTTATACACTTTAAGTTGCTTTAGTGTAATGATATTTCGAATCCATTAGTTATATTCGTTTATGTATAATAAAACTTAATCATGGGTTCACTTGGAATTGGGATTGTAGTTTCATGTGATATTTAGGATTATTGGGTGGGATGAATGTTGTATCATAAATATGGTGTGATCGAAAGACCATTTATGAGAACCGTTTATGAGAGGAAACAACGTTTCTTATGATCAGATAATGAGGTCGGCTTAGGTCCATTGACGGTTGGAAGTCCTCTTAGCCTTGCCAACTCACAAGACCACAGAAACTGTGTACAGGTGGATAGCTGCTAGCGGAATGACATCGGCAGCGCTCAAGAGACAAGCATGAGGAATATAATGTTTATTATTCCCCCATTATTAATGGGTTACGAGAACCCATCGCTCTTTTTCATAAAGCCATCAATAAATTTGTACCTGCCTAATTTGTAAAGGCAGGCCACCTATCACCCAACATTCTTTTTGTCTCTGCTGCATTCTCTCTCTAGGCCCACATAAGTCAGGCATAAATATTACGCATTATCTTCCAACTAGGGAGATCGAGATATTGACTACTATTATACTATAATTTCTTACAGATAATCCTTTAGTCATCATTTCATTCATGGCTATTGCCCATTGAATCTAATAAAGACAGTTGATAAGCCTGTGGAAGTAGGCAGCGCATCAGGCCGAACCACGTAAACCTAGTTTTAACCTATTTACTCTCATCCTTTCTCTATTTCTCTTACTCTAAGATCAACACATATGTGATTAATCTCTCCTTATATAATGCGAATCTAAGATTAGTGTATTTACCTAAGACAGAAATTCATACACCAATTTTAGGCATTAATAATAAATTATATTGACTTTAAAAATGTGAGAGGCGGGTGCATAGTTATGATTTATCCAAATTTTGGCTACACTTTTATTCTATTTAGACTTGTTATTAACGTTGTGGATTTAAACATTTTAGGACTTATACCTCCAGTGCATCCACGACCTTGATTACTTATGTTAGCATCATCTCATTCTTGTCGGTGCTTCTAGGATGTAGGTTTCTCATGGGCCTGCGATCCTAGCCATTATTTTTACTATTTCGATTTCTATTAGAGAGGTTGTATAGTACTCTGCTCAGTTGTATTGGGTGAAGACTTATGCATTGTATGTTGTGTTAGTTTTTCAGACACTACTTTACATGTATTGGTATCAGATTTTGTTGGTTGATTTTCACTTCGTTGATTTGTCGTTCATTTGGTATATTTTCATTTTTCTCATTCTTAAAATGGTATTTAATTATTTAAACTCGTGTATTTTTAATTTAGACCTATTAAATCTATTATTAGATATTATAGGGTGTAGACACCCCATCCAAGTAACACCCCCCCCCCCCCCCCCCCCCACACACACACACAAAGAATCTCCTTAGGTCCCTAACACTCATCCACTCACCATAAACCCTAAATCATACTTCAAGTATGGATCTGAAGGTCGATAGGTGCTCCCGGGCCCCGTTTGAATACGGTCAACTCTCCAACCTCAGTGAAGCTCAATGAAACCTCTATAGTGATCTGAATTACCTTTGTAATGGTCTGTTCCGTATGCGAATCGGCCTCATGGTCCGCACGAACGATTCAATTTACTCTGAGTACTAATCTGTAGATCACAGTGTGATCCCGGGACCCGTTTGACTTTGGTAAACTCTTTATACTAAATGAAACCTTCAAGGTCTCTTAATTCCCTTTCCAATGGTTCGTTCCATGAGTGAATCATCCTCATAGTTCGTACGAATGATCCATTTTACTCCGAAGGGACATCGCGCACTTTCGGGCCCTGTTTAACCTTGGTCAACTCTCCAAATTGAGTGAAGCTCAAAGAAATATCGAAGGTCTCTGAATTCCCTTTCCAATATTCCTCTTCGTGCATGAATTCGTCTCACAGTTTGAACGAACGACCCATTTTCCTTTGAAAACCCCTGTGCAGAGACCATCGGGCGCTTTTGAGCCCTGTTTGACTTTAGTCAACTTCCAAACTAGAGAGTGGCTCAATGAATTCTTGAAGGGATTTGAATTCCCTTTCCAAAGGTCCCAATCGTACGCGATTTGGACTTATAGTTTGCATATTATGCCCATTTTCCCCAAAAAAGTCCCTTCCGAACTATCTATAGACACCCCAAACTCGCGACCTATCAGTACGGTGTACTTTCCCTTCCCAACAAGGAAATCACTATGTCGATAGGTAGGCCAAGGGCTATGCCAATCAATACCACCTTCCCCAAACCTAAATGGCACTATATAAAGGGTTAATGACCCCACCCCTTAAGGAGGTCCCCTTTCAGCAGTCAGCAAATATTCTATCGAAATCAGAGCCTTATCATTACTAAAAAAGTCCATTTTTCAATATTTACTAACCTCACTTTCTTTCCACACGTATTCATCCACCTCACCCTATCATATTACTTTCATACCACTACAAAACCAGTCTAAATACATTATGAATTCAACAACAAAGATCTATAAGGTGGACCATTCCTCACTATTTTCTAATTTATTCATTTAAGTGTTATTACTTACTTTATTTTCATTTTGTAATATTTTTTAGTTTTGTTTTATCGGCTCACATCAAATAATATTCACCTTTATATTATTAGTATTGCACATAACTTATTTTCATAAAACCCCAAAAAAGATAAAAGGAGGATTTACTCATAAGTTTCAAAAGTAAGACTTCCATTTTCTCACACTTGAACACATTTTCCTCCAAAAACACTCAAAGAGGAGTCCTACATTTGGGATTTATGGGTTGAGCCCCACTTCTATGCAATTTTCGAACAACGTGGACTTTGATGCCCCTTGGTCTATATAGGCATATTGGGCCAATATCGATATTCGAGTCCTTCCTTTTCATTTAATGTCTTTTATATTCTATTATAACAATTTTTTGAGCCTTGGACTCCTATATACTCGTCTCTCTTCCGACATGCGCATTCGTTCTTTCACAGAGATTCATGATTCGATGAACACTTATATCCTATGTTTACGATTATTTTGGGATGCATTCCTAGAGATGAGTCAGCTCCATCCATTTCGTCACACGAGTCGAATAATTCCATTCTCCCATTATTTATATTATACACACACTACAAAGAAAAAAGGAGAATATAAGCATAGCCCACGAGAGACCGAGCGGGAAAAATGGGTGGCTAACACCTTCTTATTTTGTAACTTAGTCCTCGGACCCTTTGAATCACTTTGTTTCGTATGCATCAGTATGACCTAATGTCGTTCTCTCAAGGAGGCGAAATTCTTTTACTTATTTTGAGCAAAATAAGCTAGCGACTCCATCTCTTCGTGTTATCCCCATTTGACGATGACCAATTTTATATCTGAGGAAGACCGCGAAGATGCCTACACTAGTGGAAAAAAAATGACTTACGTATCCTCGAATCACCCACATGCGCATGAGGAAGAAAGGGAGAGAGAAGGGGGTCCCCTCCTCCCCTTGTCCCGACTTTGGGGTCGGGCTCATACTGGAAGAATCTAACCTGGATGGTCACAGTGGCGACTCCGCTGAGGACATTCCTAAAGGACTAGACTTTATTTTCACGTCGGTGTTAGTTATTTACTCTCTTTCTTTTCTACATGCGTACATATACCTCCACTTGTATGTTCTCCTTACTCTTATTCTTACTTCTTATCTCATGCTTATTTCTACCATGCTCTCTCATCACGTATATATCACTTTTTACTCACTTGTACATGTTCACCATGTTCCACCTTATACCCACTTGTATATATTCTCCATGATCACTTAACACACTTGCACTTGTATATGATCTCACCTTTACTTACATTCTCACACACCACATGTAAATTATCCACATTTAGCTTCACTAGAATACACCCTCACTTTTTCTCACGTACATATATCTCTATGCTCACTTACACATCTCACACACCACTTATAGATGATCCATTCTTAGACACACTAACACACACGTTCACTTGTATAGATTCACATGTTCACTTACACTATTCCCGTGTCACTCTCTTACTTTGCAAATATCTCACTCACTTGTATACTCACATGCTTCAAACTCTATCGCCGTGATTTGAATAGTCGTCATGTTCCATGTATATACTTTCTAGCTTTACTTTTCATCTCATACTATTTTTATATTCCTCCTCGTAGTGTTAGTACTCCCTTTACTTAGCATACAAAAAAATCTCCATATGATACTAATCAAGGCTCATGCATTTTTGTACACTACATCATGTATAGGGGGTTCACTACATCATAGGTGCCAGTATTGAGGGGCATGGTTAGCCTAAGAGATATGTTTCTCACCTTCCATTGGCCTTGTACCTTCGACGTATATCGAACGGTTCCCCGCGCATCGTATCGCTTGATCGAGCTCACGGCAGGAGGTATATAGCAGGGAACTCATTCACGTACATCGAGTATATCGAATTAGCTCTCACATGTACCCTCCCCATGAGGTATATCATGAGTTAATTCACATACACTCAGGTATATCAAATGGCTTGTCCACACGTACTCATGAATGATTTCCCTTATAGGAAAAAGGTATATCGTTGAAGTCATGCCAAAAAACGGGAACCCTTCCACTAACCCACCAAATGCATAAACCTCATAAATGTGTCTGCCTTAGGACACTCATAATTAGTTTTTCGGTTACTATGCAAAACTCTGTCGAAATTTTGGGTTGCTATACCGCCCAAATTTTTGCGCTATTTCGCCCATTTTTTAAAAATAGGACCCTATTCATAAGCCTATAAACAAGTCAAACCATGTCTTATACCTTAAACCCTATATTTTCCATCGACTCGGGGCTTGTCCGTCATTTTCCTTGCATTTAGGCAAACATAATACGAGTGACACCTAATAATATTAATCATGTTGAGGATTCTCCTTTTCTTTCCCTCTTTTTAAAAATACAAATAACAAAAAAAATATTTCCTCCCTTTTTTAAAATGCCAAAAATACTCTCTTTACTTCAAAAATAAACCAAAATTATTTTTCCCTCTCAGGTCGATCGCATACCCAACTTTGGCTCGGCTCCCTATTGCCTTATGTCTTTTGCCAAACCACACTGAAGCTCCACTACTTCCTCTATTGCTTTGACCAAATTAGAAATTTACCTCTGCAAGTTATTCAAGGAGAACGTAAACTAAGCACCGAATGTTCATCCAGATCTGATGGTTGTCCAAGATCCGTGCAGTACCAAGATCGGTAACCCTAAATTTGACCCTTCTGCCCAAATTGTGCCTGCTAAATACCTAGCACACCAAAATCTCACCTAACCCCATCAAAGTTTGCCCGTCCTTTCTCCTACATAACATAAGCTTTGCTGACCAAGCTTTGTCACTCCCCACACGAGTCTGTATTATCGTATGCACTCATATAGAGGGGGAGGCATGGAACTATGTGCAGTACTAAATCAACTCCAAAGCTTTGGGATTAAATTACCCACAGATATGGTCATCGACTATAAAAGGTTCAGTGGCATGTTTATAGAAGCCCAAAACTGGGCTTCTTAATCAGAAGAAAGGGTGGAACCCATAGAAGAAATCATCATGGATGATATCGTGTAGAATTTATCAGATCTATTTTTCTAGAAAGAAGAGATATGTAGCATCCCTGAGTTGCTCACATCCTTAAAACTTCAATGGCATCTGGTCCCTTCAATCCTATATTTCCCCGTTGAGTAGGAATGCGTATTTGATGAAGCTAGAGAGGTTATTAAATGCATTTACTAGTCTTGGTAGGAGGACATCGTCACAAACGAATGGGGGGTGACTTCCATAGCTCAGATGAAGAATCAAATCATGCAGAAGCTAGTTTAGTTACCTATTTGTGTGGAATGATTTCTTTTGACAAATTATTAGAGGAAATCAGTAAAATTTGTATTCAGCTCGAAGTAGATGAAGCCACGAGTTTCCTATTATTCCCTTCCTCTGTTAACCACAATACCCGAAACGGGCGATATTATAAAGATCTAATTCCCCATTCTGTCGGAACAGATAAATGAAAGGGAATTGTCGAAGATATCCTAATGCCTGAGATGACCATTAAAGAAAGTAACACTCTCGATCAACTCAAGAAAACCTAACCCAACATCATTTTATAGGGACTCTTCATGTCATCCTACCTTCACTGAAATTCTCTGACAAAGCTCCTCATAGGACCCACAGTTTCTCCCTCTACCACTCCTCAAGAAGCCATAAATATGGTTAGATCCCTACCTCTACGAAAGTCCTGTCTTTCTCTGAAGAAGAAATCCTAAAATTTGGCCCTGATTACAATTATGCTCTCAATATCTCCATTTATGTTTTGAGGAAGAAAGTCCCATGATCGCTTATAGATGATGGATCCTCTCTCAATGTCTACCCACTCATAACTTTGAACTGCCTAGGGTTAAAAGTCAATAATCTCACTCCCATAGCCATCGGCATGCGTGCCTATGACAACCCCATTGGGAAGTAATGGGTTTTATAAAACTTACACTAGGGGATGGCCCTATCAACCCTATGATAAAGTTCCAAGTCATCGATATACCTGCATGTTTCAATCTCCTCCTTGGCCGCCCATGGCTCCACATTATCTGTGTGACACCCCGCCTAATTAAACATCGGGTGATCAGGCCTTTATTAAATTAAAACAGGTTTCTCAAATGTTTCATTCTTAGCATCACTGTCGAAGACTTTTTAATTACTAATCCCCTAAGTAAAATTAGACCGGTGCCAAATTTTATCTTTCTTAAAACAGATAAATCAACAATGCGGAATAAAGTACAAATAATCATGTACTATAATTCAAACAAAAAAGTAAAAGTACAACAAAACAAAAGTATTACCGAATAAACCATCGGCTAAAAATCCCAAACAACAATAAAATAACCACTAGTCTGAAACTAACATCTGAGACTAATACCGGACCACAAGTCCATACATAGAATAGTGTGAGATCCTGTACTATATCTGAATGAGAGATATCGTCTAGTCAAAATCCTGTAAGAATCCACTGTGCTACAGCTCCGAGTCTCTGGAATGGAATCATCATACATGGCATCCCTGTGGCTGGACATCTAAAAGGTTTTGAAAATATTTTATAGCAAGAGTTAGTACTCAAAACATTTTGAAAATATTTAACAAGCGTTTATCACAATATAAAATGCGGTTATTGATTACACATGTTAGGTTCTCGTACACTCTCTTGAGTTAACTCACCCCTCATCTTTTGTGCACACCTAACGTTCTACACTTAGTTTATCTAGCCATACCTCCCAAGCTAACTAAAACCAAAGTAGTCAACTGAACTTATTTGTACCCAAGTTCCAGTACCGCCCATACAGTACAACCGTTTCACTAACACCTCGCGTATGTTAATTAATTCTCAAGTAACATTTCATCTATGTTATTTTTCAAGACTTCTCGTTTAGTTTCACTACTAAAATTACTACAATTCTCACAATTGTTAACTTCCCACTTGTGTAATTAAGTTTCGCTACTTGAATTACTAAATAGATTTTCTCTATCTAAAGGTGCATTTCGTAATTAAGTTTCACTACTTAACTTACCAATTCAGTATGTATCTTTAAATAGATAATATATATCAATTTATTAATACACAGAAGTAGAATATCATCAAGTATATATATTTCACACACAATATATACTAAATATCAATCATTACTATTTTGCCCTTTTTATACACGTAAAGGACTCTTGGTTCGGAATGATTCATCGACCCCAAGTAAGAATTGGTTTGAAATGATACATCGACCCCAATTATTTATGTACACACGTAAATGATTCTTGGTTCGGAATGATACATCGACCCCAAGTGAGAGTTGGTTCGGAATTATCCATCGACCCCAACTATTTTTAAAAATATATATATACACATATTCTGGTTCAGGGCTCTTTCATCGCGACACCAGTTCAAGGTTTGGTTCGGCATTTCTCATCGACCCCAAACATATAATAACTTTATGTTAGTTCGGAATGTCTCATCGACCCTAACATAATTAATTTAGGTATAAAACTCTCGACTTAAAAGATCACATAATTCAGTAGGTACATGCCCGAACTATTAATTATATACGTACGTAATATTTTAATCTCATATATCTACCGTACAATATTCGCTTTACAATTTATCTCATCAATCGCATTTATTTGAGTAGTCACACAACTCTAAGGGTCCTAGTTACCCCTTACATATAATTTTAGTAGTTATTTATTACCCTACTGGTCTATTACTTAAATTGAATTTACTTCGCCTCGTAACTCAATTTCTGAAGTCCCCGATACTCTACTATAGCGAATTATTCTCATCGGTCCGTAATCTAAGCCCTACACCCAATGGCCATATCGGACCTCAATAGTATACCTACTGGTCTTATTCTCACTCCCATATAAGTATAATGTAAATCCTAACTACTCATTCATTCCCGAAAATCAACGAAGAATTAAACACAAAAAAATTTCGAGAAACAGCTTGCGTCGATCGATCGACTGTTGGGTTTGATCGATCGACATAGTCGATCGATCGATAGTTCGAGATCGATCGATCGATCGAACAGGGACAGACGCAGTTCGTCTTCTTCGTTAAGATTTTTCCTCCATTAACAAATCTTCAAACTCCATTACAGTCCACCAAACTTTGACCCAATGATCCTAACATATTTTCACATATACTAGGACAATTTCTAACGTGTCAAATACCTCAAAACTCCAATTCCTTTAAAGAAATAGTGAATTAAACCCAGAATTTCTTGAAACCCTAGTTATGGTGTTCCTCCCATATTTTCATTCAAAATCCAGATTTTATTCCGAAAAATCATCAAGTCTAATCTGAATATTAATCCTCTACATAAGTTAAATCATTCTACATGCGATTCCTATCCCAACATGTATAAATATCATCATTCTCCTATTAAGATATTGATTTAAACAAGACTACTCAAAAACCCTACACATGGGTATTATAACTTTATAATTTTTTTTGCAAGAAACAACTTTCCTTATGATCAGTAGGGTCTGATTTCGTGGTTGTTGTTGATGATTGATGATCTTCATCCTTCAATCCTTCTTCCTCAACAAGTTTATAATGAAAATTTCCTTTGAATCCTTCCCAATTCTTCCTTTTGCCTTGAGAATGGTTTCTCTCATATCTCTAATGGTTATGGTGTGTTTTCATGGGTTTTCTAACCCTAACCCCTCTATCATACGGGTGATATAAATCTCTCAATTTCGTAGGTCTCCATACCCTCTCATGTTAAAAGACCAAAACGCCCCCGAGCGGTCTCGGTTTAGTCCAAAATTACCCCGGGATTCAACTAGTACCCCGAGTATACTATTTTGACTAATTTGACCCTTCCGGACTCATCGGTGACCTCAAAATTATCATTTGAGTCACTTAACAAATATTACTCGTTCTCACCCCAACACGGTCTACACGCGTTAAGTAACTATTTACCACTCGCACTAAGTAAATATAATGAGGCAATATAAATCGGTAACTATCTCCCGATTGATATTCCAAAATTACAATTTTTAATAAATCCCATTAAATTACTCCTCTTATGTAATTTAAATTAAGCTGTATTTTCTCATTTAATTCTCCTATTTAATTAAATAAAATATTCAGAAATACGGGGTATTACATACTTCCCCCTTGCAAAGGAATTTCGTCCTCGAAATTAGGATAAGGCTGGTATTAAGGCTAAGGAACCTAGATATAATTGCATCCTCTAATACCCAATACCAAATCATAACATCCTAACGGTCGCCCCAAGTACATGCCTTGCTTCATTATAATTCTTATCGCATGTTACCCATGCCGCATATATCATAATTAAGTCTCACTACTTAATTTCTCCATAGATTTTCCCAATCCAACGTTAATTCTTGAAATTAAGTTTCTCCCTACTTAATTTACCCATTCGATGTATATCTCTATATAACATCTAAGTGTCTACTATCACTCATAAGTAGAATATTATAAGGTATATATTTCACACACAACATATACTTTAAGGAAAATTGGTCCGGCAAAAATCATCGGCCCCAATAATCCTATCATTTACATTGGTCCGGGAATCCCTCGACCCCAAGGTAAATGTAATGCACATGTCGGTTCAGACCTTCCGTCGATACCAATATTTATCATCGATTTGGTTCGAAAAAATCATCGACCCCAAATCGATCCCTCATGTATTGGTCCGGAACATCATCGACCCCAATACAGAGATTAAGCACACTTACTATCGTACATAAGTAGGAAAAATCAATAGGTATATATATCGTACACATAAAATATACTATCAGCACTTATTTTATAATCACCCCCCTTCTATAACACTTTTGGGGTTATTGGCTCGGAATTCCACCTCGATCACCAATAGTGATTAATTACTTGTCTCGGATTCACATCTCGAGCACCAATATATGTATATATATCTCATCGCACATGAGTTGACTATTTGAGAGCCATATATTACACATTTCATATACCCTAAATGTCATACTCCAATAGAATCCTCATATCACGCGTTAAGGACTAAAAGTTCAAAATGCCTCCTCGAACCACACCCAAAGTACATGTATTGTTCGTAATCGTTACCCACGAACCTAATCCTCATGTACAGTCCATATAGGCACTCACTCTACCTATAAATTTGCTCTTATAGGCATACATTCAACCTATGAATTGATCAGTGGGCTTCTCCAAAATTCCACTATCATAAGGGCGTATCATCATTCTTTCTCACTAACATTGAGTCGTAGGTAACACAACATACTCAAAAAAAAAAATTATCTCTATTCCTTCCTGACCATCTCTCACAGGGTGGAATTTTAGGATTTCACTCTAATTCACAATCATGTAGAGTGGCATCGTGCACTTGTGCACTCTCCCTTTTCAACTACATACTAATCCATCTCGGTCACCCCATTTCGCTACCCCAACGAAATGTTGGCTTAATTTTGATGTTCACAACCCATCAATAATTTATAAGTCTGTCTCCTCATTCCATCATTGGAAATGTAGGTTCACAACCACATTCCGGCTTCTCATTTCGAGTCCATCTCGCTCTATTAACTAGAGGTGTGTCTGGAGACAATCTCACTATGTCTCTCCTCAACATTGCTTCCCACTTGTCAACATTTTAGTAACGCGTAAGTCACTCTCAACACTCAGTTGAGTAACACCTTGTATCACTTCTTCACAAAAGTTAGGCCTCCCAATTCAAGAGATAACTTTTGAACGGTTTCCCACCGACTTTCATCCCATAGGGTGTGCTGGATCTCTCAGCACATATAATCTTGGATTATCATCTATCTCCCATGACGTTCAACCCATTTCATCGATACGACTTGTCTCCTAATTTCCCCACCGTAGTACAAAAAAAATTCCGCATCCCTCTATCTCGGATGTCTAAGGAATCCAATTGATTAGGGGGCCCATACACCCTTTTCTCCGTGTACATTTGCAAAAACATTGCAAGCGTCGTACCCGTAACATGTTTTTCCTCAACTCTATCCTTGTGTACATGTCGTGACTACAATCTTGCGGGTATTCTCCACCCCCTATAGACAAAAATCAAATCCTTGCCCACAAGGTTCCACTTATCCCTTCGTGGTGAAGTAAGCCTTTCATTGTTCCTCCACAACAGTACCGGCTCCACTGATGTCCTAGCATCTAACAACGTCTTCTCTCCTGACGTGCACAAAAATTTAGTTGTATCCCCTTTCGCAACCGTACTTAAACAAGGGACCTCTCCCCCATGCATTCTTATTGAGCATTGTCGGAACAACACATAGTCGAGATGCCCAAATTCCATTTCTCGACAATATGTGCAACCATACTCCAATATTTCTAAAGGAGCCAAGTGGCACCGTGCTTATACTATTACTAAGTCCTTAGCACTAATTATAACAGCGAGCTCGATCTCTCCGCTCCGCGGTCCTGCGACATACTTTGACACACATCATTTAGGTTCCTACACACCATAATCAATTACTATGATACGTTCACAATCTCTTAAATCTCTCACTTATTGATGAACAATAACAACTCGACCCACTTTCAGGTGAGGCACGTCATATACCCCATTCACTCGAGGCTAAAACCTATATACTTCCTTGTCCATCACTCTAGTGGTTCAGATAGTTTCTGGACGTAACACGCTTGTCCTCTCCGGAATGAAAAACTTATTGGAGTTATTATTTCCTCAAATAACTTCATGCTAAAAATAAAATGCATGGCCCTAGAATCCACACTAGATATCTTTACAAAAAAATCCCCTTACTCCAGGCCACACTTACCGGTTTGGGGTATCCCTCCTCTCGGACTTCGTAGCCTCGATTCTGAGCACTATCATCCTGGTTCCCTTAGTTCTACTGACCAAGAGGAACGCACTATGGGGCTTAACAGTCCCGACTTAGAATCTAATCATTAAATCCTCTAGTGGGTTTCCACTTATGGCTTGCACCAACCCCATTACATTCAGTCTTACTCTTAGACTAAATCTTTAAACTCTCTTAATTTCGCCCCCTAGGAGCATTTACCCCAACCTTGTAAGAAGTACCATACTGCCTTCATATACATAAGTCGTCCAAGAAGAGTTTTACCAAAATTGCGAACTACAACTCGAGAGTCCTTTCTCGCAAGGGCTCTTCTTCCCTTATACATATCTCATCGGTACAAGTTCACGTCAACGGATAAATTTCTTTCTCACGGTTGGCCTCTACTAGGTTTTCACGTGATGGGTTCCGGTATTTCCATTCTCTTCGCTTCTGAATCATCATTGGAGAACTTTGCAATTAAACTATACATAAGGTCTCTATATTTTTATACGGACCCTCGGTCCGAATGCAGTGATTGGTATCCCCGCCACGTTGTCCCACAAATTTTTCTCAAATTTTCACTTCTGGGTATTTCTACTCTATCCCTGAATGCCAAAACCTCTGTACATTCTACTTCCATTGGTTACCATGCATAGTCACCGTTTTATCACAATTTACGGCTCGTTCTCATCAAAAATTTCTGCAGACTCCCTCCCACTATCACTACATTGGGCGGTCTAGATTAGCATCCCCCTTTGCGTCGCGACACTTGGAAAATGCCTCAATAACCCTTGTAGCATCTACTTTCATTTCACAGTAGGAGTGACCTCAACAACGGTCATCTCTCCTATGATTTCCATCTTTGAACACTCCAGGATTCATGTTGAGCTCCTCCCTCCTGCAATCCTTCCAACGCCAATGCTGGTTCTACCGCCATGTTTGACGTACCATGCCCAATCGAACTCGTATATGTAACACGACATCTACTAAATAGCAGGAGATCGTAACTACGTACATAGGGGAGTACAACAATCCTAAGATAGGGATGTATGTCAATCAAATGATACGCTGGAAACGTAGTAAGCCGTACAGATCCTATGGACACTAGAACCTGATGTTATGATACCATCTGTGACACCATGCCTAATTAAACATTGGGTGATCAGGCCTTTATTAAATTAAAAACAGGTTTCTCAAATGGTTCATTATTAGCATCACTGTCGAAGACTTTTTAATTACTAATCCCCTAAGTAAAATAAGATGGTGCCAAATTTTATCTTTCTTAAAACAGATAAATCAACCATGTGGAATAAAGTACAAATAACTATGTACTATAATTCAAACAAAAAATTAAAAGTACAACAGAACAAAAGTATTACCGAATAAACCATCGTCTAAAAATCCCAAACAATAATAGAATAACCACTAGTCTGAAACTAACATCTGAGACTAATACCGGACCACAAGTCCATACATAGAATAGTGTGAGATCCTGTACTAGATCTGAATGAGAGATATCATCTAGTCAAAATCCTGTAAGAATCCACTGTGCTACAACTCCGAGTCTCTGGAATGGAATCATCATACATGGCGTCCCTGTGGCTGGATATCTAAAAGGTTTTGAAAATATTTTATAGCAAGAGTTAGTACTCAAAACATTTTGAAAATATTTAACAAGCGTTTATCACAATATAAAATGCGGTAATTGATTACACATGTTAGGTTCTCGTACACTCTCTTGAGTTAACTCACCCCTCATATTTTGTGCACACCTAACGTTCTACACTTAGTTTATCAAGCCATACCTCCCAAGCTAACTAAAACCAAAGTAGTCAACTTAACTTATCTGTACCCAAGTTCCAGTACCGCCCATACAGTACAACCGTTTCACTAATACCTCGCGTATGTTAATTAATTCTCAAGTAACATTTCATCTATGTTATTTTTCAAGACTTCTCATTTAGTTTCACTACTAAAATTACTACAATTCTCACAATTGTTAACTTCCCACTTGTGTAATTAAGTTTCGCTACTTGAATTACTAAATAGATTTTCTCTATCTAAAGGTGCATTTCGTAATTAAGTTTCACTACTTAACTTACCAATTCAGTATGTATCTTTAAATACATAATATATATCAATCTAATAATACACAAAAGTAGAATATCATCAAGTATATATATTTCACACACAATATATACTAAATATCAATCATTACTATTTTGCCCTTTTTATACACGTAAAGGACTCTTGGTTCGGAATGATTCATCGACCCCAAGTAAGAATTGGTTCAGAAAGATACATCGACCTCAATTATTTATATACACACATAAATGAGTCTTGGTTCGGAATGATACATCGACCCCAAGTCAGAGTTGGTTCGGAATTATCCATCGACCCCAACTATTTTTAAAAATATATATATACCCATATTCTGGTTCAGGACTCTTTCATCGCGACACCAGTTCAAGGTTTGGTTCGGCGTTTCTCATCGACCCCAAACATATAATAACTTTATGTTAGTTCGGAATGTCTCATCGACCCTAACATAATTAATTTAGGTATAAATCTCTCGACCTAAAAGATCACATAATTCAGTAAGTACACGCCCGACTTATTAATTATATACGTACGTAATATTTTAATCTCATATATCTACCGTACAATATTCGCTTTACCATTTATCTCATTAATCGCATTTATTTGAGTATTCACACAACTCTAAGGGTCCTAGTTACCCCTTACATATAATTTTAGTAGTTATTTCTTACCCTGCTGGTCTATTACTTAAATTGAATTTACTTCGCCTCGTAACTCAATTTCTGAAGTCCCCGATACTCTACTAAATCGGATTATTCCCGTCGGTCCGTAATCCAAGCCCTACACCCAATGGCCTTATCGGACCTCAATAGTATGCCTACTGGTCTTATTCTCACTCCCATATAAGTATAATCTAAATCCTAGGATACTCATTCATTCCCGAAAATCAACGAAGAATTAAACACAAAAAAAATTCGAGAAACAGCTTGCGTCGATCGATCGACTGCTGGGTTCGATCGATCGGCATAGTCGATCGATCGATCGAACAGGGACAGACGCAGTTCGTCTTCTTCGTTAATATTTTTCCTCCATTAACAAATCTTCAAACTCCATTATAGTCCACCAAACTTTGACCCAATGATCCTAACATATATTCACATATACTAGGACAATTTCTAACGTGTCAAATACCTCAAAACTCCAATTCCTTTAAAGAAATAGTGAATTAAACCCAGAATTTCTTGAAACCCTAGTTATGGTGTTCTTCCCATATTTTCATTCAAAATCCAGATTTTATTCCAAAAAATCATCAAGTCTAATCTGAATATTAATCCTCTACATAAGTTAAATCATTCTACATGCGATTCCTATCCCAACATGTATAAATATCATCATTCTCCTATGAAGATATTGATTTAAACAAGACTATTCAAAAACCCTACACATGGGTATTATAACTTTATAATTTTTTTTGCAATAAACAACTTGCCTTATGATCAGTAGGGTCTGATTTTGTGGTTGTTGTTGATGATTGATGATCTTCATCCTTCAATCCTTCTTCCTCAACAAGTTGATAGTGAAAATCTCCTTTGAATCCTTCCCAATTCTTCATTTTGCCTTGAGAATGGTTTCTCTCTTATCTCTAATGGCTATGGTGTGTTTTCATGGGTTTTCTAAGTCTAACCCCTCTATCATACGGCTGATATAAATCTCTTAATTTCGTAGGTCTCCATACCCTCTCATGCTAAAAGACCAAAACGCCCCTGAACGGTCTCGGTTTAGTCCAAAATTATCCCGGGACTCAACTAGTACCCCCGGGTATACTATTTTGACTAATTTGACCCTTCCGGACTCATCGGTGACCTCAAAATTATCATTTGAGTCACTTAACAAATATTACTCGTTCTCACCCCAATATGGTCTACACGCGTTAAGTAACTATTTACCACTCGCACTAAGTAATTATAATGAGGCAATATAAATCGGTAACTATCTCCCGATTGATATTCCAAAATTACAATTTTTAATAAATCCCATTAAATTACTCCTCTTACGTAATTTAAATTAAGCTGTATTTTCTCATTTAATTCTCCAATTTAATTAAATAAAATATTCAGAAATACGGGGTATTACAATCTGATGAGTATCTTCCTTTCTCCATCAGAAATTAAAATTATTCGCTAAAGGCCAGGTCATCATCATCCTTGGGGATACTGACAGTTTAGACAGTGCTACCACCAGCAACCCAGTATTGAAAATTCAACATGGGACCAATGATATGTACCTCTCTAGCTTCAAAATTATTCCAATGGGAGATACTTTCAAAGATTGGGTTTGTCCAGAACACAACCCTCATGGAAATGTTAATGTAATCTAGATGTTCAAGAATATTCACTTCATGCTCGGAATGGGGCTAGGACGACGCCATCAAGGGATCCATAAGCTAATAGTCCTAAAGGAAGCCTTTCCTCCATATAGCCTTGGCTACCAACCTCACCATCCGAACTCAAAGAACTCCGACCACCATGTCAAAAAAGAAGGGTGGAAGATGAAAAGACCATTTTGAGAGACTCTCTGAATGGAAGGTTTATCAAAGAGGGAAAAGACTTCCCTTTTTACAGATTCTCCGAACCATGGTATAACCCCACTAAGAAAATGATGAAGCCGGGAACGGAGATCTTCTTCAAAGACGATAACATCTAGGGCAAGGAATGGAAGCACAAGGTGAAAGATTTTACTGATGGGACTATAAAAACACATCAAACACTGAGAGTAGCGACTCTAAGGAGTCATTTGGCCTACAGACACTAGGGTTGAGTCTCTACATAATTCACCAAGAAGATGCGCCATCAGACTCATCCAGGAAGATTGTGACTGCTGAAGCACCTCTCCTTAACTGGCATGCCATTCTAGTCCAGCCTGCCCAAGCCCAGCCAAACCCTACTATTCACCCCCATTCAAGAAACCCCTAAACTTATCATTATTTCTCCTATTTCTGATATCAATGTAAACGAGGCCTCTTTTGATGAGGTTCTCAATGTGGTATTCCATGAGAACGATATAAATGAAGATTTTATGTATCTTATTGTGCCTTACATAAATTGCATTTATTCTAATCAAACTTTTGATGATAATGATTTTATAAATGAACAATTCTTAACTAATCTCAATAAGGAAAATAATAAATAACATAACTGAATTCAAACTAATGATGATGAGTATGTTCTTATTAACATTTATTCTAGTAGCCATATGCGCGAGATTGGGATAGGGTGCACCCTCAATGAGCATGAGCAGCACAATTTGAATAGCTTATAAAAGAGTCCATGGACGTCGTTACCTGGTCCTATAACAACATGCCCAGTATTGACTCGGAGTTAGCTCAACACGAGATCCCTACATTCCCAGAAATAAAACCTCTCAAGCAAAAACTGAGGAAGCTCCGAACAAAATGGTCCCTCGAGGTCAAGGAAGAAGCAGTCAAGCAGTTGAATGTGGGATTCATTCACATAGTCGAATACCCAACATGGATTGCAAATATTGTCCCTATGTTGAAGTCGGGAGAAAAAGTTGCATGTACGTCGACTATCGTGATATGAACAAATCATCCCCGAAAGATGACTACCCTCTGCCCAATATTGACATGATTGTGGATAATATATCTAGCCACACCCTCAAGTCATTTGCCGACGAATTTGTCAGCTACAACCAGATTAAGATTCACCCTAACCACGTGCGAAAATCACCTTCATTATCCCATAGGGAACCTTATGCTATAAATTCATGCCATTCGGGCTCATAAATGTCGGCCCACCTACCAAAAGGCCGCGAAAAACCATCCTACACGACCTCATGCATAGAGAAGACAACGTATATGTTAACGACATGATCAATAAGTCCAAGACTCAGGAAGGCCACATCCCCGCCTTGAGAAAATTCTTCGAGCGACTGCGACAGTACCAGATGCGGCTCTACCCACATAAGTGTGTCTTCGACGTCACTAAATGGAAACTTATTGGATTCATGGTTAGTGAGAAAGGAATTGAAGTATACCCCACCAAACTAAAATCCATACTCAAAATTTCACCACCCTAAATGGAGAAAGAAGTACGAGGATTCCTAGGTAAGTTGTAATACATCAGGTCTCCTCAGCCTCCTCAGCCAGGTCTCCCCCTCCTTCTATACTTGTCCATCACTAATACCGTAGCGGGGGCTTCACTGGACAATTACATTAAAGAATACGGCAAGTAAATTGAAATCTATTACGTTAGTCAAAAGTCGACCAGGTACGAAGTTAACTACACTACCTTAGAGAAAGTGTATGTATCCCTGGTCTGGGTCACATGAAAATTAAAGCATTACATGCTTTCATTTTCCATTATACTGGTATCCCGCATGGATCCCATAAAATACCTACTATAGACACCCTCTCTGTCGGGTCAAATGGCCTATTGGTTGATGTTATTAGTTGAGTTTGATATTGTGTATATCACATAGAAAGCCGTGAAGGGGAGATCCATCTTCGACTACCTTGTCGATCATCCTATGGAAGGAATTGAGGTTTGGGTCTCCGAATTTCAAGACGTCTACATCTTATACACCTGCCTCTCAGGAGGACCTCAGATGGAAGATGTTCTTCAACGAAACTTCCAATAAGAAAGGGTATTGTATTGGGACACTCATGATCGCTCTCGATGACTGTCACACTCCCATTTCCATCAAGATAGATTTATCTTGCACCAATAATATGATAGAATACTAGGCATGCATCGTAGGGCTCAAAATCACCCTCGAGAAAGGAATCAGGCACATTGACATCTATAGGGACTCTGCCCTCATTTTTGGATAAATCCTCAAAAAATGAAATGTCAAAGACGAGAATCTCCTACCCTTCCATGCCCACCTAGAAGAGATTGCCTCCTAATTCAAAGATGCCACCTTCTATTACCTTCCTCGCTTAAAGAACAACCTAGCCGACACACTAGCAACCCTTGCCTCCATGGTTGACATGCTTGAACAAATAACAATGAACCTTTTCCTAGTTTATAAACAAGTTGCGCCCACTCACTGTTACTAAATCAAGCTCGTCAGCGAAGAAAACTCTAACTTGGTGGGATTATGGTACTATGACATTTGGCGCCTTCTCACGCATAGTAGGTATCCCCGAGACATGAATAAGAAAGATCGTGTGACCCTTCACAAACTAGCTGCCCAGTACGTTATCTTGGATAAAGTGTTTTTTAATAGAAACTTTAACAGAACTCGTTTGTATTACATAGCAAGGGAATGATATTAAAGGAATGATGTAGAAAATTCACATCAAGGAATACGATCCCCACACGAATGGTCACATTCTTACCAAGAAAATCATTCTTCCCGAGTATTATTGAACCTCCATGATCCAAGACTGCACTGCCTATGTTCAAAAATGCCTCAATTTCCAATAGTTTAGCAACCTCCAACACTTGCCTCCCCAAGAGTTGTACAACATGACCTCCCACTAACCCCTCTCTACCTAGGGCACAGATATCATTGGGAAGGTCACTCCCAAAGCTTCAAAAGGGCATAAATTCATCCTGGTCGCCATTAACTATTTCACGAAATGGGTCGAAGTCGAGTCATACACGGTGTTAAATGTGAATAAAGTGGCCAAGTTTATGTGAAAGAATATTGTTTTCCACTACGGGGTCCCCCATGAGTTGGTATTATACAATGGACTCCATTTCAAAGCCAGGGTCACAAAATTAGCTGATGCGTATGGATCCAGAGACACAAGTCTTCTCCCTACCATCCCCAAACCAAAGGCGTTGTCAGCCAATAAGAGCCTCAAAATCACCATCAGTAAGATGACTAAAATCTGCAGAGACTGGTGATAAGAACCTAAAAGTGTACATTTTATACCCTGAATAGACGTATTTTAGGGGCTAATTATCAGCAATTTGGGTCTTATGCGCTTTATTGTCTATTTTGTAGGTCGAATGCACGTTGCAGTGTTCAAACATGTATTTCAAGGCAATTGTGCAAATTATGGAGCTAATTAACCTTGTCCCGTACCCTAACCTACCCTAAACCTGTCCCGAACCGTGTGTGTTTAGGTTGTCCCATTTTATTTTATTTGTTTCGTTTTATTTTTACAATTTATTTTAGATTTATTATGAATTTCTAGCTTTTATTTTCTATTTTTATATTTTACTTTTATTAGTATAAATTTATTTTATTTTGATTCTGATTTTGAGTAGTTTTTAATTTTTATTAGGATTAGATTTTATAGGATATCATTTATGTTTTAGTTTTATTAGATTTTAGTTTAATAGATTTTTATTTTTTATATTTATTTCTTTTTAGTTTCATTTTTAATTGAGTCTTTATTTTTATTTTTATTTTTAGAGTAGGATTTTAATTTTAGATTTATAGTTTTTTTTTTTTTTGTTAGTTAGTCAATTTTTAAGGGCCACAAATTAACACACACACCCTAAAACCCTACACTCTACCACACCCAAATACTCACTCACACCTTAATTTCCTACACCACAAACCCACATAACTAATCTCCCTCACCCTCACCCTAACATTCTACACCCTACCACACACAACCCCACACTCCATCATCTTCTCCAACACACCCACCTCTTTCTCTCTCATCCATCCATTAAACCCTCACACACTATCCAAACCCACTTCCCCATTAAAACCTAGCAAAACCTACCTCCATTACCATCACCTCACCCACCATCATCATACCTCCAGCTCCGACCCCGAAAAAACCCGCAACCCACTCGCCCCACATCCCGGAGACAACCCTCAAACATGAGAACCCATTTCGAATAGCCACCTAGCGTTGGCCCAAACTCGCGAATGCAACCCGAATCTTATTTAACCCGGATGCGACCTGCCAAATTCCTAACCGAACCCCATGTCCCATTTTCAAGCTAAACCCAATTCTTCCCTTTTGCCAAAAATCGTGTTCTCGACCTTCTGCCAATTTCCAAAGCCAAAATAAAAACCCACATGTGCCTAATAAACCTCATTTAACCCTTATCCATTTTACCCCCAACTAACTTTTGTCCACTTTTCCAAATAAAACCCCAACTACCCTCATGTGCACACAATTCAGATTTTATTACCTCACACCTTTGCCATGCACATGTGCTAACCCCATGCTCCTCTCACCATTTCCATACACCATCAAGCCAATTCCCAAAAATAACCCTTAGCCCCATGTGTGCCATGAATCTCCTATTTAAAGAGGTGAAGACCATTTGAAGAAGGATCTCCAATTTAGTTTTTTAAAACCCTTTTGTGATAAATTTCTCTACACCCCTCTTTAGAGAGAGTATTTGTATTTTTAGCAAATATCACAATATAGAGGTGTGTAGTGAAATTTATCTCTATGATGAATTCCACCCCACCCATCTATAATGAATTTTTCATTTTTAGCAATTATTTCATAATAGATTGTTGGAGTTGAATTCATCCATTATCATGTAAATAGAGAGAGAAAATTCTAGAGAAAAGTAGAGAGATAGGTTAGATTAGAAAATAAATTAGAAAATTATTTTTGTAAATATTTTTTATTTTTATTTTTAGAGATTTGTGAGGATAAATTGTGAGTAATTCAATTGAGTATTATATTGAATTGATTATTATTGGATGGTCATATTGGATCGATCGTGCTTGATTTCAATGAAATAAGAGTTTAATTTCACTTCAAGAGATTGGGTTTGATTGTTCTCTTCTCTTCTCATTTATTTTATGCCTTTGATTATTAATTTATCAAATTCCATACCATATTAGGCTAAATACCCTTTCAAGGGGTGGGGTGAACCCTTATTTGATGTTATTTTGATTTAATTAGTTTGATTAATTGAAAGTTCCCTTTTAATGTTCATTTTGATCCCTCGCCCTTAAATTTACGCCTCGAGAGATGGTAAATGGTTTTTGAGAGAAAATCGAAATTCTAGTTATAATACCCATTTTAGATTCTAACTAGAGATAGGGGTTTCTTAAGTGGGGTATTATTACCTGAATTTCAATTCTATTTTTATTTTCTAAGATGTACATAAATTTTGATGAATCAATCCTAGCGGGTGATTAATTAACAGGAGTGTAGATCTATTTTCTAGAGTTGTGGGGGGTTAAACTTATTTTTTTTTACAAGATTAATATTATAATTACACTTGCAACGAGAGTTGGTTTGTAATTTTGATATTAGTTTGGGAGAATTCAAATAATTAAATTAATTAGTTAGAATAGCTAAAATTTGTGGTGTAATCACATTCCTTGATTGTTCTCACATTTGCTTCCTCACTTATTATCTTATTTTAGTGTTAGACTTAGTTAATTATTTTTAGTCACTTTTTAGGTAATCGTTTAGATCTTTGATTAAGTTTAATGTTATTTCACTTCTTCTAGCCCAAAAAAAAAATTATTATTTTAAAAAGTCTAAAAAAATTAGAAAAGTAAAAAAAGCCCAAAAAGAAAATAAAAATTGAATTACAATTGAGTTTGTCTCTAGCTTACCCCCTTGATGTGGCTTGATACCTTTACTTATCTCTACAGTTGATATTGATATTATTTTGTAGTTATTTTTAAGGTTTTGATTAACTTGTCTTGCAACAACGACAAACACACGCAAAAGTCAAAGTTATCAAATGGCGACGTTGTCATTCTTGGGAGCGTGAAGCACTTGGGGCGGATTCAATTTTGTACTTCATTTATTTGATATATTTTATTGCATTTTAGTACTATTTTTCTTTATTTTAGAAGTCTTGTATTAGGTTTATTTTATCATTGCTTGTAGTGCGATGCATAGAGACACCTTTATTTTATTTTTCATTTTAAAAATTGTAATAATCGAAGACAAGCATGATAGGAAAATCAGACAAGGTAGAGAGAGGGCGTCCAAGGTGAGGATTTAGAAGCCTCTCTACTGTGGGTCGGAAGAACTCCCGGGGCCGACTGAGATAGGTGTGATCTCCCCTCGGCCGACCTAATTTTTCGGCACCCCACGGCCTAAAACCCGTGGGAGGTACATTTCTCAAACCCTCATGCCTCTCCTGTTAGCGAGTCAATTCTTTTGTGTGCTTTGTGGGCTCTTAGTTGATTTTATTCTCTCATTTATTTTCGAATGGTGTGACGAATTAAATTACTAAGACCTACACCCGGTCACTCACGAGAAGGGATTTCATCACCCGACTCACTCGCTTACCAACGGTATGCTACCCTACCATCACTACATTTAAAATCAATCAACTAGGTAGCCCAATAGGAGAAAATTTTATAAAGGTGATCACTCATATTATTCCATAATTTTTATCACCCGCGAACTTAATTAAAATTTGACTACCCTCTCACATAAATTTAAAGATAAAAATTGGTTATGTGCTAGTTAGGAATTCTCCTTGACTTGTGTGTGTCCAATTTATTTTTCGGTAGTCAATTTTAGTTAGTTCGTCAAATTAAGTGAGTCCACCTATTTTTTCCCACCCTTTTCTTCCAAAAAAAATCCAAAAATATTTTTTCCTTCGTTTTCTCCAAAAACATTTTCTTCCTTTATTTTTTTAGAAAAATTCAAAAAAAAACTCTTTCCTTTTGAAAAAAATATAAAATAGCCAAAAATATTTTTTTTCCTCACTATTTTCTTCCAAAAAATCCAAAAACATTTTCTTCCTTTCATTCTTTAAAAATCCAAAAAAATATTTCCTTTCTTTTTCAAATTATTCAAAAAATCAATAGAAAAAAAAAGAGAACATCTTGAAAATAAAAAAATAAGGTTGTGATCGGTGTTTCTTCACCCTCATGTTTGTCAAATTATCCAACAAGACTGATGCTACAGTCTTGTTTGGGGTGATTATCATCACCCAATTTTTCTGCCGCCCCGCACTTTCATAGAATTTATCCTTAGGGTGAGATTCTATCGGTCCGGATGAAGATATTAAACTTAGCGCTACTGGGAGGCAGCCCGTTGTTTCTTGTACTAGTCTCATCCTGTTTGGGGGTGGTGTGTCACACCACCCAATGCTTTATCATTTTTATAGACTTGTACACATTTTTTTCTTATCACTCATCGAGGTTTCTTCTTGGCGATATTTGTCCACTTCATTAGCGATTGATTCTGGTAATCTCTTTCCTCCCTTATGCTCTCCATTTTAAAACTTATTTTACTTAACATCAAGGACGATGTTCCTTTTTGTTTCGGGGTGGGAAATTTTATCAAAATCGTACCTCTTTTGAAAAATTTGTATTTTTGAACCTGATTTGTAAAATTTCGCGCAGTTTCTTTCATCTCACTCGTTGATGTGAATTTTCAATCATCCATCGTTTTAAGTCTAGGAATCAAGCTAGAAAATATTTTTTCTAAATAGCTCATGTAATACGTAACAAGGCATGTTTCACCATGAATTCCTAGACTCAAAAAAAAATTGCGCACTTATCACGTCACTACGGTTTAGAGTTGAGGAGTATTGCAATTCTCAAGAGAACCTTAAGGATCACTAGTAGAGACTTTAGCTTGTGAGATTCGTGATTTTCACCCTTTTAGAGTATTTTACGCAATATCCGAGTTACAAGTTGATTCAACTTCTTTGGGTCCGCATTAAATTATTGTATGATCTCATTATTCTTCATTAAATTTTGGCTTGATCACTGAGAACATCAACACTTTCGAGTTGTAAGAAACAAGTGCCTTAAATTTGTCCTAACCACTAGATTTTCACCCGTTCACTTCACCCATTATATTACCATGTTCTACCCTATTCACACATATTCCCCACACCCTCGCCTATCATCTCCATTTATATTTCATCCATCATTTTTTGCGAAAAAGAGTGTTGATTCCAAATGTAAAATGTCTTCAGTGTTGAGAGTAAAAAAAAGAGAAAAAAAAAATAGAAAAAAAAAGAAGAAAAAGTTTGTAGTTTATTTTGTTGTATTAAAGACATTTGTTCTTCGTGTATTTAACACTCCTATCACACATCACATATCCATCCATCTTACATACATCATTGCACATATCCATCATATCCTAACCCCATCCTTCTCATTCCCCCCACCCATATGTAACAACCCGCGTAATTTTTGGGGTATTTTCGAAATTAAGAGGAAAAATAAATTTTGAGATAAAATTATTTTTATTGCTCAAATATGTTGGTTATTAGTTTTAAATGCTAGAATTTCAAAACATTTCAATATCAAAATTAAAATGGAGTTTTAATTAAATTTTTATTTCAAAATATAAAACTCTCTAAGAGTCCTCAAAACATAAAACTCTCTAGCAAAAAAAAATATTTAAAAATATTTAACGGTCCGATCGAGCTGAAATTTTTTGGACATCTTTCTTTCATCTTCATCTAATTCTCTGTAAAATTTCTTTCAATTCCAACAGTCCGATCGTTCATAATAAATGTTTTAGTGTTTGTATCTGATTAGAACTCCTTTCTTAATCAAACTCTTAATCCTTTATATATCAACTAATTCGTGGCTTGGATTTTCAATTCAATTTTTCTCAAACTTTCAATCAGAAGACCTCTCCAAAACTACTCCCTTTCATCTACAAACCATAACCCCAAACTTATTCAAGATTTCAACATTAGATTAGAAGGCTTATTTGGTGTTTTCTCTAGTTTGGGCTAGAACGAGATTTGATTATTTTTGCGAGAGGAACGTGATTGTGTGTTTAGATTTTGAGGCTGAAATTATGTGATGATTAATGTTGGTTCTTTTTGGTGGTTTAAGGTATGGGGTTTTACACAATATGCTCCTTGATCTCGTGAGTGTTATTCTCGTTGTTTTCTTGTGATTATTGACTCATATTCGAATTGATAAATTCATTGGAATCTGAAATTTTTTTTGGAATTATTTTTATTCATGTGGTATTATTCATGTTTTCATTGAGCACGTTGTCATGAGATTTTAATATGGCCCGGACATTGGGCACCCGCCAAAATTTCTACCTCCAAGGGCTATGACTTGATAAAGCATATGCGGATGGGGTGAGGCCTGGTAACCCGGTTAATGTGTTGTTGCGAAATTTATTGATAAAATGCTAGTTAAATTCGCATTTGATTTGAATATTCGTATTCGCATTGTTGCGCTTTATTTATCGCTAACATATTATTATTGAGCATCTTTCATGTCGTATTGTGTACTTCCCTATCTTTTTCTTAGTTGGCAGGTGAGCACTGATTTGAGTGCTATGGACCAATTGGGATGATTTTAGCGTGGATTATTTGGGAAAAATTTTAATACAAGAAATGAGAAGACTTGTATTATTTTGATGTATAGAACATTGGAGATTTGTATTTTTCGAGTTAGATAGTTGTTGTATGTAATTCGAGAGAATTGGTATTAATTTGAAGAGATTGAGATTTATAGTTCTCTTTTGTTTTTTTGGGATTTAGATGCTCTATACCTTATTATTTGTGGAATTGATTTAGTTTATCGACAGTAGCATCTTCGTTCGCTCTCCCCGGGCGGGCGGGGTGTTACACCATAAACATTCATATTTCCCATAGGTGTTCGAGCAAATGAAAGTCAACGTGGTGAATAACTCGACGTTCTCACTATAATGATGAGCATTCTTTCATGAGATCATATTCTTTCAAAATGTTCTTTCTTTCTTATGTGTGTCAGACATTTGAACTTGCTTACATTTACTCACCTCCTCACACACAAGAGTGATACACTTACCCTAATCTCGAGAGTTCGTTTGAGAGAGATATATCCACTGAGATTTGAAGTTGGAGCGTTGATTTCGAAAAGGAAATCTAGGAATTACTCTTGTGATACTCGACCCGTTTTGACTGATTCCCACCACGCACGTTGAGTTCTAGGAAGTATGTGCCTTGAGTATTTACATGGCTAAACTTTTTACACATTCTAGCTTGTAATGCTGAAATTATTTCTCTCGTGATGGATTGTGCGATTATTCTACGTCTAATAAGAGATTGACTGTCTTTCAATAAATCTTTGGAAATAAGAATTTTGTGGGTATATTCCTTGTAAACCCTCACGAGACACAACTCGTCCTGTAGGGTAACCTATATGTTTAAAGGCTTGCTGCACATGCTAAGTGCAATCGCAAGTGCCCATAAAAGTGGTATACCTTTGGTTTCTTATCTTTCTCTTTCTCTCTATCTTATTACTCGAGGACTAGTAACGCTCTGTTTGGGAGTGGTGTGATAAGCACCTAAAAATGTACATTTTGAACCCCGAATAGACGTATTTTAGTTGCTAATTCTCGACAATTTGTGTTTTATGCGCTTTATTGTCTATTTTGTAGGTCGAAAGCACATTGCGATGTTCAAACGCATATTTTAAGCCAATTGTGCGAATTATGGAGCTAATTAACCTTGTCACGTACCCTAGCCTACCCTAAACCTGTCCCAAATTGTGTGTGTTTAGGTTGTCCCGTTTTATTTTATTTGTGTCGTTTTATTTTTACGGTTTATTTTAGATTTATTTAGAATTTCTAGGTTTTATTTTCTATTTTTATATTTTACTTTTATTAATATAATTTTATTTTATTTTGATTTTGAGTAGTTTTTAGTTTTTATTAGGATCAAATTTTTTAGGATTTCATTTATTTTTTAGTTTTGTTATATTTTACTTTTTTTTTACGATTTTAGTTTTTAGTTTAATAGATTTTTATTTTTTATATTTATTTCTTTTTAGTTTCATTTTTAATTGAGTCTTTATTTTTAGAGTAGCATTTTAATTTTAGATTTTTAGTTTTGTTTTTTTTAGTTAGTCAGTCAATTTTTAAGGGTCACAAATTAACACACACCCTAAAACCCTACACTCACCTACACTCAACCACACCCAAATACTCACTCACACCTTAATTTCCTACACCACAAACACACCTAACTAACCTCCCTCACCCTTACCCTAACATTCTACACCCTACCACACACAACCCCACACTCCATCATCTTCTCCAACACACACCTCTTTCTCTCTCATCCATCCATTAAATCCTCACACAATATCCAAATCCACTACTCCATTAAAACCCAACAAAACCTACCTCCATTACCATCACCTCACCCACCATCATCATACCTCCAGCTCTTACCTCGACAAAACCCGCAACCCACTCGCCCCACATCCCGGAGCCAAACCTCAAACCCTCAAACCCGTTTTGAATACCCACCTAGCGCCACCTGAAACTCGCAAACGCAACCCGAATCTTCTTTAACCCGGATGCGACCTGCCAAATTCCTAACCGAACCCCATGTCCCATTTTCAAGCCAAACCCATTTCTTCCCCTTTGCCAAAAATCGTGTTCTCAACCTTCTGCCAAATTCCAAATCCAAAATAAAACCAAAAATAAAAACCCACATGTGCCTAATAAACCTCATTTAACCCCTACCCATTTTACCCCCAACTAACTTTTGTCCACTTTTCTAAATAAAACCCCAACTACCCTCATGTGCACATAATTCAGATTTTATTACCTCACACCTTTGCCATGCACATGTGCTCACCCCATGCTCCTCTTACCATTTCCATATACACCCAAGCCAATTCCCAAAAATAACCCTTAGCTCCATGTGTGCCATGCATCTCTAATTTAAAGATATGAATACCATTTGAAGAAGGATCTCCAATTTAGTTTTTCTAAAACTCTTGTGTGATAATTTCTCTACACCCCTCTTTAGAGAGTATTTGCATTTTTAGCAAATATCTCGATATAGAGGTGTGTAGTGAAATTTATCTCTAGGATGAATTCCACCCCACCCATCTATAACGAATTTTTTCTTTTTTAGCAATTATTTCATAATAGATTGATGTAGTTGAATTCATCCATGATCATGTAAATAGAGAGAGAAATTCTAGAGAAAAGTAGAGAGATAGGTTAGATTAGAAAATAAATTAGGAAATTATTTTGGTAAATAGTTTTTATTTTTATTTTTAGAGATTTATGAGGATAAATTGTGAGTAAGTCAATTGAGTATTATATTGAATTGATTATTATTGGATGTTCATATTGAATGGATGGTGCTTGATTTCAAGGAAGTAAGAGATAAATTTCACTTCAAGAGATTGGGTTTGATTGTTCTCTTCTCTTCTCATTTATTTTATGCCTTTGATTATTAATATGTCAAATTTCATACCATGTTAAGCTAAATCCACTTTTAAGGGGTGGGGCTTATTTGATGTTATTTTGATTTAATTAGTTTGATTAAATGAAAATTCCCATTGAATGTTAATTTCGATCCCTCACCCTTAAATTTATGCCTCGAGAGAGGGTAAATGATTTTCGAGAGAAAATCAAAATTCTAGTTATAATACCCGTTTTAGATTCAAACTAGAGATAGGGGTTTATTAAGTGGGGTATTATTACTTGAATTTCAACTCTATTTTCATTTTCTAAGATGTACATAAATTTTGATGAATCGATCCTAGCAGGTGATTAATTAAAAGGAGTGTAGATTTATTTTATAGAGTTATGGGGGGGGGGGTTAAACTTAATTTTCTAAAAGATAACTATTATAATTACACTTGCAATGAGAGTTGGTTTGTAATTTTTATATTAATTTGGGAGAATTCAAATAATTAAATTAATTAGTTAAAATAGCTAAAATTTGTGGTGTAATCACATTCCTTGATTGTTCTCACATTTTCTTCCTCACTTATTCTCTTATTTTAGTATTAGACTCGGTTCATTATTTTTATTCACTTTTTAGGTAATTGTTTAGATATTTGATTAAGTTTAGTGTTATTTCACTTCTTTGTGACAACCCTCTCACCAAAATAAGGGGTGGCCAGCCCGATACTCCAATAATAAAGGGAATCATAGATAGACCATTCTCAGCATCACAATAATACAATAAGTATACGGGATAACCACTCTATATTTCAGAAAAACGGGTTGCCAAAAATTTTGTTTTATAGGTTAAAGAAACAATTTAAACAACCCAATTTGAAGAGAAAGTTGAAACCCAAAAGAACTTATATTACATTCGCATCAAGTATACGATAAGGGGACCGAATATGCTGTCGGTCAACAGTCACTTACAACAATATTAAATAAGTTCACTATGTTACATAATACATTACAATAAGCAAATACAAAAGCTTGGGCCACACGCCCGAGTAAATGACCCGATCGCAACTAGAGTACAAAAATGAAGGCGTCTATAACAACATATCCCGTAATATCAGCAAAGTATCATGGCTCCCAAAAAACACTGGAATAGGAAAGTCAGTACGGGTGTCCTTGCGGCAGAGCACCTGAGCGAATATAAGATTCATGCACAACAAGAAATATGAACGGGTCAGGCCCCAGTTTTATATGATCACACGATGAATAAAGAGTATGACAGTTATGAACAGTAAATCACGATTGATAGTAATAAGAATATACCTACTCAACTCAATGCATAAACTAAGGCAATTTAAATTATCATAAGTTTAATTCAGTTATGCAAGAGGATATCCCCAAAACCAATTTCTACTCCATTTTTACACACATCCATCAACATTAATCTACCCAAAACCATCCTACATGGTTATTAACTACCATAACCTACAATATCATCAACTTAAACCATGATTAGGGCTTAATCACATAAAAACCCATATTTGTTCCATTATTTCCAATACACAACAATCAATATGTAAGGACACAAATTTCCAATTAAGTCCATATATAGTTTTGGCTCAATTCCGGACAAAAAAATTTATTCATAGGTTAGTGATTTATTGTAATATTTTCAAGCCTATGAAGTATGTATTGAAGACGTAGCGGCAAAGAATTTAAAGCTTCATCAAAATGCCGGTTTGCGTGCCTCGTTTCTACGTCATCAACTAAGGTTCCATGCTCCCAAGGTATGAATGTAATTATATGTATATAGGAGCTTGGAACAATATGTATTGGGTGTTAGGTGTAATAAAAAACTGCATTTTATTTTCAGAAAGAATCAATTAGAACTTTAATATAAGTATATAAAAGTTTCTGGGTCAAAATTGAATTTTACAAACTTTCTGGTCGTTCGTTAGAAATGTCGTTCGAACGAGTTTTTTCGTTCAAACCAAATTTCGTTCGAACGAGTTTTGTCGTTCGAACCAGTTTCGTTCGAACGAGTTTTTGCTAACGAGCCCAGGCTGGTCACTCGTTAGAAGTCTCGTTCGAACGAGAATCGCGTTCGTTCGAACGAGATTCCAGCGGGAACAGTTATTTGGCAGTTTTTTGCAGTTTTTCCCCACTCCTCCACTTGGTTTTCAACCAACTTTTTTCATACATTATTATGTGCAGGAAACACATTTTCCAAGACAACGTTTCCAACATTGTTTATCTCCTAGAGAGAGTTTGAGAGAAAAATTAGTTTAGGAAAATGTTCAAGTTTTGAGTGTTCATCTTTAATGAAAAATTCATACACACTCTAGTTTACACCCAATAATTTTTTATCCAAGTTTCTATATTTATATCAATTGCTTGGAGTTTTTGGCACCGGTTTTCTCTACCGAATTCAAGAGACGTTTTGGGTTTGCTTCTACACCCCATCACAAAGAAGACTTTTGTTGAGATTCTACTCACACGGAGAAAGGCTCCATGCTTGGGTGACGGTGACCATATAAAGTCCCATCGGTGGATTCCGAGACCGCGGTGGTGTTCCGAGGTTGTCCGCTAGGAAGAGGTTTATACGAGAAGGAGCGTCGAGGCTTGAGAGGGATAGAGTCAGTCGTTGTAAGTCTATCTGTCTTGTAATTGTAATTCCATATCTAGTGGACTTGTGGCTAGGGTCGTCCGAGGTTGTTTCCCGTCTTGGGTTTTTCCTCGTACATCTCGGCGTAGTGTAACATTGTTTATTTTATCTTGCACAATAATTTAGAATCCATACTTAGGATAATTTCAAGATAAAATATGGTTTAATTATCACACTCATTTAATTTGGGACTTAAATTAAATATTGGGTAAAATTGGTTTATTCAAGTCATTTGCTAAAATTGGTTTCGCCTTACTTTGTTTAAATGAATAATCATGACTTAGGCAAATTCTAGGACTTGAATTATGTTTTAATTTGTTTTGAGAAATTAAAACTCGTTGCTATTTTTGAAAGTTGAACCATCACCTGTTGTACAACACTTCCGCATCATCTCTATTGAGTTTTGTGTTTTACATAAAAAGGAAATTAAAGTTTTCAATTCGAGATTATTAAAATCCGGGGTCTTTCAAATTGGTATCAGAGCCAAAGCGATAAATTATTTCGTTAACGATCCTTTAAATAATCTTTGGCTAAAATGGATTTTTCCCCATTTTCAAACTTTCCTATTTTTGATGGTTCAAACTACGCGTATTGGAAAGCGCGAATGAAATCGGCACTTAAATCTATCGATGAACGTGTTTGGATGTCTGTTGTTACCGGGTACTCCCCACCAACTCATCTAATTGAAAATGAACGTGTTCCCAAACCCATCGATAGATGGACCGAAAATGAGTTTAAGCTTGCAAATTTTAATTCCCGTGGTTTAAATGCCTTATTTAGCGCTGTCGCACCGGATGAATTTCGACGTATTATGACGTGTGAAACCGCTAAAGAAGCTTGGGATATTTTACAATTAACTCATGAAGGAACTAGTGTTGTTAAAGCTTCTAAACTCCAAAACCTCACCACTCAATTTGAAACTATAAAAATGGATGAAAAAGAAACTTTTGATAAATTTTATGCTAGACTTTCTGATATTGTTAATTCATCCTTTAACTTGGGAGAGAAAATACCTGACGACCGTGTTGTAAAGAAAATTTTAAGGTCCCTACCCGATAGATTTATTCCAAAGGTGACCGTTTTAAATTCTTTACCCACTTTAGCCTCTACGAAATTAGAAGAGCTTGTAGGTGATTTACAAACCTATGAACTGGATATGTTTCCCTCTAAAACTGAAAAGAAAATCGAAAAGGGTGTTGCTTTAAAAGCCCGAAAAGAGGCCAAACAAGTAGTAGAGAACGATAGTGATAGTGACTCGGAAGACATGGCTTTGTTTGCTCGTAAATTTAGAAAATTTCTTAAATTTAACAAAGATAAAGTTAAAAATGAGTTTAAGAAATTTGATACTTCTAAACATGATAAAAGCGAGAAGATTTCTAAAGCCGAGAAAATCCCTAAACCTAGTAATGAACATTTAGATAGGGACGAGTCTAATAAGTGTTTTGGTTGTGAAGGTTATGGCCATAGGGCTTATGAGTGCCCCACTAAACTAAGGAAAGATGGTAAGCGACCTATTTCATATAATGCAACCCTTAGTGATAGTGATAAGGAAGAAAATCCTGATTCCCCCACTAAGAAAAATTTTGTGGCTTTTATGGCTAGTCATGTGAGTGATAATGAGAACTCATCGATTGATGACACGATAGCACATGCCACTTCCAAGGTCATTGTTCATGATTCCCTTGTTTTTAATGATAGTGAGAGTGAAGAAGAAAGTGAGAGTGAAAATGAAGAAGAGGTTGATGTGAGTGAACTTCAAAATTCTTTTCATGAATTATATAAAGAATCTATTAATTTGAAAAGAACTAATTTGAAGTTAGAAGCTTGTTTAAGAAAGAGTGTCAAGGTCGTTGATGATAGTGCCTTAATAGAAGACCTTAGGACACATGTGAGGACTCTTCAAGAGAAGCTTAATTATGTAGAAGGCGAAAGAGATAACCTTAGGGGTTTAATGGAATCCTTGAAAAAGGAGCTTCTTGCTTTTGAAGAGCGAAATGTTTTACTAGAATCTAACATTGCTGAATTGGAAAATAAATTAAAAGATTCTAGTAATGTCAAATTTGATTTGGAATGTCATTCGGAAAAACTTGATAAAATGTTAGGAACGATCCAAATTAAAAATGACACTTGTGGTTTAGGCTTCAATCCTTGTAATGAATTTACTCATAATGCCCAAACCAATGTTTTAGGAGAATCAACTAGGAATACTTTTAAAGATCACTCCTTAAGTAAATCTTTTCGACATGTTCTCACTTGTACACATTGTGGTCGACAAGGTCATCTTAGGAAATTTTGTTTAGATCTTAAACGAATTCCTAGAAAACCCCATAGTAAAGTAACCACGGTAGTTAACGTTCCTACACCCCAAAATAGTCATTCCTCATTAATTTGGGTTAGGAAATCCGACTTGGTTACCCTACAAAATAGGGTTGTTAATTCTCATTTACTTACACATGCTTCCTCCCTTGCTAAATCTAATGGATGAATGTGTTAGTGTTTGCATACTTTAGCGTTTGTACTTCATGCTATATTCATATGCTAAATGTATGCTTGTTTAGTCATTTTCTAGTCATAACCTTATTTCATGTCACATGCTAGAAATCATGACTTGTTTATCTTTTTGTATTATATTTTGCGTTTGAATTAATTGAAAAAAAATATAAAAAGATTTTTGTTTATCATTTGTGTTTTATTTATTTCATTTATGCTTAATGAAAAATACAAATGATTTTTGTTTAGCCTTTTGAGTATATATCTTTCTTTGTGACTAAAAATGTTAAAAACTCAAAAAGATTTTGTTTGGTGTGTATTTTTGTTTGACACACTTTATGTGGCATATACTTGTGTTTGAATCCCATCATTTACGCTCCCACGTGGCTAGAACTTTTGGTTTAGATTTTCAATCCTTATTATGTTCTTTACCATATTTTATGGAGTAGTTGGATTTTGTATTGTTTAAATGGATTCTATTTCTATATGCCTCTATTCACACATGCACGAGCTCTTTTGAAATCTTAATGTCACATGTTATATTTGAGCTTTTTGAGGTGTTCTCCTATCAATCTAGTCATCTACATATCTATGACATAGGAGGACTAGTGCATGTCAAAATCCGTTGCATGTGAGATTTGTGTGAAAAATGAAAACATGATAAATTAATATATGCACGGGGAAGGGCTCCGAAAGGATGAATTAAATCCTTTGCGATAGTAAGCCACCGTTGATTGGATCTAAAAGAAATACGTGATCCAAAGGCCTAAAAACAGAATATTTGGCATTAAACAGAAAGCAATTGCCAAGGCCTATGTTTGTTTGATATATTCATTCAAAAACAAAAGAATATATATGCTCATTGAGGGAGAATTGGATGGTATATCAACGGTTTGCACAATGTCCGTTTTTCCTAGTTGTCTTTAATGTCATGACTCTATTTGGTTTGTAGAATCATCATCATGCTAGGCTTGTATGCATTGTGTATGTTTGTTCATTGAGTTCAATCTTTATATTGTCACATGAGGTTATATTTAACTGTGATGAAGTTTGCAATCAAATGAGAACTCCGTGAACGTTTCTTAAGTGTTTGGGTCTAAATTTAATTGTTGCTAGTACACACCCCTACACTTCCGTTTCCATATGACACTTGTTGCCATACGAGTGTGCAAACTTATTGTATTTTGTGTCATGTGTGTGTTTATATCTATATATATATATGCAAGTGCTCTATTGGTATATTTTTGGTATCTATATATATGATATTTGTCCTTGCCCTGCTTTTATTGCTCATATGCTTTCATGTCTTATCACTTTAAGCTTTCACATGTTGTTTATTAGTTCTTTATCCTTTGCCTATTCCCGAACAAAAAGGGGGAGAATGATGATAGGGGGAGAAATGGTATCTAATCCTATTATTATCGTCGTATCTTAGTTTGGGGGAGATTTATCTTAGGGGGAGACGTCTTTCTAAGTAAATGTCCTTGTTTCATAAAGGGGAGAGTTATTTTAGGGGGAGTAATTAATTACATGCGATTAATATATTTTGATATTCCCTATGCATTTGATGAGTTTGCTTAAGTGTGCAGGTATTCTACTAAAGCAGCATTGTTTAATGGCAAAGCGTTTGATCCTTGGGTTGAGTCAAGATTGGGCGCGTTATGTTTTGAGTCTAGTAGAGCTTGACGGCCCTTTAGGATTTTTGTTTGGTTTTTTTGTCCCGGAATAGCCAAAGGGGGAGATTTGTAAGGACACAAATTTCCAATTGTGTCCGTATATAGTTTTGGCTCAATTCCAGGAAAAAAACATTTATTCATAGGTTAGTGATTTATTGTAATATTTTCAAGCCTATGAAGTATGTATTGAAGACGTAGCGGCAAAGAATTTAAAGCTTCATCAAAATGCCGGTTTGCGTGCCTCGTTTCTACGTCATCAACTAAGGTTCCATGCTCCCAAGGTATGAATGTAATTATATGTATATAGGAGCTTGGAACAATATGTATTGGGTGTTAGGTGTAATAAAAAACTGCATTTTATTTTCAGAAAGAATCAATTAGAACTTTAATATAAGTATATAAAAGTTTCTGGGTCAAAATTGAATTTTACAAACTTTCTGGTCGTTCGTTAGAAATGTCGTTCGAACGAGTTTTTTCGTTCAAACCAGATTTCGTTCGAACGAGTTTTGTCGTTCGAACCAGTTTCGTTCGAACGAGTTTTTGCTAACGAGCCCAGGCTGGTCACTCGTTCGAACGAGAATCACGTTTGTTCGAACGAGATTCCAGCGGGAACAGTTATTTGGCAGTTTTTTGCAGTTTTTCCCCACTCCTCCACTTGGTTTTCAACCAACTTTTTTCATACATTATTATGTGCGGGAAACACATTTTCCAAGACAACTTTTCCAACATTGTTTATCTCCTAGAGAGAGTTTGAGAGCAAAATTAGTTTAGGAAAATGTTCAAGTTTTGAGTGTTCATCTTTAATGAAAAATTCATACACACTCTAGTTTACACCCAATAATTGTTTATCCAAGTTTCTATATTTATATCAATTGCTTGGAGTTTTTGGCACCGGTTTTCTCTACCGAATTCAAGAGACGTTTCGGGTTTGCTTCTACACCCCATCACAAAGAAGACTTTTGTTGAGATTCTACTCACACGGAGAAAGGCTCCATGCTTGGGTGACGGTGACCATATAAAGTCCCATCGGTGGATTCCGAGACTGCGGTGGTGTTCCGAGGTTGTCCGCTAGGAAGAGGTTTATACGAGAAGGAGCGTCGAGTCTTGAGAGGGATGGAGTCAGTCGTTGTAAGTCTATCTGTCTTGTAATTGTAATTCCATATCTAGTGGACTTGTGGCTAGGGCCATCCAAGGTTGTTTCCCGTCTTGGGTTTTTCCTCGTACATCTCGGCGTAGTGTGACATTGTTTATTTTATCTTGCACAATAATTTAGAATCCATGCTTAGGATAATTTCAAGATAAAATATGGTTTAATTATCACACTCATTTAATTTGGGACTTAAATTAAATATTGGGTAAAATTGGTTTATTCAAGTCATTTGCTAAAATTGGTTTCTCCTTACTTTGTTTAAATGAATAATCATGACTTAGGAAAATTCTAGGACTTGAATTATGTTTTAATTTGTTTTGAGAAATTAAAACTTGTTGCTATTTTTGAAAGTTGAACCATCACCTGTTGTACAACGCTTCCGTATCATCTCTATTGAGTTTTGAGTTTTGTGTTTTACATAAAAAGGAAATTAAAGTTTTCAATTCGAGATTATTAAAATCCGGGGTCTTTCAAATCAATACAATTTATTCATCTTAAATCACATATTAGCAAGTAGAAAACTTGCCTTGAGGTAGAAATCTGATATTTCTCTTGGTAGAAACAATCCCAATCTTCAATCTCCAATTTTCTTCTTTTTCTCCTCTTTTCTCCTCAATTCTCTTCCTCTCTATAACTCTCTATGTTAGTAAATACACTTAAGAGAAATAAATGAGGTGCAGAACTTAAATCGTGTCTATCTCCTTAATTCCCAACTTAAATTGTTAATACCACATTAAAATGACTCACAACTACACATTTAAGCTATAACCAGTCAAAAGTGCCTGAAACATAAAAATGAACTATGGCACTTATTTTGACTATCTCGCACATTTCGGGACTATCTACGTCCTCTAAATTGGCATCCGGCAATTGTATAAATCATTTCAAGTTTCGGTTTCATTTTAAACCATAAATGTCATTTAAAGCATATGACACTATAAAACGTAGCATGATGATATTTACAAACACATACCGTAAATATGCAACAATCTAGTAAATATTAACTTTCAACTCATTCAATTAATATTTACTCCATTTTCCAACATTTATATAATTATTTCACACAGTAAATTAATATAAAATAATTTCTCAAAACCGAGGGTTGTTATATACTCCCCCCCTTATGAGGGAATTTTTCCCTCAAAATTATGGCGTACCTTGTATAAAGAGATGCGAATACTTTTCCTGCATATCGTCCTCACATTCCCACGTCGATTCCTTGGCGTCGTGATGACCCCATTGAACTCTCACCAAGGGAACCACTAGCGATCTCAATCTATGATCTCCGTGCACTAAGATTTCAACCGGTTGTTCTTCATACGAAATATCGAGTTGCAAATCGATATCCTCCAAAGGAATATGCCAATGGGATCCTTCACGCCTCTTATACTTCTTCAAAGAGGAAACATGGAACACATCATGGAGCTGTTGTAAGTGTTCCGATAAAGCAAGTTGATACGCCACTGGACCTACCTTGGCAATAACGGGTAAAGGTCCAACATATCGTGGAGCAAGCTTTCCTTTCTTCCCAAAACGATTTTTACCTTTCAATGGCGATACACGCACCAAGACTTGATCCCCAACTTCTAACTCTACATGCCTTCTATTCGCATCGGCATAACTCTTTTGACGATCTTGAGCTATTTGAATGCGATTCCAGATGAGTTAAATCTTGGAAAAAGTATATTGGATCATTTCAGGTCTAAGAAATTTATTATCCCCCACATCCAACCAATAAGTGGGTGATCTACAAGGCCGGACATAAAGAGATTCATAGGGTGCCATCCCAATAGTAAATTGGTATAAGAGGCTTTTAAAAGTTCAAGCAAAATGAGGCCGATTTTTGTCCATTATCAATTTGTATGTCGTACGCCGTTACACCGTTGAAGAAATTCAAGATCGCATCTACATCAACGGATCTGAGTATCAAAGCATCTTCAACATCATAGCCTCTGCGAGAATGAACTTGGTAAAGTTTTTTTTTTATGTTCCTTAAAGTTCATACTTAGTATTGGGAAATTTTCATAAAAAAAAATTTCATAAAAATAAGAGGCTTTTAAAAGTTCAAGAAAAATGAGGCTTTTAAAAGTTTTTTATTTTTCTGGGGATCCGGACCGGTCCGCCTCTATACCGGACCGATTCGCCTCCGGACCGGTCTGCCTATCTACCGGACCGATCCGCTTGCTGCAGATCCAGTAAACCCCGGACCGGTAGTGAACCGATAAAGACTACTTTAAAAAGAACCGATCCGAGGTCGGACCGATCCGCCTCCTAACCGGACCGGTCCGCCTGGGATAGAATCATTCAGTTCCATGTGATTTTTATCCACCAGCTCATATTTCCTATATATATAACTATTCCGATGGTGTATTTCTTTAAGTCTTTGAGAAAACATTTCTAAGAGATAAAACACAACAAGACTTCATTTTTTTTATGTGCCAAACATCTTTTTGATTCACGCACAAAAATCCCAATTACTTTTGTGAATCTTTTGGAACCCTAGAACACAATTTTGTTATTGTTCAACCCTTGTGGAGAAGCCGTCTCTCTTCTTCATTGCTGACCACCTGGAGTTCCTGCGGGAGATTCCAGCCGACACTGTTTCTAGTCGTTGCTTTGAAGGTTTGACGAAGACACCGTGTGTTACACTTGTGGGCGATTATCAGATTGTATGTAAGTCAATGGTCTTGTAAATTCTTCAAAGTTCTAGAAATAAAAGGTTTTTCCATTCGGGGATTTTTCCTTAACTTTGTGTCCTTGCTTTATTTGTTTATGGGTTGACACTTTCACTTTAGATGCATGATTAGGGGCTGAAATTAAATAAGTGTGTCAAATTAGAAACTTGCGAAGTTAATCAATTATCACACGTAATTCTCACGTTCTCAGACCTACTTCCTCTTCTACAACCTTATTCCTTCAAGCGGGGTGACCTCTCTTAGGCAGCATCTGAGATGAAGAAACAATAGAATTAGAATACTATATAAAATAATCTATCTTGCAGGAGACCTCAAACACAGGCAAAAAAATAGTCCTAACATTAAGCTCTATATCAAAGAATGCTACGGTAGAACGTGACAAGTCTGCATAGATCCTAAAGACTCTGGAACCTGATGCTCTGATACCATCTGTGACAACCCGCTCACCAAAATAAGGGGTGGCGAGCCCGATACTCCAATAAAAAAGGGAATCATAGATGGACCATTCTCAGCATCACAATAATATAATAAGTATACGGGATAACCACCCTATATTTCAGAAAAACGGTTTGCCAAAAAAATTGTTTTATAAGTTAAAGAAAGAATTTAAACAACCCAATTTGAAAATAAAGTGGAAACCCAAAAGAACTTATATTACATCCGCATCTAGTATACGATAAGAGGACCAAATATGCTATCGATCAACTGTCACTTACAACAATATTAAACAAGTTCATTAAGTTACATAATACATTACAATAAGCAAATACAAAAGCTTTGGCCACACGCCCGAGTAAATGACCCGATCATAACTAGAGTACAAAAATGAAGGCGTCTATAACAACATATCCCGTAATATCCGCAAAGTATCACGGCTCCCCAAAAACATTGAAACAGGAAAGCCAGTGCGGGCGTCCTTGCGACAGAGCACCTGAGCGAATATAAGATTCATGCACAACAAGAAATATAAACGGGTCAGGGCCCAGTTTTATATGATCATCAGATGAATATAGAGTATGACAGTTATGAACAGTAAATCATGATTGATAGTAATAAGAATCTACCTACTCAACTCAATGCATAAACTAAGGCAATTTAAATGATCATAAGTTTAATTCAGTTATGCAAGAGGATATAAATGAATATCATTAATTAAAACCTCCATCATTTACACTATTCCAGTTCATTGTTCCATTTCTCATTATGAAACATAATCACAATTATATGCTCTTTATGGCATTTATCATGAATCAAGACCAACTTGAATAAGAATAGTTATATTCATATATATATATATATATATATATATATATATAACGATTCTAAGACCGCCCGTCCGGGCTTCCCCATTGTGCGCGCCCCTAAATGACTATCATCTTCCAGGGCCTATCAACCAAGACAACCTGGGATCCTAACGCAATATCGAGAAATAGACATATACTTGCGAGTGAGTCATAACCACACCCGGAATTACCTCACAGTCGCACAATCAATACAACATACATAATAACTGATCATATGGTCGAGGACTATATTCACCCTGCATTCACTAACCATGGAACTTCACCTCACGCGTGAACTTCCCTTATGATAGCCTTTAAAGATGTGTGTTTAAGTAAATTATTATTTACCATTTTCATTTCCATGTTAATAAATGCCTCACATTTTATTCGAAGCTATACGTAATTCATATCATCATTACAACCTCAATAAATGAATCAACTCTCAATTTATTCTCCAAACCTTTTTTATGGCGATATTATAAACCATCAAGACTAGCATCTCCCAATAATGTGACAAATACACTTCAATTATTTATTTCTACATCTCAAAATATTACATTGACTAATTAAGGGAAAAGAACACCTAATCTTCCATTTACTAATCCCCAAACTAAATCCTAACCATCCCCTTCTAACATAAGGTATTTGCCTACCCAATATAAGACCCTAGGACACTAAGTTTACTTCATACAAGAAGGTTCCTAAGTCCTAAGCCCAAAAGAAAAGGATAAAAATTGAGTTAGAAAAATAACTCAAAACAGCATGATTTCGAATCGATTCGCCCTAGGGCCAATTCGCCCCAAGCAGCGAATCGATTCGCCCAAAAGCGAATCGATTCGAATGACAAACCCAACTTTTTGCATCAACCGAATCGATTCAGACTTAACCCGAATCGATTCGGGTTCCCAGACCTATAAGCTGACCCCTTAGCGAATCGATTCGCCCTAAGGCCGAATCGATTTGCCATTGCGAATTTGCCAAGAATGGGTTATAGGTTACGACCCCTAGTTTTTCCCCAAAACCAATTTCTACTCCATTCTTACACACATCAATCAACATTAATCTACCCAAAACCATCCTACATGATTATCAACTACCATAACCTACAATATCATCAACTTAAACCATGATTAGGGCTCAAACACCATAAAACCCATATTTGTTCCATTATTTCCAATACACAACAATCAATACAATTTATTCATCTTAAATCACATATTAGCAAGTAGAAAACTTGCCTTGAGGTAGAAATCTCAGATTTCTCTTGGTAGAAACAATCCCAATCTTCAATCTTTAATTTTCTTCTTTTTCTCCTCTTTTCTCCTCAATTCTCTTCCTATCTCTAACTCTCTAGGTTAGTATACACACTTAAGAGAAATAAATGAGGTGCGGGACTTAAATCGTGCCTCTCTCCTTAATTCCCAACTTAAATTGTTAATACCACATTAAAATGACTCACAACTACACATTTAAGCTATAACTAGTCAAAAGTGCCCGAAACATAAAAATGCAATATGGCACTTATTTTGACTATCTCGCACATTTCGGGACTAACTACGCCCTCTAAATTGGCATCCGGCAATTGTATGAATCATTTCAAGTTCCGGTTTCATTTTAAACCATAATAATCATTTAAAACATATGACACTATAAAACGTAGCATGATGATATTTACATACACATACAGTAAATATGCAACAATCATTTCAACTCATTCAATTAATATTTACTCCATTTTCCAACATTTTATATAATTACTTCACACAGTAAATTAATATAAAATAATTTCTCAAAACCGAGGGTTGTTACATACTCTCCCCCTTATGAGGAAATTTTTCCCTCAAAATTCAGGCATACCTTGTATAAAGAGATGCGGATACTTTTCGCGCATATCGTCCTCACGTTCCCACGTCGATTCCTTGGCGTCGTGATGACTCCATTGAACTCGCACCAAGGGCACCACTCGCGATCTCAATCTATGCTCTCCGTGCGCTAAGATTGCAACCGGTTGTTCTTCATATGAAATATCGGGTTACAAATCGATATCCTCCAAAGGAATATGCCAAAGGGCTCCTTCACGCCCCTTATACTTCTTCAAAGAGGAAACATGGAACACATCATGGAGTTGTTGTAAGTAATCCGGTAAGGCAAGTTGATACGCCACTGGACCTACCTTGGAAATAACGGGTAAAGGTCCAACATATCGTGGCGCAAGCTTTCCTTTCTTCCCAAAATGCTTTATACCTTTCATTGGCGATACACGCACCAAGACTTGATCCCCAACTTCTAACTCTACATGCCTTCTATTCACATCGACATAACTCTTTTGACTATCTTGAGCTATTTGAATGCGATTCCAGATGAGTTAAATCTTGGAAAAAGTATCCTGGATCATTTCAGGTCTAAGAAATTTATTATCCCCCACCTTCAACCAACAAGTGGGTGATCTACAAGGCCGAACATAAAGAGCTTCATAGGGTGCCATCCCAATAGTAAATTGGTATGAATTATTATAAGAAAATTATACGAAAGGGAGATACTGTTCCCAACCACCTTTGAAATCAAGCACACACATTCGAAGCATATCCTCCAACATTTGGTTGACTCTTTCTGTCTGCCCATCTGTTTGAGGGTATTAAGAAGTACTCAATTTCAATTCGATTCCCATAGCTTCTTTGAAACTTCACCAAAAGTGGGAAACAAATATCTTATCTCTATCGAAGACTATATTTGTTAGCACTCCGTGGAGTCTAATAACCTTCGCAATAAATAGTCGGGCATAACGAGCAGTATTAAAATCGATGCGTATCGGTAGGAAATGTGTCGACTTAGTCAAATGATCAACAATAACCCAAATAGAATCGTGACCATTTTGCGATGTTTGTAATCTCGTGATGAAATCCATCGATATACTTTCCCACTTCCACACCGGTATCTCCAAGGGTTGCAACAAACCCGTTGGTCTTTGATGATCTACTTTCACTAATTGACAAGTAGTATATTGGGAAACGAACTCGGAAATATCCCGCTTCATGCCCGCCCACCAGTACTGACAGTGCATGTCTTGGTACATCTTGTCTCCACCAGGATGCACTAAAAATTTATACCCATGAGATTCTGTCATCATGGACCATTTTAAATCCCCTTCGTCCGGGACAATGAGTCTCTCGTGGAAACGTACTCCACCCTCCGAACTTATAGAGGAGGATTCTGCTCCCTTGAGTAAAAATTGGCGTATACGATCCAGACAACCATTATCCCTTCCTTGAGCTTCTACAACTCTTGCCACAATATTAGGCGTAATGGTCAACACCGACATAAACCCCTAGCAACCGCGTCCTCCTGACTAAGCTCCTTCCATTTCGCTTTCCATACCTCCGCTAACTGCCCCTCGGGATTTCTACTCAAAGCATTCGCCACCACATTCGCCTTGCCCGGGTGATAGTGGATGTCAAATTGGTAGTCTTTCATAAAATCTAACCATCGGCATTATCGCATATTTAGGTCTCTCTGGTAAAAAAGATATTGCAATGGTTTGTGGTCCGTGAAAAGACTAAATTTCTCCCCTAGGAGATATTGCCTCCAAATCTTCAAGGCAAAAATAACTGCGGCAAGTTCCAAATCATGCACCGGATAATTATTTTCATGGGGATTTAGCTTGCGAGAAGCATAAGCAATAGCTCATTTCTCTTGTTGAAGTGCACCTCCCAATCCTTATAGAGATGCGTCGGTAAAGACTAAATATTCCAATCCTGGCCTTGGTAACGCAAGGACTGGAGTAGAAGTCAACTGGTCCTTGAGCTCGTCAAAATCCGACTGACAAGAATCATCCCAAACAAACCTCACCCATTTTAGGGTTAAATTTATCAAAGGGCTAGCAATTTTAGAAAAACCCTTGATAAATCGACGGTAATAACCCGCCAAACCCAGAAAACTATGAATCTCGGTAGGTGTCGTGGGCTGGCCCCACTCCCTCATCGCAACATCTTTACTTCGGTCTACCAAAATACCCTGGGCTGTCACAATGTGACCCAAAAACTGTACTTCCTGCAACCAAAAACCACACTTCTTGAACTTAACATACAATTGGTGATCCCTCAATTTTTACAGGACCAACTGCAAATGAGTAGCATGATCGGCTTCTGTTTGAGAATACACTATAATGTCATCAATGAACACGATGACAAACTGGTCCAAGAAGTCTCTAAACACCCTATTCATGAGGTCCATAAACACAGCAGGAGCATTGGTTAGTCCAAAAGGCATAACCAAAAATTTATAGGACCCATATCTCGTTAAGAACACAGTCTTGGACACATCTTGCTCCCGTATCCATAACTGGTGATACCCCGTCCTCAAATCTATTTTAGAGAAGTACGATGCTCCCCTAAGTTGATCAAACAAATCATCAATTTGAGGCAACGGGTATTTGTTCGGGATGGTGACTTTATTCAACTCTCTGTAGTCAACGCACAACCGGAGAGAACTGTCCCTTTTCTTCACAAATAACACCGGAGCGCCCCACGGCGACGTGCTTCACCTAATAAACCCTTGCTCTAGCAAGTCCTTAATCTGATCCCTAAACTCCCACATCTCAATAGGAGCCATACGATACGGGGATCTAGCAATCGGTCTCGTTCCCGGTGCTAAATCAATTATAAACTCAATCTCCCTACTCGGAGGCAAACCCAGTATTTCCCAAAAAACATCTTGGAAATCTCTAACAACCGGAATCGAATCTAAGGAACTGACTACATCCCAAGAATTATCCTCCATGATATAATACAAGTAAGTTCTAGAACCTCCTTCCGAACGAGGTATAGCCACTAAATACATTTCTTGCCCCAGAATGGCAAAAACTATACTCTTTCCATAGCAATTAACTATCGCAGGATACTTCGCTAGCCACTTTATACCCAGGATTACATCATACCCGACCATATCAAGGACGAGCAAATCGGCCTTAAAACACAACTTACCAAGATTTATTCCTATTTGTTTACAAACAAAGAAAATGAGTGAACCATCACCCATAGAAGACTCGGCACTAGTGAAGGTACTCTCTGCAGATTTAATCCACTCTGTAGACTGAGCAAAGCTTCTAGAAATAAAAGAGTGTGTCTCACCCGTATCAAACAATACACGACCCATATGCCCCTGAATGAGAAACTTACCCTCAATAGCTGGCACCACCGGCTGGGACGGAGGAAGCATAGCATCCTGAATGTGGTAAACACGACCATACTGTAGCTATCCCGGTTGTGGAGGGACAACTGGATTAGGTACTTGTGGCGATAACTGAGCATGTGGCTGCTGTGGAACCCTAGGAAGTTTTCCTCCAATCAATTGAGGACACGCCCTTCTATAGTGACCCAACTCTCCGCATTGAAAACATCAATTCGTTACATTCTCTTGATTTCGGCCCCGGTTATATCTAAACTGCCCAACTCCTTGGCCTGGATGGCCTCTACCCCCATTACCACCCCGACCTACTTGTTTCTATTGCGGGGCACCTTGATCGTGCCTAATATTACTACCACGAACATTGAATCCACCAAAACATTGTCGTTTAGCCAAGTCCTCTTGTTGGGGGTCCCTATTTTTTGTTTATTTCCCGAAGATTGGGACGAGGAAAAAGCTCCTCCTCCTATCCCATTGCCTTCGGGTTTCCCAGCTTTCCCCAAAACTGAAGCCTTCTTACTAACTTAAACATACAATCGATGTTCCTGACAATGGAGTAACGTCGCATTCATCATATCTCCAAAAGTCTGCAAGGCTGGATTACCCAGCAAATGTTGTTGTATCCTCCAATGCAAACATCCAATAAATCTGGATATCCACCTATCCTCCGGAGTCACCTCATCAGGTACAAAACTAGCTAACCGCATGAATTCGTCTTCATACTCCGCAACAGATCGTTCTCCTTGCACCACATCTTGAAGTTTTCTTCTCATCGCCCTTTGAACTGCGGGAGGGAAGTACTTCCGATCAAACAAAACCTAGAAATCATTGATGGTCATAGAATCTCTCTACTTTGGCGTAGTCATTGACTCCTACCAATGTAATGCAGCTCCAACGAGTTTAAAAGTAGAAAGGATTTGTTTTCTTTCCTCACTACACTCCACCATGCGCAGATGGCGTTACATATCCTTTTTCCACTGATTAGCTACTATGACATCAGAACCTCGTTGAAATTCTGAGGGATTTCCCTTTAGAAAGGATTCCCTAACTCTCTCCCACAGAGAAGGTCCCGCAGGATCTTGTACCTCCTGAGATCGTTGCGGTTGAGCTGGTGGTAATTACTGAACCACAGCATTCATCGTTGCATTGACCACTTGGGACACAATATTTGCTACTTCAACAGCATTTATAGTTCCTGATGTGGTGGTGGAGGACCTACCTCCTCTTCTACAACTCTATTCCTTCTAGCGAGGTGACCCGTCTTAGGCATCATCTGAGATGAAGAAATAATAAAATTAGAATACTATATAAAACAATCTATCTTGCAGAAGATCTCAAACATAGGCAACAAAATAGTCCTAACATTAAGCTCTATATCAAATAATGCTACGGTAGAACGTGACAAGTCCGCATAGATCCTAAAGACTCTAGAACCTGATGCTCTGATACCATCTGTGACAACACGCTCACCAAAATAAGGGGTGGCCAGCCCGATACTCCAATAATGAAGGCAATCATAGATGGACCATTCTCAACATCACAATAATGCAATAAGTATACGGGATAAAGAGTATGACAGTTATATAAATGGGTCACGGCCCAGTTTTATATGATCACCAGATGAATAAAGAGTATGATAGTTATGAACAGTAAATCATGATTGATAGTAATAAGAATCTACCTACTCAACTCAATGCATAAACAAAGGCAATTTAAATTATCATAAGTTTAATTCAGTTATGCTGGAGGATATAAATGAATATCATTAATTAAAACCTCCATCATTTACACTGTTCCAGTTCATTGTTCCATTTCTCATTATGAAACATAATCATAATTATATGCTCTTTATGGCATTTATCATGAATCAAGTCCAACTTAAATAAGAATAGTTATATTCATATATATATAACGATTCTAAGACCGCCCGTCCGGGTTTCCTCACTGTGCGCGCCCCTAAATGACTATCATCTTCCAGGGCCTATCAACCAAGACAACCTGGGATCCTAACGCAATGTCGGTAAGTTTCCACATACCTGCGAGTGAGTCATAACCACACTCGGCATTACCTCACAGTCGCACAATCAATACAACATACATAATAACCGGTCATATGCTCGAGGACAATATTCACCCTGCATTCACTAGCAAGGGGACTTCACCTCACGCACGAACTTCCCTTATGATAGAATTTAGAGAGGTGTGTTTAAGTAAATTATTATTTACCATTATCATTTCCTTTTTAATAAATACATCACATTTTATCTGAAGCCATACGTAATTCATATCATCATTACAACCGCAATGAATGAATCAACTCTCAATTTATTCTCCAAACCTTTTTTATGGAGATATTATAAACCATCAAGACTAGCATCTCCCAATAATGTGACAAATACACTTCTATTATTTATTTCTACATCTCGAAATATTACATTAACTAATTAATGGAAAATAACACCTAATCTTCCATTTACTAATCCCCAAACTAAATCCTAACCATCCCCTTCTAACATAAGGTATTTGCCTACCCAATATAAGACTCTGGGACTAAGTTTACTTCATACAAGAAGGTTCCTAAGTCCTAAGCCCAAAAGAAAAGGATAAAAATTGAGTTAGAAAAATAACTCAAAACAGCCTCATTTCTAATCGATTCGCCTAAAAGAGAATCGATTCGGATGACAAACCCAACTTTATGCCTCAACCGAATAGATTCGGACTTTACTCGAATCGATTTGGGTTCTCGGACCTGTAAGCTGGCCCCTTAGCGAATCTATTCGGCCTAGGGCCGAATCGATTTGCCCTTGCGAATTTGCCAAGAATGGGTTAGGGGTTATGAACCCTAGTTTTTCCCCAAAACAAATTTCTACTCCATTTTTACACACATCCATCAACATTAATCTACCCAAAACCATCCTACATGATTATTAACTACCATAACCTACAATATCATCAACTTAAACCATGATTAGGGCTTAAGCACCATCAAACCCATATTTGTTCCATTATTTCCAATACACAACAATCAATACAATTTATTCATCTTAAATCACATATTAGCAAGTAGAAAACTTGCCTTGAGGTAGAAATCTCAGATTTCTCTTGGTAGAAACAATCCCAATCTTCAATCTCCAATTTTCTTCTTTTTCTCCTCAATTCTCTTCCTCTCTCTAACTCTCTAGGTTAGTAAATACACTTAAGAGAAATAAATGAGGTGCAGGACTTAAATCGTGCCTCTCTCCTTAATTCCCAACTTAAATGGTTAATACCACATTAAAATGACTCACAACTACACATTTAAGCTATAACCAGTCAAAAGTGCCCGAAACATAAAAATGCAATATGCACTTATTTTGACTATCTCGCACATTTCGGGACTAACTACGCCCTCTAAATTGGCATCCGGCAATTGTATAAATCATTTCAAGTTTCGATTTCATTTTAAACCATAAATGTCTTTTAAAGCATATGACACTATAAAACGTAGCATGATGATATTTACATACACATACAGTAAATATGCAACAATCTAGTAAATATTAACTTTCAACTCATTCAATTAATATTTACTCCATTTTCCAACATTTTTTATAATTACTTCACACAGTAAATTAATATAAAATAAGTTCTCAAAAGCGAGGGTTGTTACATTCTTCTCACACAAAAATTTGTTTTAATATTTGAAAAGGCTTAAAAAAATTTAAAAAGTTAAAAAAGCCCAAAAAGAAAATAAAAATTGAATTACAATTGAGTTTGTCTCAAGCTCACCCCCTTGATGTGGATTGATACCCCTTACTTACCTCTACACTTGAGTTTGATATTATTTTGTAGGTATTTTTAAGGTTTTGATTAACTTGGCATGCAACAACGACAAACACATGCAAAAGTCAAAGTTATCAACTGGGCCAACCGGATCTCATATGCCCTCTAGGGCTACCGTACCTCTATCAGGACACCCATTGGGGGTAAGAGACTCAAAGTACCTTCTATGCATACCATGCTCTAAAGAAAGTTCAGTGAGGAAGACTGACATTAGAGTCGCTATGATGAACTCTCACTCTTAGATGAAAAGAGACTCAAACCTCTATACCACATATAAGGGTATCATCGTCGGATCGCGTGATCATTCAAACGGAAAGTCAAGGACCGCATTGTCCAAGAAGGAGACCTTGCCCTCAAAAATATTATAGACCCGTTTGAAACCCCAAAGGTAAGTCCAAACCTAATTGGAGTCGCCCCTACATTGTGAAGAAGATTCTGACATGTGGCGTCGCTATTCTTACAATTCTGGACTGAGAAGGAAGGGTGCATCTAGTCAATTAAGACCATCTCAAGAAATTCTACCCTTAATCTATATTCGCATCACGCTCTTCTCATCCCCTTTCTATTCTAAAAAAATCTCTTCATTTCCCTCAACCTGAAACTATGTGGCACTTGATCCTCTCATAACACCCTTTTCAAAATGAAGCTCACGAATTTTTAAAGCCCACTGAGGTATGTAGTCATCCCATAAAACTCACATGGGAGTGGTCATTTCTTTCTCACAAAATGTTATTCTTTTCTTCTCCCGAGAGCAGCAGTCCATCCCATTATTTACATGAACAAAAGGATTACGTATGCCTTGGTGATTGGTATAAATAGTTAAAATACAAAATTCATCAAAAGACACAACAAAATATGACAAAATTACTTTTACTTCAATCAAGGAATACGGTTGTTACACAAATATCAGCGACGCGAGTCAAACAAACCACTCCCCTACTAACCTACATATAACCAGTCCCGACCAACTCCTTAAAAAATCTAAAAAAACATACCAAACACCTACCCAAATACAAATTCCCTACAAAACAAAAACAAAACCAACTTCAAAAAAACCCTGTCTTCGACTGCTAGATGGGCCCTCCTCATTATCATTACCTGCTCCTGGTGGCCCCCAAGTGTCCTATTCCTGATTGTTGTTCCGAATGCGCTCCATGCGACAGTATGCCTTGATAAGCTTTCACGAGACCACAACACCTTCCTCCATGGTATCGAAAGAGACAAGTCGTCCTTGTCCAGTCTATTCTATCGAAATCTTTTCAATCACCCCTTTCCATTTCCATTTCAAATAATCCTCAAATATAAACCTAGCCTCTCCCACAGACTATGAAAGATGGGTAGACGGACGGCGAGGCTGCAATAGAGGCCCCAGTATCATCCTTAAGGACTGTAACAACCCTTACTTTTGGGTAATTGATTTTATATAATTTTTCCATGTGAGATAATTATATAAAATAATGGAAGTTAGAGTAAATATTATTTTAAGTAATTTCAGCGATAATATTTACTGAGTTTTGCATATTTACCATTGAGAGAAGGTAAATAGTATTATGTTATGTTTTGTTGCGTCGTTGTTCTTTAAGAGACGGTTATGGCCTATATTTTAATTGGGATATGATTAATCAATTAATATAACGTCGAAACATGAAATAATTGTACGATGTTTCGGATGCCAATTTTGAGGGTGCGGTTAGTCCTGAAATAGGTGAGACAGTCAAAATAAGTGTCATATTGTATTTTTGGGTTCTGGGAACTTTTAACAGGTTATGACTTAATTATGTAGTTACGAGTCATTTTAGTGGTGTATTAACATTTAAAGATGGGAAAAAATGTTAAATGAACGGTTTAGTCTCCCAAACCCTCTTAATTCCCCAATTACATGTTTTGAACTTAGAGAGAAGAGCGAGATTGGGAGAAAATGGAGAGAAATGAGAGAATTGGAGCTAGAAATCGTTGATACGGGAAGAGAATCTGAGACTACAAACTTGAGGGAAGTTTCTAACTTGCTAATGTATGATTTAATGTGGGTAAATTGCATATATAGTTGTGTTTTTGGAGTTTCAACCATTATTGGGTTTTATAATGATTTTAGTGTTTAAACCCCTAACATTGGATTCAAATTTGATTTGAATTGGAAATATTAGTTAGTTATTGTGAAAAAATGAATTGGGTATAAAACAAGTTTAGTTGGTTGAGTTTTGAAGAGAGAAATTGGAGTTTTCGAAATTTAGGGTTCTTAAACCCATAGTCGAAACAGGGCATTCTGGCCCAGGCGAATCGATTTGTTAAATGGGTAGGCTACAGGTCTTGGTTGGGAGAATCAATTCGTATTACCCGAATCAATTCGGAGATATGCATAATATTGGGTCCTCTTGAACGAATCAATTCGGCCAGGGCGAATCGATTCGGAATTTCTGCAGATTTCGGATATTTTTTCCAACTTTGTTTCTATTCCTTTTCTTTTAGGTTTAAGGATTAGGAGCCTTCCCTTGGGAAGTAATAATGAGGAATAGGGGTTTATATTAGGAGGATTAACAATCTTAGGGGTTTATATTTGAGGGATTAACATTTTAGAATAGTATGGGGGTAAATGAGTTTAATTCGGGAGTTATTCAACAAAGGTTAGTGTTGTTTCCTCTAGTGAGCTAGCCACGGACTGAGGGAGAGTTAAGTGATAGGGTCTAGGATCCTTGGGAGATTAGTATCGAGAAAAATTACCATTGATGGCATATGGTATTACTTTTAACACTTGGAGACTAGTGTGAGGCAACTATACTTCGTGGCCTATATCATTTATAAAATATGACTTCGTGAATAAGAAATGCATATTTTAAATTGGCACTTAATTGTTAATCACAAATTATTTTGAGAATGTAAAAGTGAATGTTTTAAATGAGGAAAAATTGTAAATGATAATTTGCATATGCACACCTCTCTAAATGCTATCATAGGGGAAGTACGCGCATGAGGTGAAGTCCCCTGGCTAGTGAATGCAGGGAGAATATAGTCCTCAGCCACAGGACCGGTTATTATATTATGTGATTATTGTGCAAAGTGAGGTAATTATGACTGTGGTTATGACTCACTGTCACGGGTATATGGCCGCTTCCCGACATCACGCGATGTAGGATGCCCAGGTTACTTTATTTGATAGGCCCTAGAAGATGATCGCCATTTAGGGGCGCGTCCAGTGGGGAAACTTGGAAGGATGGTCTTAGAATCGTTATATGATATGAAATATAACTATTCATAATAATGTGGGACATTCTTGATGGCAAAGAACTTTATGAAATAAATTGCTTTAAATACGTTTCCTGGAGATAAAAAGGGAAATGTGAAGTTATGAGATGTAAAACTGAGTTGGTGAAACATTTTGTGAAATAAATTGCGTTAAATACGTTTTCGGGAGATAAAAAGGGAAATGTGAAGTTATGAGATGTAAAACTGAATTGGTGAAACATTTTGTGAAATAAATTGCTCTATATATGTTTCCAAAAGAAACAGGAATTGTGCATTTAAGTTGTGTAAAACTGAAATGAAATCCCATTAAGTGAAACATAGATATTTCTCTCATGCGTATATGAACATTGCATAGTGTCATCGATATTACGCCTAGTTGTGCTTTTAGATTGAGAGGGGATAATTCTTATCATTATTTATGAAAGAGAGTTAAGTTTATGATTGATGATAAAATATTCATAACTATCATGCATTTTATTCACATGGTAATCATATAAAATGGGGCCCTGGCCCGTCTATATCTCTTTGTTTTGCATGAATTCTTTATTTGCTCAGGTGATCTACCACAAGGACACCTGTATTGACCTCTACATCCATGTGTCCCGGACCTATAATATATTACAGATGTTGTAGGATATTCGCTGTAGACGCTTCCATCTTTTGTAAGCTAGCTATGATCAGTTTTCATATTCGGGTGTGTTGCCCCGGTTTTGCGCTTGTTTAATATAATGTGATATTTAAAGTTTAGTACTTGATGTATCCCATTTGTATTGGTTTGTTAGCTGACAGCTTATTCGGTTATCTTATTGTGCATAATCGTTATACAGTTACTCGTTTATTTTTAAATCCACCTTCTTTTTGAATTGGATTATCTAAATGATTTTCTTTAAACTTTAAGATTAAAATTGACAATCTGTTTTCTAAAATAATTGGTGATTATCTCATATTATTTTAAAGACAGTTATGCTAAGAATGGACCATCCATGATTCCTGTAATTATTGGAGTATCGGCTGGCCACCTCTTATTTTAGTAAGCGGATTATCACAGATTGTATCAGAGCATCAGGTTCTAGTGTCCTTAGGAATATGTGTGGGCGTACTACGCCTTCTGCGTTGCTTTTGAATTTATGTAGAGCCTTAGGATTAAGATCGTTGATTTCTCTTGTGAGAATTCGTTCTCCTGCCAAAATGTAAGGGGTTAGTAGATCTTTTGCGTGATCACTAGAGATTCGTGTGTTGAATGTTAAAGGACGGCAAGGGAAGCCCGTTATGAGGTCACAAGGAGACAGGTCTTAATTACAATTATGGATCGAAGTTGGGGATGAGGGTAGCATTGGAGTATATTCCTTTATAGAATTTTCTTAGATTGCTACAACGTCTACAAGGATGCAGTAGCTATAATTTCCCAAGTACCGCTACAAGAAAAGAGTGGTACTAAACTTAGATTACTCAGTGAAGTTAAGTTAAGTTGGAAAAAGTGTGAAATGTCCTTGATAAAGACCATGAGTTGAAGTTAAGTCAGGCGGAGGCAGTGTTGCTTTATTTAGTGGAAGTATTGGGCTCACAAGCTTAGGTTCAGAAAGGGGCATAGGAATACCCAGATGTGAGAATTTGAGGAAAAAAAATTTCCACTGATTGGAGCAATGATGAGATAGTAGAAACGATAGTCCTCAGATTTGAAGGAATGGTATGTTTTGCTCTTAGAGAAACGTTATGGATGGGTCTAACAGCGAGCTCCTTGGATATATCATAAATGTAGAGACTGAAGATTTTCAAGTATTCAAAGGAGGATCGGTCAAAGGTCGATAGAGAATGAAGAGATATATGGTTAAGGAAACCTTGCACCGAAGTAAGGTAGGTACAATGAAGGAAGAGTCCTTTAATAAAATGATGGGCTCACTAGTAAACGTTGTCAACACTTATGAAAAATTCGTGTTCACGAAACCTCATTGGTGGACTTCCACCCAAGGAAATTTGTGGAAATAAGGCAGTTGAGACCGGTAGTATGTTTTCCTTTACTGAGGGAGAATTGATTGAAGTAATTTTTGGTACAGATAGATCAAGGGTGTTGTATCTGGGAACTCTTTAGAGTAGCTAGGGTAATTGGCAAGAATGTTGTTGTAAGTTTCACCTCGGACAAGGGTAGTGTGTTTCTTAGGGCAATATTGAGCCTCAGTATTTTATTAACCCTAGTAATTCGAGAGTTGTGGTAGTATTGATATTAGTATAGAGATTATATCTATATGTTTTTCATGGTGTTGATATTCTATTTTCTTGCATTCATAGTAAGTGGGTGATGATATTTTAAAAGTTTTTTTGGTTTGTACTACTCGTTATGTTTGTGTTATACGAGTATAGAATATTTTGATTTAAGATATAACAAGCTGATGATTATGAGACTATCATATCTTTGGTTCCAGGGTGGAACTACTTATTCTATAATATCTCTCCTGGATACGGGTTGAGACTTTATAGAGATGGTTTAATGTGAATTGTTATTTTACTTGTCTTATGCTACCATATCTCCACGACAAACAAAGTTAAGTAGTATTGTATCGGAGGGGTTGCTCGTTTGGATTTCGCTTTGCGAGACACTCCACGCATGAACCTTAACGACGTTGGGAGTGGAGAGATGTTATTTTATATTAGGATGTGGATTTTGGTGGAATTAGCCTAGAGTCAAGTGATTGATTATAGGGATAATAAAAGGTAGATGTGCGGTGCAGAAGCACTGGAAATGTTTCTCTCACCAGGTATAGGTGGGCGAGATAAAGATAAGTAAGTCGATTTGAGGCTTATAGCTAGGCCTTTATGAGAAGGCAATTTGGAAAGATGTAAATATATATATATATATATATATATATATATATATATATATATATATATATATATATATATATTTCGGAAAAAGATTTGCAATACTTGGCAGAAAGTAGGCGCCCTGATTAATTAGATTTTCATTTCGCCAAACGGTAGGACATAGAAGTAGAAGCACGTTAGTAGAGTTATGAGTTAGGATTTTAGCGGTCCCGATTTGGGTACCTTATACCATTATATCTTGATGACCGACGAAGCGAGGTAGTAGTGTAATGGGAGGGTTCCTTATCTAGATTTCACTTCGTAAAACGTCCCACACATGAAACCGAGCGAATGTCGGAAATTAAGAAAGGTCTTGGGCATTAGGGACATAGTTAGTATAGTACTTGTTTCACGTAGTTAGTGGTAACGCATTAATCTTAATATTATTAGGAAGTAAGGCCTATGAGGCATATAGTGTTGTTTTAGAAATGTCGTAATGGGTTAACCACGAGAAAAAAAATTGGTGGGTTGAGTTTAAGAAGGATTCAGTTTGCAGGAATAAGTAATACCGGCCTGAGAAGAATGTGAGGCCCATATCTAGAGGAGTTATTACGTCTAGGACTTAGCTTTTGATTAGATGATGGGCAAGTTGACTCCTACTCATAAATTATCATTTCCAAGTTCGAGAGTGCACTATTTAGTTATAATAGACGCGTCTCCTCAAGAGTGGGGTGGTGACCATAGCGTATATATCATGTGGCTCGAACCGAGTGAGGAGAACTATCCCATGCAAGACTGAAAGCACGCCACAATAGTGTTTGCCTTAAAGATGGGGAGGCATTACCTCTGGGGAAGGAACTTAAGTCTTTTCATGGATCACAAGTCGATACAAGGTTGGTTCTTAGGGAAAGATTAAAGTGTGCGATGGTTGGATTCGTAAAAGATTATCAATTTGACATTCATTATCACATAGGAAAATGCAGTTACAAGGTAACTTATATCAGTGATAGATCATTACGCTTGTTATTTAGATGAGAGTCATGCAAGAGCGAGGAAAGGAAGTTTCTGAGTTTATCTCCCTATGCACCACTTGCCAATTAGTGAATGTGGACTACCGGTAACCGATTAGATTGATGCAGCTGTTAAAAATACCGGTGTGAGAATGGGAGAGTGTATCCATGGATTTTATTCACTGGATTACCGATGTTGTAAATTGGTCATGGGTATGGATGGATTGTAATCTAGAGTTTATGAAACCTTGTGGGGTGCCTATCAATATAGGGTCAGATGGAAATAAGATTTCGTATCCCATTTCTGAAGAAGCTTTCAAGAAACAATAGGGACCGGATAAGGTTGAGTACTTTCTACAATCCAAAAATAATAGGTCAAAGCGAGGAGAAACAACGTATGTTGGAGGACATACTTTTGATGTACATACTTATTTTAGATGGATGAGAGCAAAATCTTCTTTTAGTTAAATCTGTAATCCATAGTGAGTATGCCACCGTAGGCAGCGTTGTATAGTAGGACGCGTAGATTTCTTGCCTGTTGGTTGGAAGTAGGAGAGAATAAGATTATGGGGCCTAAAATGATCCAATATATCTTTTAGAAGACTGAATTCATTTGAAGCCGCGTACAAATTTCCCAAGATTGTTAGAAGGGCTATGCCGACGCGAATAGAAGTCTTGTAAAATTTGAGGTAGATTTCTCCCATTGTGGTAAAGGTATGCCCGATAGTTCATGTGAGGAACAAACGGTGATTAATTTTAGATCATGGAGAGTATAGACAATTTACTTGGGAATGAGAGAATAATAATTGAGAAATGTGCCCCCTAGTCTTTTTATGTGTTGTGCCTAAATTTTGAGGGTAAAATTCCCTTATAAGGGGAGGAGTATGTAACAACCCTTACTTTTGGGTAATTGATTTTATATAATTTTGCCATGTGAGATAATTATATAAAATAATGGAAGTTAGAGTAAATATTATTTTAAGTGATTTCAGAGATAATATTTCCTGAGTTTTGCATATTTACCGTTGAGAGAAGGTAAATAGTATTATGTTATGTTTTGTTCTGTCGTTGTGCTTTAAGCGACGGTTATGGCATATATTTTAATTGGGCTATGATTAATGAATTAATATAACGTCGCAACATGAAATAATTATACAAAATTCCGGATGCCAATTGATGAGTGCATTATTTTGTATTATTTACACCCAAATCTAGGACTTGTTAACCCCGTTGCATTGTAAATAAAGAGCTTTTATAGCCATTTTTGCTATTTTAAAGAAAAATACAAATTTTAGAATAAATGGGGTTAATAAATCCAATTATGAGGACTTCACGCTCACATCTTATATCCACAACCTTAAATACTCGTTGCTAATATCTTGTACAAGGTTGTTTTTTAGTATTGACAGGTTTAGAATGCAAACAGTGATGACGGGACTCAATTCGAGTATAAAACGCACACCTACGCAACTTCAGGGGCAAAATTGTAAATTCAAAAATTTATTTCGGACTCAGACAAAACATGAAAATTGAATACCTTGAATCAAGGGACACCTGGGTTCAAATGGAGGATCAATCGGAGTTGAAATGAAGAAGTTATGGTCGTTCAAAGTTCGAAGCCGAAAGAAAGTCAAAAGTCAATGCCCCGAGTCAAACCCGAAGTCAAACCTTGTGACCCGGACACTTCTGAAATATTATTGGTCCCGAAATGAGGGTCACGTCGGTTCTTACGGTTCGTCGATCGGAGGTCGTATGAAGAAGATATTGAGTTTGGGGTTTTGTTTGTAATTTTGAAAACTTGGTCAGATATTGGGGTTAAATATATTTCGCGCGGTTTACTTTATGAAGATGCTTTTGGTTCAGCTGGCTAGTGGGGTGTTTTTCCTAAGGGAGATTAGGAGTTCGACTCCTGCTGCCTTTCACAATTTTTCGAACGAAAATCCTTTTCTTCAGCGAGTCAATTCGCCAACCCAGCGAGCCAACTCGGCAGGTCCTTTTTCCACCCCTTTTCCCTCTTTTTCTGCCGAAAGGCAGCTCATTTTGGCAAGATTTCTTCCTTGAGCATTGCACCTACTACCCTATGTGTCCCTATTTTCACTGTCCACCCTCTATTTGAACCTATTTGTTCATAAATAATTCATTTTAAATCATTCTTTATTCATTTCTTTTCCATTCTTCTTCAAAAAAAAATCCACACCAGATTTTCTCCATTAATACATCCACCTACTTTATTTTCTACACATGTTTATTTTATTATTTTAATAAATATTGTAAATTTCCAAAAATACCCTAAACTTCATTATCTTCCTATAAAAGGGAGGGGGGAGACACACATTTGGAGAGACACATTTGGGAAGATATATTTGTGTAGGGACTCAGTCTTGGACCCGAAATTTTGTAAGTTGATTATTATTAATAAAAATTATTATTTCATCTTGCAATATTCGTGTTCCATTTATGATGTGTGAGTAATTTTATTTCTAGGACTAAGTGAAGTTTATCTTGTTTAAATTAATTTGTGCATTTTAATTTAATTCAGTATTTATTCCCCAAATATATTAATTGATAATAAAAATTCGGTATTCATTTAAAACGACATGAGAGTGTGTTTTAAACCTCCGGAATGATTTGATAAATCATATTTTGAGTATTTGAAGTTGCAATTTTTTATGGGTTATACTTGCATTAAATTGTTTTGATATCTCATGCTTAGATACATATTCAAACTTGAAATTTGATATTTTAGAGGGAATAGGGATTTAAGGTGTCTAGTTTAAGAGACATAAAAATATTTTGAGAACGTGTAATGTTTTATTTTCCGAAATACATACGACGAGAGTCAGTATATTTTGAGTTATAAAGTTGGAAAAGTACAGAATTTACTTGATATACAACTTTAATTAAAATCGATAGATGGATCCGAAGTCCTAGATCTCTCCCATATTTGATATTATCACTTGTTCATTTGTAGTCATTTATATAGTTTGCTCTTGTTTTAATTCAAACTCATCCATATTTATACACTCATTGTCTAGTTGGAAAATCAGTATTTCATGAATTGACGAAATCTCTGTGGGTTCGACCCCTACTTGTACCCACTATATTCCAATAGCCCGTGCACTTGCGGTAGTTTTATAACAAATAAAACTTAATAACACAAAATTTGAGGGTGCGGTTAGTCCTGAAATAGGTGAGACACTCATTATAAGTGTCATATTGTATTTTTGGGTTCCGGGCACTTTTAACAGGTTATAACTTAATTATGTAGTTACGAGTCATATTAATGGTGTATTAACATTTAAAGATGGGAACAAATGTTAAATGAATGGTTTAGTCTCCCAAACCCACTTTTTCCCCAATTACATGTTTTGAACTTAGAGAGAAGAGAGAGCTTGGGAGAAAATGGAGAGAAATGAGAGAATTGGAGCTCGAAATCATTGCTATGGGAAGAGAATCCGAGACTACAAACTTGAGTCAAATATCTAACTCGCTAGTGTATGATTTAATGTGGGTAAATTGCATATATAGTTGTGTTTTTGGAGTTTTAACCATTATTGGGTTTTATGATGATTTTAGTGTTTAAACCCTTAACATTGGATTAAAATTTGATTTGAGTTGGAAATATTAGTTAGTTATTGTCTAGAAATGATTTGGGAATGAAATAAGTTTAGTTGGTTGAGTTTTGAAGAGAGGAATTGAAGTTTTGGAAATTTAGGGTTCTTAAACACATAGCCAAAATAGGGCATTCTGGCCCAGGCAAATCGATACGCTAAAGGGGTAGGCAACAGGTCTTGGTTGGGCGAATCGATTCGGATGACCCAAATTGATTCGGAGATATGCAGAATGTTGGATCCTTTTGAACGAATCGATTCTTCCTGGGCGAATCGATTCAAAATTTCTGCAGATTTCGGATATTTTTTCCAACTTTGTTTTTATTCCTTTTCTTTTAGGTTTAAGGATTAGGAGCCTTCCCTTGGGAAGTAATAATGAGGATTAGGGGTATATATCGGAGGATTAACACTCTTAGGGGTTTATATTAGGAGGATTAACACTCTAGAATAGTATGGGGGTAATTGAGTTTAATTCGGGAGTTATTCAATAAAGGTTAGTGTCGTTTCCTCTAGTGAGCTAGCCACGGAATAAGGGAGAGTTAAGTGATAGGGTCTAGGATCCTTGGGAGATTAGTATCGAGGAAAATTACCATTGATGGCTTATGGTATTACTTGGAACACTTGGAGACTAGTGTGAGGCAGCTATACTTCGTGGCCTATATCATTTATAAAATATGACTCCGTGAATAAGAAATGCATATTTTAAATTGGCACTTAATTGTTAAGCACAAATGATTTTGAGAATGTAAAAGTGAATGTTTTAAATGAGGAAAAATTATAAATGATAATTTGCATATGCACACCTCTCTAAATGCTATCATAGGGGAAGTACGCGCATGAGGTGAAGTCCCCTGGCTAGTGAATGTAGGGTGAATATAGTCCTCGGCCACAGGACCGGTTATTATATTATGTGATTATTGTGTGAAGTGAGGTAATTTCGAGTGTGGTTATGACTCATTGTCGCAGGTATATGGTCTCTTCCCAATGTCACGCGATGTAGGATGCCCAGGTTACCTTCTTTGATAGGCCTTGGAAGATGATAGCCATTTTGGGGCGCGTCCAGTGGAAAAACTCAGAAGGACGGTCTTAGAATCGTTATATGATATGAACTATAACTATTCATAATAATGTGGGACATTATTGATGACAAATCACTTTATGAAATAAATTTCTTTAAATACGTTTCCTGGAGATAAAAAAGGGAAATGTGAAGTTATGAGATGTAAAACTGAGTTGGTGAAACATTTTGTGAAATAAATTGCGTTAAATACGTTTCCTGGAGATAAAATGGGAAATGTGAAGTTATGAGATGTAAAACTGAGTTGGTGAAACATTTTGTGAAATAAATTGCTCTATATATGTTTCTAAAAGAAACAGGAACTCTGCATTTAAGTTGTGTAAAACTAAAATAAAATGTCATTAAGAGAAACATAGATATTTCTCTCATGCGTATATGAACATTGCATAGTGTCATCGATATTACGCCTAGTTGTACTTTTTGATTGAGAGGGGATAATTCTGATCATTATTTGTGAAAGCGAGTTAAGTTTATGATTGATGATAAAATATTCATAACTGTCATGCATTTTATTCACATGGTAATCATATCAAACCGGGCCCTGACCTGTCTATATCTCTTTGTTTTGCATGAATTCTTTATTCGCTCAGGTGCTCTACCGCAAGGACACCCGTATTGACCTCTCCAGTCATGTGTCCCAGAGATATAACATATTGCGGATATTATAGGATATTCGTTGTAGACGCTTCCATCTTTTTGTAATCTCGCTATGATCAGTTTTCATATTCGGGTGTGTTGCCCTGGTTTTGCGCTTGTTTAATATAATGGGATATTTAAAGTTTAATACATGGTGTAACCCATTTGTATTGGTCTGTTAACTGACAGCTTATTCGGTTATTTTATTGTGCATAATCGTTATACAGTTACTCCTTTGTTTTTAAATCCACCTTCTTTTTGAATTGGATTGTCTAAATGATTTTCTTTAAACTTTTAGATTAAAACTAACAATCTGTTTTCTTAAATAATTGGTGGTTATCTCGTATTATTATTTTAACGACCGTGATGCTAAGAATGGACCATCCATGATTCCTGTAATTATTGGAGTATCGGGCTGGCCAGCTCTTATTTTAGTAAGCGGGTTGTCATAAGGACTCGATCAAGTCCTCCACCTGAAAAAAATTGATTATATAAGGTGGGACAATATGCTCCCACCCTACTTGGCGTAGGAGTCGCCAAGAAAAGTAGAAGGTATTCTGTTAAGGACCAACTAACCGCACATATTGGTATTCCCCTAATTGCAAAATAGGTTGCAAGTCCCCCATCATGGCACAAACTAGCAAAGGCATCGGGCCCCATGGTCCACAAGCTAATTAACCAAGTTCTCCAATGAAGGATTGAAATTCAATAAGGGTTTACTAAAGAAGTTGGCAACCCCCAACATAGGGCACTTAGGTGGGGCCGCCGAGCGCAGTCTCTCAGAAATTCGCATGAACAGCTTAATAGGGGGCTCTTCCCAAAAAGTTAGCCCGACCTTCTTTCCAAGAATCTAGGCCATTTAAAGTCTTTTCTAACACCACCGTCACAGGACTATAGTTATAGGACAACCATGCCACTATCGTGGCTACCTTAGGATCAGCCATCCGGTCACCTGTCACCGATAAAAGATTATCATTTAAACCCAAGGCTACAGTTCCGATAAAACTAGCATCAGAAATATCCCTCTAGCACACCAAATTTAGGACAATCGGGAGGAAGATATTTCCTCAATGAACTATCGAGAGAGTGATGGGGAGATATGAAGCAACTCTTCCAAATACAACCATAAAGAATGAGATAAATTCGGCATAGCTGATGTGGCCATCCTCGATCCTCACGGTGGGAGATACGTAGGAGGGGGTGTCATCTCCGTGATGAGAGGATCTCAGTTCTGCGCATCCCTCTCGGGAGCACTTCTATCGGCGTCAGCGATTTGTGAGGTGAAAAATGTAGAGATATGGAGTCGCCAGTCAATTTTACTCAAAACAGATAAAAGAAAAGGGGGATCCATCCTGAAGGACAGCATCCAAAGACATACTGATACATACGAAACCAAAATGATTCAAAAAGGGTTCGGAGGCTAAGTTACGAAATGGGAAGGTGTTAGGCACCTATTCCGTCCTTGCGGTCTCTCATGGATTGTTGCTATTTTCCTTTATTTCCCAGTGATATGTGTGCATGTGTATATGTAATGGAGATAGAAATCCTCGACTTGTATTGTGGATGAGATAAAGCGAGTCATCCATAGGAATTTTCCTAAAAGTAATATTAAAAAATAGGATTTACACAATTATCCTGGCGTTGATCATTATAATGGAACGATAACGCATACGGAATAATACGCCCCTAAGAACAAATATATGTATATGTAAATATATAGATTTTAGGAGAATTAACTTAAAAAATATTGAAAAATAGAAAATGAGAGAAAATTAGGACTCGAGTCTCGGGTTTTACCCCGAGACCCCTACATAACCTATAGAGGCATCAAAGTCTGCGTAGTTCGTATGAAAAATGAGGGGTGGGATTTATCCCATAAATCCAACCGGAGACTTCTCTTATATGTATGTGTGTGTGTAAAAAAGTGTTTTAGTTAAGAGAAAAGTGTTAGAGAATTGCGAGAATTCTCGTTTGGACTTTATGAGCAAACCCTATTTTTCTTGTCTTTCGGGTTTTATTTATATGAAAATAAGAGGTATGCGATAATACTAAATTAAAATTATATTAGGATATGTGAGATAAGAGAATAAAAGTGCTAAGTAATAAAATAAGTTAATGCGAATTTAGGAGAATTTAAAGAGAGAGTTTAGAAAGTTGGACCTTATTGAAGATCTTGAATGTTGGAGAGCAACCCTTGCACTTTGATGATGATGAAGATTAGTTAATTCACCAAGTTTGATGAAAAAGATGTTGAAAAGTGAAAGTTGGGAAAGGATTTGGATGTGGAAATCACGCTGACTTCGAGAGGAGTTTTTTGAGTTCGCTGAGAGTGATGGATTTCAGATCTTGTATCCCTTTGCAATAAGGTCAGGCCCTCCTTTTTATAGGCCTGGGTCATTGCTGATTGGCATAGTCCTGATCCTTCTAATCGGCAGGTGTTTTTAGGCACACTGCTGATAGGCAGGGTTTGGAACCTGCCGTTTGGCAGTCTCTTTCAGGATCCTTTGGAAAATCATCTGTAGAGCGCAAACCATTGATTCGAATCGTGCATGGGGTGAACAGTTGGAAAGTTACATCAGAGACCTTTAAAACTCTTTGGACTACTCCCGGGTTCGGAAGATGACTTTGGGTCAAATGTGGCTCGAAAGTGTTCGTCGATCCTTTGTATGGGGAATTATCGGACGTAAACGAATCGTTCATCCGCATGGTAAGTCAGAATCGCGTATGGTGTGGATCGTTGGAAAGGTTAGGAGATGTAATTAGACATTCCAAAGATTTTAACTCAATTTGGGAAGTTGACTTTGGTCAACCGGGGCCTGGAAGCGTTCGTTGATCTTTCAGAGTGAAATGAATCGTTCGTCCACATCGTAAATCAAAATTGGGCTCGAAGTGGATCGTTGGAAAGGGGTTTCAGTACCCTTTGAAGATTCATTCAGTCTTGGTCAAGATGAAGAGTTGACTTTGGTCAAACGGAGCCTGGGATCGTCCGGTGGCCTTTTGATCAAGTTTTGAGGGAGAAGGGGTCGCTTGTCCATATCATAAGTCAGAATGGCGCATGGGGTGGACCGTTGGAAAGGGGTTTTTGTGCCCTTTGAAAATTCATTCAGTCTCAGTCGAGCTGAAGAGTTTGACTTTTGGTCAAATGGAGCCTAGGAGTGCTCGATCGCCTCTAGGTTAGTGCCTCGGGTATGACTTAGGTTTGTAGTGATGAAGGGAGGTGTTAGGGTCCTAAGGAGAGGTTGAGGGGGTACTAGAATGGGGTGTCTACAGAGCCCCTCGACGGGTGAGTTTGGAACAAACGATAGCCATCGAATAGACACCACATGATGTCTTTGAAAGAGTATGACCAATTCAGAGGGTTAAGGCCGATTCTGAGGACCTATGGATGAGGATGAATGATTCTGTGGGTCGAGGTCGATTCTGAGGACCTAGGGGGAATACGGGGGATGATCTAAAGTAATTCATGATCAAATATTTAAGTCAATTCTGAGTACCTAAAGCGATGTTGGGGGTGATCGATTCTGCTGGTCGAAGCCAATTCTGAGGGCTTAGATTATGATGACCAATTCTGTGGGTCAAAGCCAATTCTGAGGGCTTAGGTTGAGATGACCAATTCTTTGGGTCGAAGCCAATTCTGAGGCATTAGGTTGATATGACCAATTCTACGGCTCGAAGCCAATTCTGAGGGCTTAAGTTGAAATGAACAATTCTAGGGGTCGAAGCCAATTCTGAGGGATTAGGTTAAGATGACCAATTCTGCGGGTCGAAGCCAATTTTGAGGGCTTAAATTGAGATGACCAATTCTGCGAGTCGAAGCCAATTCTAAGGTCTTAAATTGAGATGACTAATTCAATCGGTCAAAGCCAATTCTAAGGGCTTAAATTGATATGACCGATTATGCTGGTCAAAGCCAATTTTGAGGGCTTAAATTGAGATGACCAATTATACGGGTCGAATCCAATTCTGAGGGCTTAGGTTGAGATATTCTCGGGTAAATCTGTCGGGAAAATTACCTCATGATTTTGATTTGAGCTTTGGAGCTGATTGCTGGGGATATCCTCATATCTTTTGGAGACTTTGCAGGGGGAATAGACAATTTGATGGGAAAGTGATTAGGTGGTCCAAGGTTTGGACGTATTTCTCGGGGAAATTCGAGACCTTTGGGGAATAGGAGATAACCTGATGTTCGGGATACTTTAGGTGGAACGTTGATGGGGAGAGATCCGTTTGGCCTTTGAGAGTTCCGCTGGAGAAATAGGGGTTTCGCTTGAGAGAGTGTGAAGTTTTCTTGATAAAACTGGTTTAAACCCTCCCTAGGGTTTTTAGGAATATTCTGGGGATTTTTCAAGGTTTTCTGGTATTTTTTGGGAGTTTCTATATGAAAATTTAAGGGGGTGCTGGTCGGCATGGTATGTAGGGTGCCATTCGGCAGTCGCATAGACTTTTGGACTGCCTCGAGAATGTAAAAGGTCAGTGTCGATCAGTAGGTGGGGTGCAATGCCGATCAGCATGACCCTTGGCTTCCTATAAAAGGGGGCAGGTTCCCCTCATTTTTTTCACAACTTCTTACCTTCTCTCTTTCTACGATTTTCTTCTGCGAATCGTTCTAGCATTTCGCAATCTAAAAAATGGCCACTTTTATGAACACTGTGGTACACAGAGAGTGGTTGGTTGTTGACGATTGGGCGGATGTGGAGTGGAGGGTCAGGGCGCCTCTTACTTTGGGGAGTGTGAACTCTTTTGATGCATTTGAGCCAGTTGCAGACGAGCGAACTTTACTACGGGAGTCATCGCATCATTGCTCTTCTAGGGTGGTGAACCGTGGTGGTTATGTAAGTAAAAAAATGACCTTTGAATTCTTTTTTTGGGGTGATTTCCTTTTTTTCTTATATTTTGACAAGGTTTTTCCTTTGACAGTCTGGTGTTTCTTTATCGACTATGCGTGCTCGCGGGACGACGGCGCTTAAGGATGTCTAGGAGCACCTTCCACCTGTGGTGCATTGGGTAGTATTGTCAGTAGGCTTTGGGAGGCTGGCATCTGTGCTGGATGAGATGCCTCATTCGACGGCGGTCTTATGCTCTCTGGGGGAGAGGTGGTGGGACACTACCCACACCTTCCATTTTGGCTTCAGGGAAATGATTGTAACTCCCATAGACGTGCAGCAGCTACTGGGGATGGATTGTGATGGAGAGTAGATAGATGTGGATCGTTCCCTGCGGGTGAGGCAGGAGGCAGTGCGGGTGGTGCTAGGTGATGTGGGGAGGATAGTATCTAGGGACTCTATTCGTCTATCCCTGCTGAGGGATGTTTTATTGAGAAGGGTGATTGATGTGGAGGACAGGCTACAGGTGAGACAGATGGCCCGGTTGTTTATTTTACTGGTGTTAGGGGGATTTTTGGTGGTGTCGAGCGGCGACGTTGTCCACTTATGATTTTTTCCATACTTGAGGATGTTTTCGAACATCCTTCACTATGGTTGGGGGAGCCTGACTTTGGAGACCCTTTATTTTTCTCTGGACGCATTTTGCCGATGATGTCGGCAGAATTTTTGTGGAGCCACATATCTTCTTGAGGTATTCTTTAGTTTGCGCATTTTTCCTTTCATGCATTCGCATTTTCCTTGTGCGTCTCTTTTTTATTGCGGATTTTTGTCTTCGGCAGACGTGGTTCTATGAGGTGATTGGGTGTAATACCCAGCTGGTTACTCTGGAGGATGAGAATGTTGGGGACATTTTTCATTTGTATCGGTGGCAGAAGGACAATCGACATTCGAGGAAGTCTCTTTCTCTGAAGGTGGTGCGTCAGGTCTTGAATGGCCTGACTACTGATAGGGTAAGACTTTTTTCTTCTTTAGTCCTAGTCTTTGTGTGCTCTAACTCTGCATTGACTTATATCTGCTGGGGATTTTTTTGGTGACCTTTTACCCTTGGGGACGGATGTTCAAGACACGGAGTCGACTGGGGTGAATACACAGATAAGGCATTTGTTGGCGCATGAGTTTGGTTAATTTAGGTATCTCGGGGAGAGGGTGGTCTGACAGACTGCTGAGGAGGAGGAGGTGGTGGTGGTTTTTTCGAGACTCCTTCGAGCTTATCGATCCATGGAGAATTTGCGGCACTCTATTCTGCCAGGGGAAGCTTGGGAACCCCAGGATATAGATGATGATGATGATGATGATGATGATGGAGCGGTCTCCTCTGGTAGTTGTGGGTAGGACTCTTGGAGAGCTTATTTTGTAATGGGGAATAAATTTGTCTTTTTAGGAAGGTAGAGGGGAGTTATCCGTTCCTTTTCTTTTATAATTGCACTGCAATTTCTTATTAGTGAAATAAACAAGTTTTTGATCATCCAACTGTGCCTTTTGGTGAATTTTTTATATTGAATTATCTATACCGATCGCTGAGGCATGCATAATCATTTTGTTCAATTATATGTTAGAGTGAACTGTCATTCTCGAAGATAAGAAAAGAATAGTTTTTTGTGAAAAAAAGGAGTCATGCTCACGTAAGATGTATGTGTTGCCTACGTACCTCTGGGGGTTTTTGGAAGGTTTTATTTTTTTCGAAAAATGGTTCTTATAGAGGATCAGGCCCACATAGTTCTGGGTAGAGGGAGATGAAATTTTTTTTTTAGAATAGAAGGGAGATGAGAAGAGTCATAGTGCACCGATATTTCGAATTAGGGGTAAAAAATTTTGAAAAGGTCCAAGTTGACTGGGCAAGACATCTCTTCTCCATATAAGTCAGTTCGGATGGCAGCACCATTCAACAAGATCTTCTTAACGATGTACGGCCCGCTCCAATTGGGTTTGAATTTCCCTCTGGGGTCCCAGATGGGCTCTACTATTTCTTTGAGGGTTAAATCCCCCTCTCAGACACTGCGGTCCTTGACTTTCTTTTTGAATGATCGCGCTATACGATGGTGGTAACCTTGTATGTGGTATAGATCTTTCAATTTCCTTTCATATAGAAGGGTCATCTCGTCAAGACGACTTTGGTACCAGTCTTCTTTGTTGACCTTGCTTTCAATTATGACGCGCAACGAGGGTATTTCCAACTCCATGGGTAGGACTCCATCCATGACGCAGACTAGAGAGTAAGGGGTAGCCCCAATAGAGGTTTGAATTGAGGTTCGGTATCCCCAGAGGGCGTATGGAATTCGGTCGGCCCAATCTTGACAACTTTCGGTCATCTTACTGATAATGGTTTTGAGGTTCTTGTTGGCAGCTTCAACTACAGCATTGGTCTGAAGTCGGTAGGGAGAATATTTTTGTCTCTGAATCCTATACTCGTTGACTACTTCTATGACTTTTGCCTCGAAATGCAACCCGTTATCTGACACTAACTTATGCGGAACCCCATATAGGCGGATGATGTTTTTCTTAATGAAATGGGTCACTTTCTTGTCAAAATCCAAGAAAATACCAAAACATAAAAAAGGAATTCCAAAGGTCATATTTACTTACATAATTTCCAGGGTTCACCACCCTCGAAGAGCGATAAAGCGACGGCTCCCGTAATAGGGTCCGCTCATCTGCAACCGGCTCAAACGCATCAAAGGAGTTCTCGCTCCCCAAAGCAAGAGGTGCCCTGGCCCTCTATTCCACGTTCGTCCAGTCATCAACAGTCAACCACTCCCTCTATACAGCAATGCTGACAAAAGCAACATTTTTCAGATTATGGAATGCTAGAATGATTCGCAGAGGAAAATTACAGAAAAGAAAGAAGGCAAGAAGCTGTGAAAAATGAAAGGAATTCGCCCCCTTTTATATAGGATGCCAAGGGTAATGCCAATCGGCACTGACCCTTTATCTTCTCGAGACAGCCCAAAGTCCGTGCCACTGCCGAATGGCACCCTCTGCACCATGCCAACCGGCACCCCCTTAAAATTTGGTACAAAAATTCCCCAGAAATATCAGAAAACCCTGAAAAATCCTCAAAAAATTCCTAAAAAAACCATTAAAGATTTAGAACATCTTCACTAAGGAAATTTCGCACTCCCTCAAGCGAAACCCCTATTTCCCGAGTTGAACTCTCAAAAGCTAAATGAATCTTCTCCCGGGATCGCCTCCTATACCCCAAAGGTCTCAAACCTCCCCGAGCAATATGTCCAATACCTATACCACTTAATCACTTCCCCGGTGGAGTTTACAGCATCAAATTTACCTTTCCTCCGCAAAGTCTCCAAAAGACATAAGGATTTCCCTAGCAATCGGCTCCCCAGCTCAAAACAAAATCATGAGGTAATTTCCCGGTGGAATTCCAGAGAATTATTCTCCCCATCAATGTCTCCAAAGGACGCTCTAAATTTTCCCCAACTCATTCACTATTCCCCAGCAGAACCCAAAATACAATCTTTATCCCCAGCAAAATCCCTGATTTTCCCGAAGGATATGTGCACTTATTTTAGGTCAGAATTGACCTCGATCTTGGATTGTCACCTTAGTTAGGTCATAATTGACCATGGTCCTCGGTCGTCACCTTTCTTTGGGTTATAATTGACCTCGGTCTTGAATTGTCACCTTAGTTAGGTCATAATTGACCTCGATCCTCAGTCGTCACCTCTCTTTAGGTTAGAAGTGACCTCAGTCTTGGATCATCACCTTAGTTAGGTCAGAATTGACCTCGGTCCTCGATCGTCACCTCTCTTTAGGTCAGAATTGACCTCGGTCCTCGTATATCACCTCTCTTTAGGTCAAAATTGACCTCAGTCTTGGATTGTCACCTTAGTTAGGTCATAATTGACCTTGGACCTCGGCCGTCACCTCTCTTAGGCCAGAATTGACCTCGGTCTTAGATCGTCACCTTAGTTAGGTTATAATTGGCCTCAATCCTCGGTCGTCACCTCTCTTAGGTAAGAATTGACCTCGGTCTTAGATCGTCACCTTAGTTAGGTCAGAATTGACGTCGATCCTCGGTCGTCACCTCTTTTAGGTCAGAATTGACCTCGATCTTGGATCGTCACCTTAGTTAGGTTAGAATTGACATCGATCCTCGATCGTTACCTCTCTTCAGTCAGAATTGACCTCGATCTTGGATCGTCACCTTAGTTAGGTCAGAATTGACCTCGATCCTCGATCATCACCTCTCTTAGGTCGGAATTAATTTCGATCTTGGATCGTCACCTTAGTTAGGTCAGAATTGACCTTAGTCCTCGATTGTCACCTCTCTTAGGTAAAAATTGACCTCGGTCTTGGATGGTCACCTTAGTTAGGTCAGAATTGACCTTAGTCCTCGATCGTCACCTCTCTTAGGTCAGAATTAACCTCGATCCTCGATCGTCACCCCTCTTTAGGTCAGAATTGATCTAGGTCTTGGATCATCACCTTAAGCCCATAAAATTGGCTTCAACCCGCAGAATTGGTCATCTCACCTTAAGCTCGCAGAATTGGCTTCGACCCACAGATTTGGTCATCTCAACTTAAGCCTGTAGAATTGGCTTCGACTCGTAAAATTGGTCATCTCGCCTTAAGCCCACAGAATTGACTTCGACCCGCAGAATTGGTCACCCCCATCATTGCTTTGGTCATCACTTCCTTTAAGACCATCCCTAGCATGTTCCTTCAAGACTGCAGAATTGGCTTCTACCCGTAGAATTGGACATCCTCATCTTCAAGCCCTCAGAATTGACTTTAACCCGCAGAATCGGTCATCCTCATCCTTAAGTCCTTAAAATTGACCTCGACCCACCGATCATCCTTTTTCAAAGGCATCATGTGGTGTTCGAAGGCTATCGTTTCTTCCAAACTCACTCATCGAGGGGCTCTGTAGACTCCCCATTCTAATACCCCCTCCTAACCTTTCCTTAAGTCCCTAGAACCTCCATTCATCATTGCAATCCCAAGTCATACCCGGAGTACTGACCTAGAGGTCATTGGACACTCCCAGGCTCCGTTTGACCAAAAAGTCAAACTCTTCAGCTCGATCGAGGCTAAATGAATCTTTAAAGAGAACTGAATCCCCTTTCCAATGCTCCATCTCGTGCACGATTTTGACTTACCATGCGGTTGAACGACCCATTTTCCCCCGAAACCCAATTAAGAGGCCACCGGGAGCTCCCGAGCTTCGTTTAACCAAAGTCAACTCTTCAGCTCAATCGAGACTGAATAAATCTTCAAAGGGCACTGAAACCCTTTCCAATGATCCGCCCTGTGCATGATTTTGACTTATAGTACGGATGAACGGTCCATTTTATTTCGAGAGGTCATCGAATGCTTTCAGGGCCCAGTTGACCAAAGTCAAATCCCGAACCTAGGAGCGGTCCAAAAGACTTTTGAAGGTCTCTGAATTACCTTTCCAAAGGTTTACCCCGTGCACGATTCGGATTAATGGTTTTCTCTCTATGAATAATTTTTCGAAAGAGCCTGAAAGAGACTACCAAATGATAAGTTCCAGACCCTGCCTATCGGTAGAGTGCCTAAACGCGCCTGTCGATTGACAGGACTAGGGCTACGATGATCGGCAATGCCCTAGGATTATAAAAAGGTGGGCTTTACCTCATTACAAAAGGAGCCCAGATCTGAAATACCTCACTCTCAGCGAATCCAGAAAACCTCTCTCGAAGTCAGTATGATTTCCACATCCAAATCTCTTTCCAACCTTCGCTTTTCATCTTCCTTTTCATCAAACTTGGTGAATTAAGTACCATCCATCATCATCCAAGTGAAAGTGTTGCTCTCCAATATCCAAGATCAAGCTCAAGATCTCCAAGATGGTCCGACTCTTCCAACTCTCTCCTTGAATTCTAAGAAATTCGCATTAACTTGTTTTATTACTTAGCACTTTTATTCTCTCATCTCCTATACCCTAATATACTTTTTATTTAGTATTATTGCACATCTCTTATTTTTATATAAATAAAAACTCAAAAAACAAGAAAAAAGAGGATTCACTCACAAATTCCAAACGGGAATTCTCAAACTTTTCTCACATTGAACTTGTGGAATGCATGAAGGACGGAATTATTGCCACCGAATGGGGGGAAAATTTGGAGAATCGAATGAAGAATAAGTTTGCGAGGAAACTGGCCCAGTATCCGACATATGTGGGATGATATCGTTTAGAGAGTTCCTCGGATAAATAAACAAGGTGGCAGAATAACCCATGATTGATGAGAAAATAGGATTCATGTTCTTCCCTTCTTCAGTAAATCACATGACTAGATCGGGGAGGTATTACCAGATCCTAAGCTCATCACCGGCAAATAATAAAGGGAAGGGAATTGAAAACCTTCCTATTCCATAGATGACCCTCGAGGAGAGCAAGATCCTCGATCAACTAAAGAAAACTCAAGATAACATCACTCTATGTGGTCTTTTCATGTCTTCTCAGCTACACAGAAATGCCTTGATCAATTTGCTCACTATACCCATAGTTCCTCCATCTACCACACCAGAAGAGGCGATAAATTTGGTCGGATCCTTGACCTCTACCCGAATGCTATCCTTATTCGAAGAAGAAATCCCCAAAATTGGGCCAAACCACAATCATGCACTCAAAATCTCCATCGAAGTTCTGGGGAGGGTCGTACCACTCTCTCTTGTCGATAATGGATCCGCCTTGAATGTCTTCCCATTAAGAACCTTCAAATGCTTAGGACTGAAAGAAATTGACCTCGCTCCAACTTATGCTGATGTATGTGCCTTTGATAATACCCGTTGGGAGGGGATGGGATCCATAAAACTTGTAATAGGGGTTGTCCCTAGAAACCCTGCCGTTGAATTCCAAGTTATTGATATCCCATCTTGTTTCAACCTGTTACTCGGACGACCTTGGCTCCACAGTATTAAGGGTGTGTCTTTCTCACTCTATCAAAAATTGAGGTTCTTTGCCGACGGACGGTTCATAACCATTTTGGGTGATGATGATAATACCGAGGGTGCAAGTACCAGCAGTCCAATCCTTGAGATATAGCACGGGTCAAATGATATGCTCCTATCAGGATTCTGAGTTGAGCCACTCATACTCCCGGTAGGGGACGATTTCAAAGAAAGGCTTTATAAATAATACAACCCTCATGGCAACGTCCATGTGATTCAGATGTTCAGAAACATGCACTTCATGCCCGGACTGGGGCTAGGACAAATACTGCAAGGGATACTTGAGCCCATTGAACTAAAGAAAGCATTACCTCCTTGTGGTTTGGGGTTTCAACCATCAGAATAAGAGATCAAAATAATTCGCCAGTCTCGACCAAAGAGAAGACTAGACTGCGTCCAAGCCATCCCAGGTGACTCCTTGAACGGACGATTCATCAAAGTGGGTGAAGAATTCCCCTTTTATGGATTTCTAGAACCATGGTATGACCATGCAAACAAGAAGATGAAACCCAGAATGGAGATCTTTTTCCAAGATAGCTACCCATGGGCCAAAAGTTCCCAACACCGTGTATAACCACTCATCAAAGATACCAAAGATTCTCACGAAAGTGACTTCGATGACTCTTTCAACTTATAAACACTCGGGCTGACACTCTGCATGGTTCTCTCAAGCACTACATCACTGGATCCATCCCACTTAATTAAAGTTATTGATACACCTCTCCTCAACTGGCATGCTACGCCAGTTCTACCTGTTGAAACCTCCATAATCCCAATGTTTACCTTATTTCTTCTTTTATTGTCTACCCTTGCTCAAATATAATCTAGTCCTCCTTTGATGAGGTTCTCAATGTTGTTTTTCCTATCAATGAAATAAATGAAGATTTTGAGTATCTTGTTGTGCCTTACATTAACTGTTTAGATTCTAATCAAACTTTTGATGATGATGATTTTGCAAATGAAAAATTCTTAACTGATCTAAATAAGGTTAATAATAAATAACATAACCGCATTTAATTTAATGAAGATGGGGGTTAAGTGGATGATGAACCGACTGATGTATTACAATTTCCCAAGGAAACCTCGGACTTCTTTCTCCGTTCGAGGAGGAGACATCTCAAGTATGGCTTTCATCTTGGCAGGATCTACTTCTATCCCTTTATCACTGACCATGAATCCCAAGAGTTTTCCCTTTGTGACCCCGAAGATGCATTTCTATGGATTGAGTCTCATCTGATACTGTCGCAGTCGTTCGAAGTACTTTTGGTGGTCAGCAACATGACCTTTTCTAGCTTCAGATTTAAAAATCATATCATCCACATAGACCTCGAGTTCCTTATGAATTAGATTGTGTAGGATGGTTGTGGAAGCCCTCTGGTACATAGCCCCGTCATTCATGAGACCAAACGGCATAACATTGTAGCAAAAGGTTCCCCATAGTGTGATGAACGCGGTTTTTTCCTGGTGATCTGGGTGTATTTTGATTTCGTTGTATTTGGCAAACCCGTCAACGAATGACTTAAGAGCATGATTGACTATGTTGTCCACGATCATGTTGATATTGGGTAATGGGTAATCATCCTTTGGAGAGGCTTTGTTCAAGTCCCGGTAGTCTACACACATCCAAACTTTTCCTCCTGATTTTGGTACAGGCACTATGTTGGATAGCCATGTGGGATATTCGGTCACACGAATGAATCCCACGTTCAGCTGTTTGACCACTTCTTCTTTGACTTTGAGCGACCATTTGGTGCGGAGCTTTCTCAGCTTTTATTTAACTAGCTTGTAATCTGGGAGAGTGGAGATCTCATGTTGAGCTATTTCGGGATCAATGCCTGGCATATCGTCATAGGACCATGAGAAGACATCCATGAATTATTTCAGTAATTCTTCGAGTTGTGCACACTCATGCTCATCAATGGTAGCCCCTATCCTAATCTCGCACAGTTGGCTACTAGAACCGAGGTTAATAATAACAGTTTCTTCTTCATTACCTTGAATGATGTTATGTTGTTTGTTATTAGACTTATTTAGATCGGTTAAAAATTGTTCATTTGCAAAATCATCATCATCAAAAGTTTGATTAAAATCCAAACAGCTAATGTAAGGCACATCAAGATACTCAAAATCTTTATTTATTTCATTCATAGGAAAAATAGCATTGAGAACCTCATCAAAGGAGGTCATGATTACATTTGAGCAAGGATAGACAACAAAAGAAGAAATGGGGTAAACATTGGTGTTAGGTGGGATTTCAATAGGTAGACCGGCGTAGCATGCCAATTGAGGAGAGGTGTATCAGCAACTTTAATCAGGTGGTTTGGATTAAGTGATGTGGTGCCTAAATGAACCATGCAGAGTGTTAACCCCAATGTCTATAAGTTGGGTGAAGCCTCAGAGTCACTTCCCTAGGAATCTATGGTATCTTTGATGAGTGGTTGTACATGGTGTTGGGAATTTTTGGCCCATGGATAGCTATCTTGGAAAAATATCTCCATTCCAGGCTTCATCTTTTTGTCTGTATGGTCATACCAGGGTTCTAAAAAATCGTAAAAGGGGAAGTCCTCGCCCTCTTTAATGAATCGTCCATTCAAGGAGTCACCTTGGATAGTCTATATGCAGTCTAATCTTCTCTTTGGTTGAGACTGGCTGATCATTATGAGCTCTTGTTCTGATGGTTGATACCCCAAACCATAAGGGGGGAAGCTTTTTTCAGTTCAATGGGCTTAATTATCCTTTGTTGTCTTTGTCCTAGCCCCAGTCCGGGCATAAAGTGCATGTTTCTGAACATCTGATTCACATTGGCATTTCCATGAGGGTCGTATTCTGGACAAAACCCTTTCTTTGAAATCGTCCCCTGCTGGGAGTATAAGTGGCTCAACTCGGAATTCTAATAGGAGCATATCATTTAACCCGTGTTGTATCTCATGGATTGGATTGATGGTACTTGCACCCTCGGCATTGTCGTCTTCACACAAAATGTTGATGACTCATCTGTCGATGAAGAAATTCAATTTCTAATGGAGCGAGGAAGACACACCCTTGATACTGTGGAGCTAAGGTCGTCCGAGCAACAGGTTGAAACAAGGTGGGATGTCAATAACTTGGAATTCAACGACAGGGTTCATTGGGCTAGCCCCTATAACAAGTTTTATGGATCCCATCACTTCTCCACGAGTATTATCATAAGCACGTACAGCAATAAAGGTTGGAGCGAGGTCACTTTCCTTCAATCCTAAGCATTTGAAGGTTCTTAATGGGCAGACATTTAAGGCGGATCCATTACCGACAAGAGAGAGTGGTACGACCCTCCCCATAACTTCGATGAATATGTTGAGTGCTTGATTATGGTTTGGACCAATTCTAGGGAATTCTTCTTTGGAGAAGGATAGCATTCGGGTAGAGGTCAAGGATTCGACCAAATTTATCGCCTCTTCTGGTGTGGTAGAAGGAGGAACTGTGGGTCCAGTGAGCAAATTGATCAAGGCATTTATGTGAAGCTGAGAAGATATGAAAAACCCACATATAGTGATGTTAGCTTGAGTTTTCTTTAGTTGATCGAGGATCTTGCTCTCCTCAAGGATCATCTCTGGAATAGGAAGGTTTTCGACGCCTTTCCCTTTGTCATTTGTCGGTAACGAGCTTGGGATCTGGTAATACCTCCCTGATCTGGTCATGTGATTTACTGAATAAAGGAAGAACATGAATCACGTTTCCTCATCAATCTCGGGTTATTCTGTCACCTTTTTTATTTCTTTGAGAAACTCATCAAACAATATCATCCCACACATGTCGACTGCCGGGCCAGTTTTCTCGCAAACTTGTTCTTCATTCAAATCTTTAAATTCTTCCCCCCATCCGGTGGCAATAATTTTATCCTGCCATGTAAAGTCGATGCATTCCACAACTTCAATGGCTTCTTCATACAGGTCTTCCCATTCTGTGGGGATATGTAAGGGTGAGGGGACCAGGCGCCCATGTAATTTTAGAGTATCAAGTAACTCGATCATACTGTAGATGTCGTTGGTTTGCCTGAAAAATTCTATCATGATCTAGACAACATCATTTAGGGTGACTTCATCAGTCGGTACTACCCAACAGTCTGAATCTCGAGCCCATTTTCGTGCTTCCAAGAACTGCGTACTGAACCTCTAGCAATCAATGGTCATATGTGAGGGAAATTTCAGCCCAAACTCCAAGAGTTGGATTAACACTTCTGATAATTCCATACTTCCATTTTCAGAATGGGTACGGACGGGGATGTATGCTCTAGTAAGGAGTGACAGTACCTAATCAGCGAAGCTAATAGGGTGTAGGAGGAAATATGGGAAAGTTTGGAGAGGTTTAGGAGAGTATATGGGTGTGATTTGAGTTGAGGGATCAACTTCTGGGTTCATTTCTATGAAGATAGCATTGGTCTGATTTGGGAGTGGGTTGTGAGTAGTGTTTGGCTTAGGATTGGCTGGTGGGGCAATGGTACCCTGGTCAATTAGACCTTGGATTATATTTTGGAGGTGAAATCATTGGTCATTGGTATTGTAAGGACATAATTTTATAAATGTTCGGGGTAGATTCTAGGAATTTTTTATTTTCCCCTAGATCACAGTTCATATGTCTGATACCGCTACATTCGGCACGTCAACACGATCATCCTCGACGGCCTGTATCCGAATTCAATGCATCCACTTTCTTCATGTGCATCATGCTACATGCAACGTGCTGCTTAGCTCATTCCCACTACTCCACTACGCTCTATCAGTAAAATGTTTTATTGGAACTTTAAATATTTTCATGAATATTTGGGAATTGTTTTTGAAAATTATTTTTTGAAGTCTGGATTTATTTTTTATCAAAAGCAGAATTTTTCTAAGTGTAGAAGCGAATGGCCTCGATCGACGACCTCGCTCAAACGACTTTGGAAGTTGTTCATGCGAGATAGGCATGTCGCGTGATATCATTCGAACGACTTCTGTCCTTCGTTCGAGCGACATGGCTATCTCGTTCGAATGAGCCACCGCCTCGATTTTTATATAAATATCTGATCTCCTTCTACACGTTTTTCAAGTCTTTCTGCAATCTCAAAATTCTACGAAAATAGCCCAGAAGAAGACTTCACCTTTTAAGGTTTTCTAAACCTTTTTGATTCACAAAGCCATTCCCATATATGTGTGTGAATCTTTAAACCTTCAAGAAGATTATTTACTCATCTGGAGTAATTTGTGAAGAAGTCGGTCTCTTCTTCACTGCTGCCCTACTGAAAAGGGATAGTTCCAGCCGCCGACAACAGAACCGACACCCGAGGGTATTTCTGTCACTTTATTTTCATTGTAATCCGTTGTAAGCCATTTTCTTACAAAATTATTGTGAAAATAAAAGGGTTTTCCCCTTTGGGGGATTTTTCCTCATATATGTGTTCTTGCATGTTTCATCATCGTATTTAATCACATATAGATGCATGTTTAGGACTTAAGTGGTAAAAACTGTGTTTAATTAAATAACTTCCTTATTTGAACGCAAGCGAACTCTCCTCAAATTGGTATCAGATCCAGTTACACAATTTTACCGTGTAATTTTCTGCAAAAAAAATTTAAGATATCAATTTTCTGAAAAATTGATTTTTGAAAACGAGTGTGTTCATTATGGAGAAGTTATATAATAAAATGCCAGTTTTTGACGGAACGAACTATGCATATTGGAAAGTCCCGCATGGGATCTGCATTAAAAGTCATTGATGAATGTGTCTGGATTTTGGTTAAAAGAGGGTGGACACCTCCCTCCGTTACTGTTGATAATGTGATCAATTTAAAACCTATCACTTCTTGGACTGAAGAAAAATTTAAATGGTCATCATTCAATTCTAAGGGTCTAAGTGATATTTCTAGGTCTGTTACACCTGATGAGTTCAAACGCATAATGACGTGTACCACGTCAAAAGTGGCATGGGATATTTTACAACTCACCCATGAAGGAACTAATGCTGTGAAAGAGTCTAAATTGAAAATTTTGACAACTCAATTTGAAACATCACCATGCATGAGACTGAATGTTTTGATGATTTTTATGCTAGACTTTCTGGCATTGTTAATACTAGCTTTAATCTTGGTGAACATATTCCTAATGCAAGAGTTGTTAAAAAGATTCTTCGTTCTTTGCCTAAGCGTTTTATCCCTAAAGTCACTGTGCTAAATTCTATGGGTAATTTAAATACGCTAAAATTGGAAGAACTTGTAGGAGACTTGCAAACATATGAAATTGATATGTTTCCTAAAACTGCTAGGTCTAAAGATAAGGGAATTTCACTTAATACCCAAGACAGAAAGAGTGAGGGGTCGGCTAGAAAGAGGGTAGAGTCATCTAGAAAGAGAGAGACTGACACGTCAGATTCTGATTGTGATTTTGACTTAGATGATTTGGCCCTTTTTGCTAAAAATTTCAAGAGGATTCTCAAATTTAAGAAAAATGGCAATTTTAAAGATAAAAAGAAATTTGAGAAAATTAAGTTTGAAAAGAAAAATGAAAAAGGTTTTAAATATCCCCCTAAGAAAGAAAGTGAGAGATGCTTTGAGTACGACGGTAGGGGTCATAGAGCCTTTGAGTGTGCCACGCGTCTGAATAGAGAGAAAGGGAAAGTTGTCCTTAATGCTACCCTTAGCGACGACAGTGAGGTCGAGTCAGTGGATTCTGGAGTCGAGTCACCGCATGAGTGTAAATTAACCACGTTCATGGCTAGTCATGTGAGCACTTCTAGTTCTACTCACGACGATGAGGATACTGCATCACAGGGACACCTCGACAGTGAGATCGATGTGAGTGAGGGGGAGGATGACACAAGTGAGAGCGAGAGTGATATTCAACGCGCCTACGCTGAGTTATATTCTGAGTCATTTAAGACTAAAAAGTGTAACAAAGCGTTAGTTCTTAAGATCATCGGATTAGAGGAAGATTTAAGAAAAGCGAGAGAAAGAGAGTCCTCCACCTTCACCGCCCTGAGAGAGAGAGAATCTGCCTGTGTTGAGAAAGAGAGTTTGTTTAGAGAGAGAGAGAGTAATTTTGAGAAAGAGAGAGGGGACTTGACTAAACAAGTGGCTAGTCTTATGAGTGAGCTTCATTCCTCCATGGAGACTCGGAAGAAACTTGAAGCCCTTGTTGCCCAGCTAACTCATGATCTTGAGAAAGCACGGGAAGTCAAGGTACAAATCGAGGACAGATCTGGGAAAATGGGAAAGATGCTCCTCGGCCCCGCTTTAGGTTTTGGTGATAGGTAGGGAATTGGTTATGATGGTGCCTCCACCTCCAAAATTGCACCTGGACCAGTTCCTGAGTTTACTATGACTCCTTATGGCCATCGTCAAATACCTCAAAGGAAAGTTCGACCAAGAAAAGCAAACCAAGGTCCGCCTTTGACTGTGTTCTTTTGTACTTATTGCAAAAGAAAATGCCACCTCAGGGAGTTTTACTATAGCATGGGTCGGACATGACGTACTACTGCTCCACCACGTCATACTGATGAGTTTTCTAGTCTAAGAGAGCGTGTTGAGTTTTTAGCTGCCACATCACAGCGTTTGATAGATGAATTACGACGGATGTCACTACCGTCTGTAAATGCTTCTCACATTCCAGCTAAAGCCAACAACAACAAGGGTAAACAAAAGGTTACCACTTCTTGGGTGCCTAAGAAAGATAAGAAAGCCCTTGTTGTTCATGTTTCTCTCAAAGCACATAATACCTCACAGTGGTATTTTGATAGTGGATGCTCCAGACACATGACAGGTGATGTCTCATTTTTTACCCACATTGAGGATTATAAGGATGGTAGAATCACCTTTGGAGATGGGAGTAAGTCTAGCATTGTAGGATGAGGTACTGTAGAGTTACCAGGATTTCCTAAGATATAGAATGTCTTGTACGTCAAAGGTTTAAAAGTAAACCTTCTCAGCATTAGCCAGCTGTGTGACACTGACTTTGCAGTAAAGTTTAACCGGGACGTGTTTAATGTCTACAATCAAGCCGGTAAACTTTTTATGCAAGGGGTGAGGACCGAGGATAATTGTTATGGGACTGTGCCTACTTACTCACTTGTCTGCAATAGCGCCACGATCACTCCTATGGATCTGTGGCACCAACGTCTAGGTTATGTAAATATTAGAGATCTCACTCCCTTAGCTAAAAAGGACCTAGTATGTGGCTTACCGTCTCTTGAAAGGCCAACTTCAACGGTTTGTGGACCCTGTCAGTTGGGCCAATAAATTCGTAGTCCCCATAGGAAGTTGTATTCCATTACCACCTCTCGTGCTCTTGAGCTTATACATATGGATCTTATGGGTCCCACTCGTACCAAGAGTCTGGGTGGTAAGAGGTATATCCTTGTGATGGTGGATGATTTGTCCAGGTACTCCATTGTAGGTTTTCTGAGAGATAAATCCGATGTTGTAGAGTGTTTAACGACCAAGTGTCGTGTCCTGCAAAATCAACACGAAGTCACTATTAACAGGATACGTAGTGACAACGACACTGAATTTAAGGAAGCAAAGGTAGATTTGTATTGTGATAGACTTAGGATCAAACATGAGTTTTCTGCTGTGAAGACTTCTCAGCAAAATGGGATTGTTAAGAGAAAGAATAGAACGATCCAGGAGATGGCTAGATCTATGCTTCTAGGTCGTAAGGTTTCTAGGAAATTTTGGACAGAGGCAGTGTCTACTATATGCCACACGGTGAATAGGGTTTATCTGCGTCCACACACACTTCAAACTCCTTTTGAGTTATGGACTAGAAAGAAGCCCAATCTTGCATATTTCCGTGTTTTGGGGAGCAAATGCTACATCCTACGGGATAGAGAGCAATTAGGAAAGTTTGACTCCCAAATAGACGAGGGAATACAGCTGGGATATTCATCGAATAGTAGAGCATACAAGGTATTTAACCTAAAAATATCTAAGGTTGTGGAATCAATAAACGTCACCGTGCAAGATGACGAACCTTTGACGGTTATTGATCCTAACCTTCAGTGTGAGGATGAGGACTCGTCTGACAGTGATCCACTTGTCCCTCACCCACACTCTGTGGTCCCCATCCGTGTCTTAGGGGACACACCCGCTTAGGTTCGCAAGAGTCATGACCCGTCTTCCATCGTTGGCGATCCCACTCTAGGGGTCAATATTCGTGCTCAGCTAGAGAACGTTGTTAGCCATCTTTTCTAAACGTCCAAAGTCGAGCCCAATAATCATAAAGAAGCACTCAAGGATGAACACTAGATATCTGCTATGCAGGATGAGTTGCTTCAGTTTAAAAAGAATAATGTCAAGGAACTTATCCCCCGACCTAGTGAGAATAATATGATAGGTACCCGGTGGATTTTTAAGAATAAAATGGATGAAAATGGTACCATAATCCGAAATAAGGCTAGGTTGGTCGCTCAAGGATACACACAGATAGAGGGTGTAGACTTTGGGGAGACATTTGCTCCTGTTGCGAGGCTTGAGTCCGTCCGTCTACTACTCGCCATCGCATGTCATCTGCACTTCAAGTTATATTAGATGGATATCAATAGTGCCTTTCTGAATGGCATTGTACAGGATGAGGTTTACATGGAACAACCAAAAAGGTTTGAAGACCCTCAGTATCCGGAGCACGTCTACTATCTGAGGAAAGCCTTGTGTGGTTTGAAGCAAGCACCCCGTGCTTGGTACGATAGGCTTACTTCCTATCTCTTAGCCCGTGGCTTCAAGAGAGGGGGAGTTGATATGATGTTGTTCGTCAGGAGAGATGACAGTGCAATTTTGGTTGCCCAGGTCTATGTGGACGACATAGTCTTTGGATCCACATGCTCCAACATGCTCATCACTTTGAAGAGGAGATGAAAAGTGAGTTTGAGATGAGCATGGTTAGTGAGCTTACATTCTTCCTTGGTCTCCAGGTTCGTCAGCTATAGGATGGGATGTTCATCTCCCAATCCAAGTATGATAGAGACCTAGTGAAGAAATTTGGTTTAGACTCCACTAAGCATGCACATACACCTATGAGTACCACTACCAAGCTTAGTAAGGACACTTCAGGCAAGGACGTAGAGAAAACCTTGTATCGGATTATGATAGGTAGTCTTCTCTACTTGACTGTCAGTTATCCTGACATAGCCTTTAGTGTTGGAGTCTGTGCGCGATATCAGCCGTCCCTGAAAGAGTCACATTTACTTGCTCTCAAATGTATTATTAAATATGTGAGTGGGACTCTCTCATACGGTATTTGGTATTCCTTTAATACTGATGACCGTTTATCCGCCTATTCTGATGCCGATGTAGATGGTTGTAGGAGCCCTTATGGTGGGTGTTTCTACTTTGGTTCTGCTCTTGTCTCCTGGCTGAGCAAGAAGCAAAATTTTATCTTTTTGTCCACTGCAAAGGCTGAGTATATAGTCACCGGGAGTTGTTGCACGCAACTCCGGTGGATGAAGCAAATGATGGAGGATTATGGGATTTCATATGACACCATGACCATTTTTGTGATAACATGAGCACGATACACATATCCCGTAATCCAATCCAGCATTCGCGCACAAAGCACATCAGGATACGTGAGCACTTTACACGACAGTTAGTTAAGGAGAAATTCGTATCCCTGAGTTTTGTTCCCACCGACCGTCAGTTAGCTGATATTTTCCTGCAAGATAGAGAGCAATTAGGAAAGTTTGACTCCTGAAGAGATGAGGGAATACTGTTAGGATATTCATCGAATAGTAGAGCGTATCGGGTGTTTAACTTAAAGAGATCTAAGGTTATGGAGTCAATAAAAGTCATCGTGCAAGATGACGAACCTTCGACGTTTATTGATTCTAGCCTTCAGTGTAATGATGAGGATGTTTCTGGCAGTAATTTACTTATACCCCACCCACACTTGTGGACCCTACTCCTATGTTAGGGGACACACCTGCTTGGGTTCGCAAGAGTCATGGCCCTTCTTCCATTGTTGGTGATCCCACTCTAGGGGTCAAGACTCGTGCCCAGCTAGAGAATGTTATTAGCCATTTTTCTACACGTCCAAATTCGGGCCCAAGAATCACAAAGAAGCACTCAAGGATGAACACTGGATATCTGTTATGCAGGATGAGTTGCTTCAGTTTAAAAACAATAATGTCTTGGAACTTGTCCCCCAACCTAGTGAGACTAATGTGATAGGTACCAGATGGATTTTCAAGTATAAAATGGATGAAAATGGTACCATAATCAGAAACAAGGCTAGGTTGGTCGCTCAAGGCTACACACAGATAGAAGGTGTAGACTTTGGGGAGACATTTGCTCATGTTGCGAGGCTTGAGTCCGTCCGCTTACTACTCACCATCGCATGTCGTTTGTGCTTCAAGTTATATCATATGGATGTCAAGAGTTCCTTTCTAAATGGCATTCTACAGGAGGAGGTTTACGTGGAACAACAGAAAGGGTTTGAAGACCCTAAGCACACAGAGCATGTCTACTATCTGAGGAAAGCCTTGTATGGTTTGAAGCAAGTACCCCGTGCTTAGTATGAGAGGCTTACTTCCTATCTCTTAGACCGTGGCTTCAATAGAGGGGGAGTTGATATGACGTTGTTCGTCAGGAGAGATGATGGTGCTATTTTTGTTGCCCAGGTCTATGTGGCGACATAGTCTTTGGATCCACGTGCTCCCAACATGCTCATCACTTTGAAGAGGATGAAAAGTGAGTTTGAGATGAGCATGGTTGGTGAGCTTACTTTCTTCCTTAGTCTCCAGGTTCGTTAGCTAGAGGATGGGATGTTCATCTCCCAATCTAAGTATGCTAGAGACCTAGTGAAGAAATTTGAGTTAGACTTCGCTAAGCATGCACGTACACCTATGAGTACCTCTACCAAGCTTAGTAAGGACACTTAAGGAAAGGACGTAGAGCAAACCTTGTATCAAAGTATGAGAGGTAGTCTCCTCTACTTGACTTCCAGTCGTCACGACATCTCCTTTAGTGTTGGAGTCTGTGCCCGATATCAGGCGTCCCCAAAATAGTCACATTTACTTGCTCTAAAGAGTATTATTAAATACGTGAGTGGGACTCTCTCATATGGTATTTGGTATTCCTTTGATACCGATGACCGTTTGTCCTCCTATTTGGATGCCGATTGGGCCGAGGATGTAGATGGTTATAGGAGCACTTTCGGTAGGTGTTTCTATTTTGGTTATGCTCTTGTCTCCTGGCTGAGCAAGAAGCAAAAGTCCATCTATTTGTCCACCATGGAGGCTGAATACTTCGTCGTCGGGATTTGTTGCACGTAACTCTTATGGATGAAGCAAATGTTGGAGGATTATGGGATTTCATAGGACAGCATGACTATTTATTGTGATAACACAAGTGCGATACACATATCCCGTAATCCAGTCCAATATTTGCGCACAAAGCACATCAGGATATGCGAGCACTTTATACATCAGTTAGTTGAGGAGAAAGTCGTATCCCTGAGTTTCGTACCCACCGATCGTCAGTTAGCCGATATTTTCACGAAACCTTTAGATGCCCTTAGATTTGAGAGTCTTAGGAAGTCTTTGGGAATTTGCACAGTTGATTGAGGGGTTGGTCTATGTCTAGAATAGGATGATTTTTCATGTCCATATCATATGCTTCCTATTGCTAGTTTGTTTTATATGCATCATTGCTTTGTTGTACAGCTATTTATTTATTCTTTTGAAAAATCCAAAAAGATTTTTTTTGATAAAAATTTTGAGAAAAACACAAAAAGATTTATGTATTTTATTTTGCACTTTTTATGGATGAGCATTTAAGATAGCCGAGTCACAACTTCATTCCTTTGATCCATGTGACTGTTTGATAGAGATTTGAGACGCTACATCATTTCATCCATGTGCTTTACATTGTTTGGAGTCTTTGAGATGATTAGTGATATATTTCTACATGTTTGACTCCTATCTCCGTTATTGCACACATGCACGGCTTATTTGATTATTGTACTTGTCTATCACATGTTGGCTTTAGTGTTTCCATCTCAATTATGTCTATACAACTTACAATATGTGATAAAACTTGACAAGATTAGAATGCATGTAAAAACCATTTTTGTGAGACTGAGTGTTTGTTTTAGAACGGGGAGGGGCTTCGAAAGGTAATTATCACTTCTTTGCGAAAAAGCCATCGTTCAAAAGGACCTAAAAAAATGGAGGAATTTTATTATCCGGGGTCCAAAGAGGTTAAAAGAGCCCGAAAAAATTCAAAGGCAATAAAAAGCAATTCATGCCACATATGGGCCATTTAGGTTTCACCTTCAATTATCCAAAGTTTGAGAATTTAGAAAGCCTCTATTCAAAATAAAAAATCTGAGGGAGTATGGTTGGAGAATATAAACGGGTTTGCACTTCCTTGAAAGTCCTGAAAAAGCATAAAATAGTTTTGGACGTTATTGGTGTGGAAATCACTTTGAGCTTTGAATTGTTGATTTGATTGAGTCGAAGTCTCATATTACCACCTTTTTACACCAAAGGAAGACTTTGAGTTCATTCGTTAGGAGTATCCGATATTCATCGTGCACATATGTCATGTTTGTATGCATTAATTTTCCAATCGAATTTGATCACACCCCTTCATTTTCACTATCATTGTCTTGGTTGTTTTTGTGATCTTTCATGTTGTGATTCTTTGTTGTATACTATGTGTGAAAAATTTTGAAAAATACAAAAATAGCAGTTTATTCCCGTGTGTCATTCTCCATGTGCATTCATTTCTGATTCTCATATCTGTCTATTTGGGGACATCATAAAAAGGGGGAGAAGAATTATGGGGGAGAATTGTTTCGGTGTTTGTTTGATTTATGAATGATTTGCTTAAAGCCTAATTAATCATCAATTTTTGCATATCATTATATTTTCAATCTATTGCTTGTCACGGGTATTTGCTTTATCTCATGTGTGTAGGTACAACATTGCTTATTATTTGATTACACACCCTGATGAGAAAAGCTTCGGAAGATTTGGAGAGATGAAGATTTGGAAGACATGTCATTTAGTATTCTCGGTTTGAGGGTTTAATGGGAATATTATCTTGTATGTCATTTGATCGCATAATTCGGATTTTTTATGTATGTACCGGGATAGACAAAGGGGGAGATTTGTAAGGACATAATTTTATAAATGTCCGGGGTAGATTCTAGGAATTTTATGTTTTCTACTAGATCACAGTTCATATGTCTGATACCGCTACATTCGGCACGTCAACACGATCATCCTCGACAGCTTGTATCCAAATTCAATTCATCCACTTTCTTCACGTGCATCATGCTACATGCAACGTGCTGCTCAGCTCATTCCCACTACTCCACTACGCTCTATCAGTAAAATGTTTTATTGGAACTTTAAATATTTGCATAAGTATTTGGGAATTGTTTTTGAAAATTATTTTTTGAAGTCTGGATTTATTTTTTATCAAAAGCAGATTTTTTCTAAGTGTAGAAGCGAATGGCCTTGATCGACGAGCTCGCTCAAACGACTTTGGAAGTCATTCGTGCGAGATAGGCATGTCGCGCGATATCATTTGAACGACTTCTGTCCTTCATTCGAGCGACATGGCTATCTCGTTCGAATGAGCCACCGCCTCGATTTTTGTATAAATATCTGATCTCCTTCTATAAATTTTTCAAGTCTTTCTGCAATCTCGAAATTCTGTAAAAACAGCCCAGAATAAGACTTCACCTTTTAAGGTTTTCTAAACCTTTTTGATTCACAAATCCATTCCCATATATGTGTGTGAATCTTTAAACCTTCAAGAATATTATTTACTCATATGGAGTAATTTGTGAGGAAGTCGCTCTCTTCTTCACTGCTGCCCTACTGGAAAGGGATAGTTCCAGCCGCCGACAATAGAACCGACACCCGAGGGTATTTCTGTGTCACTATATTTTCACTGTAATCCGTTGTAAGCCGCTTTCTTACAAAATTATTGTGAAAATAAAAGGTTTTTACCCTTTGGGGGATTTTCCCTCATATATGTGTTCTTGCATGTTTCATCATCGTATTTAATCACATATAGATGCATGTTTAGGACTTAAGTTGTAAAAACTGTGTTTAATTAAATAACTTCCTTATTTGAACGCAAGCGCACTCTCTTCAAGTATGACCAGCGGTTTGGTGAAAGGCGCAATGGGCATCTGCCTTGAAGTTTCTTGGAAGTGGATTTGTCAATGGACCGGGATCCAAGGGTTTGATAAGGTTTCGGCTTAGCAGGGCTTGATAAACTTTAAAGAGGGGAGCATGGAGCTCGGTGTACTCCTTTCGGACTGGACAGGGCAGATTTCTGGTGCCCATGAAGTGGTTGGTTGAGAGATATTAATGATGGTTGAGACTTCAGTAATGGTAGGTTTGTCATACTTTCTGGGGGTGAACTGTCCAGACACCTTCTTTGGTTCAACCTCTGTTTTAGCAAGACGTTCTTTGATTCCACTCCTGCTTCTCTGAGCTCTCGGTAGTGGGGATAGTATTGTCCTCCAATCGTTGCTCGAACATGGGGCAAGAAGTTCTTCTTCACTATGCCGACTTGTTATTCCTCGGAAGGTCGATTGGTCATAGTAGCTTCACTTTCCCTTCGTCGGGCTATGAAGTTACTAACAGATTCCACAGAGTTCTGCTTGAGCAGCTCTAAATCACGACAGGTGGCCTTAAGCTCTTCGTTGTATTTATACTCCGACATGAATTCTCGGGCTACATCCTCCCAGCTACGGATTCTGGACTCCTCTAGAGATAAAAACCATCGGAGGGTGCTATCCTTCAAAATTTGCTGAAATAATTGGGCCATCACTTCTTCAGAATCCCCTAGGAGAGTCATATAATGTTGATAACTATGAAGATCAATAATTGAAGGTCCACTTCCTCTAAATTTCTCGATATTTGGCATCTTGAACTTCTCAGGAAACCTCGCCTTAGGATAAGGAGACATATGGGTGTAGTCCATGTAATTCCTAGTGATTCTGACTTGGTAGAATTTCTTAGTTAGCATCTTGAGATCTTCGTTGACCTTGTTCAACTCTTTCTCTTTTGTATCAATGATCATAGGCAAGTTAGCCCCAGGCTGGGCAACGTTTGGCATAGGAAACTGGGCAGGCAGCGGCCCATTAGTAAGAGGGGAACGTTAAGCGTGCTAATACTCTTCAGGAACCCAAATAGGCTCAGGTGGACCCATAGCGCTAGGGAATAGGGCCTCGGGCCCTTGATGAATAGGAACTTGGTTTCGTTGCATCTCTCGGACCCTAGTCTGGAGGTAGTCAATCTTAGACACGAGCTGAGCTAAAATTGCTGTCAGATTTATCTGCACAATTGGTACTTGATCTGTGTTCTCCATGGAAAGCAGATGGATTCCGGACTCAAAAGAAGTAGCAGGGGAACGGACTGAACTCCGGGGTGATTTGACTGAAGACTGGAACCAATAAGGAGCCAGGCTAAGGGCGTGCGATCGACCTGAGAATGGGATTTATTTTTTAGATAAAGAATGAAAATATTTTTTACATTTGTTTTTCTTTTTGAGATTGAAAGACAAAATATTTTTGGCTTTTTGATAAAGAATGGAGAAATATTTTTAGATTTTTTTATAAAGAATGGAGAAATATTTTTGGATTTTTGATAAAGAAGTGAGAAATGTTTTGGGAGACGGGTCTCAGCAAAATTATTATAATTACTATATTCTCACTTGTATTGAATTCTCCTAAATGAAAAATGAAATGCCGAACGGGAACCGAGCCTGGAAAAGTTGGGTTTGTAACATGTACAAAGCTATGGTTGGACTTGTAACCAGGCTCACGAGCAGGGTCCCATTTTAAAAATGCGCAAAATTTTGGGCGGAAGGCCAACCCAGAATTTCGATAGAGTTTTGGTTCGAAATCGACAATCTAACATGTGTGTCCTAGGCTTGACACCTATTTATGGGTATGCAATTGGTTGGGTGAATTGAAAAGGGTCCCCCCTTTGGCGTGACTTCCATGATATACGTCTTTGCTTTTTAGAGCAATCGGTAAGTGTGGACAAGCCATTTAATATACCTGAGGGTATGTGAATTGCCTCACTATATACCTCATGGGGACAATACGTGTGAGAGCGAATTCGATATACTCGACATATGTGAGCGAGTTCCCTGCGATATACCTCCCTTCATGACTTCGGTCAAGCGGTACGATGCAGGCAAACCATTGGATATACGCCGAAAGTATTTGGCCAATGGAAGGTGGGAGTCATATCACTTAGGCTAACTGCGCCCTGCCGGGCCACTGCCCATCACGAAGTGACCCTCCAGTTACCGAACAAAATTTGGTCAATCACAATGCTCTTCGGTGATGTCATGTGAATCATGCATGATTCTCTTATTAGTATCTTATGATGAGAGTATCTTTCTTGATCAAGCCAAATAGGGAGCAAAGTACAAGTACCAATGGTGTACCAAGTATGGATGGGTGATGTGTGCAACATGTGGATATATGTGATCCTAGGTGCACGTGGTGCATAGTGTACAAGAAGAATCTCCTACAAGTGTATGAATAGAAGGATAAGCATAAGGTACACATGAAAAGGGGAACATGCAAAATAGGGGAATATATAAGAAAATAAAACACCCATGTAAATAGAGTCTTGCCCTCAAAATCATAAAAATGCCCAACGGAGTTGCCACTGTGGCCATCCCCGATCCTCGCAGCGGGAGAGACGTAGGAGGGGGTGTCATCTCCGTGGTGAGAGGATCTCGGTCCTGCACATCCCTCTCGGGAGCGCTTCGGCCGGCATCAATGATGTGTGAGGTGAAAGATATAGAGAGATGGATTCGCCAGTCTATTTTACTCAAAACAGACAAAAGAAAAGGGGGAGCCATCCCGAAGGACAGCATCCAAAGACATACTGATACATACGAAACCAAAATGATTCGAAAAGGGTTCGGAGGCTAAGTTAGGAAATGGGAAGGTGTTAGGCACCCATTCCGCCCTTGCGGCCTCTCATGGATTGTTGCTATTTTCATTTATTTCCCTATGATATGTGTGCATGTGTATATGTAATGGAGATAAAAATCCTCGACTTGTATCATGGAAGAGATAAAGTGAGTCATCTATAGGAATGTTCCTAAAAGTAATATTAGAAAATAGGATTTACGCGATTATCATGGCGTTGATCGTTATAATGGAACGATAACGCATATGGAATAATACGCCACTAAGAACAAATATATGTATATGTATATGTAAATATATAGATTTTTGGATAATTAAGTTAAAGACTATAGAAAAATATAAAATGAGAGAAAACTAGGATTCGAGTCTCGAGTTTTACCCCGAGACGCTTACGTAGCCTATAGAGGCATTAAAGTCCACGTAGTTCGTATGCAAAACCAGGGGTGGGATTTATCCCATAAATCCAATTGGGGACTTCTCTTATATGTGTGTGTGTGTAAAAAAGTGTTTTAGTTGTGAGAAAAGTGTGAGAGAAGTGTGAGAATTGTCGTTTGGAATTTATGAGCAAACCCACTTTTTCTCGTCCCTTTAGGTTTTATTTATATGAAAATAAAAGATGTACGATAATACTAAATAAAAAGAATATTAGGATATGTGAGATGAGAAAATAAAAGTGCAAAGTAATAAAATAAGTTAATGTGAATTTGGGAGAATTTAAATAGGGAGTTGATAAAGTTGTACCTTCTTGAAGATCTTGAATATTAGAGGGCAACCCTTACACTTGGATGATGATGAAGAGTAGTTAATTCACCAAGTTGGATGAAAAAGATGATGAAACGTGAAGATTGGGAAAGGATTTGGATATGGAAATCACGCTGATTTCGAGAGGGGTTTTCTGAGTTCGCTAAGAGTGATGGATTTCAGATCTTGTGTCCATTTACAATGAGGTTAGGCCCTCATTTTTATAGGCCCGGGGCATCGCCGATCGGCATAGTCCTGGTCCTGTCAATCGACAAGTGTTTGTAGGCACACTGCCGATAGTCAAGGTTTGGAACCTGTCGTTTGGCAGTCTCTTTCAGGTTCCTTTGGAAAATCGGTTATAGAGAGAAAATCATTGGTCTGAATCATGCACGGGGTGAACCGTTGGAAAGGTACTTCAGAGACCTTCGAAAGTCTTTTGGACTGCTCCCACGTCGGGGAGTTGACTTTAGGACAAATGTGGCTTGGAAGTGTTCATCGGTCCTTTGGACGGGGAATTATAGGACATAAACAGATCGTTCGTCCACATGATAAGTCAGAATCGCACACGGGGTAACCCGTTGGAAAGGTTAGGAGATGTACTTTGACATTCCAAAAAGTTTAACACAGTTTGGGAAGTTGACTTTGGTCAATCGGGACCTGGAAGCGTTCGGTGATCTTTCAGAGTAAAACGGATCGTTCGTCTGCACCGTAAGTCAAAATTGGGCCCGAAGTGGATCGTTGGAAAGGGGTTTCAGGGCCCTTTGAAGATTCATTATGTCTTGGTCGAGATGAAGAGTTGACATTGGTAAAACGGAGCCTGGGAGCATCCGGTGGCCTCTTGATCAAGTTTCGGAGGAGAATGGGTCATTCGTCCATACCGTAAGTCAGAATCAAGCACGGAATAGACCGTTGGAAAGGGATTTCAGTGACCTTTGAAAATTCATTCAGTCTCAGTCGAGCTGGAGAGTTTGACTTTTGGTCAAATGGAGCCTGGGAGTGCTCGATGGCCTCTAGGTTAGTACCCGGGGTATGACTTAGGTTTGTAGTGATGAAACGAGGTGTTATGGTCCTAAGGAGAGGTTTAGGGGGTACTAGAATGGGGTGTCTACAGCTGTCGTTTCACTGGGGTTGATGCCCAGCATCACAGAAAATCTTCGTAGGCTGGGAACACCTCGTCTACGACGAAACAAAAAACATGATCGTCAGGGTACCAAATCGTACCATTGCTTCTGGAAGATTCTATTTTATGGCACAGTTATGCCATAAAGAGACCTGGAGAAAACTAAAGGATTCATAATCAATGTTATAGCAGCACATTGCCTCTAGACCCACGAGGTAGGAAGAAAAAGCCTCGAACATCGAAAGAGCCATTGGCAGAGCAGAAGAAAGCTACCGAGGAGACAAAATGGAAGATGGTGAAAAAAACAAACCCCTTTTTATTTCTAAAAAACTCTCATGACAAAATAAGCCATTCAAAGCATCATTGGTTCGATGCCTACACTGTACACAAAGTTCGCAGAAAGTGTAATCAAACCCAAATGAGTGATTTGAACTTGGCCCTAATGTCGATAAGCATGCTAAGGGGTATGTTGATCGGCAACCCCCTTTTTAGAAAAACTCCTTAGTTCCTTTTTTACACATATTAATTTCCAAAATAAACATTTTCTTTGAAAAAATTCAAATCTTCGGGTTGTCCCCATTTGAAAAATTATTACCTCCCCTTTTGTACCAAATTTTTTAAAATAAATCTTTTTCTTTTACTTCGAGCCCATTTTTCATCTCTATCTTCGCAAAAAATAAGAAACATCAGCAGTAAATTAAAGTGCATATAGAGTAAGTCAGTAAACCAAGATAAATAACAAAAAGAAATGCATTTTATAAATGTCTTTATGGAATTATTATATTTCCTTCCAGGTATAAAATAAAAATAGAAAATACACCAGGACGCAACTTGAATCCCTCAAACTCTCTCAAAACTAACCCTCAACCTCTACGACGTACACGTGTCCCTTTACGATGAGCGATAGACCCTCCACTCCCAGAGCTAGAACTCTCATCAGATGTGGTCAGCGTCACTAGACAGACATTGGTTGACTTCCTCACGTAGTCTGGCATCGACGCCATCTAGTCCTTAATGTCCTTCAGCCAGGTGGTCAACACATGGACAGTGTTGTGGGCCGATGTCGTCGGTGCGATGGCACCTCTTCTCGAATTAGTAGTAGGTGGAGGCGTATTCTCTACATCGTATCAACCAGCTAGTCGCAAAATCAAAGTAATCATATCCCATCGTCATATCGGTATAGATCATATAAGACTCACCCTCCATCATCACCGCCCTTGCCTCTTCCGTCATCTTTATCACTCACCTCATGTACTCCATGGGCATTGACAGTGGGACACACTACAAGAAAAATGATCATTTATGTCAGTCAAAAACTGACATAAATGACCATTTATGTCAGTTTTAGAATTTTTCAAAACTGACATATAAAGCCCTGACATAAATGTTCGTAAAACTGACATAAATAAGATCACATTTATCTCAGTTTTTAAGAACACACATAAAAACTACGGTATTCACCATGTTTTTAATCACATTTTCACAAAAACTGATATAAATAACATCACATTTATGTCAATTTTAGTAATTTTTATGAGAGTTTTATCAAAACTGACATAAATGTTGATATAAAAATTTAAAAAAAAATCATTACTCCATCAATAAACAACTATTATTTATAGTTAAATCAACCCTTGTAAATAGATAATAAATAGTCGAACAATATTCAAATAGTCTAGATTTCATCAAACAAATTCATATATAACTTGAAATATACAATATTCATTAAAGAAAATTACATTGTGCATCAAATAAAAAAAGTCTCAATTTAAAAAAAATGGACAGAGTCTCCTTTATTTATTGGACTATCCACCCAAAGGGTAACAACCAATCCAACAAAATGTAAAATTGAAATACAGGGCAACCTTTTAAAAATTCTCCTACAAAAGGTAGTTGCGGCCATCTTTGAATCAACACTTGGCAGTGCTTGGTCCCTTTTCACTTGGCAGTGCTAGGTCAATTTTCACTTGGCAGTTCTTGGTCCAATTGGTTTCACTTGGTAGTGCTTGGTTTTGCTGTTGTTGGTCTGATTTCAGTCATTGGGTTGCTGGTTCATTCTGCCCCATTTGTTATCTGGCCCGTTCTTCCCCATTTGTTATCGGGTTAATCTTGAGTCGGTAAAATCGAACAAATAAAAAAATGGGTAAAAATGGAATACACAAACTGCAGAATCCTTACCTGAGAAAAAATTAAACATATAAGTAAGCATTAGAAGATGAATACATAAACTATGTATTTAAAATTAAAAGAGGGTAACCGAGAGTATACATGATGGTGTTGATGAAAGCATGATCCATAAACTGTGTAATTGAAAGTTTAAACTTGAACAGGTATTGTTTAATTAACAGAGAATACACTTTGTAATTGGAAAGAGCATACATTGTGTACAGTGTGTAATCAACTGGTGAACCATTAAGATTAGAGTGAAGGCTACACATTGTATGCCTCAATTATAATGAAGGTTGCATAGTGTTTGCCTGATTCAAAGCCTCTATGAACCTCTGCTTAGAATGAAGGTAGATATATCCCTCAAATATGAAATCAAATATGCCTAAAAACATCTATACCTGCAACTAGAGTAGTATGTAGGCCATGTAGTATACCTTGAGCATGGAAGAGATGGGTAGTTCTTATCTTATGAATTTCGTATGCTCTTGTGATCCCATTACAAATACTTGGCAATAATTCATAATGAATTATTGTTTATTTTTAGGCACATAAAGTGTGGTGTTCGAGTCGAGAACCAGAACACTTCTACTTATTGTTTCTATAGAACCACAAAATTTGAAGATTATAAACTAGACCAAGAGAAAAAATTTTGGAAGGGGATGGATGATTTAAGTGGGAACACCTTGTTCTTAGGTCTTAACAACAGTTTGTGTTTCACTACAATTGATTATCCAGAGTACAAAACAAATACGATATACTTTAGTGACAACAACGAAGAATACAACAAAGGATATATTGGAGGGCATGACATAGGAATTTTTGAAATGGATGACAACTTCAAAACACTCCCTTACCGTGTTATTGATTCATCTTTAGTTTGGTCACCTCCTGTATAGATTTTGCCCAATCTTGCCGATAGACTCAACAACTATAAATAAATTATTATGATTCGTTTAGTTCAGTTTTTCTTAAGTTACAAGGTTGAAGCTGAAAAGCACGAATCCTAATGGTAACGTGTGTCTCTCTCAAAGTAAGGGAGAAAATTTCTCCATCATCATCTACGAGGTAAAATAATTTGAATCAAACGGCAGTGTAAGACTTAGATACACTCACAAAACAAATCTCTGAAGTCATCATTAACTATCCTGAAATGAGGGATTACAAGACTATATATAAAGTCCCAAGAATTGGTGCCCAACATAGACAAAATGTAACCACTACTAAAACACACCTAAATAATGGGAGAATATTCTTAAGGAGTATTCCCTTATTATACTAACACTAGACAAAAATTAGGGAAAACAGAATTTTCAAAATGATGTCCGATTCAATTTTTTTCCTTGGAGTTTTGGAAATTGAAAAGTGTATATATTGTTCCGAAATTGGGAAATCAGATCCGATTTTGAACAGCTCAGAAGTTCTAAAATAAGTTACAGGCCTAACACCTTTGGGGGGGTGTTAGCCCAAAAAAAAGCTCAATGGGGGGTTTTTATCCCAAAAAAAGTTTGATGAATAAAGTATACAAAACATCTTTCATTTTTTTTGCAATAAAACTCATGAAGTAATGCCCCGATGCATGTTTTCTTGATCCAACTGCTCGAACAGGAGGCTAGGTGCATGACAAAGTCTAGATGATTTGGTGTTTGTACTTCGGTGCTCTATGTAGTACACCCTGTGCTACATCCCTAATGCTCAAGTATGTATTGGGTCCCTCTGTCGACATTTTCCTCAACTTTAGATCCAAAGGTGTTGAAGAATGAATGAATGATATTGCAATTCAGATTTGTGATGCGATTGGAAAACTACATGATGGTCAACTTGTCCACGGTGACTTGTTAATTCATAGCGATACTAATCAGCTGGTGGGATGCTCTAACTTTAATATAGTTTTAGAATTTTTTTGATCCATTAAAGTTCTAACTTTAATATAGTTTTAGAACTTTTCGTTTTCAATGCAGGAGATACAATATCCAGTAACTTACCATTCTATACGGCTAAGGCCCAGTAGTGAGCAATCCAACACCTCTTCAGAACGACCTCCTCCTAAAATGTAGGAAAAAGGACAATTTCAGTATAAAAAAGTACTGTTTAAACAGCTACTCACAAATCATGCCAACTTTAAAGGACACCTATCTCTTCATGAGTCAAAATCATTCTCTACGTCATTGTGCGAAGAGCTTTTGCTTCAGATTCAGCTTCATGAAGTTGTTCTACAGCACTTGCAGTCTCATCTTTAACCGTTTGATTCTAACAAATAATGATCAGAAGAATATTATTAGAATACAATGGAACCTAAAAGTGAACCAGAATTAGTATAAACTACTCAATTTCTTATTGAAGAGTAGCTACTTCCTCATCTATCACATCCTTCGTCTATTTGAAGCTTTAAAAGTTGCCTGTGATAGAAAATGATTAGTAGACTCCCACAAATAATCAAATTTATCGAACAAAATAAAACACCCTAGCAAGTCACAATAAAACTAAATCCACTCATTAAAAGAATGGAATATTTTACATTGCAGTAAATAGTCAAATGACATGCAATCAGAGAACCAATAAGGGATATTCTGACCTTCAATCTCATTTTTAGGTTCTTTTTTCAGTTGCCCCACAAATTTAAAAACATTTGTATGACACTCTCAAAAGTACTGATGTAAACGCTACGGAACATAATCACAATTCAATCATTCTAGCTAGATAGAAATTAGACAAGGAAGGGTAGTCACGAAACCCTCACACTCCCCTCGTAAGAAGGGAAGTCATCCACAAAAACACTCGGCATACTAGCTAGAAATTAGACAAGGAAGGGTAGTCACGAAACCCAATTGATGAGGGATGGACTTCTTTTCCTAATTGTCCATCCCTTATAATAATTCAGGTGTACTAATGTGCTACTCATGCCAAGACTCTCACAGATTATTACTCGAACAAGAACCTCTGAGGGTTGTAAAGACTAACGGGGAGGGAGATAGAAACAGTATGCATATCATCTCTTAAGAAACTAAGGCATATAGAAAATGGAATTACTAGAAATTTACTTTAATAAAATTCTTAACCAGGTAATTGATTCAAACATTGATCTGAATATATGATATTATAGTCCTATCTCCAGGACCATAATGCAATGTCAGCTCACAAATCTTAAAACCAATCCAAAGAAAATGGTACTAGTCATTCATATTTTCTTTAAGAAAATGAATCATACCTGATCAGGATGTTCTGAATCATGCGCTCTCAACTCTTAGAAACCTCGCCCGCTATCCTCATTTGATTGAAGTACTAATTAATAATCCTGGATCTATACAATGTGTAGCCTTCACTCTTAATTTTGAATCCCCCTAACATCCGTCTGTTCCAGCAGCCCCAAAGTTTGGAAGTAGCAGCTTTTATAAACAATCGATACCTTGCACTCATTTGGCGGCAGGAAGGTAGACCCTTATGGTATTTTTCATAGTGATTTTCTTTCTGCATGTAGGGCATTTACTCTGAACAGCTACGGCAGCCTTTATTCATGCCTTACAGAAGATGTGACCACACTTTGTTGACATCTCCTCAACTAATGGACCCATGCAAACTGGACAACTGAAGGTGGGCTCCTTGGGTGGTGGTGGCGGCGGTGCTGCCACACTTAGTACATTCTCTCTCACTGAGGTGCTACTTCCTTCCAAGTTTATGTAAAGGCCAGGATCTGAAATTCTTTGGTTTGCGGAAACTCTTCTGCGATTGTTGCGACTGTAAGCAATGAGCCTAGATGATTGTTCTTCTGAATCTACATCAACCAAAACAGTTCTTCCATGAGTTCTTCTGGAATTATTTTTAGCTTCTGCAAATGTCCTTGGTGAGGATATAATAACATCATCATCAAACTCATCGAGATCAACCAAAACAGTTCTTCCATGAGTTCTTCTAGAATTATTTTTAGCTTCTGCGGCTCGTGTTGTCCCGGTGGCAGTGGAGGCATTTAAGATAAACCACTGAACCTTGATTTTCTGCAGGGATAAGGTATGCACGGTAGAATATAAAGGAAGAATATATAATGTTTATTCTAGAAGAAGATGGTAGTATTTGTAAATTTTGTAGAGTTTTCATCAACTAACTTAAATGCTCTCTTCATTGACCCCTCTCCTGCCATGTAAGGCAGAGTAACAATCATCCACTATTATCCCCAGAAAAACCAAAGGGTTAAACTGTTTATCACTTTTATAAATTCAATTGAAAACATTAATTACATTTGGAAAACAAATTGCAGAGTTTTATTTATTTATTTCTTACAGTCTTACAAACCATGAAGTAGCATGAAAATTAACATAAATCACCACAACAAAGACAAGTCATTTGAATACTCAACCAACAGTACTTGATGAATTTCCAAGTGCATGTACTACATTCTACTTTATTCAATTTTTATTTCCTTGGGACAACACATTGTAAACCCTAAACAAGAACTTCACCTAGAGCAGACAAATCAGTCGCAAAGTTGGGAGTTGGAAACACAATTGGCAAGAAGCAACCCTCGCACAATCTGACACGCAATAGGGAAACTAATCATGAACAAAGATCTTAACCTTCTCTAGTGATGACAATGCTGCACTATAAAATAAAATTTAGAGAAAAAAAGAACTTCGGAGTGGTATAACACAGGTATTATTGGTAGCTAGCCTTATAGATACGTTTAATTTGTGTTCTATACTCTACTTCTTGCTCCCATGTACTAACAAAGTTAAGTGTGAATGAGTTAAAAGGGGACACTATAGTTAGGAACAGTAAAGAAAAAAAGTAGAAGAAAGAAATAGAATTGATCGAAAGAACTAATTTCAATATAGTCAAATTAATATGATTTCTGGGCTTACGGGAAAGAGATATGAGTTCGTTCCAGCATTCCTGCTCTCAGCTTCTATTATGGGTTCTGCTTCGGTGGTAGTCTGTATTTCCTGAATAAAAAAGATGGCATATTATTATAAGGAAGCACTAAAAGTATTGGGTCTTAATTGTTGAAATCTCCTTAAGAAATTTAACTTGTGATTTTATGATCCCATGTAATATCCAGAGTGAATGTTTGATGGATTCTCATGGAAAATTTGTACTTCGCGTAAGATATTTGAGAAATAGAATATGTTTGTCCAACTAGCTAGTTTAATTTTTAAAATTTATTTTGAATTTAGAAATATTGTGTTGAATAGTTAACGTTAATTAATTTCATATGAGTCTTCCATTGAGGTTTGGAAGTTTAAAAACTATCATCTTTTTGAGGCTTTTAAAAACAATCTTATCTTCCACTAAGTCTTCTTTTTTCCATTTGTTTTCCTTTGCAACAATTTCCTCCAAATCTTCACATCTCTATACATGATGGTCTTCCACTTGTTAGAGTTTTTGAGATACAGTAGCTTGGAACCAATTTTTCAATTTGTGACAACGACGAACTCTTACTTCTCATAAGTTTTGGAGGTGTAAATGAAAATACCAACCAGGGCCATTCCATATGTGCTTTAGTGTAGGCTAGTCCCCATGAAAGGAAATTAAAGTGGATTACCACTATATTTTCATATTCCTTTGAATTTAGGCAAATTACACAGATATATCTCTTCAAGGTTAGACAGAAGATCTATGACCTTATTAGACTGCCATTCTTCGACATCTGTTGTATTGATTATGTCTTAGAAATAAGCCAACGCTAGATAGTTATTTTTTTTCAACAGCAACTCAACACAGTTTCGCCAAAATTTAATGGATTTATGTTCATTCGTGAGCACCAAACAGTTTGGAATGGTGCCACTTTCACTGTCTCTATTCACACTACAACGTTGAAAACTGAAGGTTAGGCAAAGTGAAGTCTTCTGGAATATTCTGTGTGTAAATAATGCATATTGTTAAGATGGCCAAGCAATGCCACATTTTTACTTTAGCTAAAACTTCCCCTTTGGCATTGGTATCAATAAGGTACAACTCTTCCAATTGGGACAAACATGATATTACATTGGTGCCAAGATAACAAGGCCCATAACAACTCATATCCAACAAAATTAAGAGGCATGTATGTAGCACCATCTTTCTTGTCCAATTCACATGATGGCAGTTTATGGTAGTTGTGATAGATAAACTAGGAGGGAGCTATGGCATGGAATTAGAGATTTGGATAATAATGAGTGTGATCCAATCGTCACTGGTGGTGACTTAAATATTATTATGGAGTAATCTGACAAGCTGGAACGAAATATAATTGACCAAGTGGCAGCAAATGATTTCAAATATACATTGGCTTCAGCTGGTTTTGCGAAGGTTGACTTCACAAAGAATTTTGGAAAGGCTTGACATGTATCTAAGTAATACGTTTTGGAACAATCTCTTCCAGACTACAAAAGTGGATCATTTGGTCAAACTACACTCGGATCACTCTCTATTAATAGTATCGTTGGACTAAACATCACACATTCTCTGAGTTGGTGGGGCAGACTTTGAATTATACTACTGTTGTCCCTCCCATGTATAAATTTGTGCAGAAACTTAAAGTTGTTAAGTATGCGCTTCAGATGTGGAACATGGATGTCTTTAAAAATGTTTTTCAAGAACTTAACCAAGCTAAAAATAACCTTTTCCAAGCCGAGGTAGCTTCGCAGACTAACTTTTTAAAAGCAACTATCACATAGTGGAATAAGGCTAAGGCGTTGATGGAGAAGGAACTCATTAAAGAAGAAACTTACTTGTGTCAAAAATCAAGGGTGAAATGGATTAGTGAAGGGGATGCAAACACCAAATTCTTTCATTCTGTGGCTAAGAAAAAAAAACTCAACAGTATCAATTTTTTGACTAAGGATAGATTCTAGCTCTTGTTCTACTGATTTGCCAGAGATAAAAGATACTAGGTGGAGTTGCATATTAGGTGAAGTTCAAAATAAAGAATAACACAATTCTTGATAACAGAACATTAAAAAAATGGTATTTTTAAAATCTAAGGATTTTTTCCTCAATGTATAAGGTCACTTTCTCACTGGAGCAATGATTCAAAAGATGTTTAGCCAATAATTTCATAGATAATGGTGACATTGAGGATGGATTCATGGAGCATGAAAAGAAATAAGTATTTGCATACATAACTTGATATCCATCAAAACATATTGTTTTCTACAGATATGATGATAGATTTCCCTTAAATACAAGTGGGAATGGAGTAAATGACTTCCTATACTTCTAATCAATCTCTATTTTGGTCTCTAAGAAGTTGCCAAGGGGTAATTGATGAAGTGAGAATGAAATAGTACCACAAATCCTAAACTCTTCTCATCTTTTAAATATTTACGAAAATAATCTTTCATCTTTTATGTATGCATCAACACGTCAATACAAAATTTCAAGATTGAGCCTTTGTGACAAAAAGAAACAACCAAGTCAAATTACATTTTCCCAGTTATAGCTCAAGGAAAGAATCCATAAGGAAGTGAAACAAGTCAAATACATGATGGAATTTAAGGGAGTTTCTTTAATTTACTTTGGAATGATAGAGATGTTATATGATGGAATTTACCTTAATACAACTCCACGATGTGTTCGGCCTTCTCCCATCGATGTTCATCGTGTTAATCCCACTACATGTAAAGAGAATTCAAATATGTGTATTAGGAGATCGCAATAATAATGTACACATAATGCATGTCAAACAAAAGTAAAAACTATATTATACTCACGTAGTGATATACAACTTATCTTTGTCACTCGGTATCGTATTCAATGAATCCAACCAATAAATAGTTCTTGTGGACAAATCAACAAATCCTTCTCTACAGCCAATCCCCTAATCAAAACAATTCCTTAATCAGAACATACATACGTATATGTTCAGCATGATTGTGCACGTATGTGCCTCTATGTGTGCGTGTATAGCAATAGAGAACACAATATACAAAAGGATAGTTCACCGTGTGTAGCAATAGACAGGTAGAGATGATGAAGGCCCGGTAAAGATGGTCGCTGAGTGTCAAAGATCAACTTGATGAAGGCCTGGCAAAAAAAGATCATACTCATACTCAAAATGTGATAAATGATACTATGTAAATGTTATTTATCTCATCTGAACCTTTTGTGACATAATGTTAAATTTAAAAATGACTATTTTTCTTGTAGTGACACTAGCCAATGGAAAAAGGCACAACTCTCCAGAATTCTACGAATTGATCGTGAACTCATGGTATGATATGGGTTCCTTCAATGACTACAATCCTCACATATACAATTTCATTACACATGGTATGATATCGTATGTTATGTGTTGACTCTCACCACTCTAACAACACAATAGTCACACAACACCACCCCCCACCCACCCAAACACACACACATCAAACACAAAAAAGATATACCGATAAATAAAACTAAATCTAGATACGAATGATAAACACAATGGAGATGATTTTTAAACTGTAATGCACATCTTAGTCAATGGGAAACAAGAATGTCATCAATAGTGCATAGTAATAGCCGATAATCTTATCCCATTTAGTATCTTGATTATTTATGTATTTGATAAACTTAAATAAACATATTATGTGATTCTACAATCAACTTAACCTTAAAACAAACATACCAGTGACGCAAACACATTTCCATCTCTAATATCATAGACAACAAAAGCAAAGCTTCCTTCCATATCTTATATAAACTTATCAGCTGGGTAGGGGTTCGATCATTAAGGAAACTATATTCTTATACGAAAAACATAATCACATAGATCGCCTATGATATACCATATCATCTAAACAGAGCAAGCATGTTATTTAGTATCCCCAAAAACAAATCTATTCTACAGAATAACCTTCAACATGGAGAAAAAAAACATGATCTTACAAACTCTAACAATTTATATCAATAGAGACTAGTTTATGAATTATCTTTAATGAAGTGAGGATGTGTTAACAATAGGATAAGCTCAGATTGGGTTATTTATATGAATAAGTCCAGTGTGACTTTGAGTCATCAGAATTACTATTGGTCTTTGGAAACCACTCACGCATCTATACAAAAGACAACATTAGTGATTAATTTATAAATGATATAAACCAAAAGAACTATCTCATTAATAGCATATGTTTACAAATAATAGTCCCATTGTCAAAATAACGACGCTCCTCACAAAACCCACTAGTAAGATCAATTATTTATGTACAGGTGTAACAATTTATTTTCTAATGAATGAACTCACTCCCAATAACATTATCAATGTTCTTAAAAAGAGTGAAAACACATTAAACTTGGAACAAGATAATAAATTACAAAATTTCAAATCTAAATTACTCACAAGATAAAACATTCAAATATTAAACTTTCTTAGATTTTTCTATCACCGTCAACCCCATGAAGTCGACATTATTAATGTGTATGGTTATATTGGGTAATTTTATGAAACACGTAAACCACATCAACATTTCTAAAATTTCAAAATATTATAGAGATGTATATCACATTCCTTTCAATCAATTCATTGTCATAAATCGTAATACAATCATCCATATGGATTTACAACATGATTTCCACAATTATATTCTCTTTGTATGAAATTGTAAATGTAGATAAAGAAAAACAAAAAATCACACAAATCGAGCTATATTCATTACTAGTATCAACAAAATCAAAAAAAATTACTGGTGTAAATGCAAGCTCACGTGGGCATAAAAAAATCGTACAATCTGATTTGTAGAAAATCCTACTAACTATAAAACTTCAACCCCTATTAGTGCAAATGCACAAATATCCAAAACCAAGAAAAGTTGTGTAATGAACCATATGTATTTTGATTCCTTACCTCTGTATGCTTCTATGGAGACTGGGAGCAAAATGGTTATTGAGTGGTGGAGCGCGGATAAACCCTAGCCTCCACTGCCGCCGGGACAACACGAGCCGCCGGGAGAAACAGAATGCAATTTGAGACGAGTTCAAAAAAATGAAATCACCGATCCAAATGTCTAATCACAAAACACTGGATCACAAAACACAATAATCAATATTCAAGAATTCATATAATTTTGATAACAGACACTTGTTTGATCATATTTTTCTTCATACACATACATATATGGACCGATCCAATCATCATAGAGGTACATGTGTGATGTATCCGTGCATATTATTATATAAGTCAAGACAATGAAGCAATATAATAGATATTCCTATATGGTGCATATTATTTCATATATAAGATATACCAAAGTTAAGGAAATCAAACCTCTTCACTTCACAAATAAAAATTTCACTAAAAACATGAACTTTCATAAAGAACACTACATAATTTTATAATATAGTACCACAAACATGCACTGCCCCCTTTCCAGATGAGAATCCAATAAGGGAAATTTAACTAAGTACTAACTAATAATTAAATGGCAAAAAATCAACAATAATAAGGAGCTTTGCCTTCTATCTAAAAAACCAAAATAGGTTAAAAAAATATAAATGCAAAGAGGATTCGCCACTTTGACTAGTAGTTCTTCAAGCACAAACATGTCCATAAACTCAATTTTTAGAAATTAAAACCGAAAAATGAGAGAGAAGAAACCTTAAGTATCAATTATGTTTATAATAGTTTTTTTAGGAGATTCATTCATTAAACATATTGATTCAAGCCGAAAACTCTGAACAAATCAAATCACTGAAGCAATTGATTCACTGGAACAATTCGTGTAGCTTTAGGAAACCCTAGGAATTAATCTTAAGGATAAATCGTAAGAGTTCGATAAATAGTAAGAGTTGGACAAATCGTGTACATGTCGTGGAGATGGTGACTCGTCGGCGCTGGCGCCGGTGCCGCTGCCTAGAGAGGTGGAAGAGACAAGGGAAGAGAGCGAGAAATAGGTGTTGCTGGCAGCTGCTGGATCGTGGAAGAGACATGAGAGAACTGACCCTTTTATTTTGAGAAAGAATTGGATATGGAGCCAATTCTATTGGGGGGGCGGGAATGCCAAAAAAAAGACTCCGCCTCTTTTTTTCATTTATCTCAGGTTTTTGTTAAAGTCTAAAATAACTAAAAATACAAAGGGTATATTTATATCATCTCTATATAAATATGAGATAAATAGTTTATTTTTTATCTCAATTTTACTTAAATTGAAATAAAATTTCACCTTCAAAGCTAAACTGACATAAATGTATATCATTTATGTCATTTTACATTTGTCTGACATAACGTTAATTTTCGAACTGACATAAATTATGTTTTTTCTTGTAGTGACATACACATCTCCCTCCATAATCTAACAAACCACCATCTCCCCAAGGTACCAAATGTACCCAAACTCGTGTGCCGATAATTGCCTCATCTGCGCGTGCATGCCCATAGCCCCTGCGGCCCTCGAAGGAAGACTCCAAGGGTAAAAATTCATCTATATCCCTAGCCAAAAGTCATTAACTACCAAAAGATTCCAAAATTTCATAAAGAGACAAGAATAAAAAAAACTGGCCTAGCTGCTCGTCAAGGTGTTCAGTGCCACCCGCATGTCCTTCATGGAAAGGTATTAGTTCGAACGCATGTTTGAATTCCTCCACTGTTAAATCCTACAGAAGTCTCCTAGCTCACTTTCCTTCAAGGAAAACATCCCCACGATGTGCCCTATCACCTCATAGAACCACGTCTGCAAAAGTCAAACACCAAGAATCAAAAGTGAAAGCAAAGGACTACAAGAAAATAAAAAGGGAAATTAAACTTAAAGATTACCTCCAAAAGGTAGGGTCCCGTGAACGTCTATCAGCAGCACCGACTGAACGCATACAAAGAACCATAAAGGGACACTAGAGTGAAGATCCCCCGGTTGTAAAGATGGATGTCAGAAAATATCCTTAAATATGGTAAAAAAAATAGAGATGAACGATGTCTCCAATCGTCGCCACCACAAACCCTCCCAGCAGAAGCAAAATAAATAAGCGGGCTACCTACCTCACCTATCGCCCATTCGCCTAATCAATATTCATATACATTAAAGTCTCCTTAAACATCGATATACAGATAGAATCTCGGACGCAATTCTTTCAACGTTCCCCAAGGTAGTCCGCACTGCCGCCTCTGTGACCCGCAGAGTACGGTCCATCACGATCTGAGGACCGGCACAATCTAGCCCCGTCAACTACTGGACATCCATGGGAGTAGTGTGACACCCCGACTAATTAAATACCGGGTAGCTACTCCTTTATTAAATTAATACAAAATGTCAAGTTGGTCCAGGTAACAGCATCACTGTCGAAAACATTTTTATCATTACTAACCACCTAGTATTTAAAAAGTAAGATGTCAAATTTTAAATTAAGTCTGATTAACATACAATAAAAGAATTATGAAAGAATATCATAACCATACACCATAAAGTCTCAATAAAGTAACCAACAATTAATAATAAGTCCGGAGGAAAACCCCTCACAACAATCCCACCACTGAAATAAATAAAACAGTATATCCTGAATTAATTACATGCCAACAATCTGAATAACTGAAATATGAAATGTCTCTAATAGAAATGGGCGACATGCCCTACAAATGATGAAAACTGAATAGAATCAAGACAAAAGAAGCGTCTACTAGAAAGGCCCTGTAACTTCCACAAACAGCTACAGCTCGTCTCCTGAATGGAAATCCTATGCATGGTGTCCTTGTGGCTGGGCACCTAAAAGGTTTTTACAAAAATAGATTTGAAATCAAACGGGTCAGAGCCCGAAAGTGGAGAGTATTTTAAAAATAGCAAGTGCTTTAATAACATTAAAACAAAGAATGCAAAATACATGTTAGGACGTGCTCTCACATGAAATACTCACCTCTCGTCTAATCGTGCACTCCTAACGTACAGTACCCATCTAAGTGGTATTTATATCTAACTAAACCGACATAAGTTCTAACCCATCTACTCGATTCACAATATGAATTCCCAATGTTATCACTTGAATAGATAGATTTACTTAAACTCGGATTCTCAATTATTAGCATTACCATTTACTGGAGGTTATCCCCTTGTTTATCTTCTCAAGGAGTTACTATAAATTATTCTCATAATTAAACATGACAAGTCTATTCATTTAACCGTATATCATTCACATCATAAATATACAATACAAGCACCCCGAGACTAAGGTGCGGTTCACACATACTCTGCTATCCATCCCGGTACATCACGTACATAAGGATCACGCATTCCGAATCTCTCAGGAATCATTCTCAGATAACAACAATCACAAACAATGGAGGCGAACACAGTCACATCACATTGGTCACGCACATACCTACGCTCCCATGATCAGCAGACTTATTAACTTCCCAATAACTCCTTCTCTGACCTATGTCCTCGAGGTACCAATCTATATCCCCCCGTAGGCACACAAAAAATAGATGGCCCTAAGCGAACGCAAACCTCCCGTGATAGCAAGCATGGTAGGTATGTCATACACATAAAATCATATACATATACTAAGCATACACACATCTTAGTAATTACCATAAATTATTAGTGGTATACTTCTCATTCTCATACCAACTTATAATGTTACACAATTCTCATATACCCGGTTAATACAAATATTTAAGTCGTCAATAATCCTCACATCGTATATAGTCACTAGTGTCCTATTCCATAAATATCATTTGGTTCACTCCTCATTATATCCCAATTCTCCCAATTATACCAAATAGTTAACAAGGGAAGGTTATCTGTACAATTAAATATGGTTACGGGACACTAGAAATCGAATCGGGCCAAAAAGGCCAATCTGTCAACTCGTTAGAAGTCTCGTTCGAACGACCTCGTTCGAATGAGAGTTCGTTCGAACGAAGTGGGCATCTAACGAGATCTCATTCGAACGAAAGGCATCGAACGAACATCCCACTCGTTAGAAGTCAAACTGTCAACTCGTTAGAAGCTCGTTCGAACGAGCTCGTTCGAACGACCTGGGCAGGCCTTCTAACGAGGTGATAGTTTCGAGCCCAGAATTCTCCTATTTCGCTTTTCCCAATTTTCTTCCCCTCTAATCTCATGTAAACATCATTCCAACAGTAGTTCAAGGTTTATAGTCATTCCTAAACATACTTAAGTCGTATAATAACATTTATATGGGGTCAAATCATCCTAAACCACATCTAATCATCAAATCTCCCCAATTTTTCCCAAATCTCATGAACATGAACCCTAGAAATTTAAAGTCATAAATAGACATAATTAAATCCGTTTTTGTGATATAAAAGATGTATTTCTATCAGAATAATCACCCAAACATAATTCTACATGCAATTTCCTTATCGAAATGTGAATTTCTAATTCCAATTCAATGGGTTTTTTTGTCAATCTCCCAAAACAATGCAAATTTTTATAAATTTCTAAGCATGGAAGAAACATTCGTTGTAAATAACGTAATTAAACCACTTGTCTTGGATTTTTCTCTAAATTTGGTGTTGAATTGATGAAGGTTGTTCTCTCCTTTTTCTCCCAAGGCTGAAGGTTAAAGATGGAGGTTGTGTTTCTCTTTTTGGGGACTTCTCCTAACCTCTCCTAAAACTCCCGTTGCCCTCAACTCAGTTAATTTCTGGTAATGGGTTAGTGAATTATGAAATTACCTATTTTAAACTCCCAAAATTCGTTGGTCATAAATCCCCAAATTCCAAAATTACCAAACTACCCTTTTAAGTTGCCGGTATGGCCTAAAAATGCCCCGGGACCCAAACTAAACCCCCGGCTAGTGTTTTCTGACTATTTCAACCCTTCCGGACACGTTGGCGCACTCAAAATGACCATACGGTTGATAAAAATAAAATTCACTTTTTAATTAAATAATGTTCCTGGCGCGACTATCACACGCGTCCCAACAAAATTTCCAAATTGTCGTATTTCTATCTCGCGACAATTTTAATATTCTCAATATTCATATATTGACATATATACGCATTATAATCAAATACCAACTCACATCTTGTTAGTATTTTATCCGGATTAATTCTTAATTAATACACATTTAATTCAATTAATCCCATAAATAAATATCACAAAAATATGGGGTATTACAAGTAGCAGTCATCACCCCAAACCCCAGATGGAATGTGTGGGTTATATCCCACCACCTCTAACTAAGAGCGCATAATACCACAGTAGAGCGCGACATCACATCCAGCGCACCCGCCAATGTGCCAAACCTAGTGAATGACACCATCCAATGCACCCCCGCAGGAAAATGGTTTTAAAAGTCCTTCATCCCAGTCATCCCCTAGGATGGGATTCTCGAAGACGTTAAAGTCAGTTTGCCAAAAACCAATTAAGACCCTTCATTAGCCCAAGATAGAAAGAAAAAAATAAAAAATGGAAAACCAAAGGATAAGTACTCACATAGCCGCTAGGGTTCTCCACCCTCACCAAATGGTGATGCGCGAGATCATGTAACAAGATCCTCTCATCAGTCACTGACTCAAAGTATTCATAGGCATTCTCATTACCCAAAGCAAAAGGCACCACAGCCTACAACTCCAAATTTGCCCAGTCATCAACGGACACACATTCATTGTGGTGTTACTAGAAGTACCCGTCATTTTAAATCTTGCTAAAAAAATGGAATCGAAAATGAATTTAGGAGAAAGAAAGCAAGAGAATTAATTACTTTGAGGTGTGAAAATGAGGACAGGTTGCCCCCTTTTGTAGAAAGATAAGGGGTATGCCAATCGCTAATCCCCTGGTCCTACCTATCGGTAGTGGCATTTCCCTTACCTAAGAAACCCAAGACTCCATGCATTATGCCAATTAGCACCTCCCCAGGCCTGCCTATTGACAGTCCCTTCAAGATTTCATCTCAAAAATGCCGATAATATCCAAAAATTACTCGACAAATTCCTAGAAATTCCTAAAAAATCCCGCAAAATAAAGATCTTTTATCCAAGAAAAACCCATGATGAAACATCAAACTACTTGGGAAATATTTAAATCCCAAGAAGAATCATCGGCACTCACTTTTAACATCTGCATATTCCCCAGTGAAACCAAGGGTGCGCCTACTCCAAGATACTCAACGCTTTCCCTACCAAAGCCACTCCCCATAAACTACATCTTCAAGTCCGCAAAATTAACTTCGACTCGCAAAATGGGTCACCACATCTTTAGGTCCGCAGAATTTACCTCGGCCCGCTGAATTGGTCATCACACACTTCATGTCCCAAGAATTGATCTCGACACGTAGAATTGGTTGATACATCTTTAGGTCCATAGAATTAACCTCAACTCGCTGAATTGGTCATCACGTCTTCAGGCCCGTAGAATTGACCTCGACCCACTAAATCGGTCGCTACAATTTTAGATCTGCAAAATTAACCTTGACTCGTTGAATTGGTCGCTACATCTTTAGGTCCGCAAAATTGACCTCAACCCACAGAATTAGTCACGATATCTTTAGGTTCGTAGAATTAACCTTGACCCACTAAATTGGTCATCACATCTTTAGGCTCGTAGAATTGACCTTGACCTGCAGAATTAGTCGTGACATCTTTAGGTCCACAGAATTAACCTCGATCTATTGAATTGGTCTTCACATATTTAGGTCCATAGAATTCGCCTCGACTCGCTGAATTGGTCGCTACAACTTTAGGTATGCAGAATTAATATCGACTCGCAGAATCGGTCACAATATCTTTTGGTCCTCAGAATTGACCGCAACTCACTGAATTACTCACTCCATATTTAGGTCCACATAATCAACCTTAACCCTCCTTAGGTCCACAAAATTGACCTCAACCCTTTGAATCGGTCATCTTTGTCCCCCATGTCCACAGAATTGACCTCAATCCTCTTCTCCAACATCGATGAGGTGTATTTGTTTCCAAGGTCTTCACTTGTTCCAAGATCTCCCCTTAAGGATCTCTGTAGACACCTCATCCTACTACCCCCTAAGCACCTCTTTAGGTTCCTAACACTCATCCACTCACCATAAACCCTAGGTCATACTTCGACTACTGAACTAGAGACCATTGGATGCTCTTGGGGACCATTTAACTTCTTTAAACTCTTTGACATGAGAGAATCTTAATAAAACCTCAAAGGGATCTAAATTTTCTTTCTAATGGTCCATTCCATGCGCAAATCAGCCTCACGATCTACATAAATGATCCATTTTACTCAAAGTACTGATTTGGAGGCCATTGGGTGCTCCCAGGCCCCGTTAGACTCCAATGAACTCTTTAACCAAAGTTAAGCTCATTGAAGCATCTAAGGTCTCTGAATTCCCTTTCTAACGATCCTTGATGTGCGCAAATTTACCTCACGGTTCGCACGAATGATCCATTTTACTTCGAAATACCACTGGACACTTTTGAGCCTTGTTTGACCTTGGTCAACTCTCCAAACTGAGAGAAGCTCAATGAAATCTTGAAAGGATTTGAATTCCATTTCCAGTGGTCCACTCTGTGTGTTAATCGGCCTCACGATTTTCACAAACGATCCATTTACCTCTAAAAACCCCCTGTCTAGAGACCATCGGGTGCTTTCGAGCCCCGATTGACTTTGGTCAACTCTCGGACCCAGGAATGTCTTAATGGATTCTTGAAGGTCTCTGAATTCCATTTCCAATAATTTGAGCCATGCATAATTCGGACTTACGATTTGCATTTTATGCCCATTTTCTCGAAAAAGTCTGTTCTGAACTGCCTAATTGTACAACAGACATCCTGCCTATCGATAGGGTGTAATTTCATTTCCTAGAAAGGCAGGCACTGTTTTAATAGGAAGACAAGGATCCATGATAATCGTTACTCCAACCCTAAATGGAACAATATGAAATACCCCACCCCAATATTTTATTTATTTTCCCCGTATAAGTTATAATAATATAAAGACATTGAGGTTTGGATGATTATGACTGGGTTCATATTCTTATTTGGCTTCTTTGAAGGCTCGATGGTAATTGTTGGAAGATTAAGGGTTCAAACTAGAAATTTGGAGCAAATTAGAAAAAGGGATCGTTTGAACGAAGTGAAGGTCGTTTGAGCGAGAAACAAGGTCTTTCAAAGTAGGGGATCAAATGAACTTCGAACAAGATCCAACTACATAATTGGTCCAGGTCATTTGAAGGTCTTTTGAAGTGTTGGATCGAACAAGGTTCTAAAGATATGCCTTTCTCATTCAAACGAGTGGTAATATCTCATTCTGGGTCATTGTGTCTTTCCCTTGTGCGTTGTCTCATTCTGGGTTTTTGGATTGATGAGTTGTCGAGCTCTAGTGAGCCCAGAATGGAAAAAAATGGGATTTAGAAGTCTTTGTGGGTTTTACAATGTTTATTTAGGTTTATTTGCGTTATTTAAGTTGTAACGAGAGAGAGAGAGAGAGAGAGAGAGAGAGAGAGAGAGAGAGAGAGAGAGAGAGAAGAGGGGGTGGGTCTTCCACCATTTTGTGTTCTTCCCCCTCTCTCCACCACAAACCACCATGCCTCCACCACCCCTCCACCTTATATCCCCATATTTCTTATGTATTACCATACATACCCATTTCCACCATGGATGAGGAAATCTTCAAATTTATGGATTTATTGTTTGGGGTTCTTGAAGATGAAAATTAAAGATTAATTGAGTTTGAAGGGGGGTTTTCTTGGAAGCTTGATGGATCATGTTGCAACACCTCGTAATCGTGAGTAATAAATATTTAATTAATTTGACTAATTTAAATTACACGTGTGACGTAATTTATTTAAATTACTTATTATGTGATTATTAAAATATTAAGAGTGAGAGATAATGATTAATATTAATGCAATAAATTACTAAGTGAATAGTAAATGATTATTTTACATCATAGCGAGTGATAGTGACATGACAGTACCATATCTCAATCGGAAGTCGAGTGTAGACAATATGAGGTCGAGATAGGAGATATTGTAGGGTGACTCGAATGGTAATTTCGAGGTCACGATTGGTTCCATAAGGGTCGAGATAGTCAAAATAGTGTAGTTGGAGGTAGTAATTGGGTCTTGAGGCCTTTTAGACATAACCAAACCCACACAGGGGCATTCGAGTCATTCGAGCTTGGCCCGTTAGTCTAATTTTGAGAATTGGGAGTTATAAACCTAATCTAAATAATTGAAGAGAATCACAACACATCCCAAACCCTAAAAATCAAGAGAGGTGAAAGGGGAGGCCATTAGAGAAGAAGAAGGGAGAGTTCTTGGAGGCGCAACATCCTTTTCTTCAAAATTATTGTCGGAATCGTGATCGAAAGCAGGGAGGAACACTTTCATTACTCACAAAAATGAAACCAGATCTTCTTTTTAATGCAAGTGTTTATCTTGCATGATTTTATGAGTTATAATACCCATGTAGTGTAGGGTTATTGATTTAAAATAAATTGATAATGTTCTTGGGAGATTGATGGAAAAAATCCATAATTCTGGGTAGGATTGCATGTAGAATGAATTTATTTATTTAGACAAAGCGAAATTAGAAACTACGGGGTAAAGAACATGAAAGAAATCTAGGTTTTGATGAGCTTATATGAAGAACACCATAGCTAGGGTTTTGTGCATAAAATCTTGATGAAATCCTGAGATACAAACATTAGAGAATTGTTAGAACTGATATATATGCTCTTGTATGATGCTGGGATATATTATATTGGAGTTTGGGTGAGTTGCATGAAAAAATTATGGGTTAAAAAAGGTGGAAACTCATAACTAGGTAGAAGAACAACTGTGAGGGGTTTCGAACCGGTTCGGCTACCCCCCAGAACCGGTTCGGCCTGAAACCGGTTCGAATGACTTACTATTCCCATAATTTTATTTGTTTATTTTTTTAAGTAGTATATTATGGAAAGGCTTTGAGATAAGTTCGATAATGGTACAAGAACTAAGGAAGGTCAGTAAGTATGAAACTGAGACTCGGTTATTATTAATGAGGGTAAATTAGGACTTAGAGTGACAAGGGTTAACTGATCGAGGGGCGTATAGGAAATAAATTTACATTAATTTATTTAATGGATGCCAAATTAAATAAAATAAGAGTCGAGGAAATAGACTCGGGTATTATGGGCTAGTGCTACGCGAGTTAGACACGGGTTAGCCAGATTTAATTTATTGATATATATATAGGCTCTCCAACATACCTCATTAAACACACCTATGAACATACCTAATTTTTTAAAATAGTAAAAAAAATTGAGTTAATATTTTGAGTTCATGGTAGTTCATAGTGCTCCTATAAAAATATTCAGATCAAAATAATGTGTTTTTATATTTTTAAAAAATATGTAAAAAAAAAGTGGCAGTTTTAAAGGGTAAAAATTGGCAGTTTTTTGACCTATTTTTTAAAAATAACAAAAACCATTATCTTCAATTGATTTTTTTTATAGGGACACATTGAAATATCATGAACCGATATAAAAAATATCATCTCAAGATTATTTTTTTTACTATTTTGAAAAAAGGGTATGTTGCTAGGAAGTATGTTGCTAGGAAGTATGTTGGGGAGATATATATATATATATATATATATCAGTGTTAGATATTTATGAGAGTACATACCACTCTAGTGCTATCATTGGAGGTTGCTCAATATGGTTGAATTCTCTGGCTAGTGAATGCATGGAGAGTATAATCCCCAGGTCATACCGTCCGGTATTTTTATTGTTCAATTTTTTGAGGTGGGGCATTTTGAGTATGATTTGGTCTCACTCTCAGAAAAATATGACTGCCTCCACTACGTTTGGACTTCATTTACCTATATCGGTGTGAGTTAACAGATTTATGATAACCGGGTTAGAATTAGCAGACTTGGGATGATAGCATTTTAGAGACAAGCATCTAGTGAGTTAGTGCTCAGAAGGATGGTTATTATACGCGACTTTTGTGTGATTGTTGTAGTATGTTCATACATATATAATGGTGCAGATAAATTATATATGGGTTAAAACTACAAGCTATGAATGTTTCATTTATATAACTCGTTTGTATGTTATATAATCAATGAAAGTGTAAAAGATATACTAAGTTAAAGGGTAAAGTAACTTAGGAAATAAAGATAAGAAAATACTCGGACTAGAGTAAGGGATAGGAAGGGTGTAACAAGACTAGTTAGGCGGGGTAGTATAACTAGTTGGGTTAGTAGGTAAGCATTAGTCAAGAACATTAGTTGAGAGGTGAGGATCTCAAGAGAGTGTACATAGAATTAACAAGTGTATCTAATAACTGATTTACACTTGCAAAATATTTTCAAACTGTTTTCTTGGGATCTGACCCATGTCAAAATATTCTAGGTGTCTAGACACAGGGATGCCAAGCTTGATGATTCTATCCAGGGATGCATTGTTGTAGCACTTGTGGAGGCTTGCAGGAGTTGGTTTAGATGCTTTAGTTTATTCCTTTATAGATAAGAGATCTCTCAGTACTTCATTTGGGCGTGTTGTCCGTCAGACTATTTAGTTGTTTCAGATTATAAGACTGTATTCAGATTCATTTTTATTTACTTCAGATTTTTGTTGGAATATTTATTTTGAGCCGATGGTTTATTCGGTCTTATTTATTTATATATCCGTCGTGTGATTGTTCATATTATTATTGTGTGGCTGGTTTGGTTCATTTAATATTTTTTTTCATGTTGTTATTGTAATGAAAAATAAAATTTGGCACCGGCTTAATTTTGACACAGGTGGTTAGTAATTTAAATAGTTTTCGACAGTGATGATAAGAGTAAAGCAATTGTGATTCTTATTTATTTTGATAAAGGACTGATCACCCGTGATTAAAGTAGGGAGGGTGTCACACATGCTTTTGGAGTTGGGAAACCTCCTTGAGGCCATCTTAGGAGGTGGGAGGTTTCCATCTTCTTAAACATTTCATGCCTACTATTGTTTGAGCTCCATTTTGAGGTGAAAAAAATTATTCATAGTTTGAGACTTTATTTTGTGTGTTAGTAGTCTTGTTGTTACAATTTAAGAGTATATTGCATATAATAAAATGATGGGTTTCTAATAGATTTGTATTAAAAAAAATTATGGAATAAAAATGTTGGAAAAAAATATTATTTTGTTGAAAATAAAGGATGAGTAAATATTTCAATTTTTTCTTGAAAAAAGACTACGTTTGGGCCTTTTGTGAAAATGGCATTTCTAGAAGCTTGATATAGAACATTTTATGAAATAAAATGTTTAGTGATATAACATCCCAAGGTCTCTTGAAAAATAAAAATTTTATGAAAGTGGTACATTTGTTGAGTTTGTAGTAATAAAATGTCTTCGTGTCTTGAAAGTGCATTTTTGCAAGTATTATAAATTTCTAGAATGAAATATATGTTTAACCCAATTGATAGGATTTTAGGATTAAAATCCATCTACTCATGCATATAAACTTGTAGTATTTTGATAATGAACATATAAAGAAGTTTTAATAAGGTTTTATTGGGTTTAAACATGAAATAAGAAAAGTAGAAATTTTAATCTTTAAAGTGTGTGAAAAGGGGGTTACAGCTGATAAGTGTAAGGTTATAAAACTACATGTGTTAATGAAAGAAACTGGAATTTTTCCTTATAAAGTAGTTTATATGCTCAATGATTCTTAGAAATAAAAGTATTTAAATAAATATGTTTCTAGTTGAGAAGAATAATACTCCAAAAAGTTAAAAAGGTGTTAAGGTGTTAAAAACACTTAAGAACTTAGAGTGGGTAACTTAATGGTGTTTTGGAAAATTAACAGCTGTGAAATTGGAGTAAAAGGTGAGTTCGGAAAACAAATGGGTAAAGTGGTAATTTTACGTAAAGTGGAACATTTTTATAAAATAAAAATATTGGAAAATGTGTTACACATGATAGTCTTAATGAACATGATTTTTGAAATAAAATCAAGGCTAAAGTGTAAAGGACATTAAATGATGATTTATAAAGTGTAACACAAGTTGGCCCGAGTTTGGCTTCGACGGGGGTAAAAGGAAAGGTGGAATAATTTAAACATTTGCAAAATAATTAAACACATTAAAGAGGAACTCGGATGACACCGAAAAAATTAAGGAGGGCCCGGAGCCCTGGGGTAAAAGACTCAACATCACTAGCCAGGTCATATGGTGCACATAGTCAGCGGTGTGGAGCCCATTAAAGTATGCGGTTATAAAAAATATTTTGAGAAAAAGATAAAGAAATAACGAACATGTCAAGAAATAGATTGTGTGGTGAAGAAGTGTTAAGACAACCTAACTTGAAGTAATTGATAATGTTCCGGTAAAGGTTAAAGTGGACAAAAAATAGGTAAATTGAGTAATTTCCATATGGTAAAGAAAAAGGTAAAGTTAGTGGGTAAATGGGTGGCTAAGCAACCTACGAGGTTTAACCCATAATTAACACAAACGTGTATTATCAAAGGTTTTCAAAGCCTAAATAAATATTTTCTAACACGGTATTCGTGTGTGTTGAAATGGTGATTTTCAATGAAATCACTAATGTGGATTGGTTAAAATGAAAAGGATAATTTCAGTAAAGAAATGGCTTTCGGTCAAACCAAGTGTAGTTGTTTCAAGTATTTAATCGGGTGTGTTAAATAAAGGGATAAGTGTCAAAATAAGGTTTTTGGAAGTAAAAAGGTTTCATGCATTAAGTATATGTATATGTATGTATATATATATAAGGTAGTTATATGTGCATGTAGGCATAACGTGTTAGAGTCTTTTTTCTGCCATTCGATTCTATATTGCATTGTTATATATTTTTCACTTAGCATTCGGCTCATTCTCTTATTTTATTATAGCAGGTTAGTGGGTGCGGTTTCATATTTAGATAGCGTTATACAAGTAAGTGCTCTTTTTTATTTTATGTTAGTAGCTCTATATGCTTGGACTCTGGGTTTTTTTTGGAAAGAACGGTTGTTTTTTGGATTTTTTGAATATTTGGGTTCGTTAATTGTGCGGTTGACTTAAAGGCGAAGTTATGATGAAGAGCAAACGTGCGGTTATTACTCCTTAAACCATGTGGTTCATTCCTAGCATCAATCGCAAGATCGTTCCTCCCGTAGAGTATAGACTATAAAAAGCAAAAGTTTAAATTTTTTAGAAGAAAATTATTTAAACGTTTTAGCAATGTTTTCTCCCTTTCGATACTAAAGGATTGATTTTTATGATACCTTAATTTTTCTTGAGAAATAGATCTCGGTGGTGATGCCAGTTTTGGAATGTTCAAATTCCCATTTATCCTGTATATAGCAGGAACCTTCCCCATGGGCGGGCAAGATTTCTCCTTTATACCCTTGGTTCCGATAAGTGTGGATGAAGCCACATCTTTGTCCATTGGGCGTTCCATGCATTCCTCATTGACCATCCGAATCGAACGTTATTTTCTGTCTATGCTTCCATCAGCCTTTATTGTGGTTTAATATGGAAATGACTAAGTCATTCAGATCTATCAATGCGGGTCTGAGTTTAAAATGGTGGTGTCGAATCTGGACTCAATATTTTCTCAAATAACGTGAATTCTTGGATAATTCATATTTTTTATTGCATTCTGTAAATATTGATTTTGCGTTTCAAAATAATGATTTTTTCATGTTTCATTTTTAACAAGCAGTGGTCGATGCGGCTCAACTTAGGGAGATTCTGACTCACTAGTCTTCTACCCACCCGGCTCTACGTCAATTGGTTACTGAAGTCCCTACATACCAGAACCCATATTACGATGGGAAGTCATCGGGCCTGATCATAGGCATTATTAGATATTCTCATGTGATGGATGCTTCTATGTCTAGTGTGAGGACAAGCATAATGGGTTTGGGACTTCGAATGGGTCCCATGTGGGTGGTTGCACAGGAACGAAGCCTCGTATGTTAGAGGATAGTGGGATAAAATTTTTAGATGGCTTTAGGGGGTGACTTTGATGTACTCCCTTAAAAAAGCGTGTTTATAGTGTTTTTTGGTTACTCAGGGGTAGACCTTATTGCAGTATGTTCCTATAGTAATAACATGAGGAATCCTCCATACATTGTCAAAGAATAATCGTATATCATCATGGCTTTATAAATAACATGTGTTTTATTTATTATGGTTTTGTTTATATAAATCATGGTTACAGTTGTAGTAGGGGTTTATAGGTAAACCTCCTTACTTAGAGATAAACCTCCTCACTAAGAAACTATATGAGAAACTAGAGAAACTTTCAACAAATCTAATTTAAGATCAAGGAAAAGTGGAGCTTAATCGAAGATTGAGGAAGACTTCCAAAAAAAGCTAGTTAACAAACCATGTATTTTGTCTATCTATTTATGTAACGTATGAGTTGTGTTGTAATAATGATGAGGTTACTCGAACCAATAAGGTATCGTTAAAGTGTGATTTGACCAATTTAGATACACCAGGTGAAACACCTAACTTTGCCCAATTGAGAACACTCGAGCAACCTTGAGCTACCAATCATGAGTTTACTCTATCATAAAGTTTTGGTGCCAAAAATAGTATCTTTCCATAAAAGATAGGTGTGATGTCATATTATACCTAACACGTGTCAAATCAAACTTTCCCCTAAGCAGTGATGGTTTAGTGAGCAGTTGATTGGCGTGGGACTGACACATTACGGTGCCACCTGACATAGAGGATAATCACTTGAGATTTCACTCAGCATTTAATGTTAATGGCATGTTAGGTATGGTAGTCTTACCCAACATTTAATGTTCCTAAGGTTCCTCGAGTGTAATCTGAGCCTATATATAGCTCTATTTATCCTTTGATAAATCACGTGATCTTTGAGTCAAAATACCATTTTGAGATATTTATTGAAAACTAAAGCTTTTAATCATCTTCATCAATACGCTTGCCCAGTTATTCCCAGGAACACAAGAATTTATTGAGTTCTAAACACTATATTGCCTACATTTGAGTGTTTACCTGCCTACCTAGGTGTATTTAGAGTGCTTATTTATCCATCCCTCTAACTAATTTCCAACATATGTTCATTTATTATATCAAACAGTTTTATTTATTACTTTGTCTTGAGATATGTACTTGAGTTCATACCTTGTCATTAAAATTACATTTATTACGTGTTATCTATCACCATTAATACGGTTTACGACTTGATATATCCTTAAAATCCCTAACAAATATAGTTACTCTCTTACATTTGGAGACTCCGTTGGGGAGGTATTCTCTTAGAAATGACAAATGATAACATCAACCGTGATCTAAACTTTGACGATAATCAACATGAGGAAGAACGGATTAATATCCATGTTGTAGAGGTTCCTCTAGTTACTAATGTTGTAGGAAATGCCCATATGGGAAATGCTTCCTCGAGTATTGTGATGGGAGCCATCCAGATGATTAACCTCGTGGATAAGTTCATGGAGTTTTTACAAATTCAATCTGGAATGATAATATTTGGGTCAATGATGGACCCAATATCTTTCGCTAATCCGGTTGCATCACCTATAATTCCTTTGACAGGGGCGCACGTTCCACTTGTAAGGCATGTTGGTCCCTCTGTAATAAATCTTGATGCTACACCAATTGTTGAATCACTTGTTGCTATCAATGATATGCCTTTGGTTTCTTTGCCAAAAGCCAAGGTAGTGGAGGTCGGTTCCTCACCATCCTCGACCATTGAAGAGATCAATAAGAGATGATAAAAATGTTAACGTCATCCTCATAAACCATTAGAAAAGGAGCCTCCATTTATGATGATTTTTGTACTCCTTACCCAAAGGAGTCCAACAATGAATCTTACCCTGAGGAGTATATTCCCCCAATCTTTGATAATTTTAATGGAAAGGGGTTAAACCGAAGGAACGCATCAAGATATTTATTGAGCATCTTGGAGCCAACTATATATAAAAAAAGCTTCATCTCAGGGAGTTGTCTAAATCCCTCGTAGACAAAGCTTACACATGGTACACCCATTTTTCCCCAAGGAGTGTGGCAATGTGGGAGAACATGCACATTTAATTTTTCCAGAAATGTTTTCTAACAAAAGATGAGTTCACAATGTTTCGTATCGCTCGGAAGAGACAAAGGTCATGAGAATAGGTGATGAGTTATATCAGTAGGTTTAGATAAAGATCGTTAAATGTGAGAGAAGATGCCATAAAGAGCAAGCATCTTCAAATCTTTGCTAAACGCTTACTGTCAGAGTGTATTTGTCATTTCATAATTGGAACTTTAATAATTGGAACTTGAGAAGGCACATTGAAAACCTTCACAGGGGCTACCTGAATCATCTACTTGGTTTTTTGCCCTAACCCTATTATGACCAAAATCGCTTAAAAGCATCAGGTCGGCTAAGCAAGTAGAGGAGGCCAATCACCGCGAGCAAACTATATTGAGGGTGTTGATGATACTCAAGATGGTGGAGAGGCTAAGAAAAAAAATAATAGGAGAAAGTTTGATAGATAAGATCCACCCTCATTTCCTTGCTTTATTGAGGAGGCAATAAGATGTTATAACACCGTGGTTACTGATGGTTTAGTTTTTCCCCCCAATAATTCTCCACATTATGCTCCCAAAAAATACGTGCAAGTTGACCCTAAATATTTCCACATTCACTAGTGTGCTTGTCATCCCATGGACTTATGATTTACCCTGAGGAGGAATATCAGTAAACACATTTTAGCTAGTACCTTGCATATTCTTTAAGGCAACGTCAACAAAAATCATTTACATGTATGGACTTTTAAACAAGGCATATAATCTTATTAATACGAACATGTATGGACTTTTAAACAACAATAGTCAAACACACTTTTCAACCAACATTTTTCAAAGTAATTTCTCCTTTTCAAAGGAATTTCCTTCAGCAAAACTCATTTTCCAAAACATCACTCTTTATATGAGAGTGCGCTTTTGCGATCTTAATGAAATTATTTATATAATTAAATGTCCAAACACAAATTCAACGGTATCTTATTATCCTAAGAAATGCAACTAAGTAATAAGACAGATAAATTGACATGCAATCATACGGTAACTGAGGAAAAATCACTACACCAAAACTGGCGATTGGTCACGGCCAAAATCCCTGACCAAAACTGTGGGTCGCAGACTTGGGCCGTGACCATTTCGGGCGTGACCATTTTCATGGATCGCAGCCCAAGTCCATGACCAAAAAATTATCACGGCCAAGACGGGTCACGGCAGATGGTCGCGGACTTGGGCCGTGACCCATGCCATGACGGGTCGTGATCCTCATCCGTGGCCCACAACCGTGACAAATTAGTCGCGGCCAAAGTACGCAACCGACGACCGTGACAAAAAAAATTAAAAACAAAATTGGTCGCGGTCCTCATCCATGACCCCAACCATGACAAATTGGTCGCGGCCAAAGTCCGCGACCCACAACCGTGATCAAAATAAATAAAAAAAAATGGTCGCGGTCCAAGTCCATGACCCACGACCGCGACGAAAAAAAGGAAAAAAATGGTCGCGGACTTTGACCGTGACCCATAATCGTGACCAAAAATATAAAAAAAAATGGTCGCGGCCCAAGTCCGTGACCATTTTTATGCATGACGAAAAAAATAAAAATGGTCATGGACAAAGTCCATGACCATATTTAACTATAATTTTTAAAAAAAATTGTATTTTTTTTGTCCAATCCTAAAATTGGGGGTCCTGTGAGTGCACCTAAAATTGGGGGTCCAATAACAAACTGCGAATCGAGAACGTTGTTAATAAACAAATATATATACAAACTTATAAATATTGCACCTCTTAATAATTCACAGACCAAAAAAAATTGGGCAGAGTTTTCTCTATTTTCTTGACATTCCAAAACCTGTAAATGTAAAACCTACTTATTATAAAGCCCGCACGAGCATAAAATTCAACAATCAAATTATAAAAGCCCGCACGGCCATAAAACTAAACAATAAAAGCCCGCACGGCTGTAACACAAAAAACAAAATCCTGAATGTCCACAACATATAAACAATCTTCATGCTGTAGACCATTGCCTTCTTCGTTTGTTCCGGGTGAAAAAATTCTAGAAATGATAGGATACATAAAAAAAATATCAGTAACCAAGTAGTTTTACAAAAAATTTAATCAAGCTGAAAAATTGCATATACAAGTTAAAATTATCAGTAACCAACTAGAAATGTGAAAATTACCATCGTTTTGAGATCCGCGGCTGCGGGGTCAGTTCCTACGAGATACATTGGTCCCGTCGGATGTGTTGCAGTCACCCACGGGGACGTTCGGGGGCAGTTTCGAGTTTTCACCCTCTAACGCCATGTTTTTAAGCCTAAGTCAAGAAATATGCAAATTATTGTCGTATTCTCAAATCGGGAGACCCGCGGCTATGGGGTCAGTTCCTACGAGTTACATTGGTCCCGTGGGAGGTGTTGGTCACCCACGGGGACGTGCGGGGGTTGTTTCGAGTTTCACCCTCTAACGCCATGTTTTTTAGACTAAGACAAGCAATATTCAAATTATCGTCGTATTATCAAACTGGTAGTCCCGCGACTGCGGGGTCAGTTCCTACGAGTTACGTTGGTCCCATTGGAGGTGTTGATGCCACCCACGTGGCCATTCGGGGGCTGTTACGAGTTTTCACCCTCTAACATCATGTTTTGGTTAAGTATAGAAATACGCAAATTACCGTCGTATTCTCAAACCAGAAGACCCGCAGCTGCGGGGTCAGTTCCTACGAGTTACGTTGGTACCGTTGGAGGTGTTGGTGCCACCCACTGGGCCGTTCGGGGGCTGTTTCGAGCTTTCACCCTCAAACACCATGTCTTTAAGCCTAAGCCAAGAAATATGCAAATTATCGTCATATTCTCAAACCGGGAGTCCCGCGACTGCGGGGTCGGTTCCTACGAGTTACGTTGGTCCCGTGGGAGGTGTTGGTGCCACCCACCTGGCCGTTAGGGGACTGTTTCGAGTTTTCACCCTTTAACGCCATGTTTTGCTAAAGTCTACAAATATGAAAATTATCATCGTATTCTCAAATCAGGAGACCCGTGGCTGCGGGATCAGTTCCTACGAGTTACATTGGTCCCGTGGGAGGTGTTGGTGCCACCCACGGGGACGTTCGGGGGCTATTTCGAATTTTCACCCTCTAACGTCATGTTTTTAGGCCTAAGTCTAGAAATAGGCAAATTACCATAGTACTCTCAAATCGGGAGACCCGAGGCTGTGGGGTCAGTTTCTACGAATTAAATTGGTCCCGTGGGAGGTGTTGGTGCTACCCACGGGGACGCTTGGTGGCTGTTTCGAGTTTTCATCCTCTAACGCAATGTTTTTAAGCCTAAGTCAAGAAATATGCAAATTATCATCGTATTCTCAAATCGAAAGTCCCGAAGTTGTGGGGTCAGTTCCTGCGAGTTACATTGGTCCCATAGGAGGTGTCGGTGCCACCCACGGGGATGTTCGGGGACTGTTTTGATTTTTCACCCTCCAACATCATGTTTTTAAGCCTAAGTCTAGAAATATGCAAATTACCATCGTAATCTCAAATCGGGAGACCCGCGGCTGTGGGGTCTGTTCCTACGAGTTACATTGGTCCCGTGGGAGGTGTTGGTGCCACCCACGGGGACGTTCGGGCGCTATTCAGAGTTTTCACCCTCTAACGCCATGTTTTTAAGCCTAATTTAAGAAATATGTAAATTATTGTCCTATTCTCAAATCGGGAGACCCGCGGCTGTGGAATCAGTTACTACGAGTTACATTGGTCCCGTGGGAGGTGTTGGTGCCACCAACGGGGATGTTCGGGGACTGTTTTGAGTTTTCACCCTCCAACGCCATGTTTTTATGCCTAAGTCAAGAAATACGCAAATTATCACCGTATTCTCAAATCGGGAGTCTCGCTGCTGTGGGGTCAGTTCCTACGAGTTACGTTGGTCCCGCGGGAGGTGTTGGTGCCACCCACGGGGCCGTTCGGGGGCTATTTCGAGTTTTCACCCTCTAACGCCATGTTTTGCTTAATTTTAAAAATACGCAAATTATCATCGTATTCTCAAATCGGGAGACCCGCGGTTGCGTGGTCAGTTCCTACGAGTGACGTTGATCCCGTTGGAGGTGTTGGTGCCACCCACGGGGCCGTTGTGGGGCTATTTCGAGTTTCTCCCTCTTACACCATGTCTTTAAGTCTAAGTCAAGAAATATGCAAATTATCATCAGATTCTCAAACCTGGGGTCTCGCGAGTGCGGGGTTAGTTCCTACGAGTTACGTTGGTCCCGTGGGAGGTGTTGGTCCCACCCACGGAGCCGTTCGGGGGCAGTTTTGAGTTTTCACCCTCCAACGTCATGCTAATAAGCCTAAGTCTAGAAATATGCAAATTACCGTAGTACACTCAAACCGAGAGACCCGCGGTTGTGGGGTCAGTTCCTACGAGTTACATTGGTCCCGTGAGATGTGTTAGTGCTACTCACGGGGACGTTCGGGGGCTGTTTCGAGTTTTCACCCTCTAACGCCATGTTTTTAAGCCTAAGTCAAGAAATATGCAAATTATCGTTGTATTCTCAAACCGGTAGTCCCGCAGTTGTGGGATCAGTTCCTACGAGTTACATTGGTCCCGTGGGAGGTGTAGGTGCCACCACGAGGACGTTCGGGGGTTGTTTCGTGTTTTCAGCCTCTAACGTCATGTTTTTAAGCCTAAGTATAGAAATATGCAAATTACCATCGTAATCTCAAATTTGGAGATCCGCGGCTGTGGGGTCAGTTCCTACGAGTTACATTGGTCCCGTGGGAGGTGTTGGTGCCACCCACGGGGACGTTCGGGGGCTATTTCGAGTTTTCACCCTCTAACGCCATGTTTTTAATCCTAAGTGAAGAAATATGCAAATTAACGTCGTATTCTCAAACCAGGAGTCCAACAGTTGTGGAGTCAGTTCCTATGAGTTACATTGGTCCCGTAGGAGGTGTTGGTGCCATCCACGGGGACGTTCGGGGGCTGTTACGAGTTTTCACCCTCTAACATCATGTTTTTTAGCTTAAGTCTAGAAATATGCAAATTACCATCGTAATCTTAAATCGGGAGACTCGCGGCTGTAGGGTGAGTACCTATAAGTTACATTGGTCCCGTGGGAGGTGTTGGTCCCACCCACGGGGACATTCAGGCTGTTTTGAATTTTCATCCTCTAACGCCATGTTTTTAAGCCAAAGTCAAGAAATATGCAAATTACTATCGTATTCTCATACTGGGAGTGCCGCGGCTATGGGGTTAGTTCCTAAGAGTTACATTGGTCCCGTGGGAGGTGTTGGTGCTACTAACGGGGCCGTTCGTGGGCTGTTTCGAGTTTTCACCCTCTAACGTCATGCTTTTAAGCCTAAGTCTAGAAATATGCAAATTACCGTAGTACTCTCAAACCGGGAGACCCGCGGCTGTGGGGTCAGTTCCTACGAGTTACATTGGTCCCGTGAGATGTGTTGGTGCTACTCACGGGGACGTTCGGGGGCTGTTTTGAGTTTTCACCCTCTAACGCCATGTTTTTAAGCCTAAGTCAAGAAATATGCAAATTATCATTGTATTCTCAAACCGGGAGTCCCGCAGTTGTGGGGTCAGTTCCTACGAGTTACATTGGTCCCGTGGGAGGTATTGGTGCCACCACGAGGATGGTCGGGGGTTGTTTTGAGTTTTCAGCCTCTAACGTCATGTTTTTAAGCCTAAGTCTATAAATATGCAAATTACCATTGTAATTTCAAATCGGGAGATCCGCGGCTGTGGGGTCAGTTCCTACGAGTTACATTGGTCCCGTGGGAGGTGTTGGTGCCACCCACGGGGACGTTCGAGGGCTATTTCGAGTTTTCACCCTCTAACGCCATGTTTTTAATCCTAAGTGAAGAAATATTCAAATTATCGTCTCATTCTCTAATCGGCAGTCCAACAGCTGTGAAGTCAGTTCCTAAGAGTTACGTTGGGCTCGTAGGAGGTGTTGGTACCACCCACGGGGACGTTTAGGGGATGCTACGAGTTTTCACCCTCTAACGTCATGTTTTTTAGCCTAAGTCTAGAAATATACAAATTACCATCGTAATCTCAAATCGGGACACCCTCGGCTGTGGGGTCAGTTTCTACGAGTTACATTGGTCCTGTGGGAGGTGTTGGTGCCACCCACGGGGACATTCGGGCTGTTTCGAGTTTTCACCCACTAACGCCATGTTTTTAAGCCTAAGTCAAGAAATATGCAAATTATTTTCGTATTCTCAAACCGGGAGTCCCGCGGCTACGGGGTCAGTTCCTACGAGTTACATTGCTCCCGTGGGAGGTGTTCGTGCCACCCACGGGGCCTTTCGGGGGCTGTTTTGAGTTTTCACCCTCTAACGTCGTGTTTTGCTTAAGTCTAGAAATATGCAAATTACCGTCGTATTCTCAAACTAGGAGACCCACGGCTACGGGGTCAGTTCCTACGAGTTACATTGGTTCCGTGGGAGGTGTTGGTGCCACCCACGGGGCCGTTCGGGGGCTGTTTTGAGTTTTCACCCTCTAACGTCATGTTTTTAAGCCTAAGTCTAGAAATATGCAAATTATCGTAGTACTCTCAAACCGGGAGACCCGCGGCTGTGGGGTGAGTTCCTATGAGTTACATTGGTCCCGTGGGATGTGTTGGTGCTACTCACAGGGACATTCGGGGGCTATTTCGAGTTTTCACCCTCTAACGCCATGTTTTTAAGCCTCAGTCAAGAAATATGCAAATTATCGTTGCATTCTCAAACCGGGAGTCCCGCAGTTGTGTGGTCAGTTCCTACGAGTTACATTGGTCCCGTGGGAGGTGTTGGTGCCACCACGGGGACGTTCGGGGGCTGTTTCGAGTTTTCACCCTCTAACGTCAGGTTTTTAAGCCCAAGTCTAAAAATATGCAAATTGTCACCGTAATCTCAAATTGGGAGATCCGCGGCTGTGGGGTCAATTCCTACGAGTTACCTTGGTCCCGTGGGAGGTGTTGGTGCCACCCACGGGGACGTTCGGGGGCTGTTTCGAGGTTTCACCCTCTAACAGCATGTTTTTAAGCCTAAGTCAAGAAATATGCAAATTATTGTCATATTTACAAATCGGGAGACCCGTGACTGTGGGGTCTGTTTCTACGAGTTATATTGGTCCCGTGGGAGGTGTTGGTGCTACCCACGGGGACATTCGGGGGCTGTTTCGAGTTTTCACCCTCTAACGCCATGTTTTTAAGCCTAAGTCAAGAAATATGCAAATTATCGTCGTATTCTCAAACCGAGAGTCCAACAGCTGTGGAGTCAGTTCCTACGAGTTACATTTGTCCCGTAGGAGGTGTTGATGCCACCCACGGGGACGTTCGGGGGCTGTTACGAGTTTTCACCCTCTAACGTTATGTTTTTGAGCCTAAGTCTAGAAATATGGAAATTGTCGTCGTAATCTTAATTCGGGAGACCCGCAGCTGTAGGGTCAGTTCCTACAAGTTACAATGGTCCCGTGGGAGGTATTGGTGCCACCCACGGGGAAGTTCAGGCTATTTCGAGTTTTCACCCTCTAACGCCATGTTTTTAAGCCAAAGTCAAGAAATATGCAAATTATTATCGTATTCTCAAACCGGGAGTGCCGCGGCTACGGGTTCAGTTCTTAAGAGTTACATTGGTCCCGTGGGAGGTGTTGGTGCCACCCAAGGGTCCGTTCGGGGGCTATTTCGAGTTTTCACCCTTTAACGCCGTGTTTTGCTTAAGTTTAGAAATATGCAAATTACCGTCGTATTCTCAAATCGGGAGACCCGCGGCTATGGGGTCAGTTCCTACGAGTTACATTGGACCCGTGGGAGGTATTGGTGCCACCCACGGGGCCGTTCGGGGTCTGTTTCCAGTTTTCACCCTCTAACGTCATGTTTTTAAGCCTAAGTCTAGAAATTTGCAAATTACCGTAGTACTCTCAAACCGGGAGACCCGCAATTATGGGGTCAGTTACTACGAGTTACATTGGTCCCGTGGGATGTGTTGGTGCTACTCACAGGGACGTTCGGGGGGATGTTTCGAGTTTTCACCCTCTAACGCCATATTTTTAAGCCTAAGTCAAGAAATATGCAAATGATCATTGTATTCTCAAACCGGGAGTCCCGCAGTTGTGGGGTCAGTTCCTATAAGTTACATTGGTCCCGTGGAAGGTGTTAGTGCCACCACGGAGACGTTCGGGGGCTGTTTCGAGTTTTCAGCCTCTAACGTCATGTTTTTAAGCCTAAGTCTAGAAATATACAAATTACCGCCGTAATCTCGGGAGATCCGCGGCTGTGGGGTCAGTTCCTACGAGTTACATTGGTCCCGTGGGAGGTGTTGGTGCCACCCACGGGGACGTTCGCGGGTTTTTTCGAGGTTTCACCCTCTAACGCCATGTTTTTAAGCCTAAGTCAAGAGATATGCAAATTATTGTCGTATTTTCAAACCGGGAGACCTGCGACTGTGGGGTCCGTTCCTACTACTTGCATTGGTCACGTGGGAGGTGTTGGTGCCACCCACGGGGACGTTCGGGGGTTGTTTCAAGTTTTTATCCTCTAAGGACAAGTTTTTAAGCCTAACTCAAGAAATATGTAAATTATCGTTGTATTCTCAAATCATGAGTTTCGTGGCTATGAGGTCAGTTCTAACGAGTTACGTTGGTCCCATGGGAGGTGTTGGTGCCACCCACGGGGCTATTTCGAGTTTTCACCCTCTAACGTCATTTTTTAAGCCTAAGTCTAGAAATATACATATTACCGTCGTACTATCAAACTGGGAGACCCGCGACTGTGGGTTCAGTTCCTATGAGTTACATTGGTCCCGTGGGAGGTGTTAGTGCCACTGACGGGGACATTCAGGGGTTGTTTCGAGTTTTCACCCTCTAACGCCATGTTTTTAAGAATAAGTCAATAAATATGCAAATCATCATCGTATTCTCAAACCGGAAAACCCGCGGCTGCGGGGTCAGTTCCTATGAGTTGAATTGGTCCCGTGCGAGGTGTTGGTGCCACCCACGGAGCCGTTTGGGGGATATTTTGAGTTCTCACCCTCTAACGCCAGGTCTTGCTTAAGTCTAGAAATACGCAAATTACCATCGTATTCTCAAACTGGGAGACCCGCGGCTATGGGGTCAGTTCCTACGAGTTACGTAGGTCCCGTGGGAGATGTTGGTGCCACCCGCGGGGCGGTTCGGGGGTCTATTACGAGTTTTCACCATCTAACATCATGTTTTTAAGCCTAAGTCTAGAAATATGGAAATTACTGTAGTACTCTCAAACCGAGAGACCCGCAGCTGCGAGTCAGTTCCTACTAGTTACATTGGTCCCGTGGGAGGTGTTGGTGCCACCCATGGTGCTGTTCGCGGGCGGTTTCGTATTTTCACCCTCTAACGCCATGTTTTTAAGCCTAAGTCAAGAAATATGCAAATTATCATCATATTGTCAAACCGGGAGTCCCGCAGCTGCGGGGTCAGTTCCTACGAGTTACATTGGTCGCGTGGGAGGTGTTGGTGCCACCCACAGGGTCGTTCGGGAGCTGTTTCGAGTTTTCACCCTCTAACGCCATGTTTTTAAGCCTAAGTCAAGAAATATGCAAATTATCATTATATTCTCAAACCGGGAGTCCCGCAGTTTTGGGGTCAGTTCCTACAAGTTACATTGGTCCCGTGGGAGGTGTTGGTTCCACCACGGAGACGTTCGGGGGTCTGTTTCGAGTTTTCACCCTCTAACACCATGTTTTTAAGCATAAGTCAAGAAATATGCAAATTATCGTTGTATTCTCAAACCGGGAGTCCCGCAGTTGTGGGGTCACTTCCTACGAGTTACATTGGTCCCGTGGGAGGTGTTGGTGCCACCACGGGGACGTTCAGGGGTTGTTTCTAGTTTTCAGCCTCTAACGTCATGTTTTCAAGCCTAAGTCTAAAAATATGCAAATTACCATCGTAGTCTCAAATCAGGAGATCCGCGGCTGTGGGGTCAGTTCCCACGAGTTACATTGGTCCCGTGGGAGGTGTTGGTGCCACCCACGGGGACGTTCGGTGGTTGTTTCGAGGTTTCCCCCTCTAACGCCATATTTTTAAGCCTAAGTCAAGAGATATGCAAATTATTGTCGTCTTTTCATACCGAGAGACCTGCGACTGTGGGGTCCGTTCCTACGAGTTACATTGGTCACGTGGGAGGTGTTAGTGCCACCCACGGGGACGTTCGGGGGCTGTTTCACGTTTTCACCCTCTAACGCCAAGTTTTTAAGCCTAACTCAAGAAATATGCAAATTATCATCGTATTCTCAAATCGGGAGTCCCACGGCTGCGGGGTCAATTCTAACGAGTTACGTTGGTCCCGTGGGAGGTGTTGGTGCCACCCACGGGGCCGTTCGGGGGATGTTTCGAGTTTTCACCCTCTAACTCCATGTTTTTAAGCCTAAGTCTAGAAATATAAAAATTATCGTCGTACTCTCAAACTAGGAGACCCGCGGCAGTGGGTTCAATTCCTATGAGTTACATTGGTCCCGTGGGAGGTGTTGGTGCCACCGAAGTGGACGTTCGGGGGTTGTTTCGAGTTTTCACCCTCTAACGCCATGTTTTTAAGCCTAAGTCAATAAATATGCAAATCATCATCGTATTCTCAAACCGGGAGTCCCGCGGCTGCGGGGTCAGTTCCTATGAGTTGAATTGGTCCCGTGCGAGGTGTTGGTGCCACCCACGGAGCCGTTTGGGGGCTATTTTGAGTTTTCACCCTCTAACGCCAGGTCTTGCTTAAGTCTAGAAATACGCAAATTACCATCGTATTCTCAAACTGGGAGACCCGCGGCTATGGGATCAGTTCCTATGAGTTACGTAGGTCCCGTGGGAGATGTTGGTGCCACCCGCGGGGCGGTTCGGGGGTCTATTACGAGTTTTCACCATCTAACATCATGTTTTTAAGACTAAGTCTAGAAATATGGAAATTACTGTAGTACTCTCAAACCGAGAGACCCGCGGCTGCGGGTCAGTTCCTACGAGTTACATTGGTCCCGTGGGAGGTGTTGGTGCCACCCATGGTGCTGTTCGCGGGTTGTTTCGTATTTTCACCCTCTAACGCCATGTTTTTAAGCCTAAGTCAAGAAATATGCAAATTATCATCATATTGTCAAACCGGGAGTCCCGCGGCTGCGGGGTCAGTTCCTACGAGTTACATTGGTCGCGTGGGAGGTGTTGGTGCCACCCATAGGGTCGTTCGGGAGCTGTTTCGAGTTTTCACCCTCTAACGCCATGTTTTTAAGCCTAAGTCAAGAAATAGGCAAATTATCATTATATTCTCAAACCGGGAGTCCCGCAGTTTTGGGGTCAGTTCCTACAAGTTACATTGGTCCCGTGGGAGGTGTTGGTTCCACCACGGAGACGTTCGGGGGGCTGTTTCGAGTTTTCACCCTCTAACGTCATGTTTTTAAGCCTAAGTTTAGAAATATGAAAATTACCACCGTAATCTCAAATCGGGAGATCCGCGGGTGTGGCGTCAGTTCCTACGAGTTACATTAGTCCCGTAGGAGGTGTTAGTGCCACCCAAAGGGACGTTCGGGGGCTGTTTCGAGGTTTCACCCTCTAACGCCATGTTTTTAAGTCTAAGTCACGAGATATGCAAATTATTGTCGTATTTTCAAATCGGGAGACCTGAGACTGTGGGGTCCGTTCCTACGAGTTACATTGGTCACGTGGGAGGTGTTGGTGCCACCCAAGGGGACGTTCGGGGGTTGTTTCAAGATTTCACCCTCTAACGCCAAGTTTTTAAGCCTAACTCAAGAAATGTGAAAATTATTGTCGTATTCTCAAATCAGGAGTCCCGTGGCTGCGGGGTCAGTTCTAACGAGTTACATTGTCCCGCGGAAGGTGTTGGTGCTACCCACGGGGCCGTTCGAGGACTGTTTCGAGTTTTCACCCTCTAACGTCATTTTTTAAGCATAAGTCTAAAAATATACAAATTACCGTCGTACTTTCAAACTGGGAGACCCGCGGCTGTGGGTTCAGTTCCTACGAGTTACATTGGTCCCGTTGGAGGTGTTGGTGCCACCGACGGAGACGTTTGGGGGCTGTTTCGAGTTTTCACCCTCTAACGCCATATTTTTAAGCGTAAGTCAAGAAATATACAAATCATCATCATATTCTCAAACCGGGAGTCCCACGGCTGCGGGGTCAGTTCCTACGAGTTTCATTGGTCCCGTGGGAGGTGTTGGTGCCACCCACAGGGCCGTTTTTGGGCTATTTTGAGTTTTCACCCTCTAACGCCAGGTCTTGCTTAAGTCTAAAAATACAAAAATTACCGTTGTATTCTCAAACTGGGTGACCCGCAGCTACGGGGTCAGTTCTTATGAGTTACGTAGGTCCCGTGGGTGGTGTTGGTGCCACCCACGGGCCCGTTCGGGGGCTATTTCGAGTTTTCACCATCTAACGTCATGTTTTTAAGCCTAAGTCTAGAAATATGCAAATTACTGTAGTACTCTCAAACCGAGAGACCCGCGGCTGCGGGTCAGTTCCTACGAGTTACATTGGTCGCGTGGGAGGTGTTGGTGCCACCCACAGGGTCGTTCGGGAGCTGTTTCGAGTTTTCACCCTCTAACGCCATGTTTTTAAGCCTAAGTCAAGAAATATGCAAATTATCATTATATTCTCAAACCGGGAGTCCCGCAGTTTTGGGGTCAGTTCCTACAAGTTATATTGGTCCCGTGGGAGGTGTTGGTTCCACCACGGAGACGTTCGGGGGCTGTTTCGAGTTTTCACCTTCTAACGCCATATTTTTAAGCGTAAGTCAAGAAATATAGAAATCATCGTCATATTCTCAAATCGGGAGTCCCACGGCTGCGGGGTCAGTTCCTACGAGTTTCATTGGTCCCGTGGGACGTGTTGGTGCCACCCACAGGGCCATTTTTGGGTTATTTTGAGTTTTCACCCTCTAACGCCAGGTCTTGCTTAAGTCTAAAAATACAAAAATTACCGTTGTATTCTCAAACTGGGTGACCCGCAGCTACGGGGTCAGTTCCTATGTGTTACGTAGGTCCCGTGGGTGGTGTTGGTGCCACCCACGGGGCCGTTCTGGGGCTATTTCGAGTTTTCACCATCTAACGTCATGTTTTTAAGCCTAAGTCTAGAAATATGCAAATGACTGTAGTACTCTCAAACCGAGAGACCCGCGGCTGCGGGTCAGTTCCTACGAGTTACATTGGTCCCGTGGGAGGTGTTGGTGCCACCCACGGGGCCGTTCGCGGGCTGTTTCGAGTTTTCACCCTCTAACGCCATGTTTTTAAGCCTAAGTCAAGAAATATGCAAATTATCGTTGTATTCTCAAACCGGGAGTACCGCAGCTGTGTGGTCAGTTCTTACGAGTTACATTGGTCCCGTGGGAGGTGTTGGTGCCACCACGGGGATGTTCGGGGGCTATTTCGAGTTTCCACCCTCTAACGTCATGTTTTAAAGCCCAAGTCTAGAAATATACAAATTTATGCCGTAATCTCAAATCGGGAGATCCGCGGCTGTGGGGTCAATTCCTACGAGTTACATTGGTCCCGTGGGAGGTGTTGGTGCCATCCACGGGAACGTTCGGGGGCTGTTTCGAGGTTTCACCCTCTAACAGCATGTTTTTAAGCCTAAGTCTAGAAATATGCAAATTATTGTCATATATAAAAACCGGGAGACCCGTGACTGTGGGGTCATTTTCTACGAGTTATATTGGTCCCGTGGGAGGTGTTGGTGCCACCCAAGGGGACATTCGGGGGCTGTTTGAAGTCTTCACTCTCTAACGCCATGTTTTTAACCCTAAGTCAAGAAATATGCAAATTATTGTCGTATTCTCAAACCGGGAGTCAAACAGCTGTGGAGTCAGTTCCTACGAGTTACATTGGTCCCGTAGGAGGTGTTGGTGCCACCCACGGGGACGTTTGGGGCTGTTACGAGTTTTCACCCTCTAACGTCATGTTCTTGAGCCTAAGTCTAGAAATATGCAAATTACCATCGTAATCTTAAATCGGGAGACTCGCTGTTGTAGGGTAAGTTCCTACAAGTTACATTGGTCCCGAGGGAGGTGTTGGTGCCACCCACGGGGACGTTCAGGTTGTTTTGAGTTTTCACCATCTAACGCCATGTTTTTAATCCAAAGTCAAGAAATATGCAAATTATTATCGTATTCTCAAACCGGGAGTGCCGCGGCTATGGGGTCAGTTTCTAAGAGTTACATTGGTCCCGTGGGAGGTGTTGGTGCCACCCACGGGGCCGTTCGGGGGTTGTTTCGAGTTTTCACCCCCTAACGCCGTGTTTTGATTAAGTCTAGAAATATTCAAATTACCGTCGTATTCTCAAACCGGGAGACCCGCGGCTACGGGGTCAGTTCCTACGAGTTACATTGGTCCCGTGGGAGGTAGTGGTGCCACCCACGGGGACGTTCGGGGACTGTTTCGAGTTTTCACCCTCTAACGTCATGCTTTTAAGCCTAAGTCTAGAAATATGCAAATTACCCTAGTACTCTCAAACCGGGAGACCCGCGGCTGTGGGGTCAGTTCCTACGAGTTACATAGGTCCCGTGAGATGTGTTGGTGTACTCACGGGGACGTTCGGGGGCTGTTTCGAGTTTTCACCCTCTAACACCATGTTTTTAAGCATATGTCAAGAAATATGCAAATTATCATTGTATTCTCAAACCGGGAGTCCCGCAGTTGTGGGGTCACTTCCTACGAGTTACATTGGTCCCGTGGGAGGTGTTGGTGCCACCACGGGGACGTTCAGGGGTTGTTTCGAGTTTTCAGCCTCTATCGTCATGTTTTCAAGCCTAAGTCTAAAAATATGCAAATTACCATCGTAGTCTCAAATCAGGAGATCCGCGGCTGTGGGGTCAGTTCCCACGAGTTACATTGGTCCCGTGGGAGGTGTTGGTGCCACCCACGGGGACGTTCGATGGTTGTTTCGAGGTTTCCCCCTCTAACGCCATATTTTTAAGACTAAGTCAAGAGATATGCAAATTATTGTCGTCTTTTCATACCGGGAGACCTGCGACTGTGGGGTCCGTTCCTACGAGTTACATTGGTCACGTGGGAGGTGTTAGTGCCACCCACGGGGACGTTCGGGGGCTGTTTCACGTTTTCACCCTCTAACGCCAAGTTTTTAAGCCTAACTCAAGAAATATGCAAATTATCATCGTATTCTCAAATCGGGAGTCCCGCAGCTGCGGGGTCAGTTCTAACGAGTTACGTTGGTCCCGTGGGAGGTGTTGGTGCCACCCACGGGGCCTTTCGGGGGCTGTTTCGAGTTTTCACCCTCTAACGCCATGTTTTTAAGCCTAAGTCTAGAAATATAAAAATTATCGTCGTACTCTCAAACTGGGAGACCCGTGGCTGTGGGTTCAGTTCCTATGAGTTACATTGGTCCCGTGGGAGGTGTTGGTGCCACCGAAGTGGACGTTCGGGGGTTGTTTCGAGTTTTCACCCTCTAACGCCATGTTTTTAAGCCTAAGTCAATAAATATGCAAATCATCATCGTATTCTCAAACCGGGAGTCCCGCGGCTGCGGGGTCAGTTCCTATGAGTTGAATTGGTCCCGTGCGAGGTGTTGGTGCCACCCACGGAGCCGTTTGGGGGCTATTTTGAGTTTTCACCCTCTAACGCCAGGTCTTGCTTAAGTCTAGAAATACGCAAATTACCATCGTATTCTCAAACTGGGAGACCCGCGGCTATGGGGTCAGTTCCTATGAGTTACATAGGTCCCGTGGGAGATGTTGGTGCCACCCGCGGGGCGATTCGGGGGTCTATTACGAGTTTTCACCATCTAACATCATGTTTTTAATCCTAAGTCTAGAAATATGGAAATTACTGTAGTACTCTCAAACCGAGAGACCCGCGGCTGCGGGTCAGTTCCTACGAGTTACATTGGTCCCGTGGGAGGTGTTGGTGCCACCCATGGTGCTGTTCGCGGGTTGTTTCGTATTTTCACCCTCTAACGCCATGTTTTTAAGCCTAAGTCAAGAAATATGCAGATTATCATCATATTGTCAAACCGGGAGTCCCGCGGCTGCGGGGTCAGTTCCTACGAGTTACATTGGTCGCGTGGGAGGTGTTGGTGCCACCCACAGGGTTGTTCGGGAGCTGTTTCGAGTTTTCACCCTCTAACGCCATGTTTTTAAGCCTAAGTCAAGAAATATGCAAATTATCATTATATTCTCAAATCGGGAGTCCCGCAGTTTTGGGGTCAGTTCCTACAAGTAACATTGGTCCCGTGGGAGGTGTTGGTTCCACCACGGAGACGCTCGGGGGGCTGTTTCGAGTTTTCACCCTCTAACGTCATGTTTTTAAGCCTAAGTTTAGAAATATGAAAATTACCACCGTAATCTCAAATCGGGAGATCCGCGGGTGTGGGGTCAGTTCCTACGAGTTACATTAGTCCCGTGGGAGGTGTTAGTGCCACCCAAAGGGACGTGCGGGGGCTGTTTCGAGGTTTCACCCTCTAACGCCATGTTTTTAAGTCTAAGTCACGAGATATGCAAATTATTGTCGTATTTTCAAATCGGGAGACCTGAGACTGTGGGGTCCGTTCCTACGAGTTACATTGGTCACGTGGGAGGTGTTGGTTCCACCCAGGGGGACGTTCGGGGGCTGTTTCAAGATTTCACCCTCTAACGCCAAGTTTTTAAGCCTAACTCAAGAAATGTGAAAATTATTGTCGTATTCTCAAATCGGGAGTCCCGTGGCTGTGGGGTCAGTTCTAACGAGTTACATTGTCCCGCGGAAGGTGTTGGTGCTACCCACGGGGCCGTTCGAGGACTGTTTCGAGTTTTCACCCTCTAACGTCATTTTTTAAGCCTAAGTCTAGAAATATACAAATTACCGTCGTACTTTCAAACTGGGAGACCCGCGGCTGTGGGTTCAGTTCCTACGAGTTACATTGGTCCCGTGGGAGGTGTTGGTGCCACCGACGGAGACGTTCGGGGGCTGTTTCGAGTTTTCACCCTCTAACGCCATATTTTTAAGCGTAAGTCAAGAAATATACAAATCATCATCATATTCTCAAACCGGGAGTCCCACGGCTGCGGGGTCAGTTCCTACGAGTTTCATTGGTCCCGTGGGAGGTGTTGGTGCCACCCACAGGGCCATTTTTGGGCTATTTTGAGTTTTCACCCTCTAACGCCAGGTCTTGCTTAAGTCTAAAAATACAAAAATTACCGTTGTATTCTCAAACTGGGTGACCCGTAGCTACGGGGTCAGTTCTTATGAGTTACGTAGGTCCCGTGGGTGGTGTTGGTGCCACCCACGGGCCCGTTCGGGGGCTATTTCGAGTTTTCACCATCTAACGTCATGTTTTTAAGCCTAAGTCTAGAAATATGCAAATTACTGTAGTACTCTCAAACCGAGAGACCCGCGGCTGCGGATCAGTTCCTACGAGTTACATTGGTCCCGTGGGAGGTGTTGGTGCCACCCACGGGGCCGTTCGCGGGCTGTTTCGAGTTTTCACCCTCTAACGCCATGTTTTTAAGCCTAAGTCAAGAAATATGCAAATTATCGTTGTATTCTCAAACCGGGAGTACCGCAGCTGTGTGGTCAGTTCCTACGAGTTATATTGGTCCCGTGGGAGGTGTTGGTGCCACTACGGGGATGTTCGGGGGCTATTTCGAGTTTCCACCCTCTAACGTCATGTTTTAAAGCCCAAGTCTAGAAATATACAAATTTATGCCGTAATCTCAAATCGGGAGATCCGAGGCTGTGGGGTCAATTCCTACGAGTTACATTGGTCCCGTGGGAGGTGTTGGTGCCATCCACGGGAACGTTCAGGGGTTGTTTCGAGGTTTCACCCTCTAACAGCATGTTTTTAGAAATATGCAAATTATTGTCATATTTACAAACCGGGAGACCCGTGACTGTGGGGTCATTTTCTACTAGTTATATTGGTCCCATGGGAGGTGTTGGTGCCACCCAAGGGGACATTCGGGAGCTGTTTGAAGTTTTCACTCTCTAACGCCATGTTTTTGAGCCTAAGTCAAGAAATATGCAAATTATTGTCGTATTCTCAAACCGAGAGTCAAACAGTTGTGGAGTCAGTTCCTACGAGTTACATTGGTCCCGTAGGAGGTGTTGGTGCCACCCACGGGGACGTTTGGGGCTGTTACGAGTTTTCACCTTCTAACGTCATGTTCTTGAGCCTAAGTCTAGAAATACGCAAATTACCATCGTATTCTCAAACAGGGAGACCCGCGGCTATGGGGTCAGTTCCTACGAGTTACGTAGGTCCCGTGGGAGATGTTGGTGCCACCCGCGGGGCGGTTCGGGGGTCTATTACGAGTTTTCACCATCTAACATCATGTTTTTAAGCCTAAGTCTAGAAATATGGAAATTACTGTAGTACTCTCAAACCGAGAGACCCGCAGCTGCGGGTCAGTTCCTACGAGTTACATTGGTCCCGTGGGAGGTGTTGGTGCCACCCATGGTGCTGTTCGTGGGCGGTTTCGTATTTTCACCCTCTAACGCCATGCTTTTAAGCCTAAGTCAAGAAATATGCAAATTATCATCATATTGTCAAACCGGGAGTCCCGCGGCTGCGGAGTCATTTCCTACTAGTTACATTGGTCGCGTGGGAGGTGTTGGTGCCACCCACAGGGTCGTTCGGGAGCTGTTTCGAGTTTTCACCCTCTAACGCCATGTTTTTAAGCCTAAGTCAAGAAATATGCAAATTATCATTATATTCTCAAACCGGGAGTCCCGCAGTTTTGGGGTCAGTTCCTACAAGTTACATTGGTCCCGTGGGAGGTGTTGGTTCCACCACGGAGACGTTCGGGGGCTGTTTCGAGTTTTCACCTTCTAACGCCATATTTTTAAGCGTAAGTCAAGAAATATACAAATCATCATCATATTCTCAAATTGGGAGTCCCACGGCTGCGGGGTCAGTTCCTACGAGTTACATTGGTCCCGTGGGAGGTGTTGGTGCCACCCCCGGGACCGTTTGGGAGTTTTTTCGAGTTTGCACCCTCTAACGCCATGTTTTGCTTAAGTCTAGAAATACCCAAATTACCGTCGTATTCTCAAACTTGGAGGCCCGTGGCTATGGGTTTAGTTCCTACGAGTTACGTTCGTACCGTGGGAGGTGTTGGTGCCACCCACAGGGCCGTTCTGGGGCTATTTCGAGTTTTCACCATCTAACGTCATATTTTTAAGCCTAAGTCTAGAAATATGCAAATTACTGTAGTACTCTCAAACCGAGAGACCCGCGGCTGCGGGTCAGTTCCTACGAGTTACATTGGTCTCGTGGGAGGTGTTGGTGCCACCCACGGGGCCGTTCGCGGGCTGTTTCGAGTTTTCACCCTCTAACGCCATGTTTTTAAGCCTAAGTCAAGAAATATGCAAATTATCGTTGTATTCTCAAACCGGGAGTACCGCAGCTGTGTGGTCAGTTCCTACGAGTTACATTGGTCCCGTGGGAGGTGTTGGTGCCACCACGGGGATGTTCGGGGGCTATTTCGAGTTTCCACCCTCTAACGTCATGTTTTAAAGCCCAAGTCTAGAAATATACAAATTTATGCCGTAATCTCAAATCGGGAGATCCGCGGCTGTGGGGTCAATTCCTACGAGTTACATTGGTCCCGTGGGAGGTGTTGGTGCCATCCACGGGAACGTTCGGGGGCTGTTTCGAGGTTTCACCCTCTAACAGCATATTTTTAAGCCTAAGTCTAGAAATATGCAAATTATTGTCATATATAAAAACCGGGAGACCCGTGACTGTGGGGTCATTTTCTACGAGTTATATTGGTCCCGTGGGAGGTGTTGGTGCCACCCAAGGGGACATTCGGGGGCTGTTTGAAGTCTTCACTCTCTAACGCCATGTTTTTAACCCTAAGTCAAGAAATATGCAAATTATTGTCGTATTCTCAAACCGGGAGTCAAACAGCTGTGGAGTCAGTTCCTACGAGTTACATTGGTCCCGTAGGAGGTGTTGGTGCCACCCACGGGGACGTTTGGGGCTGTTACGAGTTTTCACCCTCTAACGTCATGTTCTTGAGCCTAAGTCTAGAAATATGCAAATTACCATCGTAATCTTAAATCGGGAGACTCGCGGCTGTAGGGTAAGTTCCTACAAGTTACATTGGTCCCGAGGGAGGTGTTGGTGCCACCCACGGGGACGTTCAGGTTGTTTTGAGTTTTCATCCTCTAACGCCATGTTTTTAAGCCAAAGTCAAGAAATATGCAAATTATTATCGTATTCTCAAACCGGGAGTGCCGCGGCTATGGGGTCAGTTTCTAAGAGTTACATTGGTCCCGTGGGAGGTGTTGGTGCCACCCACGGGGCCGTTCGGGGGTTGTTTCGAGTTTTCACCCCCTAACGCCGTGTTTTGATTAAGTCTAGAAATATTCAAATTACCGTCGTATTCTCAAACCGGGAGACCCGCGGCTACGGGGTCAGTTCCTACGAGTTACATTGGTCCCGTGGGAGGTAGTGGTGCCACCCACGGGGCCGTTCGGGGACTGTTTCGAGTTTTCACCCTCTAACGTCATGCTTTTAAGCCTACGTCTAGAAATATGCAAATTACCCTAGTACTCTCAAACCGGGAGACCCGCGGCTGTGGGGTCAGTTCCTACGAGTTACATTGGTCCCGTGAGATGTGTTGGTGCTACTCACGGGGACGTTCGGGGGTTGTTTCGAGTTTTCACCCTCTAACACCATGTTTTTAAGCATATGTCAAGAAATATGCAAATTATCGTTGTATTCTCAAACTGGGAGTCCCGCAGTTGTGGGGTCAGTTCCTACGAGTTACATTGGTCCCGTGGGAGGTGTTGGTGCCACCACGAGGACGTTCAGGGGTTGTTTCGAGTTTTCAGCCTCTAACGTCATGTTTTCAAGCCTAAGTCTAAAAATATGCAAATTACCATCGTAGTCTCAAATCAGGAGATCCGCGGCTGTGGGGTCAGTTCCCACGAGTTACATTGGTCCCGTGGGAGGTGTTGGTGCCACCCACGGGGACGTTCGGTGGTTGTTTCGAGGTTTCCCCCTCTAACGCCATATTTTTAAGCCTAAGTCAAGAGATATGCAAATTATTGTCATCTTTTCATACCGGGAGACCTGCGACTGTGGGGTCCGTTCCTACGAGTTACATTGGTCACGTGGGAGGTGTTAGTGCCACCCACGGGGACGTTCGGGGGCTGTTTCACGTTTTCACCCTCTAACGCCAAGTTTTTAATCCTAACTCAAGAAATATGCAAATTATCATCGTATTCTCAAATCGGGAGTCCCGCGGCTGCGGGGTCAGTTCTAACGAGTTACGTTGGTCCCGTGGGAGGTGTTGGTGCCACCCACGGGGCCTTTCGGGGGCTGTTTCGAGTTTTCACCCTCTAACGCCATGTTTTTAAGCCTAAGTCTAGAAATATAAAAATTATCGTCGTACTCTCAAACTAGGAGACCCGCGGCTGTGGGTTCAGTTCCTATGAGTTACATTGGTCCCGTGGGAGGTGTTGGTGCCACCGAAGTGGACGTTCGGGGGTTGTTTCGAGTTTTCACCCTCTAACGCCATGTTTTTAAGCCTAAGTCTAGAAATATGCAAATTACTGTAGTACTCTCAAACCGAGAGACCCGCGACTGTGGGTCAGTTACTACGAGTAACTTTGGTCCCGTGGGAGGTGATGGTGCCACCCACGGGGCCGTTTGCGGGCTGTTTCGAGTTTTCACACTCTAACGCCATGTTTTTAAGCCTAAGTTAAGAAATATGCAAATTATCGTAGTATTCTCAAATCGGGAGTCCCGCGGCTGAGGGGTCAGTTCATACGAGTTACATAGGTCCCCTGGGAGGTGTTGGTGCCACCCACGTAGCCGTTCGGGGGCTGTTTTGAGTTTTCACCCTCTAACGCCATGTTTTTAAGCCTAAGTCAAGAAATATGAAAATTATCGTTGTATTCTCAAACCGGGAGTTCCACAGGTGTGGGGTCAGTTCCTACAAGTTACATTGGTCCCGTGGTAGGTGTTGGTGCCACCCACGGGGACGTTCGGTGACTGTTTCGAGTTTTCACCCTCTAACGTCATGTTTTTAAGCCTAAGTCTAGCAATATGCAAATTATCGCCGTAATCTCAAATCGGGAGTCCCGTGGCTATGGGTTCAGTTCCTACGAGTTACATTGGTCCCGTGGGAGGTGTTGGTGCCACCCACGGGGGCGTTCGGGGGCTGTTTCGAGGTTTCACCCTCTAACGCCATGTTTTTATTCCTAAGTCAATAAATATGCAAAATATTGTCGTATTCTCAAACCGGCATACCCGCGACTGTGGGGTCAGTTCCTACGAGTTACATTGGTCCTGTGGGAGGTGTTAGTGCCACCCACGGGGACGTTCGGGGGCTGTTTTAAGTTTTCACCCTCTAACACCATGTTTTTAAGCCTAAGTCAAGAAATATGTAAATTATCATCGTATTCTCAAATCGGGAGTCCCGCGGCAACGGGGTCAGTTCTTACGAGTTACGTAGGTCCCGTGGGAGGTGTTGGTGCCACCCACGGGGACGTTCGGGGGATGTTTCGAGTTTTCACCCTCTAACGTCATGTTTTTAAGCCTAAGTCTATAAATATACAAATTACCATCATATTCTCAAACTGGGAGACCCGCGGCTATGGGTTCAGTTCCTACGAGTTATATTGGTCCCGTGGGAGATGTTGGTGCCACCCACGGGACGTTCGGGGGTTGTTTCGAGTTTTCACCCTCTAACGCCATGTTTATAAGCCTAAGTCAAGAAATATGCAAATCATCCTCGTATTCTCAAACTGGGAGTCCCAGGGCTGCGGGGTCAGTTCCTACGAGTTACATTGGTCCCGTGGGAGGTGTTGGTGCCACCCACGGGGCCGTTCGGGGGTTATTTTGAGTTTTCACCCTCTAACGCCATGTTTTACTTAAGTCTAGAAACACATAAATTATCGTTGTATTATCAAACCGGGAGACCCGTGGCTACGGGGTCAGTTTCTACGAGTTATGTTGGTCCCGTGGGAGGTGTTGGTGCCACCCACGGGGCCGTTCGGGGGCTGTTTCTAGTTTTCACCCTCTAACGTCATGTTTTTAAGCCTAAGTCTAGAAATTTGCAAATTACCGTAGTACTCTCAAATTGGGAGACCCGCGTCTTTGGGGTCAGTTTCTACGCGTTAAATTGGTCCCGTGGGAGGTGTTGGTGCCACCCACGGGGCCATTCGGGGGCTGTTTCGAGTTTTCAGCCTCTAACACCATGTTTTTAAGCCTAAGTCATGAAATATGCAAATTATCATCGTATTCTCAAACCGGGAGTCCCGCGGTTGCGAGGTCAGTTCCTACGAGTTACATTGGTCCTGTGGGAGTTGTTAATGCCACCCACGGTCCGTTCGGGGGCTGTTTCGAGTTTTCACCCTCTAACGCCATGTTTTTAAGCCTAAGTAAAAAATATGCAAATTATCGTCGTATTCTCAAACCGGGAGTCCCGCAGGAGTGGGGTCAGTTCCTACGAGTTACATTGGTCCCGTGGGAGGTGTTGGTGCCACCCCCGGGACCGTTTGGGAGTTTTTTCGAGTTTGCACCCTCTAACGCCATGTTTTGCTTAAGTCTAGAAATACCCAAATTACCGTCGTATTCTCAAACTTGGAGGCCCGTGGCTATGGGTTTAGTTCCTACGAGTTACGTTCGTACCGTGGGAGGTGTTGGTGCCACCCACAGGGCCGTTCGGGGGCTATTTCGAGTTTTCACCCTCTAACGTCATGTTTTTAAGCCTAAGTCTAGAAATATGCAAATTACCATAGTGCTCTCAAATTGGGAGACCCGCGGTTGTGGGGTCAGTTTCTACGAGTTACGTTGGTCCTGTGGGAGGTGTTGGTGCCACCCACGGGCCGTTCGGGGGCTGTTTCGAGTTTCACCCTCTAACGCCATGTTTTTATGCCTAAGTGAAGAAATATTCAAATTATCGTCGTATTCTCAAACTGTCCCGCGGCACCCACGGGGCCGTTCGGGGGCTATTTCGAGTTTTCACCCTCTAACGCCATATTTTTAAGCCTAAGTCAAGAAATATGCAAATTATCATCATATTATAGAACCGGGAGTCCCGCAGCTGCTAGGTCAGTTCCTAGGAGTTACATTGGTCCCGTGGGAGGTGTTGGTGCCACCCACGGGGTCGTTCGGGTGATATTTTGAGTTTTCACCCTCTAATGCCATGTTTTTAAGCCTAAGTCAAGAAATATGAAAATTATCGTCGTATTCTCACACCGGGAGTCCCGCGGTTGCGAAGGATTTAATTTTGTCAATTAGTATAAGATTGTGAAGACCTCTATTTAAAGCTTCTGAGGCTAAAATAAAAAGGCTTGCATAGATGTTGCATCATTCCCTGACAAAGTAAGATGTTGTCTAAATGTTTCTATTTTTGACAAAACCTAATTCGAATGCTGTTGGTTGATTCGTTGGGAGTGAGGCAACTATTTTTCGTTGGATTACCAACAATTTTTTCTTTATTTTAACAATTTCAATTACAATGACTCTATTGACATTGGAAGTTTTTGTGAAGTATATAATTATTCGATAAAAAGTGAAAGATATTTTGACATTCGATCCTGAATTGTCTCTTCCTCACTGTGTCTCAATGGAATAAGAGAGGGAGAGACAAGAGGCAACTGCTAAAAGACACAGATATGTCAAAGGCAGCTGTGGATGACCCTACTATAGCAGGCCCTTACAATGTCGATGGAGGAACCTGCAGTAACCAATGGCAATGGATGACCCTCCTGCAACTTTCTATTCAATACTCTATGCCGAAAAGTACAAAAGGTAAATCAAGTAGTATGCCTCTCTCTTTTGTTTCTTTTTATTTGTTATGTTATGTTCATCTTTTGCTTAGTGTATATGTGTCGTTAGAATAAAAAATACTACTCGGTCAATATTTATATGACACCATAGCATTTTTTTTCATAGTTTAAAAACCAAGTCCCTTAACTGTTATGGATGGTTGATTGATTTAGAGACTTAATTATTGCAGATGGTTAGGATATTGGATAGTCTCGAAAACATTTAGGATTTCAAACCCATTGCAAACTTGACATGATTGTTTGGTTTTATTTTCCAGGTATTTCGATTCGGTGAAATATAATTACTTTTCATTACTTTAAATAAGCGTACCCTCGGTGCTTATTGGTAGGAGGGATATTATGTACCCACGGAGGCAAATGTGGAGGATAAAGCCCCCAATCAATGTGGATTTCTTTGTCAGAACAACAAGGGTGCAATTTCAGACAGTTTGAATAGAGGTAGGCACATGATAAATATTTATTAGATCTATATAACAAGGATGGTCTACTGATAATGTGGATTGGATACACAACCTTTCTGTTAACATTAACCAAGAGCAAGAGGTGGACGTGAATAATGACCTGGCACGCGAACTTGCGTTCTATACGCATGCAAACCTTCATCAAAAGTCGATTGTAAGCGGCATCTGCATATATATGCATATGTTGCATATATGTGCAGCAGTTGCATATATATGCAGATGCAACAAAATATATATGCAACACTGCCCCACCCCGCCCCGTGCCCCGTCCCCTCCCCCTTCCCCACTCACACACACACGCGCGCACACAAACACACACACAAACATGTATACACTGGCATATCTGTTAAGTTTTTGGATTGGGGGTTTCACGTTGCTGCCAAAAATGAGGTATACCTCACGAATTTATTTTAATATAATTTTGTTTAATCTTTTGTTTCAGCAAGTATGATTTATCACTGTGAAGCTTCTCTATTTTCACTTTTCCTCGTGATTTATTAATGGAACCTCAAGATGCTGCTACAAGATGTCCCCATGATTTTCTTCTTACCAGATTAACTGAGTTATGATTTTTAATTGTCTATTTATTTTTTTCTTTTGTATTTGTTTGCCTAACACATGCCTTTTAACACTTTATGGCTTAGTTACATTGAGATAACGGTTAATTTCCTCCATTTGTGGGAATTCGATTCCATTACTTTTTTCATCACAGGTTTGAGGCGAATGGATGACATCGAGCAGAAGTCAGACTTGGATGGATTAGATAAATGTGTTTATGGTTTTTGATATGTCTTGAAGCCCCAAGTTTGAAGCATATCCTTTTTTTTCTTAATTTGATTCTATCTATTATGTGCATTTCTAATTTGATTCAACATTTATTAGTTTGTCCTTTTACTTTTCCCTTTTGATGCATTTCTAATTTCTAATTTCATTCAAGAACTCTCATAGCTGTAGTGTTGTGAGAAGAATCTATGTGCACTGATATATCATTCCCTATGAGAGTTTAGATATGAGCATTGATATATGATTCCCTATGAGCATTGATAGGGAAACATTAATAGGCAATGATATATGGCATTGATAAATTATACTGGAAGCACTGAGTTTAAATCCCCAGTTTTCATGTTAGAATGCACTGAGTTTCATAAGAACAATTAGTGTGATTTGTTTGGGTTGACACTTTTATTAAGAAAAGTAAAGTTCTCATCACTGTTGTAATGGATGGCCTGATAAGTAGGATGCACTGAGCATATGGTATGTTTTATTTCTAAATCTCTCATTTAGTTTCAAATTAATAATTATATAATTCTGATATGTTATTTCTCTTTCAGGTGACAATTATTTAAAGTCCTACGTGATACCGGAACCGGAGGCAACCGTAACGCATCAGATGACTGAATATGAGTGTCAGGAGGTTTGTTTTGTAGATCCCACTCTTGGATTCACCCTAGATCAAGTATACTCTCTATTTTATTTTGGATTTTACCATCAATATGCACACACTCACACGCGCACACAAACACACGCACACACTCTCACTACATATATGCATATGCATATATGCAGATTGCATATATGCATACATGCCCCGTCCCCTTCCCCCTTCCCCACTCACACACACACACACACGCGCCCCCTGCCCGTCCCCTCCCCCTTCACCACTCGTACAAGCGCATACACACAAACATGCACACACGCACGCATGCGCCCCCTGCCCATACCCTCCCCCTTTCCCACTCACACGCACACTCGCACACACACAAACATGCACACACGCACACACACAAGCCGGGAGCGCCGTGACTACATGGTCGGTTCCTACGACTTACATTGGTCCCGTGCGAGATGTTCGTGACTCTTGCGGGACCGTTTTGTGGGTGTTTTACATTTTCACCCTTCGATGGCATCTTTTTTATTCTCAAATCTAACGTTTTGCAAATTTACGCCGTATACTCAAACCGGGATCCTTGTGACTACCCGTTTGGTTCTACTATTAACATTGGTCCCGTGCGAGGTGTTCGTGACTCTTACGGTACCGTTTTGTGGCTTTTTAATGTTTTCACCCTTCGATGGCATGCTTTTATTCTTAAGTTTTTTTGCAAATTTATGTCGTACACTCCAACCGGGAGCGCTGTGACTACGCGGTCGGTTCCTACGAGTTACATTGGTCCCGTGCGAGGTGTTCGTGACTCTTATGGGACCGTTTTAAGGTTGTTTTACGTTTTCACCCTTCGATGGCATGCAAGTCTAACTTTTTGCAAATTTACGTCGTAAACTCAAAGCGGGAGCCCCGTGACTATGTCGTCGGTTCCTACAACTCACATTGGTCCCATGCGAGGTGTTTGTGACTCTTACCGGACCGTTTAATGGCTATTTTAGGTTTTCACCCTTCGATGGCATGTTTTTATGCTCAAGTCTAATTTTTTGCAAATTTGCGTCGTACACTTAACCCAGAAGCCCCGTTACTACGCGGTCAGTTCCTACGAGTCACATTGGTCCCGTTCGAGGTGCTCATGACTCTTACGGGACCGTTTTGTGCTTGTTGTACATTTTCACCCTTCGATGGCATGTTTTTATGCTCAAGTCTATTTTTTTTTGCAAATTTACGTCGTACACTCTAACCGGGAGCCCCCTGACTACGCGGTCAGTTTCTATGAGTTACATTAATCCAGTGCGAGGTGTTCGTGACTCATACCAGATCGTTTTATGCTTTTTTACGTTTTCACCCTTTGATGGCATGTTTTTATGCTTAAGTCTAACTTTTTGCAAATTTACGTCATACACTCAAACCGGGATCCCCGTGACTACGCGGTCGGTTCCTACGAGTCACATTAGTCCCGTGCAAAGGGTTCGTGACTCTTACGGGACCGTTTTTAAGGCTGTTTTACATTTTCACCCTTCGATGGCATGTTTTATGATTAAGTTTATTTTCTTACAAATTTACGTCATACACTCAAACAAGGAGCCCCATGACCACGCGATCGGTTCCTACGAGTCACATTAGTCCCGTGCGAGGGGTTCGTGACTCTTACGGGACCGTTTTAAGGCTGTTTTACGTTTTCACCCTTTGATGGCATGTTTTTATGCTCAAGTCTAATTTTTTGCAAATTTACGTCGTACACTCAACCCGGAAGCCCCGTTACTACACGGTCGGTTCCTACGAGTCACATTGGTCCCGTACGAGGTGTTCGTGACTCTTACGGGACCGTTTTTTGCTTGTTGTACGTTGTCACCCTTCGATGGCATGTTTTTATGCTCAAGTCTATTTTTTTTCAAATTTATGTCTTACACTCTAATCGGGAGCCCCGTGATTACGCGATCGATTTCTATGAGTTACATTAATCCTGTTCGAGGTGTTCGTGACTCTTACCGGACCGTTTTATGTCTATTTTATGTTTTCACCCTTCAATGGCATGTTTTTATGCTTAAATCTAACTTTTTACAAATTTACGTCGTACACTCAAATCGGGAGCCCCGTGACTACGCAGTCTGTTCCTACGAGTCACATTAGTCCCGTGCGAGGGGTTCGTGACTCTTACGGGACCATTTTAAGGCTGTTTTACATTTTCACCCTTCAATGGCAAGTTTTTATGCTTAAGTTTATTTTTTTATAAATTTACGTCATACACTCAAATCGGGAGCCCCGTGACTACGCAGTCGGTTCCTACGAGTCACATTAGTCCCGTGCGAGGGGTTCAGGACTCTTACGGGACCGTTTTAAGGTTGTTTTACATTTTCACCCTTCGATGGCATGTTTTTATGTTTAAGTTTATTTTTTTGCAAATTTACATCGTACACTCAAATCGGGATCCCCGTGACTACGTGGTCGGTTCCTATGAGTCACATGGGTCCCGTGTGAGGTGTTCGTGACTCTTACGGGACCGTTTTGTCCTTGTTTTACATTTTCAACCTTCGATGGCATCTTTTTACGCTCAAGTCGAACTTTGTGCAAATTTTGAAAGTATTCTCAAATCGGAAGCCCCGTGACTACGCGGTCGGTTCCTATGAGTCACATTGGTCCCGTGCGAGGTTTCGTGACTCTTACGGGACCTTTTTGTGGTTGTTTTACGTTTTCACCCTTCGATTGCAAGTTTTTATGCTCAAGTCTAAATTTTTTGCAAATTTAAGTCGTACACTCTAATCGGGAGCCCCGTCATTACACGGTCGGTTCCTACGAGTCAGATTGGTCCCGTGCAAGGTGTTCGTAACTCTTACTAGACCATTTTATGGTTGTTTTATGTTTTCACCCTTCGATGGCATGTTTTTATGCTTAAGTCTTATTTTTTGAAAATTTACATCGTACACTCAAACCGAGAGTCCCGTGACTAGGCGGATGGTTCCTATGAGTCGCATTGGTCCCGTGCGAGGTTTTCATGACTCTTACGGGACGGTTTGGTGTTTGTTTTAGGTTTTCGTCCTTCGATAGCATGTTTTTATGCTTAAGTCTAACTTTTTGCAAATTTACGTCGTACACTCAAATTGGGAGCCCCATGACTACACGATCTGCTCCTGCGACTTACATTGGTCCCGTGTGAGGTGTTCGTGACTCTTACGAGACTGTTTTGTGGCTATTTTACATTTTCACCATTCGATGGCATGTTTTTATGCTTAAGTCTATTTTTTTGCAAATTTACGTCGTACAATCAAACCGGGAGCGTCCTGACTACACGGTCAGTTCCTACGACTTACATTGGTCCCTTGCGAGATATTCATGACTCTTACGGGACCTTTTTATGGATATTTTATGTTTTCACCCTTCGATGGCATCTTTTTTATTCTCAAGTCTAACTTTTTTGCAAATTTACGTCGTACACTCAAATCGGGATCTCTGTGACTACCCGATCAGTTCCTACGAGTCACATTGGTCCCGTGCGAGGTGTTCGTGACTCTTATCGGACCGTTTTGTGGTTATTTTACATTTTCACCCTTCGATGACATGTTTTTATGCTCAAGTCTAATTTTTTAAAAATTTACGCCTTATACTCAAACCGAGAGCCAGTGACTACGCGATCGGTTCCTACGAGTCACATTGGTCCCGCTCGACAAGTGAATAAGATGAGCGGTCACAAATTGCAAACCCAAGAATAACTTTCGAACCATGACTAATTTTAATTCCCACTTTCACATCTCTCCTATTCATCTCGGACTAATCAAAAATATCTTTAAGCTAATAAACAAATGGTTACCAATTGGTTTAATGTGAACCATGGCAGAGAAATTGACACTCCTTAAACCTAGAAAGTGGCAATCCGTTGGAGAATGCCTTCTTTTTCTAGTGTTCATCCCAACTATTCTTTGTTCAAAAGTTATGTTCTCCCCCCCCCCCCCCACCCCCACTGTAAGTGGCAAGAAACAAATGTGCCAACAATACCCAAGCTATAGGGGGCACAAAAAAATTAAAATTACAGGGTTTAGACATAAATAGGATTCAAACCCAAAATAATTAAAAAAATTGAATCAATGCATATTTAACCTTAAAATAAAGTTCATCATAAGTCTATCCATTACCTGGATATTTTGTTACACCCAATTCCAATCAGAACCTTCTCTATGCCAGCAGCGATGCAATTTCATATTATGTTTGATAGTAGTTCGACCCCAACATCAATGTATCCTATGACAGTGAAAAAATAATTCTTTTTTTGCAAACTTTAGAACCAAAAAAACAAATTCAAAACCAAAGGAAGAAAACCAGGGCTAGTTCTTTCGTCACTCACTGTCCCAACTTGACTCATAGTAAACTTGTTTGAACTGAGAAAAAAAATTAAGGATTATTACTGAGAAAAAAATTAGATGCACACATATGGAGAAGATTACAATTGATTTTGATTACATTTCAAAAACCAATACTTATTCAATTTCAACAATAATATAAAATGGCATAACGGGTATATCATAATATTACCAACACCAATCTAATTAAACCAGGTATATATCTATTCCTTTTTTTTCACAAGGACAAATCTAAACCAAATTGAAAATACCAAGGCCAAGAACAAAATTAACACTTAAAAAATTCTTAAGGGACTATTTGTTGCTTCTAACCCCCAACCTGGACTCCACCCGTCTCCACCGCATACTATTTAGGGTGGCATGCATATAACCCCCAATAAATTCATGACAAGGTGGATGTAAATTTTTTTACTCATTAAAAATCCATTTAATTATATTTTGTCAAAAAAAATACACACACATACAATCTAGGTTTATTGGCATAATCTATACAAACACACACATATAATCTAGGGTTTATTGACATAATATACATACACACACATACTATTTAGGGTTTACTAAACCCTAAATTTTTTTTTGACATAAATCTATACATACACACACATACAATATAGGGTTTATTGATAAAAAAAACAATTAATTTGTTCATAGTTACACACAAAAACATATATATACACATAAATCTATACATATACACAGATATAAACATAAATCTATACATACACACACATACAAACATAAATCTACACATACATACAGAGAAATTAGCGCTTTAGACAAAAATAACGAAATCCAAATGAATCAATACATACCAGGGTAGATTTATGTTTGCACATCCAACTGAAATCCAAACGAAATCGCACCTGAATCGCTTAGACCTAACAGCCGTACAAACCACACATAAGAAATTAAACGCAGCGGGTAATTTTCATTTTTAATACCTTAGCCTCGTCATGGCCAAGAGTCGTGACCCCATGGACACGACCAATAAAATGCAGATGACTGGCTTCTTCGACCTGGTCACGGCCTAGAACCGTGACCCACCATGTGCGCGACCAACAAATTGCAGTTCTGGCTTCTTCGAACTGGTCACGGCCTAGAGCTGTGACCCACCATGCTGGAGACATTTCCATCCACACTTAGTGCTTGAATGAGGCATGGTCACGGCCTATAGCCGTGACCCACACCAAGAAATAGTCATGGCCCGTAGCCGTGACCCTCGATCAGTGATGTGCAGCCCTTTTCATCAACCCTAATGCTTGAATGAGGTATGGTCACGGACCAAATCCGTGACCCCCAATATGTGTACTCTCTTCTTCGTCATGCCATGGGTCACGGACTTAGGCCGTAACCCACCTGTGACCAAGCTTGGAGGTAATTTTGGCGCGTGTTTGGCGCCAAGATGGTCACGACCTGGTCACAGCCTAAGTCCGCGACCACTATGGTCACGGCCTTGGTCCGTGACCACTTCCTGAGCATCAATAATTTAGTGTGATAATAAATATGGTCACGCCAAATATTTAGTGGGTCACGGCCCAAGTCCGCGACCAGCTGGTCGCGGACTTGGGCCGTGACCCACTGGGCGTGACCATTCGTTGGATTTGGTGTAGTGAATCCCTATTTAGGGGAAAACCTTTATTTTTTCACTTCAGAAACTTTATAAAACAGCCGACTTATAATGCTACTTAATATGACCCAGAAGTATAACGCACACTCTTCGAAGAATCTCCAAAGAATACTCCTCATTCCTGAGTAGTCCACAGGTGGCGGTCCACCCTCGATCATATTTTAGCCTTCAGTCTTCAGATGTGATCCTTTTGGGTTCACAAGTCTGTCATAGAGATGATCCCTCCACAATGAGTATATCTCAATAAGGTTCGAACAGATTCATAAAAATATATTTAGTGATATGTTTGTGAATCAAAAGTGTTTTGCAAAACAAAAGTGGTGAAAACTCTTGCAACACATATAGAGAAATCTATTTGGCAAAAGTCCCATGAAATTTGGAAATGAAACAGAAATTTATAGCTTGTGCACAAAATTTAAGGCGGCGGTTCGCTCGAACGAAAATGAGGCTCGTTCGTAAGAGAAAGGCATATTGTTTAAACGAAAATAGAGTTTGTTCGAATGACAAGGTCATCTCATTTTAACCAACTTCAAATGATGCAAAACAGTACATCGTCGTTAGATGCTCATTAGATGTAGAGATCAAACGATGCTTCGAACAACTTTGACATCTTGTTTGAACGAGAATGCCTTCTCATTTGAACGATGTCAGCAATCTTTGAAACTTTTAATGAAAAATCCTCCTCGATTTTTATACTTAAAAAATCTTATTTCATCTTTAAAAATAAAACATTCAAAAATAAATTTCATGAATAAATTTAAACACAAGTTGATTTATATCTTTGCAGGATGTAGGGAAGTCTTCAATCTTGGAGTTGGTTTGTCATGACGGTACGTAACGGTTTGTATCGAGATATGCCAAACATCCTAAGTGGAAAATCAAATAAATACTCAGGCTAAACTAAACTATTTTCCCTTACAAATCTACCCCTTTAGCTATTCAGGTACAAAACTATACAAACCTAACCGAAATCCAAATTACAAAAAAATATCCCCAAAAATGTCGAAAATATCCTAATAAGATTGTTTTCTTCATTCTCTTCTTGAGCTTCCCTTTGGGTTCTTTGAATTCATCCGGTGTGTCTTGATTTTTGCATAATTTATCTACATACATGAATCAAAGAAAATACCCCGTGATGCATCGAGTTTGAAATAGAAAACAAAAACACATACAGCAATAAAGCGCATAAATCAAACTCATCGTCAAATCAAAAAGTCTCCCCCTTAATTTGTTCTCCCCTTTTTGTACGAAATAGTCAAAGGAGTAAACATAATCATGAATTGCAAAGCATCACGTATAAAGAAGATATCATCAGACAAGATATAAATAACGCATATGCAATGATAATCTCAATGGCTCAACAAACTATTTTTGAAAATTTTCAAAATCTTTAAGAATGAAATTTTACAAATACAAAACACCATGGAGAAAACACAAAAATACCCAAATCATGGAAACAAAATGTAGGGGTGTGAACATATTCCATAGGTTAATCAATGTAGACAAAGATAACACATGTGCACTAAGGATTGAAAGACCACTAACGATTGAACTCAAAGTCTACCTTAGATGTAAAAATGGTGAACTCGTGTGAAATTGACTTAACCTAATCAATAAATCAAGACCGTAAATTATTTTCACACCAATGACTCCCAAAATTATGAAATGTTTTTTCGATACTTTTATAGTATGTGCAAACCCATTGATCGTCGACTTAACTCCCTTAAAATCTCACATGTGACAATTGTTCTCACAATTATTTTGAAGAAATTAATGCTCATTTGTAGCAAAGCATCAATGGTCAAGAAAATGTCCTGGCACTTTTGTTTTTATTTGCCTTTGAACTTTTTAGGCTCTTTTCATTACAAATGGTGGTTTTTCATGAAAAGACTATCTTACGCAACCCGATTCCATTGCTTAAGATATAAAAATTTTATCGAAAAAATAATTTTTTAAATCTGAGGAATGGTTATTACATGCACAACTTCTTATTATCTCGTTTTTCACATTTGATTCGTCTTTAAAGAAAAATTGAGATGAAAACACTATAATTGACATGCGACAACTAAGTGCATTACTCATCTAAGCTCATTCTCGTGTGCATTAAAGGAGATAAGGAGTTAAACATGTAGAAAGTTGTCATCAAATCACATCTTAATGACTCCACACATTATAAAGTACATAAATAAAATGATGTCACGTATTGAAAGACTACGAAATAGTCACGTGGATATGGATTGAATGGGTGACTCAGACATCTTTACAAGTCATCCATATAAGGTGTAAAAAAATGCACAATTCTTTTTGGATTTTTTCAAAAATTTTATCAAAATCAAATCTTTTTTGTATTTTTCAACTATTTCTTAAAAAGAAACAGAAAATCTCTTATATTTTTAAAAAAAATTCAAGAAAAACAAAACTTTTTTTGGATTTTTTGAAAATATATATTAAAATAAAAAATACAAATACAAAGATAGTACACACTAGCAATAGGGATATACGGTATGAGCATAAAAAATACCCTATTCTAGTAACAAGTCGCGACCTCAATCATTAGGCCCGGAGGAGATCTCCAAAGGAGATGGCATCCTATGAAAAACTTCCATCAAATTTTATGAAATCTTGACTAATTACTCTACTTGCTCTTTAAAACTCTCAAAATCTCTCAAGTGATATGCGAGAGCATGCGGAGTAACATGTGTGGGAGTGAGTGCGGGTACTCATGTGTGAACAACCCGGGGAACATACCTATAAGACAGTCTCCCTAGCTTAAAACAAAACTCTCTAAGGTGACCTCTTTGTTTGCAATGGGAATAAACATACACGGTCTTGAATCCACGTTCTTCAAAATGTCTAGGACGAGCTCTCCTAGGTGGGTTAGGTCGAGGGACATAAGGAGCTAAAACAAACTCGGGAACCGGCTCAGGTGCAGCATGATAAGTGGATGCACCGTCATACCCTATTCATTTCCTCTTGACGTTACCTAAAGAGGTACCGAGAAGCATCTTTACTACCTTTTTATATGTTTTCTCTAAAGTGACCTTGACCTCCCGGACACATTCGAGATCTCTCTCGAGTGGGGATACATGGGTCTCAAGTTTCTCACGATTCTCCAATAAAAGATTGAATCTCCCATAAGACTATCCATAGTGTTGTTCAAATCAATCTTTTCCCAGCCTAAAACAATCAACTGCTCACATAAAGAAATCTTCACCTTCTCAAGTTGACTCACCGATGCCTCACACTCTCTCAAAACTTTCACCTCCTTTTCCAAATATAACACCCTAAGAGACATATCCTTATCTAGCTTTTTAGTTTTCAAAGTCTCGGTGTAAATATCACTAAATTCCCTTTGGAGATCACCGTCTCCCTCACTGAAAATCTCATCCTAACACTCATTGTATCTTGAATGAATCGATGCATCATCAAGACTCTCACGTTTATATATATCATTATCGGCGTGGGACTAACTAGAAGTGCTAACGTGACTAACCATGAATTCAATGCACGATTCATGTGGTGATTCTCCCCCTGAATCCACTGACTTAATGTCACTATCGCTAAGAGTGGCTTTATGTGAAAATTTCTTGCCATCTCTCTTTAGCCTAGTGGGAAACTCATGTGCCTTGTGCCCTTTACGCTCACATTCATAACACCTCATATCTTTCTCTTTTTTTCCCCCGCTAATGACCTCATTTTTATTTTTACTTTTCTCAAAAATATTTTCTTTGGAAGAATTATCATTGGAAAATTTGAGAAACTTTTTGAAATATTTCGTAAAAAGGGTTAAGTCGTCAAAATCAAGATCGACCTAAAATTCGAACTCACAAACTTTTTCTTCCTTCTTTTTCTTAGTTTGAATCTTTAAAGAAATCCCTACTTCCTTAGGTTTAATAGTTTTAGGGAACATATCAATCTCATATGTTTAAAGATCTCTTACAAGTTCTTCTTATCTAAGAGAATTTAGGATCCCTAAAGAATTAATTATGGTGACATTAATATTAAAGAGGGCAAGGTGCGACCTCAAAATTTTCTTCACAACTCTCCTCCAAGAAATCCTCTCACCCAAATTAAAACTGGATTTAACTATGTCCAGCAAACATGCATAAAACTCATCGAAATACTCGAACTCTAGCATGGTAATGGTCTCAAATTGGTGTTCAAATTTTATATATTGGATGCCTTTACAGCGTTGGTACCCTCGTGTGTGATCAGAAATGTATCCCAATATTCCTTAGACATGGCGCACGCCATGATGCAACGGAACTCATCAGGGGTGATGTCTCTAGAAATATCACTAAATCTGTGAGAGTTAAAATTAGTCCATTTAAATTCATCCTCTGTCCATGAAGAGACAAGTTTAGGGCCAACGACCTTATCAATAGTGACAGTGGGAGGAGTCCACCCTCATTCACAAACTAACCAGACTCATACATCTATCCATTTTAAGGCAGACATAATCCTAGCTTTCTAGTAGGCATAATTGGAACCATCAAATATGGACAATCGATTATACAAATTATCCATTAACTTTCTAAAGATCAATAGTTTTTCAAAAAAAAATTTATATTAAAGAAAAAAATTTGCGAAAAAAGATCACTGGATGGATTAGTGCAACCTACTCTGATATTAATTGTAAAACTTGGTATCAGTGGGAAAAAACTCTTTGAAAATCAAGATCACACGATAATTAACCTGCTCTGATATTACTTGTCATAGTAGAATGCTCTGATACCAATTTGAGAGTGCGCTTTTGCGATCTTAATGTAATAATATATACAATTAAATGTCTAAACACAAATTCAATTTTATCTTATTATCTTACGACATGCATTTAAGTGATAAGATAGATAAATTAATATGCAATCACACGGCAACTCAGGAAAAATACCTTTTAAGGGGAAAACCTTTATTTCTACACTTTAGAACTTTACAAGATAGTCGACTTACAATGCTACTTGATATGACTCGTAAGTACAATGCACGGTCATCGCATAATCTCTAAAGAATAATCCTCAATCCTGAGCAGTCCAAAGGTGACAGTCCACCCTCGGTATCCACCTATCATCTTTCAGCCTTCAGTCTTCAGCCATGATACTTTCGATTTCATAACTCAGTCGTAGATATAATCTCTCGACAATGATTATATCTCAACTAGGTTCAATCGAGTTCACAAAAATATATGTAGGGATGTGTTTATGAATCAAAAGTGTTTGGGTAAACAAAAGGGGTGAAAACCTTTGTAATAGATATGCATAAATCAATTTGGCAAAAGTCCCATGAAATTTGAAAACGAAATAGATATTTATAGCTCATACATAAAATCCGAGGTGGTGGTTCGTTCGAACAAAATTGAGGTTCGTTCGAACCATAAAGGCAGTTCATTTGAACAAAAATAGAGTTCGTATGAACGACAAGGCCATCTCGTTTGCACTAGCTTTAAATGACCTTCAAACGATGCAAAATAATACACCCTCGTTAGATGTAGAGATCAAACGATGCTTCAAATGACTTTGACATCTCGTTCAAATGAGAATGTTTTCTCATTTGAAATAGCTCAGTGAAGTTTGAAATTTTCAATAAGAAATCTACCTCGATTTTTAAACTTAATAAAATCCTATTTCATTTTTAAAAATAAAACATCCCAAAATAAATTTCATGAATAAATTTAAACACAACTTGATTTATACATTTGCGAAATGTAGGGAAGTCTTCAATCTTAGAGTCGTTTTGTCGTGACGATACATGAAAGTTTGTGTCGAGATTCGCCAAACTATCCTAAGTGGCAAATCAAGTAAATACTCAGCCTAAGCTAAACTATTTTCCCTTACATTAGGAAGTGATCTTTAAATTAAAATATACTTTTCAATTTCAAGTATCTACAAGCTAGGCTCTGATATCAATCGTTGGCCAAAAATTATCCCGTGGGGAGGTGAATTAGTATTATACAAAATATTCATCATTTATACACTAATTCTTTATTTTCTTAAAGAATTTATATTCTCTCAGATTTTTTTAGTCATAAAATCATCTTTGTTAATGTTTATAAAAATTGTTTGTTTGTTTGTTGTCTAACTTCTCATAAACATTCGCATTCACATTCACACAATAATCATCACATATAATACGTAAAAGCAATAATCTAAAAAATAAGGGAAAAGAAATAAATCAAAACTTTTATTGTGGTAAAGTGATAACCTTTCACCCACATAAAAAACTGAGGATGACATTATGGATAATTCAATATCTTGATCATTTTACACATTATCAATGATCCGTCCATCATACAAACACCTTTGAGTCAAAATAATCCATTATAGGAATGGACAATACCACTTTTGGACACTCGACTTGAGGCTTGAGCTCTATTTTCCTTCGATAAGATTTTATCTCATAATGATTTCAACTCTTGGCTTTCAGGGGTCGCCAAAGACTGAGGCTTTCATTGGTTTGCCATTGACCCAGGATTTTAGTGGACTCGCCACAAACCGTTACATCTTGTGTTTTTAATAAAACGAAAGCATTTATAATCATTTACTCCTTAATTAATTGGTAACTAAATTAATGCTCAAAGCATTCTCCTTGTTGAGTAGATAAACTAATATGCCTTATATTTTTTATGTTGTAATTGTTGTAGAAACACATTATTTATTGGAGAAGATGAACCTTTGTGTTATGTTGAGAATACATTTTTGAGTTTTTACACCTTTCTTACTTAATCTTGATGATGATGTTGAATGGGGAATGTTTTAATCCCTCTTTTTATTTCTTTTTTCTATATTTTCATTTTTTTAGGGGGGTAATATACAATTAACAATTGTTAATGATAAATTTTGGGTAAGTCATATTTGCTTACTTCCCATAGTTAATGTTGTTGGTGTTGTTGAAGAACCGTTCTTTTCCTATTTCGCGAGATTATCCTTGTTGTTGAATACCTTGAGAATAAATCTTTGATGAACTCAATTCTTCATGTGGAGGACTATGAATTTTCTCTATATTTCACCCATCATTTGATTTGATTTGGATATTTCGTTTATGAAGTTTGAGATGAGGTTAGAATTTGGTGTTGTTCATGTTTCATGTATTTTCAAATTATTAATGTTAATTTCTTTTTAGGTTATAAGGTGTATATATATTGTGTTGAAAAAAACTAGTCATTTAGGGGTATTTTTTCGCAAAGTTGCCAGTGTATATTATAAAAATTAGTCATTATTTGCTTTACCCATGTGACATAGTCGACTCTAACCTAAAATATTAGACTCTTTTAAGATTTAATTGACTCTTTTAAGTTATATTCAACTGTTTATCCTAGAATTTCAGTCCAATTGTGAGTCGGATCGAGATACACTAACATAGTCAACTGGTTTGCAATTGAGTCAGATATTTTGACTAAAAATGATATTTTTACCTTAGAATGTTTATTTTTTAACGTTTTAAAGGATGATTATTTCCCCAAAGGTTGTGTTTGTGTGTGTGTGTGTGTGTGTGTGTGTGTGTGTGTGTGTGAGAAAGAGAGAGAGAGAGAGAGAGAGAGAGAGAGAGTCAATTTTTAGTATCAAGTCATATCATTTGAGAGAGTTTTTACCTTAGATTATTCCTAACACTATCAAATCCCAAGTATCTATATGCATTGATTTAGTATATTGTATGATGGCTTGTGAGATCTTATTCACATGTTGTTATAATTTTGAATAATCTTCATGATTCTTGTATCCTTGTGGATACTTGAAGCTCTTGAATCTTGCTTCATTCCCTTGAGTCATTCTTGAACTTGTTGAGATGCTTATATGATTGTGTGGGAAGACTTTTTGAGTGTTTTGATTTTGTTAAGATAATTGAATATCTTTTTTATCTTTGGTTATAACTTCACTTCCTTTATTCCTTTAATTATATTTCTTGAGTCTTAAATATATAATAATTTTTATGTTCTTCACAATACTTGGGATTCAAACATTCCTTTATGAAGTGGTGGGGTAGGTAAAACACATTTATTGGGACCATGCTTAGTGGAAATTACTGCAACCGAGGTAAAGGTAATTTTAAAAATGTTACAAGTTATGCAGAGAAGGTAGGAAATTAGCTAACTTTGAAAGCAAGTATTTAACATATTTGAGGTTAACGATCGAGTCATCCTTAAACTTTCATCGTGAAAAAGAGTTGTGAGGTTTGGGAATAAAGGTAAGTTGCGTCTGTGATATGTAGGTACTTTTGAGATTTTTAAGAATGTTGGAAACCTTACCTACAAACTTGCTTTGGTATCGGACTTTACGTATGTACAGGAATATGTTCCACGTATCTATGCTAAGGAAACATGTTAGAGACTAAATCCATTTAATCAAAATGAGTCCTTATAAGTCCACAAAGGATTGATTATGTGGAGGTACAAGTACATATTTTGGATAAAGAGGAACATATGTTGTAGATAAAGACGATTATCTCATAAAAGTGGTGTGGAGGGATTAAATCGTGGAAGAAGTAACTTGGAAGCTGGAATCAGTAATGTGAGAGAAATAACCTCATATATTCCAAATATTATTTAAAAAAAAATCATTTTCACTCTTAATTATGAGAACATTACTTCCAAAGGTGGAGAGCATATAAAAACAATGACGTAACTCCTAAGAAACCCCTATAATTTTTAATTTCTTATTATTTAGAATATTTTTTCTCAGATTAGTGCTTAAGGATAGCTGGAGGCCACATTCCAGTTATCGTTTTGTTGAGGCCATAACACTAGACTTAAAATAACATTTTATTTAAGTATTATTATAATTAGGGTCCAATGAGTTACGTTTATGGATATTAAGATGCAACGCTTGTGTTTAGTTCACTAATGTAATCCAAAAGAATGTTATTGTGGAGATTATGATTCATGTTCTTTGATTTTTTATGGTCAATGACTTATTTTAATTTATATTTTTTTAATCATGTATGAGGTGTGTAAAGGATATTGACCCAAAATAAAATCACTAATTATAGATTGACCCCTAAACAATTATGAATACAGTAAAGAACAAAAAACATAAGATGTACGTGGTTCAGCAGATAGGTTTGACTACGTCCACGAGGAAGGGGGGAGATATGTGTTGTATTACCCCGCCCCAATATATTATTATTTTCCGCATAAGTTAAAATAATATGAGAAACTTGGGACTTGGATCGTGTTGATTGGGATTCTATTCTTATCTGACTGTTTTTAGCGCCCTAATAATAATTATTGGAAGTTTTGGGAAAATCAAGAAATTTATAAAAATTGAAGAAGGGTCATTTGAACGAGTTCAGAGTCGATCGAACGAGAATCACAAGTCATTCGAAGTGGGGATCAAACGAGGGTCGTCTTCATAACAGGTCTGGGTCATTCGAATGTCCTTAAGAGTGAGTTCAAATAAAGAGGAGATTCTCGTTCGAACGAGGTTGCCCAGATTTTATAATTTATGTTTTCCATTGAGCGTTGTCGTATTTTGGGTCCTTATTTTAGTGAGGTGTTGAAATTTGGAATGCCCATATTGGGCAAGATGGGGATTTTGATGTTTGGGGGAGTTTATAAGTCCTGTTTGGGGTTTATTTGGGGGATTTATAACTAGAAGAAGAGGGAGAGAGAGAATGGCAGAGGGTGGGTTTTCCACCATTTTAGCATTTCTCCCTCCCACCACCACCATAAACCACCATGTAACCACCATATTCTAGGTATATCCCATCATAAATAACCCCGATATACCCATTTCCACCATGGTTGAGTAGAGCTACGAATTTTGGACTGTTATTGGGGATTTTGGAGAAAAATTAAGATGGGTGATTCATGGAACTTGAAGAGAGTTTTGATGGAGCTTTCATTGATAAAAGATTACCTCTATAAGGCCACCTTAGGAGGTGGAAGGTGGGATATGGGAGGTTGCCATATTCTTAGACATTTCATGCCTTCCATTATTGGAGCTTCATTTGAGGTGGGAAAATCTACTCTTAGTTTAAGACTCTATTTTATGTATTAGTAGTCTTGTTGCTAGAATTTAAGAGTATGATGCATATGAATAAAATGATGGGTTTCTAGTAGAATTGGTATTAAAAAAATTTATGAGGTAAAAATATTTGCAAAAATGTTATTTTATTGGAAATAAATGATGAGTAAATATTTCAAAGTTTTCTTGAAATAAGGACTTGGAATTTTATGAAAATAGTGTAATCCTAAAAATTCGATGCTAAACACTTTATGAAATAAAATGTTATGAAAATGATGTTGATCATGCTAAAATATTTGGTGAAATAATGTTCTAAAGTTTCTTGCGAAATGAAGATTTTATAAAAGTCGGACATTGGTTGAGTTTTGAAGAAATAAAAATGTCCTTTATGTCTTGAAAGTTCATTTTAAAAGCACAATGAATTTCTAGAATAAAATGTACGTTTAACCCATTTAGTATGATTTTTGGAATTAAAATTTCATCTTCTCAAGTACATAAACTTGTAGTATTTCGATGATGAGCATAAAAATAAGTTTAAAGAAGGTTGTGTTGGGTTTGAACATGAAATAATAAAAATGGAAATTCAATTCTTCAAAATGTGTGAAAAAATGATTAAAACGTTCATAAGTGTAAGGATGTAAGACTAAATGTGTTAATAAAAGTAAATGATATTTTTCTTATAAATGTATTCTTTAAGTGTAATTGAATTTCTTGGATGAAAAGAGTAAATAAATGTCTAACTTGGAAAAATAGTTAGTAAAAGTTTTGAATAAGTTTTAATGGTTAAAACATTAGTAAGTTGGTGTGTGTAACTTAATAATAGGTTAAGAAAGATTAACACTTGTGAAATTGGGATTGAATTAATGGAATAAAGATATTTCCAACCTGAAAGAATGTTACTCCAAAGGTTTAAAAAGGTGTAAATCTGTTAAAAACACTTAAGGACTTGGTGTGGGTAACTTAATGGTGTTTGGAAAATAACACTTGTGAACATGGAGAAAAAGACAAGTTTGGAAATAAAAGGGTAAAATGGTCATTTTACGTAAAATCGAACATTTTGTGAAATAAAAATGTTGGAAAGGGTGTTACACAAACTGGTCCTAAATGAACATGATTTTGGGAATAAAATCAATACTAATATTTTAAGGACATGAAATGATAATTTTCAAAGTGTAACACAAGTTGGGGTGCAACCCCAGGTTTTGGCTTCGACCATGTAAAAAGGGAAAGTTGAATAATGTGGACATTTACAAAATATTAAAACACATTAAAAGAGGAACTCGGATGATATCGAGATAATTAAGTAGGGTCTGGAGCCCGTGGGTGAAAGACCTAAAATTATTATCCAGAGCATATAGTGGCATCACGGCGGTGTCGAGTCCGTTAAAGTACGCGATTTATTGGAATATTCATAGAAAAAGGTAAATAATAAGAAACGTGTCAAGAAATGGGTTGTGTGATGAAAATGAGTTAAGACAAACTATCTTGAATGAATTAATAAATGTTCTGGTAAAGGTTTAAATGGACTAGATAGTGTAAATTGATTAATGTCCATAAATTAAAGAAAGGGTAAAGTGTGGTTATTAAATGGATGATTAATCAACCTAATAGTGTTTAACCCATGATTAATACAATGGTGTGTTTGTATAAAGTTTCGAGAGTTAAATAAGTATTTTTTAACACGGTGTTTGCATGTGTTGAAAGGGCTATCTTCAATGAAAATACTAATGTGAATTGGTCTAATTGAAAAGGGTAATTTTGATAAAGAAATGGCTTTCGGTTAAACAAAGCATAGTTACTTCAAGTATTTAACCATGTGTGTTAAATAAAGGGATAAATGTAAAAATAGGAAAGTGGAAGTCTTTATAAGATCAAGGTAAATTAATCGGAATAAATAATGTTTCGGAAGTAAAACGATTTCATGCATTAAGTATATATATGTGTGTATACATATATAAGTTAGTTGCACGTGCACGTAGGTATAACGTGTTAGAGTCTTCTTTCTTCCATTCGATTCTTTAATGTATTTTTGTATATTTTCTAGTGAGTATTCGGCTCACAACCTCGTCTTTCTTACGACAAGTTGGGTGGGGGTTTATATCTTGAGAGGTTACACAGGTAAGTTTTCTCTTTTACTTTATGTTAATAGCTCTGTATGCTTGGATTTCGTTGATGCTTCCCACAGATCCCTCACGTACATACTAAAAAGGTGAAACATTAATTAAAATATAACTTGATTAGTAAGACTATATACGTCGTTACATTTCACTTCACACCTAACACTTGGGTCCGACCAGTTGACCATGGGTAACCCATAAATTCGAGTCGGGGAGTTACAAACGATTTCAGAGCTCTAGGTTCAAGGTTCCTTTCAGGAGTGACGTGGTGAGGTCTGTAGTGGATATTTCGATGTCGGTGTTAGTTTTGGTCCGATTACACTATTTTTGGTGATGTTTTAGTTCATTTCCTCGATGATGAAGTCAAATAGGTTAGCACGACAATAAGTTAGTGCCAAGTGGCACATGAACAAATTGGTTGTTATTAATCCCTTCCATGCATCTGATTAGACGTGTTAATAATTTACGGATGTCCTTGCAAGTCGATTGTAGTGACACCGTAGTTTTTAGTGTGAGGTGCTTATGTCCCACCTTTGTTAACGTAGAGTCTTTTGAGATTTTAATATAGTGAGATGACACCCATTGCGCAGGTGACACAAGTTGCGTATAGTTAACGGTAGATGTTGATAGTTAGGGTGTCGTGACTGAGTAATGAAGATTGGTGATAAAAATGCATATAGTCCCTAGCTAGTGCACTTATGGGTGATTAATGCCAATGATGTAGGTAAGGACACAAATTTCCAATTGAGTCCTTTGTAGTTTTGGCTCAATTTCGGACAAAAACATTTGAGTCATAGGATAGAGTTAATTGATCATCCTTCAAGCCTATAACGTGTTTGTTGAAGACGTAGCGTCCAAGAGTATAAAGCTACATCACATTGTCGAGTTTGTTTATGCCTCGTTTCTACGTCATCAACATGGTTCCATTGCTCCTAAGGTATGAATGCATTTTGATTATATATATAAGAGCTTGGAACATTTATTATTGGGTGTTGTTGATTTTAAAACTCTTGTTTAATTTCAGAAAGATTTTATTATAACTTTAAAATCAAGTTTATAAAGTTTCTGGGCTAAAAATAGTAATTTTCAAACTTTCTGGAAGTTCGTTCGAAATGTCGTTCGAACGAGTTTGTCGTTCGAACCACATTATCGTTCGAACGAGTTTGCCAACGAGTTCCTATATTGGCCACTGGAACTGCGTTCGAAATGTCATTCGAACGAGATGGCTGTTCGAACGAGATTTCTAACGAGTTCATTTTAAAGACACTGAAACTTCGTTAGAATTTCGTTAGAATGCCGTTCGAACGAGACTTCGTTCGAACGACAAATCTCGTTCGAACGAGATTTGGCGGGAACGGTTAAATGGCAGTTTTTGACAGTTTTCACCCACTTTCCCATTATCTTTCCCCACTAACTTTTGACTGATTACCTAAGTGCGGGAATCAACTTTGGAAAGTTAACTTTTTCATACACATCTATCCCCAAGAGAGAGTTTGAGAGAAAACGAGAAAAAGAAAAAGTTCATGTTTTAAAGTGTCTATTTTTCAAAGAAAAAATCATTTACACTTTAGTCTACACCCATATTGTTTTATCCAAGCTTCCATATATATATATATATATATATATACATTGCTTGGAGTTTTGGCACCGGCTTTTCATCTCTACCGTTTGAAGAGACATTTGGGTTTGCTTCTAAATACCACAAAGAAGAAGAGGTTTGCATTGATTTACTCACTTGGAGAAAGGCTCCTTGTTCAGGTGACCGTGACCATATAAAGTCCGATCCGTGGATTCCGAGACCGCGGTGGAGCTCCGTGGTTATTAGCTAGGCAGAGGTTGGTACAAGAAGACGCGTCGGGGCTTGAGAGGGATCTAGTCGAGTGTTGTAATTCATCTCACTTGTATTTGTAAATTCCGTACTTAGTGGATTGGAGGCTAGGGTCGTCCGAGGTTTTTTCCCGTTGTGGGTTTTTCCTCGTACATCGCGGCGTAGTGATTTATTTTTTATTTTATCTTTCTATACTCACCTACAACGCATGCTTAGGTAATTTAAGATAAAATTTGGTTTTAATCACTACATGTTTAATTTAGCGCTAAATTAATTTTGGGTAATGTTTAATTAATTCAAGTCATTAATTTAATGTGTTCAAATTTGGTTTGGCCTAATTTGTTAAAATTGAGAAATATGACTTAGGCAAATTTTCTAGGACTTGGATTAATTGTGTTTAAGTGAAATTAACATAAGTGTGTGTTTTAAGTTAATTTCATTTTGGTTTTAATTTAATTTGAGAAAAATTAAATTTTGTTAAGTTGTTTTAATTTGAACCATCATCTTTCACTTCCGCATAATTAAAAAGGAAATTATCTTTTTGAAGTATAAAAAGGTTTTAAATTAAAAATTGGGGGCCTTCGGGACATTTCAAATTGGTATCAGAGCCAAAATGATAAATTATTTCGTTAAAGATCCTTTAACTATTTTTGGGTAAAATGGAATTTTCCCCATTTTCAAAATTTCCTATTTTCGATGGTTTTAATTACGCGTACTGGAAATCGCGAATGAAATCGGCACTTAAATCTATCGACGAGAGGGTTTGGTTATCGGTATTTAACGGGTGGTCTCCACCAACCCATTTATTAGATAATGAACGTGTTTCCAAACCGGCCGATAGATGGAGTGAGAATGAGTTTAAACTTTCAAATTTTAATTCCCATGGTTTAAATGCCTTGTTTAGCACTGTCACACCGGATGAATTCTGACGCATTATGACGTGTGAGACCGCTAAAGAAGCGTGGGATATTTTACAACTCACTCATAAAGGTACTAGTGTCGTTAAAGCTTTGAAACTCCAAAACCTCACCACTTAATTTGAAACTATCAAAATGAACGAAAAAGAAACTTTTGATGAATTCTATGCTAGACTTTTAGATATTGTTAATTCATCTTATAACTTGGGAGAGAAAATACCCGACAACCGAGTTGTAAAGAAAATTTTAAGGTCCCTACCCTATAGATTTATTTCAAAAGTGACCGTTTTAAATTCTTTACCAACTTTAGCCTCTACAAAATTAGAAGAGCTCGTAGGTGATTTACAAACCTATGAACTGGACATGTTTTCCTCTAAAACCGAAAAGAAAATTGAAAAGGGCATTGCCTTAAAAGCCCAAAAAGAGGATAAATAAGTAGTAAAGAGTGAGAGTGATAGTGACTCGGAAGATATGGACTTGTTTGCTAGGAAATTTTGAAAGTTTCTTAAAATTAACAAAGATAAATTTAAAATTAACTTTAAGAAATTTGAAACTTCTAAGCAGGACAAAGTCGAGAGGATTCCTAAAACTATTAATGAAAATTTAAATAGGGACGAGTCAAATAGGTGTTTTGTTCGCGAGGGTTATGGCCATAGGGCTTCTGAGTTGCCCACTAAACTAAGGAGAGAGGGTAAGCGACCTATTTCATATAATGCAACCCTTAGTGATAGTGATAAGGAAGAGGGAACCGATTCCCCCACTAAGCCCAACTTTGTGGCTTTTATGGCTAGTCATGTGAGCACCGATAGTTAATCTTCTCATGAAGATATTCAAACACATGACACTTATGAGGTCAAAGTTTTTGATTCCCTTGTCTTTGATGGTAGTGAGAGTGAAGAAGAGAGAGAGAATGAAAATGAAGAAGAGGTTAATGTGAGTGAACTTAAAAATGCTTTTCAAGAATTATATAAAAAATCAATTAAATTAAAAAGAGCTAATTTGAAGTTAGAAGCTAGTTTGAGAGAACGTGTCAAGGTCGTTGATAATAGTGTGTTAGTTGAAGACCTTAGGACACGAGAGAGATCTCTTCGAGAGAAGCTAGAATATGTACAAGGCGAGAGAGATAGCCTTAGAGGTTTAATGGAATGCTTGAACAAGGAGCTTCTCGAGTTTGAAGAGAGAAATGGCTTGTTAGAGTCTAGAATTTTACAATTAGAAGAACAATTAAAAGACTCTAGTAATGGAAAATTTGATTTGGAGTGTAGTTTCCAAAAACTTGATAAAGTCTTAGGCACGGTCCAAATCAAAAATGACACTTGTGGTTTAGGCTTCGATACTTGTAATGAATCAACTCAAAAAGCCAAAACCAATGTTTTAGGAGAATTTCCAAGGAAAGTCTTTAGAGATCAATCCTTAGGTCCAAATTTTCGACGTATTTTTACTTGTGCACATTGTGGTTGAAAAGGTCATCTTAGGAAATTTTATTTTGATCTTAAACGAGGTCCTAAAAAATCCCATCGTAAAAAAACCAAGGTTGTCAAGATTCCTATACCCCGAGATATTCACTCATCATTAGTTTGGGTTAGGATATCCGACTTGGTAGCTTTACAAGATAGGTTTTTTTATTCTCATTTACTTTCATAAGCTTCCTCTCTTGCAAAATCTAAAGGTTGAATGTGTTAGTTTTATTTGCATACTTTAGCGTTTGTACTTCCTGTTATATTCACATGCTAAATGTATGCTTGTTTAATCATTTTCTAGTCTATGCTCCATGCTTAATCACATGCTAGAATTATGATTTTTGTTTATCTTTTGTATTATATTTCCTTCAATTTGAAAATGAAAAATACAAAAAGATTTTTGATTTATCATTTTCATTTTATCTTTTTAGCAATTTAAGATTAATGAAAAATACAAATGATTTTTGTTTGTCTTTTGAGTATATATTTTTATTTTTGGTTAAACATTTGAAAAACTCAAAAAGATTTTTTATTTTGTGTGTATTTTAGTTTGACACGCTTTATGTGGCATATTCTTGTGTTTGAATCCCATCTTTTACGCTACCACATGGCTAGAACTTTTGGTTTAGATTGTCAATCCTTATTATGTTCTTTACCATGCCTACATGGAGTAGTTGAATTTTGTGTTGCTTAAATGGATTCTATTTTTATATGCCTCTATTCACACATGAACGAGCTCTTTTGAAATTTAACTTCATATGTATATTTGAGCTTTGTGAGGTGTTCTCCTACCAATCTTGTCATCTACATACTTGTGACCTAGGAGGACTAGTGCATGTCAAAATCCGTTGCACGTGAGATTTGTGAGAAATAAAAAAATGATATATATAAATATGCACGGGGAAGGGCTCCGAAAGGATTTATTATCCTTTGCGAATAGTAAACCACCATTTGTTTGGACCTAAAAGAAATACGTGGTCCAAAGGCCTAAAAGAAAATATGGCATTAAAAAGAAAAATATTTGCCAAGGCCTATGTTGATTGATATATTCATTCAAAATTAATATAAATGCTTATTGAGGGAGATTGGATGGTATATCAACGGTTTTCACAATGTCCGTTTATCCTAGTTGCGTTTTTAATGTCGTGACTCTATTGGTTTGTAGAATCATCAACATGCTAGGCTTGTATGCATTATGTATGTTTGTTCATTGAGTTCAATCTATATTGTCACATGAGATTATATTCAAATGTGATGAAGTTTGCAATCAATTGAGAACTCCGTGAACATGTTTTAAGTGATTGGGTCTAAATTTAATCGTTACTAGTTCACACCCCAACACTTCCATTGCCATATGACACATTTTTGCCATCCGAGTGTGAAAGACTCCTATTATATTTTGTGTGTCATTTGTGTCTCTCTCTCTCTCTCTCTCTCTCTCTCTCTCTCTCTCTCTCTCTCTCTCTATATATATATATATATATATATATATATATGCGTGTGCACCTTTGGTATATCTAAAGTATGTATATATATGATATTTTTGTTGGGTCTTTGCCTTACTTTCTAGTCCATCAATACTTTAATTCATAATTGGCATCTATCAAGTTGAATTCCTTGTGGATATCACATGATTAATACTCACGTATCATATTGGTATCTTTTTCTTGCATCTTAGTTGGTATTCGTTATTATTTGTTGGATTAGTTATGATTTTATTGCCCATGTGCTTTAATGCTCTCATCACTTTTGCACATTTGCATGTTTAGCTTGTTATCCCATTTTATTTATCCCTTGTTTAGTCTAAGGGTGTATATGCTTTAATTGGGGAGATAAGTTAATGTTTTGATTCTTTAGCCTTTGTCTATTCCTGAACAAAAAGGGGGAGAATGATAGGGGGAGAAATGGTATCTATTCCTATTATAATCGTATCTTAGTTTGGGGGAGATTTATCTTAGGGGGAGACGTCTTTCTAAGTTGATCATAGTTGATAAAGGGAGAGAATTAATTTAGGGTGAGTACCTACTTTAATTACATTAAATATTTGGTTTTCCCTGTGTGTTTAATGGGTTTGCTTAATTGTGCAGGAATTATATTATAAGTGGCAACTTTCACGGGCAAAGGTTGTGATCCTTGGGTTGTTTGAGTCAAGCATTGTATTTTTATTTTGGGTGGGACTTTTCATCAGTCTAGTAGAGCTTGACGGGCCTTTAGTATTTTTATTTGGATTTTGTCCCGAAATAGCCAAAGGAGGAGATTTGTAAGGACACAAATTTCCAATTGAGTCCTTTGTAGTTTTGGCTCAATTCCGGACAAAAATATTTGAGTCATAGGATAGAGTTAATTGATCATCCTTCAAGCCTATGATGTGTTTGTTGAAGACGTAGCGGCCAAGAGTATAAAGCTACATCACATTGTCGATTTTGTTTGTGCCTCTTTTCTACGTCATCAACAGGGTTCCATTGCTCCTAAGGTATGAATTCATTTTGATTATATATATAGGAGCTTGGAACATTTATTATTGGGTGTTGTTCATTTTAAAACTCTTGTTTAATTTCAGAAATATTTTATTTAAACTTTAAAATCAAGTTTATATAGTTTCTCGGCTAAAAATAGTAATTTTAAAAACTTTCTGAAAGTTCGTTCGAAATGTCGTTCGAACGAGTTTATCGTTCGAACCACATTGTCGTTCGAACGAGTTTGCCAACGAGTTCCCATATTGGCCACTGGAACTTCGTTCGAAATGTCGTTCGAACGAGATGGTTGTTCGAACGAGGTTTCCAACGATATTTCTAATGAGTTCATTTTTAAAGACACTGGAACTTCTTAGAATGTCTTTAGAAGGCCATTCGAACGAAATTTGGCGAGAACAGTTAAATGGCAGTTTTTGACAGTTTTCACCCACTTTCCCATTATCTTTCCCCACTAACTTTTGACTGATTATTTAAGTGAGGGAATCAACTTTGGAAAGTTAACTTTCTCATACACATCTATCTCCAAGAGAGAGTTTGAAAGAAAAAGAGAAAAAGAAAAAGTTCATGTTTTAAAGTGTCTATTTTTCAAAGAAAAAGTCATTTACACTACCCATATTGTTTTATCCAAGCTTCCATATATATATATATATATACATTACTTGGATTTTAGCACCGATTTTTCATCTTTACCATTTGAAGAGACGTTTGGGTTTGCTTCTAAATCCCACAAAGAAGAAGAGGTTTGCATTGATTTACCCACATGGAGAAAGGCTCCTTGTTCGGGTGACGTTGACCATATAAAGTCCGATCGGTGGATTCCGAGACCGCGGTGGAGCTCCATGGTTATTCACTAGGTAGAGGTTGGTACAAGAAGATGCGTCGGGGCTTGAGAGGGATCGAGTCGAGTATTGTAAGTCATCTTTCTTGTATTTATAAATTTCGTACTTAGTGGATTTGAGGCTAGGGCCGTCCGAGGTTTTTTCCCGTTGCGGGTTTTTCCTCGTACATCGCGGCGTAGTGATTTATTGTTTATTTTATCTTGATATACTCACCTACAACGCATGCTTAGGTAATTTAAGATAAAATTTGGTTTTAATCACTACATGTTTAATTTAGTGCTAAATTAATTTTGGGTAATGTTTAATTAATTCAAGTCATTAATTTAATGTGTTCAAATTTGGTTTGGCCTAATTTGTTAAAATTGAGAAATATGACTTAGGCAAATTTTCAAGGACTTGGATTAATTTTGTTTAAGTGAAATTAACATAAGTGAGTGTTTCAAGTTAATTTCATTTTGGTTTTAATTTAATTTGAGAAAAATTAAATTTTGTTAAGTTGTTTTAATTTGAACCATCATCTTTCGCTTTCGTATAATTAAAAAGGAAATTATCTTTTTGAAGTATAAAAAGGTTTATAATTAAAAATTGGTGGCCTTCGGGACATTTCAATGTAATTAGGAAAATCTGATCCTTGGGGTAATACCGTGATTGATGGATACTTCGATGAGCATGTAAAATTATTGTGGGTCAATGCTTGAGGATATGTACGTTCAATTTTAGTTGATTGGATGTTGTCCTTGTGGATAAGTGCCTTAGTGATTGTTGCTCGGGGAATATATCTCATAAGCCGTTATTAGAGGTACAAACCAATTATGGCAAGGGTGTCATGTGTGTAACAATGATGAGTTTAAGTGACAAGGGAGTGAACATTAGGTAGAGTATTATGGGGTAGTTTTGGAAAGAATGATGCAACGTTTGATGAATAGGATCTTTAGCGACATCGATGGTGTAGACCTATATATGTATTGGTAGCACACAATGTCCTGTATCCTACCAAAATCCTTAGTGGTGTCATCTTGTGGTTTAATGTGTGGTGCATAGCATTAGTTGTTATGAGGAGGTCCTTGGAATATCCTTAGGATGAAAGGTCAACTTGTTGTGATTCCTTGAGGTGTCCGATGGCTATGACCTACCATGATTGAGAATTATAGATTAGTATTTGGTTGAGTGGTTAGCAATCGATTAAATTAATATAGAGAAATCTTAGCGCATAGCCACTTTGTGAAATTATGGTCCATAAAGTCTTATCTAGTCTTGGTGACAGTTGCCTGGGTATACTTGGTGACCTTAGGGAACCAGTCAGGATAGATTTTGTGGAATGTGTTGTGTTCGGTGATAGGATGTGGAAAATTTAGTGATGACCTTGGGTTGCCGACTAAGTTCAAAGGAATCACTTCATATAGCCTTGGGTGAGGCTGCCAAGTTTAATGTAGATAGGTAATGCAATCTTCTGAGGTGAAATTAGATATTCAAGTTATGATTGGGTATAATACTCATTGTCTTGAAAGGACCAATGTAGTGAGGATCATGTTAGATTTTGATGAGTACCAGGAATGCATTAGAGATTTGTGACAATGATGTTATGATTGAGGCCTTACGTATAGCGAATTTGATGGGGGCATTGTAACATGATCAGTATGTGTTAGGATGATACTAGTAGGGAAATGTGTAGACCTTGGGTCATCTTGTTTGAATCGTGTGGACTCGAGAGTGTATGTTCGAGTGGCACTTGTTACATTTATGGTGTTAGTGATGAATGATCGGCCATCACATGGAGTCAATTGAATTGAAATTTGGGATAGGCGATAGTAACCTTGTGATAATAACTGTGATAGGGTAAGTCTTTTTTCGAATCGGGTAGTGGCTAAGGAAACGTTGGGTATGACTATTGTATGATAATATAAGATAGTAATCTAGGTGTATTAGATTGGCGATGGCGGCACTGATAAGATGGATAAGGTTGATGTCTATAAGAACGTTAGCATTCGTTGACCGGGTGGCTCGTGTTTGCCAAGGATGTAAGGAGGATGCCTTATCTTCAAGGAGGGAAGTCCAGCATTTAACCTCCCAAGGAACGTTACGTTCGTGTGTTACTTCCTTTTCGAGGAAATGATTGGGTCGTGGTTAGATTTTTCATGGTTGGTGACTCAAGCCAGGACGCATGGGTAGTCTAGGATTCGTTGAGTTTGGTCAGGATGGGGGATGATTTCGAATGTGTAGCATAGGTTTGCCTTCATGGACTATCACGGTTATATGTGGGTGGGGTCCTATCGGATCTATTATTTATCCATTAAGATTCGTGTGTTTCCCTTAGGTTTTGGTGATAGAGATTTGTATTCCTCATCAGTGGAGATAACCCAAATTTATACCAAGATGTGGTACAACACGGTTTGGGTCAGTATACTGCGAGTAGACCTGTCATGGTTAGTGCAGCTCGATAACTGGGTGCGCCCTTATCTAATGTATTATTGTTATTGCATCAGGCCCCGTGTGTGGGTGGCTACGCTTTAGGCCGCACGGTTGCTCATAGTTTTCTATTTCCTTAGGCAAAGTGACTTAGGATTTGGTCGGTATGGAAGTTAAGGGATCTTATTGCAAAGGGCGGGATGATAACTTTAGGAGATTGTAGAATGTTAAAACTCAATGAAACTTAGTGCTAAGAATTATTTGTCACGGTTTGTGGATTGTGTAATGCTCGGGTGTGTGTTCCTTGGTTAGGCACATAGAGTGGTCCTAGATTCATGTGAGGATCTTGTGAAAGGGTATTAGTCAGACCCACGATTTGAGTCTTAGTGGTTTGTTAACTCTTTATGCAAAGTCAGATACATTATTTGAGGCTTAGTGGTGTGTTAACCCTTGATGCCAGCGACTAATGGTAAGAGATTAGTGTAAAGTTTGAACGAAGTCATGTAATCAGGATGACTCAAAAATTCATGAAAATCAGGGTGTGTAATCCTAATGTTTGAGAAAATTCTTGATGATGAATCGAGTATTGATTGTGTTGTGATTTACCCTTGGGTGAGTATTGAACACGAGAGGGTGTTACCCGATAGGGGCACCAATATGCTTTGGGTATTAGGAAAGGTAATCTTAGGACTCTACTAAGCGTAATCACAGAGAGTGGAGACTCGAGGACTGTAGGTGAATTTGATGACTAGCTTGAGGGTGAGCATTAGGTCATGTGGCATGATGAACCTTTTGGTGACAAATCTGTAAATGAGCATAGGATGTTATCTTAGCATTCGGGGACTTTGATGATTTAGTCTTGGATAATTCCTCTGACTTGGAGTAGAAATTAGTAAACCCCATAAGCTTGAGGATCGACGACTCGATAATTTCGGGGATGAAATTTCCTAGGGAGGAAAGCAGGTAATACCCCTCCCTAATATATTATTATTTTCCCGCATTAGTTGATATAAATGAGACCCTTGGGATTTGGATCATGTTGATTGGGTTTGTATTCTTATCTAACTATTTTTGGGGCCTTGATAATAATTGTTGGAAGTTTGGAAAAAAATTAAGAAATTTAGAGAAATTGAATAAGGGTCATTCGAATGAGTTCAGAGTCGCTCAAACGAAAATCAAAAGTCAATCGAAGTGGGGATCAAATGAGGATCGAATGAGGGTCGTTTGTATAGCAGGTATGGGTCGTTCAAAGCGCGGTCGAACGAGGTTGCCCGAATTTTATAATTTATGTTTGTCCTTGCGCATTGTCACATTTTGGGACCTTAATGTAACAACCCAAGGTCTTGGAGACGCTAATTTATTTATTTTGGGAGAAATAAATATTATTTTATCTGGAGAATCATTAAATTAGCAATTGAGGTCAAAACTTGGAGTCATTATAAAGTGTCTCGAATGGCGATTCTGAGGGTACCATCGTTTTCGAAAGGGTCGAGAAAGTCGAAATGGTTGTACTTGGGGTCTATTTAGGTTCCGAAATAAATTAGGACCGTTTGACTCGAATTAAAGTTATCGAGTAATTTAAAGTGTGTATTATCATTTAAAGACGTGTACATTTGGGAGAAAGGCTTATTAAGCCTACGGTAGATTCATTTCTCCAAAGAGAGAAAGAGAAATAGAAAGAATGAAAGAGAGAAGAAGAAAGAAGAAGAAAAGGAAGGAGAAAAGAGAGAGAAAGAGGATTCGCCTGCCAATACGCGATCTCAAGGCGAATTCAGACCCTACGAACCCGAGGAAAGTGATTAAACTTGCTAAATAATTGTTGTGTACCATTTATTGCATGATTTGTGGATGAAATTTATGGGTTTTAGGTTTAGTTGGTTAAAACCTAACTTTTGGGTAAATCTTAGATTTGATATGTAGATCTTTGATTTGATGATAGAAATTAGTTTATATGTATTCTAGGATGAGTATTGATGTTATATATGTGATTGGGCTGAAGAGAAATGGAGAGAAAATGAGATATATGAATTTTGAGGTTTTTGGTTTAATAAAAAGTAGCCATTTTTGAGAGTTTTGTGGGTCCGAATCGATTCGGCCTCCTACCGAATCGATTTGGAAATGTGCAGGTGCCCAGGTCTGAGTGACCGAATCGATTCGGACTCCAGCCGAATCTATTCGGCCTGAGACAGAATACCAGGTCTGATGACCCGAATTGATTCGCCTTCCTGGCCGAATCAATTTGCTGGGCCGAATTGATTCGGAATTGGCCCGAATCGATTCAGAAACAGGGCTTTTGAGGGAAAGTTTTTCTAGGAAGAATTTATTTTTATTTTGTTCGAGGTTATCAATTGGGAACCTCTATAGGAGATATTTGGAGTATGTTTTGGAGAATTTAAGAGAGTTTCCCTTATAAGAAATTATCGGAGTGATATTGACTAAATTTGAGGAATACCGATTAGATATTATGGTATATTCTAAGTGGGGAAGCCCTCCTTAATTGGAAATTAATTTAGAGATATTGGATCTTAGGATCCAATCCCAAATGGGATAATTTTAAAGGTTCATAAAATGAATTGAACCCTATGATGGATGGAGGATTATAAATGCTTATTGATGTGCATATGGATATAGAAATATCCTTATGGATGTTTGATTTGGGAGATGTCTCACACAATGAGAATTGTTAATTGAAGAGCATTAAGATAAAAGAATATCCTTAACATGAATTGAAATTAGAAACAATTCATTATTAGAAGCGACATGTGAACTTCAAGCGAGAAATAGTATAATGTATACTAAATGGGGTTAATGTGTGAGAATTGACGGTTAGTGTATCAAAAGAGAGAGATATACTAAACAATGTCATTAATTCAATTGCGCTTAAGAGCGTATTATAAATATGAAAACAATGTGACGGGTATACCTTATATGATGGTATATCTTTATTATGTGGTGATGTATGTATACCTTATATGATGGTATATATATATATATATATAGTGAATCATACCCCCTCCTTGCTATCATTGGGAAGTTGCGTGCGTTGAGGGTGAGCATCCTAGCTCAAAGAGCAGGGTGTGGATAGTCCCCAGGTCATAGTCCTCCATTATGATTATTATGCGATATATATGCATTCTTTTGGGGGTGAGAAGTCGGGGGTATGTGACGTTCTCACTTGCCGGTTGGGAGCTATGACCTCTTCCCGGACGTTGTATGTGTGAGTTGATCACGAGGTGGGTGCCGTTGAACCCCACCAGGTGGCCTCAGTTTGCTACGTATATGGGCAACTGGAAGATAATAGCATGTGAGCCTGCGTCCTCGAGTTATAGCTCGGTTGGATGGTTATTGTTACTTGTTCTTGTATTTCGGTATTGAGGGCATAATGGACCTCAACGACCTACATTGCCAGGATTAGTGTATCGGGGGGGTTCCTCGTTTGGATTTCGCTTCGGCGAGACGTCCCACGCACGAACCGCAGTGTAATGTTGGAAATTGGGGAGATGTTAGTCCTTAATGCTCAAATTTATATATATATCACCTATCCCGACAATCGGCAGTGCCAGGAGTAGTGTAACGGGGTGTTTGGATTTTGCTTCGGCGAGACGTCCCACGCATGAAACACCGTGTACTGTTGAGAATTGGGAATATTAATTAATTAAAATTGGAAAATAATAATTTGGGTTACATACATCATGCATTGAGGGCATAATGAGCCCCGAGGATCGATACCGTCAGGAGTAGTGTAACGGGGGGGTTCCTTGTTTGGATTTCGCCTCGGCGAGACGTCCCACGCACGAAACGCAGTGCCGTGTTGAGAATCGGGAGGAGTTTAGTCCTTAACTCTTGATTTAATACCAAATCGGGAGGAGTTGATGTTGAGACTGTGCCATCTGCGATACCTGATTTAATGTAGTATAGGGATGGCCACCCATTATTATTTTGAGCGGGTTGTCACACTTAATTTAGTGAGGTGTCAAATTCTGGTGTGCCCAGATTGGGAAAGATGGGGATTTTGGTGTTTGGGGAGTTTGTAAGTCTTGTTTGGGGTTTATTTTGGGGATTTAAAATTATAATGAGAGAGAGAGAGAGAGGGGGGGGGGGGAGGGGGGGTCATCCACTATTTCGACATTTCTCCCTCCCACCACCACCATATACCACCATGTAACCACCATATTCTAGGTATATCCCACCATAAATAAACCCAATACATCCATTTCCACCATGATTGAGTAGTACGAATTTTGTAGCGTTGTTGGGGATTTTGGAGAAGATGAAGATGGATGATTCATGGAGCTTGAAGAGAGTTTTGATGGAGCTTTCATAGAAACAAGCTAGGTGGAGATAGGCAACCTCTCTAAGGCCACCTTAGGAGGTGGAAGGTTTCCATCTTCTTAGATATTTCATGCCTTCCATTGTTGAAGCTTCGTTTGAGGTGGAAAAATATACTCTTTAAGACTTTATTTTGTGTATTAGTAGTCTTGTTAATAGAATTTAAGAGTAAAATGCATATGAATAAAATGATAGGTTTCTAGTAGATTTGGTATTAAATATTTTTATGAAATAAAAATCTTGGCAAAAATGTTGTTTTATTGAAAATAAATGATGAGTAAATATTTCGAAGTTTTCTTGAAATAAGGAATTGGGATTTTAGGAAAATGGTGTTATCCTAGAAACTTGATGTTAAACATTTTATGAAATAAAATGTTTTGACAATGATGTTGATCTTGCTAAAATATTTGGTAAAGTAATGTTCCAAAGTTTCTTACAAAATGAAGATTTTATGAAAGTTGGACATTTGTTGAGTTTTGAAGAAATAAAAATGTCCTTTATGTCTTGAAAGTTCATTTTAAAAGCATTATGAATTTCTACAATGAAAGGTACATTTAACTCATTTAATAGGATTTTTGGAATTAAAAATCCATCTTTTCACGTACATAAACTTGTAGTATTTTAATGATGGGAATAAAAACAATTTTAAAGAAATTTGTATTGGGTTTGAACATGAAATAAGAAAAATGGAAATTCTAGTCTTCAAAGTATGCGAAAAATGGGTTGAAAGTGTGATAAGTGTAAGGTTGTAAGACTACATGTGTTAGTAAAAGGAAATGGTATTGTTCTTATACAAGCAGTCTTTAAGTGTAATTGGATTTATTGGATGAAAAGAGTAAATAAATGTCTAACTTGAAAACATGGTTAGTAAAAGTGTTGAATAGGTGTTAATGGTTAAAACATTGGGAAGTTGGTGTGTGTAACTTAATAATATATTAAGAAACATTAACACTTATGAAATTGGGAGAGAAATAATGGAATAACGATATTTCCAGCTTGAAAGAATGTTACTCCAAAGGTTTAAAAAGGTATTAATGTGTTAAAAACACTTAAAGAGTTGGTGTGGGTAGCTTAATAGTTTTTGGGAAATAACACTTGTGAAAATGGAAGAGAATATAAGTTTGGAAATAAAAGGGTAATTTTACATAATGTGGTTTTGGCATGAGTTTAGCGGTTTTTATTCAGAGGGACAATCGTTTTCTAGACCACCTTTGTTTGATAGGTCTAACTACGTGTACCGAAAAAGCGCATATAAAATTAGCAGTTAATTTGATAGATGGGCGGGTATGGTAAGCAATTATTAAGGGTTGGTCCCCACCCACAACCTTAAGTAGTTATCATAGGATTCCTAAACCCGTAGAATCGTGGAGTGAGAAAGAGCATAGGTTAGCAAATTATAATTAGTGAGGTATAAATTCATTGTTTAGTGTGGTCACACCGGAGGAGTTCTGCCGTATTGTTACATGTGAAACGTCTAAAGAGGCTTGGGACATACTCCAATTTACCTATTAAGGCTTCCAAACTCCAAAACCTCTCCACTAAGTTTGAAACCATTATGATGGAGGATAGTGAATCCTTTCGTGAGTTCTACGTTAGATTGTCTGATATTGTGAACTCATTGTTTAACTTAGGAGAAAGAATACCCAAAACCCGTGTAGTCAAGAAAATCTTATGGTTCTTTCCTGAAAGATTTAATTCAAAAGTGATAGTTTTGAATTCCTTAGGTACGTCGGACTCTATGAAACTCAAAGAGCTTATAGGTGATCTTTAAACTTATGAGCTCGACATGTTTGCTCTAAAAATATGAAAAAATATATTATCATTGCTTTGAAATCCCGGAAGGAGAAAATACATGTTTTGAATGATGAGTTTGACATTGATTCTGATGATATGGACATGTTTGTGAAGAAGTTTAGAAAAATTTCAAGTTTGGAAAATAATCTAAAGATGTAAAGAAGTAAAGAATTTTGAGAAATATAATTATAATAAGGACAATCAATTCTTTAAAAATCGTAATGGTAGTTTTAAGAGGGATAAGTCAGATAGATTTTTTGGGTGCGAGGTTTATGTCCATAGGGCAGCTGAGTGTCCAACTAAACTAATAAAGGATGGTAAGAAACCGAAGGTGTACAATGACACCCTTACTGATAGTGATCCGGAAGAGGAATTTGATTCCCCCATTGAGCGCAACTATAGCGCGTTCATAGCTAGTCATGCGAGCCTTGATGAAAAATCTTTTCAAGAAGATAATTCTGTGCATGACACTTTTGATGCCTGTAGAAGGGTGTTTTAAGCTTGCTCATTAAATTTTGGGGGAAGGGACCATCAAGGCCCTTTCCCTCAATTGCAAGAAAATTTTGGGGCGAGGGACCCTCTAGGCCCTCCCCCTCAACTGCAAGAAAATTTTGGGGCGAGGGACCCTCAAGGACTTCCCCTTCAACTTCCATAAATTTTAGGGCGAGGGACCCTCAAGGCCCTCCCCCACAACTTCCATCATTTTGGGCGAGGGACCCTCAAGTCCCTCCCCCTTAACTTCTAGAAAATTTTGGGGCGAGGGACCCTGAAGGCCCTCTCCCTCAACTTCCAGCATTTTGGGATAGGGACCCTTAAGGCCCTCCCCCCTCAACTTCCAGAAAAATTGGGGGCAAGGGACACTCTCCCTCAACTTCCATGAAATTTTGGGGCGAAGGACCCTCCAATACCTCCCCCCTCAACTTACAGAAAATTTTGGGGCGAAGGACCCTCCAGTACCTCCCCCTCAACTTCCAAAAAATTTTGGGGCAAGGGTCCCTTAAGGACGTCCCCCTCAACTTTCAGAAAATATTGGGTGAGGGACCCTCAAGGCCCTCCCCCTTAGCTTCCAAAAAATCTTGGGTGAGGGACTTTCAAGGCCCTCCCCCTTAACTTCCATGGCCAGCTAAAAATGTAAAATCTAGTGAGGAAGCCCACAGTAAAGGGCTCCTCTAGCAAATGATAAAAAAAGTAATTATTCTATCGTGAGAAGGTTTAAAGTAGTGACCCAAAGGACAAAACAGACCAGGATGAGGGAGGGGATACCATGATCAACCCATCATCGTGAAAAGCTATTCTTTTATAGAAGTAGAGTACTAATATTTATTTTCTTATATAGGTAGCCTAGTTGAGCAGGCGGGGCTCAAATAAGCCAGTTGGAATCTCCTAGGAGTTTTGGCTTGGTGGTTGAGGAGCAAGGTTTATTGAGAAAACTCAACCACTTTGAACTTTAAGATTGAGAGAATACTAGTATAAATACCCTAAGAGTCACTCAAGTCCTTACACAGCACACTCAGTCATAAGTTAAATGAGCATGAATTTTTGTTATAAAAAATAATTTCAGAGAAGGGGGCCCTCAAGATATCCCCCCCCCCCCCCCCCTCAACAGAAATGATTTTAGAGGAGGTGGTCCTTGAGGCCTCCCCTCTCAAGTTTACAAAATTTTGTACCACAAGTTATCGTTTTAAAAGGTATTTACCAAATCAGATATTTTGTCATTTACCGTAGACATATTTTCTTTTTGACTTTGGTTTGCACCAGGTGGCACCTATCAGAGGGGATAGGCGGCTGCACATAGGTAGGGACAAATGGTATATTACAGACCATGTCCTTCACCAACCCCCTCAGTTTTAGCGCCCAATAGTGCCAACTCATCCCTAGTGCCCAAGTATAAATAAGACCCAAAGGCAAGGTCAAGTCATTTAGAAAAACTCAACAACACCGTTATGTTGTCAAATTATCACCAAACCACCTAGTATTCTCTCCCTTCTCTCTCTTTAAGTGTTGAGTGCTTGTTTCTTCACTCCCACCTTAACAACCATCATTCTCAGGAGATCCTTCTTCTCCAAGTTTATATTATTATTTGTGAAATTTCATATTTTTAGGAGGAGGTTCATAGATATTACTCCTTTTTTACCAGAAGTGGAAGGTTTTCATACCTAACTGCTCTTGAGACTTGAAGGCAGAGTCCACCGGAGTGGGTCATGCCTCACCCGTTTTAGTTTCTTACCTGACCCCAGTCACAGTACCCTCTCACATTTGGCCACTCTGCTGGGGAGGTATCCTCACTTCCATGGATAAAGAAGGTTATAATGTTTCTAAGAAGCTGCTCTTTGAAGACACTCCAACTGGAAATAGAGTTCAAAGTGACCAGATCAACCAAGAGGAGGTGGTAGTGACCGGAGCTCGATCACCTGCTCCTCAAAGAGGACAGACTAGTGAAAGCAGTATTTGCTTCGTTGACAACAGCAGCCCCCTCTGGAGGGGTAGCCACTACAGCACCAACAATAGTAAAGGTGGCTCCTCCGCTGAAGGCGGTGCCGAAGAAAATAGTTGAATCGGTGATAATTCTCACAAGAAAGAGCGACGGAGCCAGAGGTGGCACCGACAAAAAAAAAAGTGGTGGCCAAGTAATCCTCTAACAAAGAAGGTGGAGGTGGAGGATTCACCCTCAAAGTCACCTTGGAGGAGACCCTACTCACTTGTGGGATATAGATGCTGAGAAAGAAGAAATAGAGTATTCAGGAACCATGTTCAGACATATCTTGTTCTTTATCACAGCTAAGTAAACTACTTTGCTTTATTACCTGTTGAATATGTTCATTTCACAAGTCCTGATTTATGTTTTACGAGCATTTCATATATATGACCAACTGATTTAATTGATAAAAAGAATCACACATGCTATAATTTCATGAGATGCGCGATGATAAAATACAAGAACATGCATATTAGTTCTTTGTTGGTATAGCTCACTCAAAAAAAATATCCATAATTAATTTTATGGATTTTATCCACATAAATGTTTACATTTTTTAAAGCCACGTGTTCTCTTATTAATATAATGAATCTTAAAAAAAATAGTCAGAACATGTTATTTATTATTTTATTTATATTATAATGAATAAAATAAAATACTATAAATAGAAAGGCCAAATATCGTTTCAGGTGGAATCATCAGTTGATTACAGCAAGCAATGGTGTAATCCCATTTATTATACTCATTAAATAGTATAGTGCATCCACACAAAATGACTGAAAAGTAATCAGCAGACCCACTAATACTAGTCTGAAAATACACGAGGAACCCCCTCAAGTAATTGCCTCAAAATCGAAAATACCGTCTCAAAATCGGTTGCTCAAAATAACATATTAAACTCTGACTCGATTTTACAAACCAAAAGCTAAAGTAACCCCAAGAATTTTGCTTGGTCGTTCGTCGACCACCAAAGTCTAACCTTGTGCTCCTCGTTCTTAACAGTAACTAAAAAAAGGAAAAGAACGAGCCAAACCTTAGAGTCCCACACTTAGACTGCTCGACAACTAAGCTTTTTGGTTCCTCGAAACAAACTCAAACAACATAAATATAGTGAAAAGCCAAAATGAAAAGGGATCAAAGTGATTCTTCGTCACACACTTCCTCATTGAAAATAAACCAAAAGTAAAAAGTGTTACTCGTAAAATATATCTGAAAGTAGGATTTACAAAAAAAGTACACGAGATGAGTAACTAGTACCTCATTGTTCAAACTCGAACGCAGAAACCCACTTGCCCAAATTATGAAGAAAAGTACAAAGTAAATCCAAGATAAATACCAGAAAACGATTCTTCGATTCCCTTGTTCGAATCAGAACCGTACACGCCTTACTCGGATCGTAACCACTTCGTCAGATTGGTATAATAATAATAATAATAATAATAATAATAATAATAATAATAATAATAATAATAATAATAATAATAATAATAATAATAATAATAATAATAATAATAATAATAATAATAATAATAATAATAATAATAATAATAATAGAAAAAAGGGGGTTAATTTCTCAAATATTGATTTGGTCACAGATTATAAAAATCGTTCAAAAACTCCTTACCGATCTTAATATCAGATATGTGGTTTTACCACTTCCATGTTCGATAGAAAATAAAAGAAAAAGGTGTTCCTAGATTTGCTTGTTGCAAACCACCTGCAAGTCCTTGCCCTAGATTTCTGTGAAGACAAATAGCATCGACAAGAGGGTTTCTTCATAGAACGCCAAACAATTTCAGCCGATCTGAAATTATATTGAGGTTTCTAATATATAGCCTTGAGATTTGAAATTGGAAATGAAAATCATTACAACTGAGCTTATGATTCAAGAACCCGACTAAGGCTCCCATGGGTTTATAATCGAGACCCTACCTCGTAGACCTCACAAGCTCTCTTAGACTTTCTCTCATGTGTTTAAAGAATCAACAAATGTGTATTTTAACAAGATGAGAAAAGTAAAAAAAAAGACTTACCCGTTTGTTCTGTATCTTCTCGCAATTCATTTTTAAAAGTCAAAAGAAATAACAGGGGTTTAAAAAGTAAGTGTGTGAGGAACCCAAAATGAGGAATAGATGTGTCCAAATAGTAAAAAAAAATTCGAGTAGCACCAAAATTGTAGTTGAGCTCTACAAAAGGTAGAGGAATCATAAAGTCTATCAGGTTAAATAGTGATAAGAGTCAGATATGGGGTATTGCTCATTTTTAAAAAAATGATTTTATTCTTGAGTATTGCAGCATTATAATGTCGATGACAAGATTAATGATTATTGCATATAAGTTAGACTATCTCAGGCTTTAATCTACTTTCTCCATAAAGAAGAAAAACATTATTTACTCAAGTAATCCTTCAGCAACCCTTGAAATCGTTTGATTTGATAGAATTTACAATCCAAGTTTGTACGTTTGAGTGCATAAGAATAGTATTGTCCGAGTTTATAACTCGCATATTTGCGTGTTTTAACAAAGTCTGTTTCAGGAATACCCAAGTAAATCGATCGATAATTTTAAGATCCTCGGACTTGTTTACTCAGAATGTGTGATTAACTTCACCTTTCTTTTAATATTATATATTTTGAATCAGAGCGATTCGTTACGCGAAGAAACAGAAGATCTCCCAATTCTTCACTCGAACATGTTTGCCCCATTTGTTCAAAGTATAAATGACTTTGAAAATATCTATTACTATACCGCGGACATTATTTCTAGTCATATTAATTGTTTGAAATGTTCACTATTGATACGCAATTCACAAAGTTATGTTGTGTAGCTAAAAGATCATAGTTGCTCTAGTGGAAACTTTATTCTCTCGCATGCTTGGATTCGAGCAGCGGGGCTAAAAAGAAGATATAAGTAGCCTTGATAAAAAGTTCAAGTCTCAGATTGACTTTATGAAAATATACTCGACTCCAACATGCTTCATGAACATTCTTACTTAGTGTGAAAGGAAACATCTAGCAAAAAAAAGTATAAGGTATCAACTATACCTTCTTAGCAAAGTTTAATGCTTATGAAATGACAAGTTATTTTTTATAGGCCATGATGCCTCCTGGTGCAATTTTTACTTGCTAGTATATCTCCGCCTAATAAAATAAGGCAATAAGTGTGAGAACATAAAAAGTATTTGTAAAAACATAAATAAAAGGTACGACAGTTTAGTACCTCAGGCTCCAAGGGCATAGGAGCGCTCACAGTCTTGAGCAAGTGCCAAGTATAAATAAAAGGTACGTCAATTTTGTACCTCAGGCTCCAAGGGCATAGCGGCGCTCACATTCTTGAGCAAGTGACAAATATAAATAAAAGGTACGACAGTTTAGTACCCCAGGCTTCAAGGGCATAAGAGTGCTCACAGTATTGAGCAAGTTCCAAGTATAAATAAAAGGTATGATAATTTAGTACCTCAAGCTCCAAGAGAATAGGAGCGCTCACGGCATTGAGAAAGTTTCGAGTATAAAATAAAAGATACGATAACTTAGTACCTCAGGCTATAAGGGCATAAAAGCGCTCACAGTCTTGAGCAAGTGTCAAGTATAAATAAAAGGTACGTCAGCTTAGTACCTTAGGATCCAAAGGCATAGGAGCGCTCACAGTCTTAAGAAAGTGACAATTATAAATAAAAGGTAAGATAACTTAGTACCTCAGGCTCCAAGGGCATATGATCTCTCACAGTATTGAGCAAGTGACAAGTATAAATAAAAGGTACGATAACTTAGTACTTTAGGCTCCAAGGGCATAGGAGGGCCCATAGTCTTGAATAAGTACCAAGTATAAATAAAAGGTACATCAGTTTAGTACCTAGGCTCCAAGGGTATAGGAGCGCTCATTGTATTGAGCAGGTTCCAAGTATAAATAAAAGATACGATAACTTAGTACCTCAAGATCCAAAGGCATAGGAGCGTTCACAGTACTGAGCAAGTTCAAAGTATAAAAAAAAGGTATAATAATTTAATACCTCAGGCTCCAAGGGCATAAGAGCGCTCACGGTATTAAGAAAGTCCCAAGCATAAATAGAAGGTACGATGTTTTAGTACCTCGGGTTCCAAGGGCCTAGGATTATTCACAATATTAACCCGAAAATAAATAAACAGGTTAAGTAGACGAGCAAATGCCAGGGATAAACAAAAGGTACACCAGACTAATGTTTTCTCTTTCTTAAGAGAATAGTAAAACCTCTACTAGATTAAAAGAGGGTCCATGACATGAAGGTCTTTTCTTATTATACTTGGGAGAATATTTATCCCAAGGGAAAAGTATATTTAGAAAAGTCCTTACAGACACAACAGATAATTGTTTTACACTAGACCAGTAGGAGGTTATCCACCTAGTAGTAATACAAAAATAATATACATTTTTATTATTATTCCATACATATTTATAGCCTAGATAATAACTCCTAACCTTTGTTATCAAGAAAAAAAATTACTTGATCAGTTTTTAGAAAATATGGAGAAGGGATTCTACCCCCTATCTAAACTTGTTCTTTTTTTAAGACAAAAAGATTCCTAAGAAAAGTTTGGAACGAGGACCCCATAGACTAGGGGAACTTTTAGTATAAGGAAATAATTATTTTCTTTACTTATGACATTTGTGATATTTTATTCAAAGTTTGCGGGAAGGAGAAAGGCTAACCCCATCTCCCAATTACTCCCTCAGAAATGAATATGCATAACAAAATACCCCACAGTCACACGGGGTTGCGCTAAAAGGTTCCACACAGTCACACGGGGTTACGCTAAAAAGTACCCCCACACTCACACGGGGTTGTGCTAAAAAGTATAACTTGCTTAGATATATGCAAGTACCCCACAGTTTGAGGGGCAACTTCAAAATTTTAACTTTCTCTGTTATATGCAAGTACCCCACAGTTATAGGAACAACTTCAAAATTTTAACTTTCTCTGCTATATGCAAGTACGCCGTAATTAGAGTGTCAACTTCAAAATTTTAACTTTCTCAACTATATGCAAGTACCCCACAGTTAGAGGGGCAGCTTCCAAATGTTAACTTGCTCAGCCTATACGCAAGTACTCCACAGTTAGAGGGGCATCTTTAAAATTTTAACTTGCTCTGCTATATGCAAGTGGCCCACGGTTAGAGGGACAACTTCAAAATTTTAACTTGCTCTGCTATATGAATGTACCCCACAGTTAGAGGGGCAACTTCAAAATTTTAACTTGCTCGGCTATATGCAAGTACCCCCACAGTCAGAAGAACAGCTTCCAAATGTTAACTTGCTTATCCTATATGCAAGTACCCCACAGTTTGAGGGGCAGGTTCATAATTTTAACTTTCTCAACTATATGCAAGTACCCCCACAGTTAGAGAGGCAGCTTCCAAATAGTAACTTGGTCAGCCTATAAGCAAGTACCCCACAGTTAGAGGGGCATCTTTAAAATTTTAACTTGCTCAGCTATATGCTAGTACCCCGCAGTTAGAAGGACAACTTCAAAATAATAACTTGCTCAGCTCATATGAAAGTACCTCGCAGTTAGAGGGGCAACTTTAGAAATGATAACTTGCTCATATCTCATACAAGTACCCCACGGAATATGGGGCGGTTCTAATTGACAAAATGCTCATAGTAAATAGAGCAGGTCACAGTTAACAGACATCAACACAACACAAATTCAAAGATAGCCTCAGTGTACTTTTTCGCAGCTAGAAACGAATAAATTTTAAGAAACAACTAAAAGTAAATCAGGTATGACTGTTTAATACCTAAGGAGTCCGCAGTATAGTACTCTCAACATGTTTCGCAAAACTAGGAATAGTCGCCTCACTAACCTAAAAATAAGAAAACAAGGGTGTGATGACAAACACACTTGCACAGTAAAAGCAAGAAGAAATGAGGAAGTAAAAAGGATAAAAGGGTATGACAGTATAATTCCTCTCACACAGCTGCTCCCCCAAGATGTTCCATAACTTTTGGAACAACCGCAACACTAACCTGAAAATAAAGAAACAGGAAGTGTTAGCGAACTGAGAGTGCAGCTACAGCGGAAATATTGCGACTTCTCAAAATAAAATCCAGTTTTTAATTAAACCCAAATTTCAGTTAAACCCTAAGACATGCATCTAGATGATTTATCAAATAAAATATAGCATGCAGGATAAAAACAAACAATTTCAGGAAAAATCCCCCAAATGGGCAAAACCTTTTATTTTCACTATAATTTGTAAGAAAACGGCTTACAATCGGATTACAATGAAAATACAGTGACTAAGAATTACCCTCAGGTATCGGATTCTGTAGTCGGCGGCTGGAAATATCCCTTTCCAGGAAGGCAGCAATGAATCCACACGCAGCGAACCCACATGAACCTCAGTCCAATCAACAAAGGAAGAACCGCAGCACTCCTCAATGACACGCAGCCATGAAACTTTGTAGAGACTCCCTCAGCAATGACACGCAGCCCTCGGTTGCAAAGATCTCCCCACAAAGATGAACAATAGCAAAGCTTGTGTTCTAGGTTTCCAAAAGATTCACAAAAGTAATTGGGACTTTTGTGTGAATCAAAAAGATGTTTTGCACATCAAAAAGGTGAAGACTTAGAGTATTTAGGACTCTGAAAATCGTCTTTAAAAGTCTTAAAAAATAACTCCCCGAAGTTGGCTTTAAATAGGAAAACTTAGAGCCTAAAAAATCTGCAGCGAATCTGGCCGAATTTATCCCAGTCGGACCGGTCCGGTTCTGAGGCGGATCGGTCCGGTCAAGCGGATCGGTTCTTTTATTTTTGGCCTCCATCGGTTCGCTTGCGGTCCGGGGTATACTGGATCTGCAGCAAGCGGATCGGTCCGGTATGGTTGCGGATCGGTCCGGTATGGGGCGGACCGGTCCGGTTTTCCCAGAAAAATCCTTTTAAAAGCCTCATTTTGCTTTAAAAAAATTACTTCTTATTTTTATAAAAAAACATTTTATAAAAATTTCCCAATACTAAATATGAACTTTAAGGAACGTAAAACAAAATTTTACCAAGTTCATTCTCGCAGAGGCTATGATGTTGAAGACACTTTGATATTCGGATCCGTTGATGTAGATGCGATCTTGAGTTTCTTCAACGGTGTAACGGCGTACGACATACAAATTGATAATGGACAAAAATGTCCTTACAAATCTCCCCCTATGTCTATGCCAGTACATACATAAAAAATATCCGAATTATCAACTTATGGCCTATACAAATCTACCGTCCCATAAACCCTAAAGATGGAAAGATACAAAGGTATAAATCTTCATCGTTTGTTCTTCAATCTTCAACAATCATCAAATTCAAAGCTTTTCTCATCAGGGTGTGCAACATATTGATCTTCAATCTTTATACCTACACACATGAGACAAAGCAAATACCACGTGATATATCGAGTTTGAAATGAGATAAACATAGATACCAATATATGATAAGCATAAGTCAAATCTCAAAACTCCCCCAAAATTCAAACTCCCCCCATAAAATGATAATTCTTTCTCCCCCTTTTTATGATGTCCCCAAATAGACAAATGAGAAGAATGAATCAAATAGGAAAAATCGGGGTGTCACGGTACAAAAAAAAATAGGTCATCAAATAATATGGTAAACGAGCTCTTGCAAGGAGATGCTCAGAAATAAATGCACAAACCATTTTTTATTTTTCAAAATTTTCATACAAAGATAGGATACCAATATGAACAAATATGATACAAAAATCACACCATGGATTTAGACTCAAACAACCAAGTCATGGAAATGGAATGAATGGGTGTGAACACATTCGATAGGTAAATCAACTCAATCAATCATATGTGCACGATGCATATGTGTACTCCTAACGAATGAACATCAAAGGTATCATTAGGTGTAAAAGTTTGTTGAATTTAGATGACATCGTCTTATGCAAATCAACAAATCAAAGTCAAATGATTTCCACACCAATAACGTCCAAAACTATATAGCGCATTTTCAAGAATTTCAAGGACGTGCAAACCCGTTTTAATTCTCCAACCAAACTCCCTCATAAATATTTTCTTTTTAGAGGCGTATAAACTAAATTCTCAAACTTTGGAGAATTGGTGCAAAAACCTAAATGGCCCATAATTGGCTTGAAATTCTCAAACTCACAGAACGGTTTTTATATGCACAATTTCCTTATCAAAATTTATCGCGCTTGGTTCGTTTTAAGGACATGATTGAAGTGAAAACACCCAACCAACATGTGATAAGACAAGCACAATAATCAAACAAATCCGTGCATGTGTGCAATAAAGGAAATATGAGTCAAACATGTAGGAAGTAACACTTAATTACATCTTAATGACTCCAAACATTATAAAGCACATGGATGAATTGACCTATTGTCTCAAAACACTATCAAATAGTCACATGAAAATAATGGAATGATGTTGCGACTCGGTCATCCAAAGTGTTCATCCATAAACGGTGCAAACAAAAAACAAAAATCTTTTTGGATTTTTCAAAAATTTTATCAAAATATTTTTTTTTTATATTTTTCAAAAACAAAATTCAAAAACAAGAATTTATACAAAAAGTACAAGTCATCACACTAGTAAAAATATAACATGAAACCACAACTAGTGTATGACAAACATCCAATCACAATCAACCAAAAGATTTCACATGGGGTGAATCACGTGCAAGCAAACGTGAATCGTGGACAAATAAATCATAAGCCTCTAAATCCGATTTTCTAACCCAAATTGATGTGTAACGAAGTGTGGGGGTTTTGGGAATCGAATTTATTCTTTCATTAACCTTCCTAGGTCCATTTAAAAGCTTGTAACAAAATCGCCTAAGATGACCTTGCCTACCGCAATGTGTGCAAGTGTAAATCGGGCGGTGTGTGTTACCTAAAGGTGGCCCACTCCTCAAATTCCTAGGTGGCGCTTTCTGAATTTGCTTAGGTGGATCTCTCCTAATGATCCTAGGAGGCTCTCTCATGATGTTCCTATGGGGCGCCTTTTTAACAAACTTAGGTGCCTCTTTCTTAACAATCCTAGGAGTCTCTCTCACACATGTGGGAATGGTTTCAACATATTTTTCAAGACCAATCCCACCCCTATCCGTTTTGATCTCGACTGTGCCTAAAATCTTATCAAGTTTTTCAGACCTAGACTCCAAATCAAATTTCACTTTACTTGAATCTTTCAATTTCACCTCAAGTTCACCTATCCTAGATTCAAGTACTCGTTTAGAATCCTCAAACTCTAAAAGCTCCTTTTTCATAGTCTCCATCAACCCTTTAAGACTATCTCTCTCACCCTCGACGTACTCAAGCTTCTCTTTCAAGATTTTCACATGAGCCCTAAGTTCTTCAACTAAAAAATCATTATTTTTTATGGCACACTCTTTCAACTGAGCTTTTAATTTCAAATTTTCTTTCATTGTTTTCAAAGTTTTAGCATAAAGTTCATTGAAAGCAGTTTGCAAGTCATGCTCATCTACACTTTCCTCCTCACTTTCATCCACACTCCCATCACCCTCACTATCATCACTAATCACATGGATGGGAAACTCTCGCCTAGAAGCATAAAAAACTTCTTCTTCCGAATCACAATCACTAAGGGTAGAAACATGAGAAATCGATTTATTCAATTTCTTCTTTAAATTTGTCGTACGCTCATGTAACGTGTGACCAACACCCTCAAAACAAGGACACCTCTCAGATTCGTTTTCAACAGAAGATTTAAAACAAGAGTTCGTGTGAATTTTCCAATTAAGTTTTTCAAAAATTTGACATCGAAGATCATCAAAACCATCAAAAGCCATTTTTGCAAACTCAGGATCAAAACACAATAACTTAGTGCAACAGGCTCTGATACCAATTTGAAAACGTGAGTAGACAAATTGTATCAGAAAGTAAATCCTCAAAAAATCAGGATCACGCGATAAATTAGCGTAACCTGCTCTGATACCAAATTTGAGAGTGCAGCTACAGCGGAAATATTGCGACTTCTCAAATAAAATCCAGTTTTTAATTAAACCCAAATTTTAGTTAAACCCTAAGACATGCATCTAGATGATTTATCAAATAAAATATAGCATGCAGGATAAAAACAAACAATTTCAGGAAAAATCCCCCAAAGGGGCAAGACCTTTATTTTCACTATAATTTGTAAGAAAACGTCTTACAATCGGATTACAATGAAAATACAGTGATCACGCGATAAATTAGCGCAACCCTCTCTGATACCAATTTGAACAAATATGATACAAAAAAATGAAAGGCAATAAAAAGAAATTCATGCCAATTATGGGCCATTTAGGTTTTTGCACCAATTCTCCAAAGTTTGAGAATTTAGATTACCTCTAAAAGAATATATATATATATATATATATGAGGGAGTTTGGTTGGAGAATTTAAAACGGGTTTGCACGTCCTTGATATTTGAAAATGCGCTACTTAGTTTTGGACGTTATTGGTGTGGAGTATCGGATTCTGTAGTCGGCGGCTGGAAATATCCCTTTCCAGGAGGGCAGCAATGAATCCACACGCAGCGAACCCACATGAACCTCATACCAATCAACAAAGGAAGAACCGCAGCACTCCTCAATGACACGCAGCCATGAAACTTCGTAGAGACTCCCTCACCAATGACACGCAGCCCTCGATTGCAAAGATCTCCCCACAAAGATGAACAGTAGCAAAGCTTGTGTTCTAGGGTTCCAAAAGATTCACAAAAGTAATTGGGATTTTTGTGTGAATCAAAAATATGTTTTGCACATCAAAAAGGTGAAGACTTAGGTGTGATTGAAACAATATGAAATCATGCATGAATTATTCAACACACAAAGTTAAGGAAAAATCCCCCAAAGGGGCAAAACCTTTTATTTTCACTATAATTTGTAAGAAAACGGCTTACAATCGGATTACAATGAAAATACAGTGACTAAGAATTACCCTCAGGTATCGGATTCTGTAGTCGGCGGCTGGAAATATCCCTTTCCAGGAGGGCAGCAATGAATCCACACGCAGCGAACCCACATGAACCTCAGTCCAATCAACAAAGGAAGAACCGCAGCACTCCTCAATGACACGCAGCCATGAAACTTTGCAGAGACTCCCTCAGCAATGACACGCATCCCTCGGTTGCAAAGATCTCCCCACAAAGATGAACAGTAGCAAAGCTTGTGTTCTAGGGTTCCAAAAGATTCACAAAAGTAATTGGGATTTTTGTGTGAATCAAAAAGATGTTTTGCACATCAAAAAGGTGAAGACTTAGAGTATTTAGGACTCTAAAAATCGTCTTTAAAAGTCTTAAAAAATAACTCCCCGAAGTTGGCTTTAAATAGGAAAACTTAGAGCCTAAAAAATCTGCAGTGAATCTGGCCGAATTTATCCCAGTCGGACCGGTCCGGTTCTGAGACGGATCGGTTCTTTTATTTTTGGCCTCCATCGATTCGCTTGCGGTCCGGGGTATACTGGATCTGCAGCAAGCGGATTGGTCCGGTATGGGGCGGATCGGTCCGATTGCGGATCGGTCCGGTATGGGGCGGACCGGTCCGGTTTTCCCAGAAAAATCCTTTTAAAAGCCTCATTTTGCTTTAAAAAAATTACTTCTTATTTTTATAAAAAAACATTTTATAAAAATTTCCCAATACTAAATATGAACTTTAAGGAACGTAAAACAAAATTTTACCAAGTTCATTCTCGCAGAGGCTATGATGTTGAAGACACTTTGATATTCGGATCCGTTGATGTAGATGCGATCTTGAGTTTCTTCAACGGTGTAACGGCGTACGACATACAAATTGATAATGGACAAAAATGTCCTTACACGAACACTTGCACAGTAAAAGAAAGTTTGAAAGGTATAATATACCAAGTTTTTCCTGGATAGTTTAATCTGAGACACTAGCCAGAGGTCCAATAATGACGGGGATAGCTGCAGCAGTGACCAGAAAGTAATAAGGCAGCCAAGTGTTGGCAAACCCTTGCACAAAAAAAGAAAGTCAAAAGTATAGTATGCCAAATATACCAAGGTACCCCCTTCTCCAAAAGTCCTACAGGTGCAGGAACTGGTGTAGCTCTAACCTGAGAATCAAGATGGAAGTCCTGCAGATAGAGCAACCACAACCCTAAAGATTCTTATGCGTAAAAGAAAAGGAAATAAGTCTAAGAAAAATGAACTCATACTGCAAAGAATAACCTGGAGATTCACTACCCCATAACTCACAACAAGTCCCATAGACAATGGGACCTTAGTTGCGCTGACCTAAAAGCAAGTAAAAAAAATAGAGAAATGTTAGCAAAAGGATGGCACATAGAAGAAAGTGCCTCTTGTGCAGGAATGTATAGTGTGTCGCCACCTGAACTAGTAGCAGTTGGGTCCCCAAAAGCTGAAGGGGCCATTGAAGAAGAAGCCCTAGGGTCCCTCGATATTGAAGAAACTAATAATGGTGTACAAAGCCTTTTGGTCTGCCATATGTAAAAGACTTTGCACGAGGGGACTATTATAGAGGGTTCTGCCCCACAGCAAAGAGTAATTCGTGGTGAGGGAGTCCACTATGAGAGACCCCTCTGCCAAGACCACATCCAAGTGAGTAAATGATGGCGAGGGCATCCACTGCGAGGGACCCCCTTCCAATACCATAGTAAATGTACGATTTGGGCGAGGGAGTCCACCACGAGGGACCCCTCTGCCAAGATCACAATAAAGAGTTATTTTGTGGCGAGGGAGTCCACCATGAGGGATCCCTCATCCATTCCAAATCAAACAGTGTAATGATGTAATATCATAGAATTTTTGTATTCCAAGATGAAGTGATAACCTCTTTCTTTCATACAAAACCATTTGGTATACCCAACATAATGATTTTTGTATGAGGGGACTAATGTAAAGGGGTATCCACCTGTTATTCTGAAATATCCTAGGGCGAGTAAGACCACCTAGAGGAGCTGCAACTTCCCAAGTTGGCAAGAAAACATTTAGAGCGAGGAGGTCCAGCTTGAGTGGCCCTATGACCAAGGACCTGTACGAGGGGACTCACAGTGAGCAACCCCTCTACCCAAGAATGAGGCCATAGAATTTGGCCAAGGACAAGGGGACTCACCACGAGCAACCCCTATAAATAAGATAGAAGGCCATAGAAAAAGGCCAAGGACGAGGGGCTCACAGCGAGAAACCCCTCTGAATAAGATAGAAGGCCACAGAAAGAGGCCAAGGACGAGGGGCTTACCACGAGCAAACCCTCTGAACAAGATAGAAGGCAATAGAAAAAGGCCAAGGGCGAGGGGCTTACCACGAGCAAACCCTCTGAACAAGATATAAGGCAATAAAAAAATTCTAATGACGATAGGATCATCGTGAGCAAACCCTATAAACAAGATAGAAGGCCAAAAAACGAAGTCCAGGGAGAGGGGACTCACCACGAACAGCCCCTCAGCCCAAGTTGATACCCAAAAAAGGAGGTCCACCATAATTGGCCATATCACCAAAACCTAGAACGAAGGTACAGTGGATTTAGTGACCCAAGGTGTGATGATGAATAAACTCTAGGGTCTCTCAAAAATTGAAAATTGAACTTATGGCGTACAAAGCCTTTTGGTCTTCCCAACACAAAAGACTTTGTATGAGGGGCTAATGTAGAAGGGAGTTTTAATCTTGATCATTAAATTTTAGGGCAAAGGACCCTCAAGGACCTCCCCCTCAACTACCAAAAAAATTTGGCATGAGCGACCCTCAAAGCCCTCCCCCTCAACTACCAGAAAATTTTGGCATGAGGGACCCTCAAGGCCCTCCCCCTCAACTTCCAAAAATTTTAGGGGCGAAGGACCCTCGAGGCCCTCCGCCTAAACTTCCAGAAACTTTGGGGTGAGGGACCCTCGAGGCCCTCCCCCTCAACTTCTAGAAAATTTTAGGTCGAGGGACCCTCAAGGCCCTCCCCCTCAACTTACATCATTTTGGGCGAGGGACCCTCAAGGCCCTCCCCCTCTACTTCCATCATTTTGGAGGGACCCTCAAGGCCCTCCCCCTCTACTTCCAAAAAGTTTTGGGGTGAGGGACCCTCCAGTCCGTCCCCCTCAACTTCCAAAATATATTGGGCGAGGGACCCTCAAGGCCATCCCCCTTAACTTCCATGGCCAGCTAAAAATGTAAAATCTAGTGAGGAAGCCCACAGTAAAGGGATCCTCTAGAAAATGATCAAAAAAAGTATTTGTTCTATTGTGAGAAGGTCTAAAGTAGTGACCCAAGGGACAAAATAGGACAGGATGAGGGAGGGGCTACCATGAACAACCCCTCATCATGATAAGCTATTCTTTTGTAGAACAAGATTACTAATATTTTTTTCTTGTACTGGTATCCAGTTGAGCAGGCAGGGATCAAATAGGCCAGTTGGAATCTCTTGGGAGTTTTAGCTTGGCGACTGAGGAGCAAGGTTTGTTGAGCAAGATCAACCACTTAGCACTTTAAGATTGAGAGAATACTAATAGAAAGACCCTAAGAGTCACTCAAGTTCTTACACAGCACACTCAGTCATAACTGATATGAGCAACCAAGAGGTTTCTCACCATAAATGAATTTTTGTTATAAAAAATGATTTTAGAAAAGGGGGTCCTCAAGACACCCCCCCCCCCCCCCCAACGAAAATGATTTTAGAGGAGGTGATCATTGAGGCCTCCCCTCTCAAGTTTACAAAGTTTGTACCACAAGTTACTGTTTTAAAAGATATTTACCAAATCACATATTTTGTCATTTACCGTAGACATATTTACTTTTTGACGTTATTTTGCACCAGGTGGCACCTATCAGAGAGGACAGGCGGCTGCACACATATAGGAACAAATGGTACACTGCTGGCCTTATCCCTCACCAATCCCCTCAATTTTGGCATCCAATATTGCCAACTCAACACTAGTGCCCAAGTATAAATAAGACCCATGGGTAAGGTCAAGTCATATTGAAAAACTCAACGGCACCGTTACTCTATCAAATTATCACCAGACCATCGTTACTCTCCCTACTCTTGAGACCTTAAAGACCTTGAAGGCAGAGTCCATCAGAGTGGGTCACGCCTCACCCATTTCAATTTCTTACCAGACCCAGTCACACTACCCTTCTACAATGCCATTTTTGTTGAATCCCAAATAAGTGATGGTGGAGAGAGTATAGAAGAAGAAGAAGAAGAAGAAGAAGAAGAAGAAGAAGAAGAAGAAGAAGAAGAAGAAGAAGATGATGATGATGATGATGATGATGATGATGATGATGATGATGATGATGATGATGAAAAAAAATAGGAGGTGGAGGAGAGAGAACTCACAGTTGTCTTTCGTGATCTATAAACAGAAATGATGAAATTGAAAAGACTAACTTGAAGTTGGAAGATAGTTTGAAATAACGTGTCATAGGTCATAATGAGAGTGTTTTTAGGGTACATGAGAAGACTCTTAGGGAAAAGCTCGCAGTTGTTGAGGGGGAGCAAGATAGCCTTCGGGGATTAATGGAGATTTTGAAGAAGCATTCCATAATTTTTCACTAGACTTATCATTTACTTGAGTCTAGGATTTTGGAGTTAGAAGAGAGATTGGGAGACTCGAGTAATGTCAAATTTGATTTGGAATCTAGGTCTAAAAGTTGGATAAAATATTAAGCACCGTCCGAACCCAAGATGACACGTATGGGATTGGCTTCGATATTCCAAATGCTTCTACTACTAAAGACAAGACCATGTTTTTAAGAGATTCAATCATTTCTAGGGACATTAGAAAAGTTCAACCCTTAAGTAACACCCCTCGTCGTGTCTACACATGTACACATTGCGGTAGGAAATGTCACCTTACGCATTTCTTATTTGATATTAAAGATGGTCCTAGGAAGTCAGCTAAGTGTAGTCATCGAGGTTCCTAAAAATCTAGAGCATCACGTCACACCTATGTGGGTTAGGAAATCCGATTTGGAGGCTTTACATGTTAGACTTGTTGATTCTCGAATGCTTGCACATGATACTTCTCATGTTATATTTAATGATTAATTGTGCTTGCATGTTTACATACACTAGCTATTGTACTTCATGTTATATGTGTTTGCAAGTTGTATGTGGTTCGAATATTTTGTATTTTGATTTTTATTTTATTGGGTCTATTGAGAAAAATACAAAACGATTTTATTTTTCTTTTGAGTTATTTATAATAAATTGGTATCATTTCGGGAAAATGTCTAATTTTTTGTTTTATTTTGTGTAGTTGTTTAGTTTCACATAATTTGTATACCATATTGGTGTGTTTGAATCCACTTCATTCCATATTTTCATGTGGCTAGGACATTTGATTATGATTTTCAATGCTTAGATTGTTCTTAATCATGTTTGCATGGAGTTGTTCGACCTTGATTTGCTTAATATTACACTTTCTTTATGCATCCACGCACATATGAACGAGCTCTTTTGGACTTTAATTTCACATGTTATATTTAAGCTAAGTGAGATGTTCTCCCATCAACCTTGTCATTTACATATCTTTTGACAATGGGGGATTTATGCATAAAAAATTGTTGTCCGTGAGTATGTTGATTTTTATTGAATATATCAGGGTGCACGAAAATGGGCTACGAAAGGAACAACATTCCTTTACGAGAAAGCCCCCATTGGCAAGAGCCTAAAAAAATGAGAGGAAAAAAGAAAAGATTAAATTCTAACATGTCTGTTTATTTGATTTTAAAAAATATGTCATCATCAAAACAATTGAGCGAAAAATATGATATTTGCTTGCTTTTTAGGGTGATATAGTTAAAGATCAATGAGTTTGCACATAAATCTTAGTTTGCCTGACATGTTATGACACCATTGATTTGTAGAATCATCAAAATTCTAGGCTTATGTGCATTGTGCTTATTTTTTCTTTGAGTTCACTTTATCTGTCACTTGAGGCTAAATCTTAGTTAGATAAAGTTTTGCGGTCAATTAGAAGTCCTTGGACATTTTGAGTGATTGGATCATAATTCATTTGTTTCTTGTTCACGCCCCTACACTTCATTCCACATGTTTAGACACATCGATGCTATGCTAGTGTGCAAAACTTATATTTTTGTGTCTTTTTTTGGTCATTTATACCTATATATATGTGCTTGTGTGTCATTAGTATAACTTTCATATCTATATATATGGTATCATTTATTTTGAGTCTTTGCGTTTTGCATTCACTTATTTATATACATACGTGCATTCACTAAATTTGAATTAAATTGGCATGCTATATGATCATATTGGTATATTTTGTTGCTTGTTTACATTGTTATCTCATGCATCGTTGTGTATTCAAGTTGGTATCATTTATTGCATCAATATTGATATTGATTGATTATTATTTGGATTATTTGTGCTTGGGCTGCCACATTGTGTTTGTTGCACTTTACACCATTGCATGATATTATTCTTTCTTCTTGAATTTCAATTGGTATCATATGTTCTCATATTTGGAGGGAGATATATTTTTATTGGGGGGGGGGGGGGGGGAATGGTTTTGTATACATTTCGTCTTTGTATATTCCTAAACAAAAAAAAGGCAGAAATTGTATCTTTTACTTTAGTTTTAGGAGAAAATCTTTATCTTAGGGGAGACGCCTTACCTAGGTGGGGATTATTAGACATACGAGGAGTTTTATTCATATGCAGATTCATATTATTTATATATTCTTATTGTATTTAAAGGTGTGTTTAAGTGTGTAGCTTTGCAACATACGATAAGATTTACAAGCAAGCAAAGCTACTCAGAGTATGTGTCTGTCAAGTCTGTACTTTTTCCTTGTGGGGTTGGGGATTGAGTCTTTTATATGAGCTTGATGGCCCATAGGTTTTCATTTTGTGATTTTGTCCCGGAATAGCCAAAGGGGGATATTTGTAAGGATAAATTTTTGATAAAGTCAATTTGTATATAGTTTGGCTTATTACGTGTTTGGACAAAATCTTTGAGTCATAGCTTAGGACTTGAGTATGTTGGCCATCCAATCCTATGACATATTTAATTGAAGACGTAGATGCAAAGCTTTAGAGACTACATCATCGTGTCGTGTTTAGTGTCACATTTTGCCTTCAAGACCCGATGAATATAAAAAAGGTATAGATGCATTTTAGTTTGATTCCTGGATATCATTGGGTGTTTGTTTTATATGCTCGAGGCTATTTTTTAAAGATAATTTTTTTGTAAGAAAATTTTTGTTTTTGAACAAATTCGTTCGAACAAGATGTAGTTGTTTATTCAAACGAACATCGAACGATATTTCTCTATTAGTATAACAAATATCGTCGATGCTCATCAAAAGTTGGTTCGAATGAGATATGTTATTTCATTCGAACAAACTCCTATTTTTATTTGAATGAGATTTTGTCACCTCAAAAATTGTGTTTTTTTATAAACAGGCATGTTGGGAACTTTTTAAGTTGAGAATTTTGGTGAAATCACTTTCTAATCAGAATCTAAAAGCCTTCAAGCCCTAGTTTCACCCAAACTCTTTGAGATACAAGTATCAATATTTATATGAGTTGAGATCTCGTTTGGCATTAAGGTTTATTCATCAACATCCTTGTTAAGTACGTTTCATACAGTGGATTCTGTGTTTGCTGCTTACACATGGTGGACTTTTGTGTTTGTGGTGTTACGGTGAAGAAGCGTTGTCTCCCTGTTCAATATCTTTAGATGATTGTTGAGACTTATTAGTGTGGAAGTTGCGGGTGAACTCCTGCATGTCATTATGCGGAGATTGAGTTACGAAGAGCATCAAGGCTTGCGAGGGCGTTGAGTCTATGCTGTAAGTAAACTAGCGTGTCCTTGTAATTCCATATATATTGAATCTGCATGGTTGGGTCGTCCAAGGTTTTTTTTGTTGTGGGTTTTTCCTGTACATCGGCATGTTGTAGTTTGTTGCTATATTTTATTCTTGTTCACACGTTGATGAATGTTTTAAAACAAGATAAATTTGGTACATTGTTTATCACAACAATTGTTATAAATTGGTGCTTAGAGTTAAATTGTTTAAGTTTAATATTTAATTTGAAAAAATTAAAAATTGGCTTTTGTTTTGACCACTTTGTATATCCCCCCGGCTTTCTCAGTATTTTTATGTGATTTTTGTTTGACCCTTTGAGGTCGTTCTTTTATAGGCCTATGATCGTTTTTTGTTTATTAATGAAAATTGTATTCCCATTTGACTTAATCTCTCGTTGTGAATTCGTTTAATTTATGCGACATAGTGAGAATGTTTATTTTTCTAATCATGGCTTTATAATTTGTGCTTAAAATCATGCTTGAACTTTTCCAAGTGTTATTTATCTTCCTAGAATTTCTTTTCCCTTAACACAAGATTAAAAAGTTCATTTGCAATAAATTGACCTTGGCCAACCTATCTCACTTGAGTTTAATCCATGTTTGGCAGTTGAACTTCAGGCCGGGTTGTTGAGTTCAACGTATATCAGACATACTATTATTATGAAGTCTAGTGTTAGACTTGGGCAATCATTCCATGCATTTAATATATGATATGTCAATTTTTAGGCTGTTAACCTTGCTTAATGACAAATGCTGACAAAGAACTGATGTGAGTTGTACCATGTTTACATTTAGGCCAACCATAGTATTCAACGATATGGCTATTTTTAGGCTGACCATAAGTGTTCACTGATATGCCTATTTTTAGGCTAACTAACCTTACTTAGTGGTAGAACCTGTAAACCAACTCGTGTTTGAGTTATACTTTGGGGTCGTACCATTATTTCTTAGTGGGTTTAGTACCAAATGTATGTGACCAACTCATGTCTGAGTTGTACCACGTAGTTCTTATGTGAGTTTTGCCTCTTCTAAGCCGACCAGCATTGCTCAGGGTCATAACAATGTTTCCAAGTGGGTTTAGTGCCAAACGTAAGTGACCAACTCACATTTGAATTATACCACTCAGTTTTTACGCGGGTTTTTTCCTCTTATAGGTCAACCAGCCTTGCTCAAGGTCATACTACTATTTCCATACGGGTTTAGCGTTGTTGAACTACTTTAGATCGTACCATTCCTCAAGTGGGTTTAGTGCCAAATGTAGGCGACCAACTCATATCTGAGTTATACCAGGCAGTTCTTACGTGGATTTTTGCCATATTTTTAGGCGGTTGACCTTCATAACTAGTCATACCACTTCCTGAGTGGGTTTAATTAAAACGGTTTGAGAGAACAAGTTTGAAAAAATCTAATTACTAACTAACAACCATTTTATTGTGCATAAAAGAAAGAAATAATGTCTTTAATTTCCTATCTAAGATAAAACTTCCTAAAGTTCATGGCATTCCATGAACTTGGGGACTACTCTTCCCTATAATTCTCCTAAATGATATGATCCTCTGCCTCCCTTAGAGACTACTCGGCAGGGTTCCTGGCAGTTCGACACATGTTTCCCATCTGATGACTTCTTGGCTATGGGCAGTAGCTTTCTGAGCATTAAGTCGCCGACCTGTAATTTTCTGACTTTGACTTTGTTGTCATGTTGTCTTTCTAATTCTTGCTGGTAGGCGACCAAATGTAATAGAGTTTGATCGATCCTTTCTTCCGTCAAATCTAACTCACGAGCTATTCGATTATCATTACATCAATCTTTAAAGATCTCGAATCTAAGCGTTGGAAGTTCGATATCTAGAGGGATAGTGGTCTCAATACCATAGTCAAGGGAGTACAGAGTTTTTTCATTAGATTTTTTGGTATTGTTATGTATGCCTAAAGAACGGAGAGAAATTCCTCTACCCATCGTCCTTGACATTCTCTAACAGGTGCTTGATTCCTAACAAAAGAGTTTTATTAGTTATCTCCACCTGTCCATTGCACTAGGGGAAGACTTGTAATGCATAGTGGATTTTAATTCCTTATTCTACACAGAAATCACCAAAGTCGTTGTTAAAGTGCATTCCATTATTGGTAACCAAGTCTCTTGGGATCCCAAATCGTGTGATGAGTTTCCTCCAAACGCATCTCCCAATGTCCATTTCTATGATATGGGTTGCGGGTGGTTCAACCTCAACCCACTTTATGAAGTAATCAGTCATTATTATAAGATATTTTTTATTCCATAGTGTAATAGGTATTGTATCTATTATGTCCATGTCTCACTGAGTAAAAGGCCATGGACTAATGAGGGGATTTAGGTCTCATGTAGGCTGCTTGATGATTGGTAAAAAATTACTGGCACTTGGAGCACTTTTTGATGAACATTACAACATCCACTTGCACAAAGGTCCATCAATATTCTTGAGAGATCACCATGTAAGATAGAGATCTTCCACTTGCGTGCTCCGTAGCTGTCTTTATGCATCTCGCTCAATAGTCCTTACACTTGATATGGGTAAACGCAATTTAGTAAAAGGTCGGTGAATAATTGTCATCAAAGCTTGCCCTCGAAGTTAAGGCAAAACCCAACTGACCTAATCCTCAGCTTATATGTCTCCTTACCATCTAAGGGTACCTCACCGGTCTTTAAGTAGGAGAAGATGGGATCCATCCACAATGTAGTTAAATCCACCAAGAGAATGCAAAGGCCCTATTACAGTTCTTCGATGCTCGATCAGTCTATGTATTCCACTTCGATTGTCCTTTTCAGGTCGGTATGGATAGTTGAAGCTTAAGTAGCAAGAGCATTCACATAGCTATTGTCTTTTATTGAGAGCTGGTCCACTGAGGAAGACTTGAACCACTAAAGATAACCTTTTGCCTTATTTTTGTAAGTAAGGATTCTAAAGTCCCTAGCCTCGTATTCTCTGTTGAGATGGTTACCAATCAGTCTAGAGTCATAGTACATAACAATACGGTGCTAGACTAAATTAATCACCCTTCGGAGACCATGCACCATGGCCTCATATATGCCTTATTGTTTGAGCCTTTAAACCCCAATCTAATAGCCCGTTTAATAAGACTACCTTACAATGTCAGAAAGACTATTCCAACTCCCGTACCCCTCTCATTTGATATTCCATCAAAGAAAAGTTTACATATTTGTCCATCCTCACTAACTGCCAATAACTCCAGAATAGGATTTGGTTGCTCATCCTCATCTCTTGGTGATGTTGAAAATTTTATTATGAAGTCACCCAAGACTTAGCCCTTGATCGTTCTTTAAGGTTCATACTTGATGTTTAACTATGTCATCTCCTGGTACTACTTGGTCATTATATTTGAGAGGTCGACCTTTTTGAGTGCATTTTTTGAGGATAGATTGTGGGGATGATTATAGTATGAGTATCGAAGTAGTGCCTCAATTTTCTGAATGTAGTTACCAATGCCAGAACCAATTTCTTAATAGGCATATATATAATTTCTGCCTCAAGGTTAGTATGGATAACGTAGTAAACCAACCTTTTCCCTCCATTATGTAGGAAAAATAGTGCATTATTAGTCACGTGTTGTGACCGGCTAAGTATAGGTACAGATCTTCCCCACCTTTAGGGGTTGACAGGAAGGGAGAAGATCCTAAGTACTGTATAATTCCTTCAAAATCTTGATCGCATGCCTCTATCTAGATGGTGGGGCCTTCCATCTTCAATGAAATGAAGAATGACAAACATTTGTCCATGGATCTTGAAATAAAGCGATACAGAGTGGCTAACATTTTAGTGATAAACTGGATGTCTCTTATATTATCCGGCCTTCTGATATCTTGAAGAGCCTTGATTTTATTCATATTCTCCTCTATACCTCTCTGGGTTACCAAATAACCAAGAAACTTACTTGAGCTAAATCTGAAGACGTACTTTGAGGCATTGAGCTTCATTCTGTATTCGCTAAAGATCCTGAAGGTCTTCAAGAGGTCTCTGATGTGATCGATTTCCTATTTGCTTTTAACGAGCGTATCATCGATGTACACTTCCATAGTAGAGATGACCTAATTCTTGAAAATTCTAGTTACAAGGCGCTAATAGGTTGCTCTTGCATGCTTCAAACTGAAAGGCATTACCGTGTAGGATTAAAGTCCTAAGATTGTGATGAACGAGGTCTTTTCCTGATCCGAGTCGAACAAATGTATTTGATGGAAGTCGGAGTATGCATCTATAAAGATCATGCGTTAATGTTCGACCGTGGATTCCATGAGTTAATCCATCTATGGTAATGGAAAACTATCTTTTGGTCAGTGTTTATTAGGGTCGGTGAAATCTACACATACTCTCCACTTGCTGCTCTTCTTTCTGATAATAATAGTGTTAGAAATCTAATCTGGGAATTGGACTTCCCTAAGGATCCGGCTTGGAGTAGGTTGTTAACTTATATCTCTACAACTTTACCTTCTCTGAGGCCGACTTCCTCCACTTCTGCTTGATCGGCTTGACAATTAGATTTATGTGTTGTTGATGACAAGTGATCTTTGGATCTATCCCCAGAAGGTTATATGGTTACCATACAAAGACATCTACATTAGTTATGAGGAAACAAATGAGATGCTCTGCTTTATCATGGGTAACTCTGATTTTATGAGGAATGTCTTCTTTGGTTGCGATGAATCAAGAGGAATGTTAATGAGTTCCTCCATCACACATTCGATGGGGCCAATCGAGTCTCTATTACCTTGACTGAACACCCTTTGGTCGTTACTTAGGATGATCATCCTCTGAATCTTCATCATTCTGAATTTCCCTGGATTAATTATGTATTTCTTTGATAGCTGACACGAAGCAATTGCAAGTTGTTGCTTGGTCTCCCTTAATCTCCACCACCCCCTGGTCGCTTAAGAACTTGAATTTCCGGTAAAGGGAAAAAGGGATAATTTTTATCTCGCTAAGCCATCCTTTGCCCATTATGGCATTATAGGGTGACTCCGATTGAATGACATAGATATCGACCTCCTTGTTTGCTAGATTGACCTTTATTGGTAGCTTGATTTTCCCCAGGGGGTCTCTACGTCTCTATTAAAAATAATCGGTGGCCCTACATTCGTATCAAGATGTAACACCTCGCCCGCCCTGGGAGAGCGAATGGAGCGCTACTATAGATAAAACTAATCAACTCCATAAATAACAAGGTATAGTGCATCTAACAAAACTCACAACAACACAAACGGAGAAACCACTAATCTTAAACTCTTCAAATTAATACAACAAAATCTCTCGAAATAATATAAATCACCAATGCTTTATACATCAAAATAAATAAATACAAGTCTTCTCATCTTGTATTAAAAATTCTTTCCAAATAATCCACTCTAAAAATCATCCCAATTGGTCCATAGCGTCCCAATCCACGCTAGCATGCCAACTAAAGAAAATATGGGAAAGTACACAATACGACAGGAAAGATGCTCAACATATATATGTTAGCGATGAATAAAGCGTAACAACAAGAGTACGAATATTCGAAACAAATGCAAATCTCAAAAGAATTTATCAATAAATTTCTCCACAACACATCAATGGGTCACCATGCCTCACCCCATCTGCATATGCTTTATCAAGTCATATCCCCGGGAGGCATGAATTTTGGAGGGTGCCCAACCTCCGTGCCATATTAAAATCTCATGACAACATGCTCAACAAAAATATAATCTTGCCACGTGAATCAAAATAATTCAACAATTATTTCTCCAGATTTCAAAGAATTTAGCAATTCAAATATAAGTTCAATTAAACATGAAATCAACGGAATAAACTCTCGAGAGATTTAAAGGAGCATATTGTGTAAAACCCCATACCTTAAAATCATTGCATGAATCGCCACATAAATACGGCCTCAAAATCTGATCGCACCATCACTTTCCTCTTACAAAAATAATCAAATCATGTTTTGGCCCCAACACGAGATAATCTCAAATAGTCCTATTTTAAAAACCCTGAAAAATCAGATCCAAAAATTATTTGAATCGCCAATCCGACATCAGATTTGGATTCTAAATGAAAAATTGAGTCAGGTATGTGTTTTGGGTTTTCCTTAAATCTCATCCAAATGCAATCAAAAAGAAAATCTAGACATTCCAAATTGGATCTTCTCATTCCACTCGTTTTTGCCTCTTTGAATTTCGTTTTTGGCCTCTCTTTTTCATCTCCCTTTCCTTATAATCACCCATAATATTCCTTACATAATCCATCTCTCAAACCCTAGCTTGGAGCCAAAGCTAACGCATATTACTATATTGCCCTTTAATTCAAAATTATCAACTTTGCATATTTAAACCATTACAAAATGTCCAAAAATAATTTAAATTTAAATGTTTGATTCGATTCCAAACCAAAAATAAATTATTTTATACCCGACTAATAAAATAATAATATTACTGAAATCTTGCATAATACTCATAAATAATCCTCAAAATAATGGGGTATTATATACTTCCCCCCTCAAAAAGGAATTTTGTCCTCGAAATTTGACGAAACCTAACGCTAGAAATAAAATGCCACTCGATTTTATTTCCCAAAATCACACAGAAAAGTACTCAAATTAATTCTAAACGTCCTCACCACGACGCTTAACACATTCTAAAAAAATTTCTATCTCCAAAGAAAACATTTCTAACCCGCATGCTAGACCTAATACCCAAGACCGAGGGTTATCGCAAACCTAAGCTCTGATGCCATTCTGTAACACCTCGCTCGCCCGGGGAGAGCGAACGAAGCGCTACTATCGATAAAACTAATCAAATCCACAAACAACAAGGTATAGAGCATCTACCAGAACCCACAACAACACAAAAAGAGAAACCACTAATCTCAAACTCTTCAAATTAATACAACAAAATCTCTCGAAATAATATAAATCACCAATGCTTTATAAATCAAAATAAATAAATACAAGTCTTCTCATCTTTTATTAAAAATTCTTCCCAAATAATTCACGCTAAAAATCATCCCAATTGGTTCATAGCGTCCTAATCCACACTAGCATGCCAACTAAAGAAAATATGGGGAAGTACACAATACGACAGGAAAGATGCTCAACAAATATATGTTAGCGATGAATAAAGCGTAACAACACGAGTACAAATATTCAAACCAAATGCAAATCTCAAAAGAATTTATCAATAAATTTCTCCACAACACATCAATGGGTCACCAGACCTCACCCCATCCGCATATGCTTTATCAAGTCATAGCCCTGAGATGCAGGAATTTTGGAGGGTGCCCAACCTCCGTGTCATATTAAAATCTTCTGACAACATGCTCAACAACAATATAATGATGCCACGTGAATCAAAATAATTCAACAATTATTTCTCCAGATTTCAAAGAATTTAACAATTCAAATATGAGTTCAATTAAACATGAAATCAACGGAATAAACTCTCGAGAGATTTAAAGGAGCATATTGTGTAAAACTCCATACCTTAAAATCATTGCATGAAATGACACATAAATTTAGCCTCAAAATCTGATCGCACCATCACGTTCCTCTCGTAAAAATAATCAAATCATGTTCTAGCCCTAACACGAGATAACCCCAAATAGTCCTATTTTAAAAACCTAGAAAAATCAGATCCATAAATTATTCGAATCACCAATCCGACTTCAGATTTGAATTTTACACGAAAAATTGAATCAGGTATGTGTTTTGGGTTTTTCTTAAATCTCATGCAAATGCAATCAAAAAGAAAATCTAAACATTCCAAATTGTCTCTTCTCATTCCACTCATTTTTGCCTCTTTGAATTTCGTTTTTGGCCTCTCTTTTTCATCCCCCTTTCCTTATAAACACCCATAATATTTCTTATATAATCCCTCTCTCAAACCCTAACTTGGAGCCAAAGCTAACGCATATTACTATATTGCCCTTTAATTCAAAATTATCAACTTTGCATATTTAAACCATTACAAAATGTCCAAAAATAATTTAAATTTAAATGTTTGATTCGATTCCAAACCAAAATAAATTATTTTATCCCCGATTAATAAAATAATAATATTACTGAAATCTTGCATAATATTCATAAATAATCCTCAAAATAACGGGGTATTACATAAGATCCTTGATGCTGAAGCCGATCTTGTAGAGCACTATCAAATATATGATCTTCGAAGAGCTTCCTTTATCCACTAGTATTTTTTCATGCCAAAGTTCGTAATTCGCAATGTGAGAACCAGGGCCTCCTTATATGGAAGGTTCATGTCGACTAGATCGCTGTCGGTGAGCGTAATGGCCCAATCAACATCAACGTCTATTCTCTGCCTCTTAGAAAGGACGAGTGTGGTCAAGTCTATCTGGAAAGCTTGTTGAATGTTGGCAGAAATCCTAATCTTTTCCCTGTGCTTCTTTTTAGTGCACTGAGCTATCCGTGAATGGTTGCAACTAATCCTGCTGGGGGAAGATTTGTTAGAGAAGTAGACCGAAACCATGATTTAATTAATAATTTTATCTATGGATTTATTGTTATAATAAAATTAGTTGTTCCTATTGATGATGCTAAGATTCTGCACCACCAGATAAGTGATGATGAGCTCAAACAGTAATAACAATGGCGGCCATAGAGATGTATGGAAGTGTATAGAAGGGGGTGAGTATAAGAGGAATAAGATAATGTTGTATAGTGGTTCATCCAATTAGTCCTACATCCACTTTGAGTGGTTGATCCACTAAATATGGGCACTAATGGCCTTGGATACAATGCACATAACCTCACTCTCTCTCTACTGTGTGTACAACAAAGTTTTAATTAGGGTTCCCAATTATCGATCCCTTTGCAGGGTTGTAGGTGACAAGTATATATAGGTATTTGGGGGAGTAGTGTACCCCCCAAGCATGCATGGTGCATGTGAGTTATGATCTAGCCAATCCCCTGCTGACACCTGGAGGTGCCACATGTGATTAATGATGACATAATATTCCCTCACGTGAGGGGGTGATATTATTATAACAGTCTTGCCCACGTGCCATAGGAGTCCCATGCGCACTATTCTGCGTGTCTCCCAAATCACGCGCTATGATGATGTCACCCTCGGCCTATGATGTGAGGCCGAGGGAAAAGTTCCTGCTAGCAGCGAGCCTAGCCTAGTTTGGGCCTCGTACTATCGTGCCCTCATAGGGTCTTTTAGTACATGATGAGGGATAGTCCCCTTGGAGGGTCGTCTGGGCCATAATGAGGGGTTGGCCCCATGGAGGGTCGTCTGGGCCATGATGAGGGTAGGCCCCTTGGTGGGTCATCTAGTCCATGATGAGGGGTCGGCCCCTTGGATGGTCGTCTGGGCCATAATAAGGGGTCGGCCCCTTGGAGGGTCGTTTGGTCCATAATGAGGGGTCGGCCCCTTGGAGGGTCGTCTGGGCCATGATGAGGGGTCAGCCTGGGCCTGAGCCCTAGTCTGGGTGGAGGACACTCTCGGTCTGGCCGAGGGTATATATGGGTATATCAATCACCCCCCAACCCTTAGCCATCGATATTTATTGAGATGGCTGAGGGGTAAGTGACAGCTGTCAAGCTGCTTATTATCATGCGTCCATCGTCATTTCAGTTTCCCAAATGTGGCGGCTTCACACTCAGCTTGGGACTTTGTACCCTAATGATGTCTCAGCTTGTGGGTTGTGCACAACCTAGATTACTGGGCCCACTAATTAACAAAGTATATAAAGGATTTTTGAAACATTTTCTTTTCTTCTCCTTGTTCTTCATGCCCAAGCTTTCTCTCTCTAGTTTCTCAATAGTTTCAAACTGCCATTTCTGCAACTTTAGTGTCTCAAGCTTGGCTGTCTCTCTGTTCTTTATTAGGTAATCTTCCTACCCTAATTCCCTCTTTATCTTCCATTGCTATTTGCTTTCTTTCTTTAGGCTTGTAGGACTCAATTTTTCTTTGGTTATTTTATACCCTTCTGGCGTTCTTCTCCGGCGAGCTGTTCTTGAGTGTTCAAACCTAAAAAGCTTTTCATTTCCTTAGGTTTGATCTAAGAGTCAAACTTATTCAACTGTAAACTTGTTTGTAGTTAGCTTAGCCAAATTCCTTTAAGTGTAGGGTCTTTCCCTTAATGCTTAGGAGGCTTTATGATTTAGCCGAGGAGTTCCCATCCTTAAGGGAGAAGTTTTTTGCTGAGATCAGACGAATAGAGGAAGAGGATGAAAGAAAATGAGGGGCCGACCCTAATTGGGTATGACCTATCTTCCCAGTTCGTTTAGCCACAATAATACTGTAGGAGGGTAGTGAGACTGGGGTCTATGAATAACTGGAAAGGGTGAGGCGTGACCCACTCCAATGGACACTGTCTTCAAGTCTTCAAGGTCTCCTGGTGCAACTTCTGAAGAAAAATTCTCCTTCTGGTAACAATGGAACTCAAGCTTCAACTCACTCCCTGCAAGAAGATGAACTTTCACAGCAAAAATAGCAATTTTCTCAAGGGAAACACCTGAGAGTGATGGCTGTCAGTGGGGAGTGAAGGAACAAGGCACTCAACACTAAGAGAATGAGCAGGGAGAGAATACTAGGTAGGTCTGGTGATATTTTAGCAGAGTAACAGTGCAATTTTTCTTGTCTGTCTTTTGACCTTGCCCAGGGGTCTATTTATACATGGGCGTAAGGGGTGAGCTGGCGATTTTGGGCGCCAAAATTGAGAGAGTTGGTGGGGAACAATGTCTGAAGTGTACCATTTGTCCCTACCTGCAGTCAGCCTGCCTGTCCCCTCTGCAGGCGCCACCTAGCGCCGACCAAAACTCAAAAAGCACATATGTCCCCTAATGGAGACAAAATAGCAGATTTGGTAGTTATCTTTTGAAACGGTAACTTGTGGTGCAATTTTGCAAATCTTTGAGAGAGGGGACCTTAAGGCCTCACTCCCTCTAAAAAGTGTTATTTTTCTTGGGAGATCCCTCGAGGACCCCCTCTTCTGGAAAAGTCATTTTTCTTGTAAAGAGTTTATTTCTTGTGCGTAGCCTCGAGTGGCTTCTGGGTCTTCCTACTAGTATTCTCTCAATCCTATAGTGCTAAGTGGTTGAGCTTGCTCAACATACCTTGTCCCTCAGCCGCCAAGCCAAAACTCCCAGAAGGTCCCAACGCGCCTGTTCGAGCCCTGCTTGCTCGACTAGGCAACCTGTGCAAGAAAGTAAAGTGTTAGTGTTGTTGTTCATTTAGAGCCTGCTGTTTCATGATGAAAACTCCTGTAGCAGCACTTCTCGAATAACATTTTTGCAGTGACCCCTGTAGTGGCGCTGACGCTTGAAGCGGGGCCGACCCTTGTCCTGGCGCCGTTGCTCGGAGTGGCGCTGATGCTGTGAGGCGGCGCCGACCCTTGTTGCGGCGCCGATGCTCGAAGTGGCGTTGACGCTTGAAGTGGTGCTGACGTCCGAGGTAGCGCTGATGCTTGAATCGACGCTGACATATGAGGCGGCGCCGACCCTTGTCCCGGCGCCGACGCTCGAAGTGACGCCGACGCTCGAAGTGGCGCTGACGCGTGAGGCGGCGCCGACCCTTATCCCGGCGCCGATGCTCGAAATGGTGCCGACGCTCGAAATGGCGCTGACGCTTGAGGTAGCGCTGATGCTTGAACCGGCGCTGACAGGTGAGGCGGCGCCGACCCTTGTTGCGGCGCCGACGCTCGAAGTGGCGTTGACGCCTGAGGTAGCGCTGAGGCTTGAATCCGCGCTGACAGGTGAGGCGGCGCCGACCCTTGTTGCGGAGCCGACCCTTGTTGTGGCGCCGATGCTCGAAGTGGCGCCGACCCTTGTTACGGTGCCGACGCTCGAAGTGGCGCCGACGCTCGAAGTGGCGCTGACGCGTGAGGGGGCGCCGACCCTTATCCCGGCGCCGATGCTCGAAATGGTGCCGACGCTCGAAGTGGCGCTGACGCCTGAGGTAGCGCTGAGGCTTGAATCCGTGCTGACAGGTGAGGCGGCGCCGACCCTTGTCGCGGCGCCGACGCTCGAAGTGGCGTCGATGCTCGAAATGGTGCCGACGCTCGAAGTGGCGCCGACGCTCGAAGTGGCGCTGACGCCTGAGGTAGCGCTGAGGCTTGAATCCGCGCTGACAGGTGAGGCGGCGCCGACCCTTGTCGCGGCGCCGACGCTCGAAGTGGCACCGATGCTCGAAATGGTGCCGACGCTCGAAGTGGCGCTGACGCCTGAGGTAGCGCTGAGGCTTGAATCCGTGCTGACAGGTGAGGCGGCGCCGACCCTTGTTGCGGTGCCGACGCTCGAAGTGGCGCCGACCCTTGTTGTGGCGCCGACGCTCGAAGTGGAGCCGACGCTCGAAGTGGCGTTGACGCCTGAGGTAGCGCTGATGCTTGAACCGGCGCTGACATGTGAGGCGGCGCCGACCCTTATTGCGGGGCGCCGAAGCTCTAAGTGGCGCCGACGCTTGAAGTGGCGCTGACGCCCGAAGTGGCGTTGACGCCTGAGGTAGCGCTGACCCTTGCGGTGGCGTAGGGACTCGCCACGGTGCTGACACTTGCGGTGGCTTTTGGACTTCTGGGTGACCTCGCGGGTACCTCTCGGATGTTATTTAATAGAAAAGCATATTTATTTTATTTTGCTTTTTTTTCTGTTTATAACACCCTTCTACATTAGCCCCTCGTGCAAAGATTTTTGGTTGGGTAGACTAAAAAAACTTTGTACGCTATAAATCTGGTTTCAACAATTATATATATATTTATATATATATATTTTCTGAGGGATCCTAGGATCATTAAATTCTGTGGCCCTTTATCCGAGGTATTTTATTTTTTGAGAACCCACGCGTCAGTGTGGGAACTGTCATCTCATCATTTGGGAAAAAAGATCATCAACTTTTTGCCTCCCTGCACGTTTTTCCATTTTGGTGAAAAAAACATAAGCCCCTTATCTTGAGGTCTTTCATCTTCTTCAACCAAAACATAGGCATCTTTGGGTTTGTAGTGAGAGAAAGTGAGAGAGGGATTCTTTTAAAACCCCATAGCCACCCATCTCCTTTTTTCTCTAACCTTCCCAAATATCATACCCTCTCATCCATGGATTCCCAACTAAAGAATGTATCTCCCAATATAAGCAACTCTAAAACCCCCAACATCCCAAACTCTATACCCTCTTTGTCAACCGTTTCTAACGATTCCAGGGCTGAAATACCCACCGCCGGCGGTCCCTCATTCCGCCCGACGAGCGGCGTCGATGTGCTGTCCTCGGAACCCGCCTCTTCATATTTTGGGTCGAGGACCCTCGTGGGTTCCTCGCCCTTGATCTCGGCGTACGCGGGTATTGATTTTGGTTTTTCAGGAGGGGGCATCTCGCCCGAGGCTCCGCTGATGGCAGGGGATATCTCGAGCGTGGGGTCGGTTTTTTTTGCTGAGATGGTTACTGAAAATATTTCCCCCGCGGAGAGAAGTATCTCGAGCAGCGTTGTCGGCGAGAACCCGGGGCGGACGATTCTCTCGTCCTCGGGTCTCTCGCCTGCTGATTTGGGCTCTGAAGTCTTGGTTCGAGAGGTTCATCCATTATATGTGCATAAGGATATCTCGCGCGGCGTCGTCAACGAGGGCCCGGGGCGAATGGTCTTCTCGTCCGTGGGTCTCTCGCCCCATTTTATTGCGCACGGGGAGCGTAGGGTCTCGGCTGGGGCTGCTCCGACCGCCAAGGGTCTCGCGTCAAGCTTCACTAGTGCTGCCGCGCAGCCCGCGGTACCTGTTTCTGCAGATTTTCCCGTCGCCACCTGCGGGGGGTCTCGAGAGGCAGTCTTCCACGGCACGAGGGGTCTCGCGCGGAGACCTTTTGTCATCTGAGAGGCTCGCACCCGTTTGTAATGTTCATGAGGAGCGCGAGGTCTCGGCTGAAAATTTTCTGGTAGTTAAGGGTCTCGCGCCTGTTTTTGTTGTGCGCGAGGAGCATGAGGTTCTGACCGAGGATATTTTGACAGCTAAGGGTCTCGCGCCCGATTTCATTGTGCGCGAGAAGCGTGGGGTCTCGACAAGTATTAGTGCGGACGCCATCACTTCGTCCTCGGGTGTCCCGACATCTTTGACTGTTTCTGAAATGGGTACTTCCACTTATGGTACTTCAAGACTTGGTCTCGCATCCACAGGTCTCTCGTTTGTGGAAGGGGGTGTCTCGACCTTTCGTCACTTCAGGGGTTCCGTGACCCAGGGTGTCTCGACGAACATTAGTGTTACGGAGAGCATGCCACTGACCAGGGGCTCTTCCTATGATTATGATGGGGTTTCTGCCTCTACTTCTTTTTTTGCGACAAGGGACCCCGGGGGTCCTTCGCTCGGAGTCCCCACTGGGGTGAGTTCTTTTCTTGAGCCACTGGCTCTGGGTGGTTCATCAGCTACGCCAACTTCCTCTCAGGCATGGAAGTATTATATGCACATTCGTCAAGGGAGGGACTTCGGTATTTATCGTCGTGCTCCCTTTTTCGGCCCTGCTGACAGTTTCATGGTTTCGCTTTCTGATTTTGGGGAAAAAATTTCGAGTGCTGTTCTCGACCGGTCTCACGTGGGGTTAACTGAGTCTGCTGATCTTCCTACTATTTCCCCGGATTCCATTATCCGAGTCCGAGTGGACCGAGGCGACTTTCCTTATTCCAACGTTGAGGTTAAAACCCCCGGTGGACCTACAGAGGAGTGGGCCAGTTGGGTTGACTATGTTCTGAGCGTTCCTGATTACGTGGCTATTCTCAGGGAGGTGGGGCTCTTCATCGCCGTCAGCAGTCTGAAGTCCTGCACCCTCTTTAAACATGGTTCTTCACTCAATCTCTTATTGTCCCGGTGGAGTATGGAGTCTCACACCTTTGTTACGGGCTGGGGGGAATTTACTGTTACTCTCGAAGATATATGTGAGTTGTACGCCCTTCCTTTCTTTGGGCAACAGGTCTTTACTGATGACTGCGAGGAATCCCTAGAGCAGGAGTCGGTGGGGGAGTTACGGTCATCTCTCGGGGAGTGCTCGAGATATGTGGCCATAAATGTAACAGGTCATTCCAAGCATTCCTTTGCCAAATGGCAAAGATATTGGTTTAGAGACTTTGAGCAATTGCCAAAGGGGGAGACTTCTCGTGCAGCGCCCAGATCCCAGGATGGTCCTAAGCTTCACTCTCCTGCACATTTAGCTGCTTTTCTCGTTACGTTCCTGACTCGGTTCCTTCTTCCAGGTAAGCCTGAAGATTGTCCTCGCGAACTTCTTTTCAGATTGGCTGTGCGATTGTCTCGCGGTAGACCAGTGCCCCTGGCTGCCCTGACCTTGGGTTCTCTTTTCACATGGATAGACCGAGCACACATAGACGTAGAGAGGTCCTGCGGTCGGTATGACGTTGCTAATCATGTCAACGGCCCTCTCTTGATGGCCTTTTTGTTTGAGCATTTCCCCCACTTTACTTCAGGGGCTCACGCTTGTCATAGCGACGCTGCGAGGCTTCTTCGGTGGCATAAGAAAACTCCCAAACAGTCTTTGGGAATGTTGATTGACGACATCAAGGAGTTTCAGTTTCGGCCTTATACCAAGCGCCCTGGGGGTACTTTCAGCTGGCTTTCTTTCCCTGGTGATGGCGGAACCTTCTATTGTCCTTCCGCAGTGGGGTTAGTTTCCACGTGTCCTCATATTAACGTGGTGACGATGCTCTTACCATGTCTCCTTCCTTCTTGGACCGAGTTAGGTCCCCGTGCTGAATTTTATCATTCCGAGAGGGTAAGACGACAGTTTGGTTATGATCAGGGGGTTCACACCCCTCCTCTTCCTACCTACGGCGGTCATTCTGAGGCATTCTCCGAGGCGTGTGCGAGTTTTACTCTTCAGGGGTTATTCCGCAGAGTCAGTGGTTTGGGCGGTCTCTATGTGCCTCCCAGCGATTATCACCCTTCATTCACTTCATCCTGGTTCCTTCTTTGGCAGCAGCAGGTTCGTCTTATTCGAGAATGTGTAGTTGGCCCTCCACATGAGACCAACCCCACTAAATATACCAGAGCTCAATTTTTGGTCAGGCGGACGCAGAAAGATCCTTGGTTTCTCAGCACCACTTCTACGCCACCCTTGGAGCAGGCCATCCCTATTTTAGTCAAACCTCTCATTGACGAGTCACTTCCGCCTCCGTCGACTGATCTTCCCCCTGCGAAGTCTAAAAGCCAACCGAAAAGCAAAGGGAAGGCGGGCACCTCTACTGCCAGCAAAAGGAAACACCCTGACGCCGATGTTTCCAATTTTGTTCCTGCTACTACTGCTTCTCCTCCTTTTTCTCCTGTGAGGACCCGGGCTGCGAAGAAAAAGAAAGGAAGTGGCGCTGGCATAGCTGCTTCCTCTACGGTGGACCAAGGTTACTCCTCGCCGAGCCTTACTTCCCAGGAGACGCGGGTCGCGTCCATTCCTATTGCAGAAGGTACTATATCACAGCCTCCTTTACTTAGTGGAACCAGTTCTCGCGGAGTTCCTTCATCTCCCTCCCCTTCATTGGAAGAGGAACTAGTTGATTATGGAAGCACCCCTTCCTATGACGACCATAGTTCTTCTTCGGGTGACATGGGCGACCTGGGTTTCCACAGCGAAAGCACTACTGACACTTATGCTTTGTTATCAGTCTCCAGAGAGTCTTCTAGCGATGATGAGGCCTCCCGTTCTCCTGGGGGGGTCAGCCCCACCCATCTCCCTTATAGCCAGACTATGCGCCCCGTTACTGTAAGCGTTCTCCCTTCACTTGTCTATATATTTTTTTTGCATATGATTTTCTTTCTTCCCTTCATCATATATATGTATATATTTTCATTTAAAGCATTCTGTTATATTTGTGCAGGCCACTTCCATTGAGGCAGGTGGTTCTCCTCTTCCCCCACTACGACCGACGCCCTTTCAGCGGGAGAGGAACTCCGTGCTCATTTCCTCCCGGGGCCTGTTTAGAGAGGTTTGCTGTTTCCTCACTTAATTTAACATCTGTTGTAATTTATTCATCTCCTAACTGCCTTTTGGTTGCGTATACTGTCATTTCCTCGGAGCTTTCGTCCGTGCATTTTACCGTCACTCGGACCACTCCTGTGGCTTCCCCTTCTCCTCAGGTATGCCTCGTTATTTTCAAAACTTTCATTGCGTCATTTCCTTTTGTATTACTTCTTTTTATTTACCCAGTTATCATGCGTAGAGAGCTGTGTCTTCGGGCGTTGCCACATCGTCCTCTCTTGTCTCGGCGGCGGGTACTTCTGCAGCTGAGCCCCTGGAGGCCTCTTCATCTGAGGTAGTACTTATTTTTTTTTGAATATTTGTCTCCTCTCAGCAGGAGTCTTAATGGCTCTTGGATTTTCTTCTCAGGAAGGGGCTCCTCCCTTAGCTGGCGTTATCGCCCCAGGTTTATCCTCTTCGGGGAGAATTTCTATCCCTAGGGTCCGCGTATCTATGGATGGTAGATCTTTGGTTCAGGCGATTTCTCGTGGCCCAATATTTACCGTGGCCTCCACCAGTGAGCCCACACTTCAGGTCAGTCCTTTCTGTTGAAGCAATGGGATCTCCTTTTCCTCGAACATGCAGTAAACAACGCATTTTCATTCTTTGCAGGCCATCAGTACAGCCCCTACTGCGCCGACCGTCTTTTTTCGCGCTTCCCCCTTAGATGGGGTTCAGGTATTCTTTTATTTTCTTAGTTCTATTTTCTTATCTGTCCAGCCTGTGCTTATCGTAGCCCTCTTTTACCTTGTTGCAGTTATCCCTTGGAGCTGTTTCGAGTGCGGCTCCTGCCACTGTCGTTTCAGCAGCCCCTATACAAGGGCTGGTTTGTCCTGTCGTTGCGCCTCTTCAGGTAGCTATCCCTACGGTGCCTGAGGTTGAGGTAGCTTCTTCGGAAGCATTGGTTACTGAGGCAACCTCCTCTGGAGCATCAATCAGTGTTGTTGCCCCTACGGGGGCCCCTGCTCCTCCTTCTATGACCGTTGCGGAGGGCATTGCTCAGGTACCGTGTATAAGAGTATCTACTTTCCTCCTTCTTGCGCATACTGTGCAAGCATTCTCATTTCACCCTTGTCTCATTATTTCCAGGTGCACGAGAGTACTCTGATGACTATGGAGGCCGGCAGTGGGGCCGCTATGAGAGAGGTATTAGACTGGCATACCCCCCCACTTTTTACTTTTCCCCTACTTTCTTCTTGCGTGTACTGTGCAAGCATTCCCATAACACCCTTGTCTCATTGTTTCCAGGTGTGTGAGGATACTCCGGTGACTGTGGAGTCTAGCAGCGGGGCAGCTGTGAGAGAGGTATTAGACTGGCATACCCCCTCTTTTTACTATTCCCCTTTTCTTTTCTTCTTGCGTATACTGTGCAAGCATTCCTATAACACCCTTGTCTCATTGTTTCCAGGTGTGTGAGGATACTCCGGTGACTGTGGAGTCTAGCAGCGGGGCAGCTGTGAGAGAGGTATTAGACTGGCATACCCCCTCTTTTTACTATTCCCCTTTTCTTTTCTTCTTGCGTATACTGTGCAAGCATTCCTATAACACCCTTGTCTCATTGTTTCCAGGTGTGTGAGGATACTCCGGTGACTGTGGAGTCTAGCAGCGGGGCAGCTGTGAGAGAGGTATTAGACTGGCATACCCCCTCTTTTTACTATTCCCCTTTTCTTTTCTTCTTGCGTATACTGTGCAAGCATTCCTATAACACCCTTGTCTCATTGTTTCCAGGTGTATGAGGATACTCCTGTGACTGTGGAGTCTGGCAGCGGGGCAGCTGTGAGAGAGGTATTAGACTGGCATACCCCCTCTTTTTACTATTCCCCTTTTCTTTTCTTCTTGCGTATACTGTGCAAGCATTCCTATAACACCCTTGTCTCATTGTTTCCAGGTGTATGAGGATACTCCTGTGACTGTGGAGTCTGGCAGCGGGGCAGCTGTGAGAGAGGTATTAGACTGGCATACCCCCTCTTTTTACTATTCCCCTTTTCCGTTCTTCTTGCGTATACTGGGCAAGCATTCCTATAACACCCTTGTCTCATTGTTTCCAGGTGTATGAGGATACTCCGGTAACTGTGGAGACTGGTAGTGGGGCAGCTGTGAGAGAGGTATTAGACTGGCATACCCCCTCTTTTTACTATTCCCCTTTTCCGTTCTTCTTGCGTATACTGGGCAAGCATTCCTATAACACCCTTGTCTCATTGTTTCCAGGTGTATGAGGATACTCCGGTAACTGTGGAGACTGGTAGTGGGGCAACCGCGGAGGGAGATCACAGTTCTGAGTTCACTCCTTTAGTCGGTGATGCTGATTCTGGTGGGGAGTCTTCTTTTCTTCCATCTGAGGCGGGGTCTCGCCACTCCGAGGGCGATGATGAAACAGAGGACGCTGCGACTATTTCTAGTAGGCTATGGCGTGAGGAGTTACCAGGCCGCTTCAGGGTACATGAGCGTCAGCTCTTGGATCTCATCTTGGAGCACCATCCCGAGACGTTCACTTCTCAGAGTATACTCCAGGTTGACAGTCTTACGGCCTTCAACCTGAGGGCTCTTGCCAGCCATGTTCATGAGTTCTTGGCTACCTCCCCTGCTAAGCTGACTAGCTCTTCTATCTTGCTATTCTTGGATGCTCTCCGCGACTTACAGCAGTTCTATCATTTTCGTTTGGATTGGCTTGACGCAGGGGTTCGCCCCTTCCTGAGTGTTCCTTTCCGGAAGATAGTGAGGTTTCACATGTCCCGGCAGTCCAGGGTTGAGCAACGACACGCTGAGGCTACGAGGATCCGGAATCAGATCGCCCTACTGCAGGTGAAGCTTTCCAGACTTGAGTCAGGCGATGAGGAGGATGATGCTAAATCCGTCAGGTTGGAGGAAGAGTTTCTACGGGAGGCTGGTCCGTCATATGCTGGCGCCATCGCGTGCGATGATTTATTTTTTGTGGTTTCTAGCCGATAGGCTACTTCTTGCTTTGTAGTGCTCAGAATTCTATATGTACATCACTTATCATTCATGTATGAGACACTTTGTTTCTTCTTCACTTTCTTTTTCTTTTGTTCTCCCTTTATGCTGTGGGTGTTTGTTTTACATGACTTGCTCTAATTTCTGTGAGCCTTTAGTCTACTGGTGGCTACCCCATATACTGCGGGGTATTTGCATTGATATGAAAAGTTATGTATTATCATTTTGTACACATTTTTTTTTGAAAATGCACCTCTTGTAACTGTGAGGTGTTGGCATGTGATTTTCTTGGGTTGCCCCTCCTGTCTGTGGGGGTATTCCTACATATTACTGCTTATAGTCATAGAGGCTGGGTTGGGGAGGAGGGTGACCCCCACCCCTTTCCGGAAGCCTGATTTTATCATAAAACTATATTAATTTATGTCTGGGGGACTTTGCTCAGTATACTTTCTCTTAGGATGGACTTACCTCCCAAGTGTAGTGAGCAAAGTTCCCGACCTCTTTTTTTTTACTCTCTTCTAACTTAATAGGGAGCGTATATGTATGTATAAATGAGTAAGCAAAATAAACGTCAAAATGACCAAAAACGTTGCTATTTCATTTCTTTTACTTTTGTCTATCGTTTACAGTGTAGTATTGCTTCAAAAAAACAAAAAAACTTTTCTGGTGTAGGAGCAATCCTTGACATCCGTTGCCGACATGCAAAATACAAACAAAACTTGTTAGTTGCTACTAAGCATAGTACCTCTTCAGCCACTTGCAGTTGATGGACTGGAGGCAATCACTCTCAGGTTCTGATATCTGGCAGTAGCCCGACTTCCCCACTCCTCTGACAACAAAAGGGCCTTCCCAGTTAGGTTTGAATTTGGACGCCGACATGCTACGGAGATGGTGGGTTGATGCTCGTAGGACTAGATCTCCCACCTGGAATTCCCTAGGCTTAACCAAATTTTCATAGGCCCTGGACAGTTGCTGAGTGTAGACTTTGAAATTCTCACTCGCCTTGTCCCTGTGCTCATCTAGTGCCTCCAGCTGCACATGCCTAGGGTCTGGAATGAGCCCATTGCTAAGAGAAATTCTGGCCGAAGGTACCTCCAGCTCCACTGGTAGGACAGCTTCGGTCCCATACACTAGAGAGAAGGGAGTGAAACCTGTTGGCTTTCTTTTCGAAGTACGATAGGCCCATAACACCATAGGCAGCTTCTCATCCCATGCTCCCGGCATGTCTTCTAGCATCTTTTTCAGAATATTTATCAGGGTCTTATTAGTAGCTTCCGCTTGGCCATTGCCCTTGGGGTAGGATATGGTTGAGCTACTATGCACAATCTTATACTTATCCGTGAGGAGGGCCATCTCTTTGCATACAAATTGCTTCCCATTATCCGTTAGGATCACTTTGGGTATACCAAACCTACATATGATATACTCTTTTATAAACTGGGTTACCACTTGGGCAGTGACCCTCCTTAAAGGAATGGCCTCCGCCCATTTGGTATACAATTCTGTAGCCACAATGATAAAGGTCTTGCCATGAGATGCTGGGGCGATCTTACCCACCAGGTCGAACGCCCATGTGTGGAAGGGATAGGGGGTTGCCAAGCTTTGTAGGCTGACGGAGGGAGCGTGCACCATGTTTCCGTGCACCTGGCATGCTCTACACTTTTTCACGTATCCAATGGAGTCAGCCTCCATGGTCGGCCAGTAGTATCCCAACGTCATCAGCTGATCATACAGCTTGGCGCCTCCCATGTGGGAGGGCTCATGAGCTTCTTTCAGCACCCTTTCCACTTCCTCCTTGGCTACGCACCTTAACGCCTTCTCATTATACCCTTTCCTATACATCTCTCCTTTGACCAAGTAGAAACGTGCTACCCTTTTTCTAAGGTAGATTTCATCCGCTCTCTCGGCGGGCAGCTCCCCATTCTTCAGATACGCTAGGTACGGCTGTCTCCAATCTTCGAAGGCTTCCACGAAGTTAGCTTCCGTCGGCTGATCAAAATTAGCTTGGCACTTTAAACAACTCTGTTGCAAGCGGGCCGCTTCTACGCTCATGGAGGGCCAAAAATACCCGCTTCGCTGCAGTCTTCTGTAAAGGGGGATATCCGTATCTCCACAGTGCCTCTGGTGCATTTCTATTAACCTCTCTTTGGCTTCTTGCTCCCCTACGCACCGTGCCAGAAACCCTCCGGGACTCTTGAAATAGAGAGTTTCCTGCAGCACATGATAGTTGGCTAACTCCAAAATCTTCATTGCCCCTTCTCTGGTTTCTAGTTGCCTCTCCACCAGACGCCTCCAGTCTTCCGGCTCGTCACTTGGGAATAGGGACTTTACGGTAGTAGGCACCGTTCTCCGCCTAACGGTGATGGTTTCTTCTGACTCTTCCATGTCCAACTTTCGTGCTATGGTGGCGAGCGCGTCAGGGTGCCTGTTCATCGTTCGCGCCTGCCTCTCCACAGTTACTTCCAAGAATTGTCTCAGCAGTCGTTGGATGATGTGTCTGTATGGCGCTAAGTTGGCATGTTTAAGGGAAAACTCTCCATTGACCTGCCTTACTACCAGATTGGAGTCTCCTCGTATGCACAGTACCCTGATCCCTCTTCTGAGCGCTTCCAACATCCCTAGAATGAGGGCTTCGTACTCAGCTTCATTATTTGAGCATTTAAAATCTAACTTGAAAGAGAGGGTAATCTTCTCTTTCCCATCTGACAGTATGACGCCAGCCCCACCTGTTCCTTGGGCACTAGAACCATCAAACTCCATAAACCACTTCTTCACCTCCTCCGCCATGCACGCTTGGAAACTTTCTCCGGGTAGCTCTTCATTAGGTGGTTCGAAAACCCCACTCGAGAAGTGGGCCAGCAGATCTTCTACCGCCTGGCTCTTAATGGCTTTAGGTACTACGCACTTTAGATCATATTCTGACAAGATCAAAAACCACCTTGCTGCTCGTCCCACGAGTATAGTCCGCGCGAGGAGGTACTTGATGGGATCACACTTGGTGATTATGTGAATGGTGAAGGCTAGAAGGTAGTGTCTCAACTTCTGGGCTACAAATACCAGCGCCAGGCAGTGCCTCTCAACGCTGGTGTATCTCGATTCTGTCCCGGATATTAATCTTGATAGGTAGTAGACCGGCCTTTCCATTCCTTCCTTCTCTTGCGCCAAGAGGGCCCCTATCGACCTCTCTGTAGAAGTGAGGTAGATCAGCAGCGGCGCTCCGGCTTCGGGGGGAATCATCGTGGACGGAGAGGCTAGGATTTCTTTAATCTTTTTGAACGCACTCTCTTGCCTCTCTCCCCAAACCCACTTGGCTTTGTCTTTTAGTAGAGGCGCGAACGGATGAGTTACTTCTGCCAACGCAGGTATAAACCTCCGCAGGTAAGATACCTTTCCCAGGAAGCTCTTAAGTTGTCTCTGACTCTTGGGCGGTGGCATCATCACAATGGCTTTCATCTTCTCTGCATCCACTTGCACCCCTTGTCTATTTACCACAAAACCTAAGAATTTCCCTGCAGTAACCCCAAAGGCACACTTTGAGGGGTTCATTCTCATCTTATACCGCCGACACCTCTCGAATACTCTCCTGAGATCCTGAATGTGCTTGTTTTCTTTCCTGGACTTCACCACCAAATCATCCATATAGAATTCTAGTATATCATGAAATAAGTCGTGAAAGATTGCCATCATGGTCCGCTGGTATGTGGGCCCAGCGTTCTTCAGTCCGAAGGGCATGACTGTATAGTGAAAGTTCCCTAACGGCGTGCGGAAGGCAGTCTTCTCTGCGTCGGCGGGGTCCATCTTAATCTGGTTATATCCAACATACTCGTCCATGAAGCTATACATCTCATGTCCCGCGGTGGAATCCACTAAGCTGTCTATGCTGGGTAGTGGGAATTCATCCTTAGGACACGCCCTGTTCAAGTCGCGAAAGTCCACACAGATTCTGATTTGGGTCTTGTCTTTCTTTGCCACTGGCACTATGCTGGACAACCATATGGGGTGCTGAATAGGCTTGATGAACCCTGCCGCTAACAACTTCTCCACCTCAGCCTTTATTTTTAAATCAAGGTCTGCTTTATATGTGCGTGTGGCTTGCCTTACCGGAAGAGCGTTGGGAAGGATGTTCAATCTATGAGAGCTCACTTCTGCGTCTATTCATGGCATCTCCGTATACTTCCAAGCAAATACATCAGTGAACTCCTTAAGTATCTCAATGAGCTCTTCCTTCTGCTTCGGTTCCAGGCACTTGGAAATTAGGATGGGTCTACTCTCGCCCTCTTCTGTCCCCAACATGATTTCCTCTAACTCCTGCAGCTGCTCTCTGGGTCCGTCTTGCATGCACTCCGGCGCCTCTTCTGGTTCTTCCACATGCTCAACAATATGGGATTCATCAACAATAAAACACTCGGGCGCCGGGTCGATGCTCTCATCCCAGAACATCGCCCGCGCAGACCGTTATAAACGGTAGATGACTTTTCCATTGGGCAAAACCACTTTCTTGCAAGTTCGAGGAGGCCTAGCCACCTCCTCTACCTTCCTCTTGCCTTTTTCTATGTGGGGAATTATCCTTTCCCCTAGACGATCATGAACGGATTTTTTCTGCGGGACCCCTCCCTCAGCTATCTTGCTTCCTGCTAGCTTTCTTGTAGAGACCTTTCTTTCCTCGTCCAACTCAGTGTAAAAGGCAGCATCTACCAGGTGGGCCTCCTCAACGGCGAAGGGTCTCTGCGTGGCCTTGATCACTATCTCTGTGCCTCTAATGTTTGCCTTCGCGCACTGATGGTAGGTGGAAGGCACTACGCCATGAGTGTGCATCCACACCCTTCCAATGAGTAATTGGTAGCTGGTGTCAGCATTAATAACGTGAAATTTGATGTGGGAGGTGAAATTTCCCAACTTAATTCCCACATTCACGTATCCGATTGACTGCATTCCGGCATTGTCGAATCCGGAAATTACTAGCGGTATCGGAACCAACTTCTCATGGTCAATTCTCGTTTCATATAATGTGTTGATGGGCATGATGTTAATGGATGCTCCTCCATCCATCAATGCCCTAGGAAATGAGACTCCATTAATTATGGCTGTGACGTACAACGGGCGGTTGTGGAAGTAGGGCACTGCCCTATCCGCTTCTGAAAATACTACTTCAGAGGTATACTTCTTAATCATCCTTCCGATTGGCCCCTGCCAATTCAGCGAAGGGTCTCCCTGCTGCTGCACCGCCTCCAAGACTTTCCTCGTGATGGACACCCTCGTGTCGTACTTCACCCCTATCTGGTCGAAAAACCACTTGAACTTGGGGCTCCTCGCTATGGCCTCACATTCAGAATCTAAGTCAACCTCGTACGTCTGGGCACTGCAAACATACTCCGCTTCAGAGGTCCCTCCCTCGTTTAGAGCGAGGATGACGTCTACCTCGCCTTCTGAGAGAGCGACTTCCTCAGCTTCCCGGCTCCCACTTTCATACTCCGGAGTGAAGAACCACTCCTCTTGCTTTCTTTCTAGCTGAAGTCTGCTTAGTGACAGATTTTCTAATTCCTCGCATAACTGCTTGTCATCCTCCCGCTTTGCAAGACTCCTCGTAGCTTCTTCGTCGTAGGCAACTACCATGTTGGCAGTTCCAAAATGATGCGTAGGGAGGGGGTTCTCGTTAACGTCCACGGGGGGTATCTGCAAGGTACCGCTGGCCATCTGCTCACCAATGATCCTTCTCAAGTAGTAACAATCTTTGGTAGAGTGCTGCACTCGTTGGTGCAATTCGCAGTACTTCGGATTGGCCTTGTCAGCTGCAGTGGGAGTATCTCCTTTTAGGTTGGGAGGTCCTGCTACGCCTTCTCGCACCAAGGTGCGGTAACAATCCATGGCCTCCGCTACGCTGCACGGTAGTGGCGGCGGGACATCCTCCCCGAATTTTCTCTTGTTGCCGGGACTGTCAGTCCTGGCCCCGGGACCTCCCTTCTTCCCTTTGTTACTCCCGTCCACATAATTAACCGCCTGCCTTCTCGTAACTTGAAACCTCGCGGGAGTCGGTGGAACTTGTGTCCTCCAACCCGGGGTTCTCGGTTTGATTATCATAGCGATGTTGCTGGCGGCCCTGGTGAATTCTCTGAAAGTTCCATCTCTAGTTTCATTGATCAAATGCAGCTTGTACTCTTCCAAGAGTCCTTCCACACATATTTGTAGCAACCTGGCCTCCGCCACGTCCTCGTGAACATCTAAGGCCCTCTCGCGAAATCGCTTGATGTAGTGCATCAATTCCTCTCCTGGCTTCTGGACCTCTTGCGCCAGGTGCCTCAGTGTAAATTCATCCTCCGCTACAAAAAACTTCTGGAGAAACTGCCTGTGCATCTCTTCCCAACTAGGGACGCTGTTAGGCGCCAAGTGGGAATACCATGTATAAGCTTTCCCAGTGAGAGTTTTAGAGAACTCCCTCAATCTCAGGTTCTTGTCGCCAGCGTGTACTCCCAGGTACTCGACGAACCTCTTCACGTGCTCTCTAGGGTTCTCCCCCCTACCGCCAAACTTGATAAATTTTGGTGGAATATACCCCTCAGGGTATGGCTTCTCACTTATTTCCTGTGGATAGGGGTCTAGTAACTCCTCGTACAGGTGGGAACCTTCTCTTTAAGTGGAGGAAAGGAGCTTCCTCACTTCTTCCATAGTAACAGCCTTAGAGGGTGATTCCTCCAAACATGTGCTTTTAGGAACTGGAGAACCTGTCGGCGCCCGGACCTGCTCCGGCGCCGCCTTCCGAGACGGAACTGTCTCTGCCGGAATCGTAATAGGAGTGGCTACCCCTCCAGAAGGGGCAGCAGCAGGTGTCACACAACCTTGACCCAAGTTTGATAGATCCACGTTGTTTTGCTTTAAAAAGTCAAAAAACATTGCCATAAGGTTCATACCTGCCATTGGAGCCACTGCCGGCGAACTGGTCCGGCCTCCCTGAGGCGCTGGCGCCTTGGCTCCGATCACCACCACTTCTTCTTGAGTAGTCTGGTCACTGTGAGCTTCATTACCAGATGGAATGTCCTCAAAAACCAACTCCTTGGAGACATTGAAACCTTCTTTGTCCATTGAAATGAGAATACCTCCCCAGCGGAGTCGCCAAATGTAGGAGGGTAGTGAGACTGGGGTCTATGAATAACTGGAAAGGGTGAGGCGTGACCCACTCCAATGGACACTGTCTTCAAGTCTTCAAGGTCTCCTGGTGCAACTTCTGAAGAAAACTTCTCCTTCTGGTAACAATGGAACTCAAGCTTCAACTCACTCCCTGCAAGAAGATGAACTTTCACAGCAAAAATAGCAATTTTCTCAAGGGAAACACCTGAGAGTGATGGCTGTCAGTGGGGAGTGAAGGAACAAGGCACTCAACACTAAGAGAATGAGCAGGGAGAGAATACTAGGTAGGTCTGGTGATATTTTAGCAGAGTAACAGTGCAATTTTTCTTGTCTGTCTTTTGACCTTGCCCAGGGGTCTATTTATACATGGGCGTAAGGGGTGAGCTGGCGATTTTGGGCGCCAAAATTGAGAGAGTTGGTGGGGAACAATGTCTGAAGTGTACCATTTGTCCCTACCTGCAGGCAGCCTGCCTGTCCCCTCTGCAGGCACCACCTGGCGCCGACCAAAACTCAAAAAGCACATATGTCCCCTAATGGAGACAAAATAGCAGATTTGGTAGTTATCTTTTGAAACGGTAACTTGTGGTGCAATTTTGCAAATCTTTGAGAGAGGGGACCTTAAGGCCTCACTCCCTCTAAAAAGTGTTATTTTTCTTGGGAGATCCCTCGAGGACCCCCTCTTCTGGAAAAGTCATTTTTCTTGTAAAGAGTTTATTTCTTGTGCGTAGCCTCGAGTGGCTTCTGGGTCTTCCTACTAGTATTCTCTCAATCCTATAGTGCTAAGTGGTTGAGCTTGCTCAACATACCTTGTCCCTCAGCCGCCAAGCCAAAACTCCCAGGAGGTCCCGACGCGCCTGTTCGAGCCCTGCTTGCTCGACTAGGCAACCTGTGCAAGAAAGTAAAGTGTTAGTGCTGTTGTTCATTTAGAGCTTGCTGTTTCATGATGAAAACTCCTGTAGCAGCACTTCTCGAATAACATTTCTGCAGTGACCCCTGTAGTGGCGCTGACGCTTGAAGCGGCGCCGACCCTTGTCCTGGCGCCGTTGCTCGGAGTGGCGCTGATGCTGTGAGGCGGCGCCGACCCTTGTTGCGGCGTCGACGCTCGAAGTGGCGTTGACGCTTGAAGTGGTGCTGACGTCCGAGGTAGCGCTGATGCTTGAATCGACGCTGACATGTGAGGCGGCGCCGACCCTTGTCCCGGCGCCGACGCTCGAAGTGACGCCGACGCTCGAAGTGGCGCTGACGCGTGAGGCGGCGCCGACCCTTATCCCGGCGCCGATGCTCGAAATGGTGCCGACGCTCGAAATGGCGCTGACGCTTGAGGTAGCGCTGATGCTTGAACCGGCGCTGACAGGTGAGGCGGCGCCGACCCTTGTTGCGGCGCCGACGCTCGAAGTGGCGCTGACGCCTGAGGTAGCGCTGAGGCTTGAATCCGCGCTGACAGGTGAGGCGGCGCCGACCCTTGTTGTGGCGCCGACGCTCGAAGTGGCGCCGACCCTTGTTGCGGTGCCGACGCTCGAAGTGGCGCCGACGCTCGAAGTGGCGCTGACGCGTGAGGCGGCGCCGACCCTTATCCCGACGCCGATGCTCGAAATGGTGCCGACGCTCGAAGTGGCGCTGACGCCTGAGGTAGCGCTGAGGCTTGAATCCGCGCTGACAGGTGAGGCGGCGCCGACCCTTGTCGCGGCGCCGACGCTCGAAGTGGCGTCGATGCTCGAAATGGTGCCGACGCTCGAAGTGGCGCTGACGCCTGAGGTAGCGCTGAGGCTTGAATCCGCGCTGACAGGTGAGGCGGCGCCGACCCTTGTCACGGCGCCGACGCTCGAAGTGGCGCCGATGCTCGAAATGGTGCCGACGCTCGAAGTGGCGCTGACGCCTGAGGTAGCGCTGAGGCTTGAATCCGCGCTAACAGGTGAGGCGGTGCCGACCCTTGTTGCGGTGCCGACGCTCGAAGTGGCGCCGACCCTTGTTGTGGCGCCGACGCTCGAAGTGGCGTTGACGCCTGAGGTAGCGCTGATGCTTGAACCGGCGCTGACATGTGAGGCAGCGCCAACCCTTATTGCGGGGCGTCGACGCTCGAAGTGGCGCCGACGCTTGAAGTGGCGCTGACGCCCGAAGTGGCGTTGACGCCTGAGGTAGCGCTGACCCTTGCGGTGGCGTAGGGACTCGCCCTGGTGCTGACACTTGCGGTGGCTTTTGGACTTCTGGGTGACCTCGCGGGTACCTCTCGGATGTTATTTAATAGAAAAGCATATTTATTTTATTTTGCTTTTTTTTCTGTTTATAACACCCTTCTACAAATACCCTTTGAGTCCTATGGGTCGTCTTGTCGTCCAGCCAAGAGTCAACCATACGAGGGAGAAATGAGTGAGAGAGCATCATCGCCGACGGGTGTCGGTCCTTCTGGGAGAAAAGAGACATCAAATCTCAGCCCAGGCTGACAGGCCTAGGGGACAGATCATGCAGAGATTGTCCCTATAACAGCCCTATCTCCTCTTGCTTTTCAAGTAGCCTTTCCAGATGGCCCTCCGATAGGCGACGAGGTTGAGGGATCTAGGGGCGATAATGAGAGCTCTGATGATGATGGTTGATTTTACACTTCTAGTACCTCATCTTACGTGTCATCAGTTAAGGATCGCAACCTCTTACTATGGAGGCATCTCTTTGGCATACAGTCCAATATAAGTATGAGGCTCCCAACTGAAGATGGGAGGTTCTTCTAGGGGGACGAGGGAGAGATTGTTGTTTACGAGCAGATGCTAAGGGTAGGCATTAGGTTCCCTCTACACCCTGCTATAGTCGACATCTTGTCTGCCCTTGGGGTTTCTCCCTCTCAACTTCCTCCCAACTCGCGGAGGACTATCCTTGGCTATATCTCGCTTTGGAAGAATTCATTTATCGATGAGCCCTCGGCTGATTTATTCATTGCCTGCTACAACGTCACCTCGTCATCCAAACAGCCTGGGTATTTCCATTTGTGAGCTAGGAAGTCTGATAAGAAGCTTATTCACGTGGCTCAGACTTCCAATCATGACTGAAAAAAGAGGTTTTTCTTTATCTTTGAGGATTAGGAATTCCCCACCGAGGGCGAGCCCATGGAAAACGGTCTGAGGGTACCAAGGGTATGGTCTAACCCTTCAATAAAAGCGCGATCAAACCCCGAACTCAGTTTGGAGGAGAGGGTCATTGTTGACTACCTGAAGGAGCGAGGGAAGGAGGTAAAACTTGCCAAATTTGAAGATTTGATGACCCCCCGAGAAGTTGGTCTGAGGGTCGGCTCCCTTACAAAACTATGTGAGTAGTTTTTTTCTCAATTTTTTATTTTTTTCTAAGTGTTTCATCTTTGTCTCTGTACCTTTCTAATATGTCGTCCCCTTTCAGGTCGTCCTTCAAACATATATGATCAACTTTGGGAGATGACTGCTCCAAGTTTGCTGTCTGGCCTGGGTAAGAAAAAAGGCAAAGAGCCTCAACAGGCTCAGAATAAGACAAAGGTCGTGGGGCCATCACATGCTAAGCCGACCGTCGACAGTAATAAAAGGAAAGAGCCACAAGTTCCTGTTGACCCTCGGCCGGATTCTAGGATGAGGGCGAGGGTGGAGGCATCTGAGGGGACCGGCTCCTCTTCCAGTATGGGGGCCTATTGGTCTAAAAATTTGGCATTCTTAAGGGCCGAACCCTTTTCCCTCATAGCCAACCTGAGGGCAGCTAAGGCCTCGATGTTTTCTGCTCCCTCGACCGCGGATTATGACTTCTATCAAAGATGCCCCCGGCTAAGGTCTATGATTACGATCTGCACACTTTGGCCCAGGTACCTCTCTCGACCTTACTCTTTTTGATTTATCAATATTTTATGAACTATTCGCTCGTCCCCTCTTAACATGTGTGTCTTCATGCAGACTGTCTGAGCCTTTACCTCGGCCACCAAGTGGATGGCTAAAAATCAACAAAAGTTCTATGAGGTCGAGAAGGCTATTCAGCATGAGGCCGATCTGAAGATCGAGCTTGAGAATATAAAGGCCGAGTTGGAGAGTGCAAGGACCGAACATTCCAGGGTCCTGGATGAGCTGATGAAGCAGCACGAGACCGACTTAAAGGCAAAGGATTATCTTATCAAAGAAAAGGATGAGGCCTTTATCAATCAAGGGGCACAATTCAAGGTTGATCTTGAAGGGGCAGTGAAGAAAGGCGAGGCCGATGTTGTGGAGGCTTACAAACTCTCAGACGAGTTTCAAGGCTTCGATCTTGAGTACTTGGAGAGGGGGATCAGGACGGCTTGTTGATAGGTCATCCTTAAGTTCGTTGATGTTGTGTCTTCAGTTCGCCCCTCTCTTGAGGCAGTTCAGTTGGATGACCCCCTTATTGTTGAGGCCTTAGCCCATGTGGAGTCCCAAGTACACGTCGAAGGCATCGGCACCTCTAAAGATCTACCTATTTTGGTCGTCGAAGAGACTCCTCTAATTGACATTGAAACCTTGCCTGCAGATACTGCTAAATAGGGTGGTTGTCTGTAGCCCATACCCTTTTCTTGTAAAAGCATTTTTGTACTCTATTTTTGTTGGACACTAAAAGATGACAATTTATAATAGAATCTCTCTTCCTGTCTTCTATGCTTGTCTCTTGTATGACTTGACTCGACTGTTGTGTGTGTTCACCTTATCTTATAAGTCCTCCCTCGTCTTTCTTGAGGTGAATGGGGGGTCGTCCCCACCATTGGCCCTCATTATAGCCGAGGGTGGTTTCCCACTAATATAATGATGTTTTCAATCAAGTCCCCCCTCGTCTTTCTTGAGGGTGAATGAGGGGTCGTCCCCACCATTGACCCTCATTATAGCCGAGGGTGGTTACCACCAATCTAATGATGTTTTCAATTAAGTCCCCCCTCGTCTTTCTTGGGGGTGAATGGGGGGTCGTCCACACCATTGACCCTCATTATAGCCAAGTAACCAATATAATGATGTTTTCAATTAAGTCCCCCCTCGTCTTTCTTGGGGGTGAATGGGGGGTCGTCCCCACCATTGACCCTCATTATAGCCGAAGGTGGTTACCACCAATATAATGATGTTTTCAATCAAGTCCCCCCTCGTCTTTCTTGGGGGTGAATGGGGGGCGTCCCCACCATTGACCCTCATTATAGTCGAGGGTGGTTACCACCAATATAATGATGTTTTCAATCAAGTCCCCCCTCGTCTTTCTTGGGGGTGAATGGGGGGTCGTCCCCACCAATGACCCTCATTATAGACGAGGGTGGTTACCACCAATATAATGATGTTTGCAATTAAGTCCCCCCTCATCTTTCTTGGGGGTGAATGGAGGGTCGTCCCCACCATTGACCCTCATTATAGTCGAGGGTGGTTACCACCAATATAATGATGTTTTCAATTAAGTCCCCCCTCGTCTTTCTTGGGGGTGAATAGGCACCATTGGCCCTTATTATAGCCGAGGGTGGTTACCACCAATATAATGATGTTTTCAATTAAGTCCCTCCTCGTCTTTCTTGGGGGTGATTGGGGGTCGTCCCCACCATTGACCCTCATTATAGCCGAGCGTAGTTACCACTAATCTTAATGATGTTTTTAGTCCCTCTCATCTTTCTTGAGGGTGAATGGGGGGTCGTCCCCATGATTGACCCTCATTATAGTCAAGGGTGGTTACCACCAATATAATGATGTTTTTAATTAGGTCCCCCCTCGTCTTTCTTGGGGGTGAATGGGGGGTCGTCCCCACCATTGACCCTCATTATAGCCGAGGGTGGTTGCCAACAAGGATGTCCCCAGTTCTACTAGAATTAACAAACACAAGATGAGGGACCAATATGACCTTTTCATTATCATTCCAAGTGTTCTTTTGGAGCAACACATTCATTACAACTGTTGTCTGATAGGAGATTACAACATTATTGATAGTATTTCTTCAGATGATCTGCATTCCACGGATTCGAAAAGGGTTCCCCTTCAAGGTTTTCTAGTCAATAGGTTTCGGGGACAACTTCATCAATGACCCTATATGGGCAATGCCATTTTGGATGGAGCTTGTTAGGCTTTTGCTAATCTTTTTTAGGACTAGGTCCCCTACGGCGATTGGATTTTGCTTCACCCTTTGGTTGTAAAACCTGGCGGTCCTTTACTGATAAGCTGTTTGCTTTATCTCAGCATATTCCATACTTTCCTCGATCAAGTCTAAGTCAAGTCTCCTTTCTTCCATAATCCTCCGGGGGTCATACATTTGGACCCTGTGAGTAGGAAACCCAATCTTGGTAGGGATGATGGACTCTGAACCATACGCCAGCATGAACGGGGTTTCTCCAGTAGGAGTCTTTGTCGTCGTCCTGTAGGCCCATAGTACAGTGTATAACTCCTCGACCCATCTTCCTTTTGCCTCCTCGAGCTTCTTCTTGATCTCGTATAGGATTGTCCTAATTGTAACTTCCGTTTTCCCATTAGCCTGAGGTCGGCCCGGGGTAGAGAAGAATTGTTTGATACTCACCCTTTCATAATACTTCTCCAGAGATGTATTCTTGAATTGAGACCCGTTATCTGAGATGCGGGTGTTGGGGAGACCATATCTGTATATAATGTTTTTCCAGATAAACTGGAAGGTCTTCTGCTCGGTGATCGTTACCATCGTCTCCGCCTCCACCCATTTTGAAAAATAGTCAATTGCCACGATCAAGTATCGATAGTTATTAATGGCCCTAGGCAAAGCTCCTACTAGATCGATTCCCCATACTGTGAATGGCCATGGGGATGTGATGGAGGTAAGAGGCTGATGGGGATGGGGAGGGATTGTGGCAAATCTTTGACATTTATCGCATTTTTTTACGTATGCCGTAGTGTCTTTCCCCAGGGTCAGCCACCAGTATCCCTGAGTTACTATCCTCTTTGCTAACGATCTGCCCCCAATGTGGCTTGAGCATGACCCCTCGTGCACATCTTGTAGAATGTGAGGGACCTCAGACGGGTGCACACATCTGAGCAAGGGGAGAAAGAACCCCTTTTTATACAAGGTGTCTCTGATGACAGTGAATTTCGCAGCTCTGTATCTCAACTTCTTCCTCTCTTATTTTGCCTTCGACATCTCCCCCTCTTTAATGTATTTAATTAGAGGGTCCATCCATGAAGCTTCCCTGTCGATGTTTAAGCAAAAGCCAAATGTTTCCTCTGCCTCTTCAATCACTAGCCGAAGAAAAATTTCCACTGGGATCGTGCTCCTGATATCTTTCCTAGTTACCGAGGCCAGCCTTGCAAGCGCATCGGCTCGACCATTATCGAGCCTAGGTATCCTCTTCAATTTCACTTCCCTGAAGCTCTTCAATAATGACTTCACTCTTTCAACATGCTTGGCCATTCTCTCATCCTTAGCCTTGTAGGCTCCCAGTATCTGATTCACTACTAGTCTTGAATCACTATGGGCCAAAATAAAGTCAACACTAAGAGACTTAGCCAAAGAGAGGCCTGCTATCAAGGCCTCATATTCAGACTCGTTGTTGGAGGCTTTGAAGTTGAACCTTAGGTCTAGTAACCATGCTAATAACAAAGCATAGATATGCACTAGACCTTATGTATGCTATGATATGCACTAGACCGATTCGGGTTCTTGTATTGAGCAGAATTTCCCCCCTAACTTAATTTCGATCGCTCTCCTCCGAAAGTTTTCAATTCTCATCATTCTCCCTATCAGTTTGGACTCAAAATTTTCTCGAAATCTATGGTCAACGTAACTTGACTCAATTTCCCGGAACATTTGCATGCTCTAACCTTATTGTACCCTAATCCTAAGAACTCTCATTACTCACACGACTCTCATCTACTATACACAAGAATTCACCCCATACGCGCCGGGGGTGTGACGACCTCACTGTAGCATCTCACTCAACCCCGTAAATGGGGTCCGACAACCAAACGGTGTCGACTTCTTCCACACACGCCTCTAGATATGGCTTTAGCCATTGTCCATTTACTTTGAATGTATTTCCCCCTTTCAAATCGTCTAACTCAACAGCTTTGTGAGGGAAAATATTCTTCGCAACGAACGGGCCAGACCATCATGATCGCAACTTGCCCAGAAAGAGATGAAGCCGAGAGTTATAAAGAAGTACTTTTTATCCGGGAAGAAACTCTTTACATTGAATGATGTTATCGTGAGTGAGTTTCATCCTTTCTTTGGAGATTTTAGCGTTCTCATATGCATCATTGCGTATCTCTTCTAACTCATTTATTTAAAGCTTGTGAGCTTCACCGGCCTTACCCATGGCATAGTTTAACTCCTTAATTGCCCAATACGCCTTGTGCTCTAATTCCATGGGAAGATGGCAAGGTTTTCCATACAAAGTGTAAAAGGGACATTCCGAGCATATTTTTGTATGCGGTACGATAGGCCCATAGCGAATCGTTCAATCTAAGTGACCAATCTTTTCTGGTAGGATTAACGATATTTTTAAGAATGTTCTTGATTTCCCAATTTTCTAGTTCAGCCTGCCCATTCGTTTGTGGGTGATAAGTCGTTCCAACCTTGTGAACGACACCATACTTTCTCATGAGCTTCGTGAATGACCTATTGCACAAGTGCGTGCCATTATCACTAATTATCGTTTTCGGAGCACCGAAGCGGGAAAGTATGTATTCCTGCAAGAACTTAATCACCACTTTGTTATCATTTTTCTTGATAGCTATAGCTTCCACCCATTTAGAAATGTAGTCTACCACGACAAGGATGTATAGGAAACCAAAGGATGGGGGAAAGGGCCCATGGAGTCAATACCCCAATAGTCGAAGATCTCAATAATGAGTATGGGGGTAAGAGGCATCATGTCTCGTCGGGTAATAGCTCCCATCCGTTGGCACCTATTGTAAGATTTAAGCATTGTTCACATCCCGAAATATTGTGGGCCAATAAAGGCCGCATTGTAGAATTTTAGCGACCATTTTTTTTAGTCAAAAAGTGGCCTCCACAAGCTTTCGAATGATAGAATTGGATGACTTAGGGGATCTCATCATCCGGTACGCATCGCCGGACGATTTGGTCGGTGCAATATTTAAACAGTAAGGGATCGTCATAGAAAAACATGCGCGATCAAGTAATAAACCTCTTCTTATCTTGCGGTGTCCAGTCAGGAGGGACGGCTCCCGTGACAAGGTAGTTCACTATATTCGCAAACCAGGGCAAAGAAGAGGTAGCAAAGAGTTTCTCATCCGGAAAGTATTGATCTATGGGTATTGGATCACTAGGTACGTCGGACGAAAGCCGTGATAAGTGGTCGACAATGACATTTTCTACTCATTTCTTATCTTTAATGGAGAGATTAAACTCTTGCAGGAGTAGGATACACCCTATGAGGCGCGGCTTTGCATCTTTCTTCGCAAGTAGGTATTTTAATGCCACGTGGTCGATGAAGCAAGTAATGGGAGGACCGATAAGGTAGTTACAAAATTTGTTAAGGGCAAAGACTACCACTAGTAACTCCTTCTCGATAGTGGAGTAATTGAGTTGTGGTCCGGTAAGAGTTCGGCTAGCGTAGTAGATGACATGAGCCTTATTGTCTTTCCTTTGGCCCAAAATAACCCCTATCGTATAATCGTTGGCATCACACATAAGTTCGAATGGTAAAGACCAATCCGGAACTTACATGATGGGAACGGACACAAGCATGGTTTTTAGTTTTTCAAAAGCGCTTTGGCATGCTTCCGTCCACTCAAATGGGTCGTCCTTCATAAGTAGGTTACTTAAGGGTCTAGCGATGGCGATAAAGTCCTTAATGAGCCTTCGATAAAACTCCGCATGGCCCGAGAAGGAGCACACGTCTTTGAGCAATTTTGGTGGGGGTAGATCGGCTATGACATCTATCTTAGCTCTATCAACTTCTATCCCCTTGGATGAAACTATGTGGCCCAGAACTATTCCCTCGGTGACCATGAAGTGTCATTTCTCCCAATTCAGCACTAAGTTCTTTTCTACACATCGGGCAAGTACCTTTTCTAGTTTTTCAAGACAAAGATCAAAAGAGGTGCTAAAAACGCTGAAATCGTCCATGAACACTTCAAGTCCTCTCTCGACCATGTCGCTAAATAGGCTCAACATGCACATTTGAAAGGTCACGGGTGCATTACACAAGCCAAATGGCATACGTTTGTAGGCAAATGTACCAAAAGGGAAAGTGAAGGTTATTTTCTCCTGGTCAAGTACATCTACCTCAATTTGGTTATATCCGGAATAACCATCAAGGAAGCAATAGTAAGGGTGTCCCGCTACTCTCTCAAGCATCTGATCAATAAATGGTAAGGGGAAATGGTCTTTCCTAGTTCCCGCATTGAGTTTTCAGTAATCAATGTAAACGCGCCACCCGGTGGTGGTGCGTTGGGGGACTAGCTCTCCTTTAGCATTCTCAATCACTGTCATGCCCGACTTCTTCGGGAAAACTTGAATAGGGCTCACCCATTTGCTATCCAAGATTGGGTAGATAATTCCGGCATCCAATAGCTTAATTATTTCGGTCCTCACCACTTCTTTCATATTAGGGTTTAGCCTTCTTTGCATTTCTCTCGAGGGCTTGATATACTCTTCGAGATGGATCTTGTGGGTGCAAATCAAAGGACTTATCCCTTTTAAATCAGTAATGCACTAACCAAAAGCAGTTTGGTGCTTCCTCAGAGTCTTTAGCAATTTACCCTCATGCTCTTCATCTAGGCTAGAGGAGACAACAACAAGAAATGTCTCATCCTCTCTTAGGTATGCATATTTAATATGGGAGGGGAGTTTCTTCTGGTAATTCCTCGAATCTTGAAACTTAACTTACATCTCTCGCATCCTCGTTCGATACTCTCTCAACTCCTCAACCTCCCTCTCGAATGCGGTGTACATCCCCTCACTTCCGTGGCTCGACACTAAACAGGACCCTAAGGCGTCTCCACAATAAGTTTCCTCAAAATAATCCTCTATGATCTCATCTATTAGATTCACCGCGTGAAGATCATCTTCTTCCCCCGTCTGTTGGGCGATATGGAAGATGTTCATTTCTAAAGTCATGTTATCAAAAGTGATTTTCATTTGCCCATTCTGAGTATTGATGATTGCGTTAGCCGTAGCTAAGAACAGGCGACCAAGAATGATGGGAATATGGTTGCTCAAGGTGAAGGAGGGCTCTGTGTCCTAAATGACAAAGTCTACCGGGAAGTAGAAAGTGTCAACTTGGATGATCACGTCCTCAACTATGCCTCGTGGGATCTTCACGATTCGATCCGCTAATTAGAGAGTGACCTTTGTGGGCTTGAGGTCGCCCAAATCAAGTTTCCTATAGATGGCATAAGGGAGAATATTGACACTTGCTCCCAAATCAAGTAAGGCTTTCTCAATTTTATTTTCCCCAATGATGCAGGAAATGGTGGGTGCACCGGGATATTTGAACTTGGGCGGGAGATCATTGAGTAGGATGGAACTCACGTTCTGTGCTCGAAAGACATTTTTCTTTACCTTCATCCTCCTTTTTATCGTCAACAAGTCTTTGACGACTTTTGCATAAGCTGGAATTTGCTTAATCGCATCGAGGAAAGGTAAATTTAGCTTCACTTATTTTAGCACGTCTAGCACTTCATCACGGGGGTTTCCTTTGTGGGAAGGAACCAACCTTTTAGGAAACGGTGCCGCGGTGGGTGGTTTCACTACTACCTCGGTCCCACTAGTGTCCTCTTTATCACTCTCCTTAAAGGGGACATCTTCGGCCTCTTTCGTGCCGGGCGAAATCTCCTTGTCTTTGGTTGTGTCGTGTGTGGGGGGGTGATAAATCAATGACTGTCCCACTACGAAGATTGGTCACAGCTTCACATTGCTCCTGATGTTTTTTCGAGGTAGAGCTAACACTAGTTTGACCTTAGGGCAGTCTTTGGCCCTGGGCAGGAAACTTGCCTTTCTCTTGGATACTCAACGAAGATTGCAATTGTGAGATGCTCGCATTCATGTCGTTCATCATGCGCTCATGCCTAGAATTAGTTACAGTCTGGGTATTAATAAAGTGGTTGATCGTATCCTCAAGACTTCTCCGTGGTGGAGGAGGGGCAACATGTGAATTAGGATTCATCGCAGCATGTTGTTTCCCATAGCTAAAACTAAGGTGGTTTTTCCATGAAGGGTTGTAGGAATTCCCGTGCGGGGCACCGAAATTATCCTTAAAGCCTTCTATACCACTGACTTGCTCTTGAAGCATCACTTTGTAGGCGGGTATAGTCGGGCATTCCTCAGTTGAATGACCCGCCTCATAAATCACACACACCTTCTCAACAGGGTTTGGGATGGATCCAGTTGTTCCTCTTCCACATTCCTCACATAGGTCTCGCAGTCCTTTCTCAAGCATATCGAGTCGACTATCCGCTATAGAATTCTTTTTTACATGAAATAGGTCGGACATCGATGGAGTGGTGGTCACTTGATGATTTTGATTTTGAGCATTAGGGTCAGATGTATCCCAGGATTGGGTAGTCTCGGCGACATACCTCGGGTGAAGCTCGACATCATGGGCGTCTAAGTCAATAAACGGACCACTACCCATGGTCTCAACGAGTTTCTTGGAGTTAATGTTCAGCCCATTATGGATAAAGGAAATGATTTGTGTTTTATCAAAACCATGATGGGGACATGAGGCAAATAACTCATTCAAACGCTCGTAGCATCGTTCGAATGACTCATTTTTTAATTGTCGGAATGTTTGAATTTGAGCCTTGATGGAATTCATTTGATTGGAGGAAAGAACTTCTTGAGAAATTTGGATTGTAGCTCGTTCCATGATGAAATCGAGTTTGGAGGTAAACCATAGCCATGTCTTAGTCTTATCCTTTAACGAGAATGGAAAGAGTTTGACGCGGAGCACATATTTTATGCAAGTTTGATCACTGAGAGTCTCGCACGCCTCCTCAAATTCCATAATGTGGGTCTATGGCTTTTCTGAATCCAGTCCATGGTAAGTGGGAAGTATCTGGATCATCCCATTCCTAAAGCGAAATTATTCCGTATTGTACGGGAGTAAAATGCATCCCGGAGTGACAGTACGCTCGGGATATAAGACGTCTCTCAAAGGGCGATACAGGGCCTCTCCCTCGTCTGCAGCTGCACTACCGTGTTGTGACATCTCTCTCTCTCTCTCAAAGATTTGATACCCTCACTTGGTATACTAGGAGTTCTCTCTGAAGTGTGTCCTAAGAAGGAAAACGGCGTGTTATTTGAGATTGAGTGTGACGGTGTGGGAGGTGGAACCCAGAACTGTGGAGCGTTAGGAGTGTGAGGGCTATCAGGATCGTACTCAACAATTGGGTTTTCGTGAATGTGGGTTGGGGTATTATGGGGAGTTGGAGTGAGTTCGGAATTTTGCATTAACAGCTTATGAGAGATGACGATGAATCTTTTTGTGCTATTTGAATTTTTATATGTTTTTGGATTTTTGGAAATTTTGGGTTAAAGTTTTAGATTGACTCGATATAATCCTAAGTCTACCTAATTCCCCGACAACGGCGCCAAAAACTTGACGCGATTAAGAATGTGTCTCAGAAGTGCGTACTCTCTAGGCTCAAGTGCAAGCCTATCATGTTAGTAATAAACTCAGTAAGTCGGGATCGTATCCATAGGGAAATAGGATAATGGAATTGTGACGACATTGGACAGATGAATGAATCATAACTCTAACTCTAAAGGAAAAGGAAAAGATGATTTGATTTGTCGAATAACTACACTAGATGCAATTATGAAATTATGAGAAAATGAAACTATTCTAAATTACCAAAATTATTGAAAGTGATTGAATTGAGATTTGAACTATATGATGAAGAAAACATGACGGGAATACAATCCCCCAACCCTAGTGTATTGATGGTATAAAACTAATTGTAAATTTGAATGATTAATTAGACCCAGAATTTAGTACTCCCAAGCATTACGTATATGAGGTTCAAGCCCGCACTATACTTAATCAGAGGATGAGTAAATTGGTATTGCAATAGTTACACTCGAATTGTATTCTAAAGCATCCCAGTTACCCGGAAGCAAACGAGATCCAAGATCTACAATTTTTGCGTTCCTACACAATACGATCGTAATCAAATCATTAAATTTAGAGGATTAATTTTATACACATGCAACTATCACATCAGGTTGGGTTCATGTATCCCGACCTTAGAAAATCTAGCCTAACATGCTGAAACTAATGAAAATAATTTTAAAATTGCAGAAAACCATGATTAAACTAAGGAAGAATTGTAAAAAGGTGATTGGACAAAAGAAATTAACTACTAATCTTACCAAAGCACCAAAAGCAGCAATAAAAATTGCTTGTAATCACAGAAATCTGAACAATCTTCAATCTTGGAATTAAATTTGTAATTAGTCTTCAAACTAGGGTTTTTACAGAAAGAATGGAAAATTAGATAAATTCTCCGTACTAAGAATGATAATAAAACGGGTTTAAATACCCTACAAAACTTCAGGAGTTTTAGCTGCACTAGGACTTTCCATTAGAGGAAGATAACAAAATAAAAACTCGACAATCGGACCGGTCCGGTCCTCCCTCGGTTCGGTCTGGCTGGAATTCGGATCGGTTCTTTTGTTTCTTGGGCGGATCGATCCGGTGAGGATCGGTTCATTTGTTTTCTTTCAGCTTTGATCCGTCTTTGGTCTGGGATTCTCTGGAATTTGACATTGCGGACCGGTCCGGACTTCTTTTGACTTTTTCTTCAAACTTTGACTGGTCATAACTTTCACGCCAGGACTCTGATTGAGGTGTCGTTTCTTCCTACGTGCTCATGAACTTAATGTATTCAACTTCTCTTTAGATGCCTCATCTGAATTCCACGTAGAAATTAAAATTTTGCCCTTTTGACTTTTCCTTTTTTTTCTCGATTCTTCCGGTTTCTTTCTTTCTTTATTGACATTAAATACCTGCAAAATTAGTACAAAATACCAAAAACTCGTTGTACTCCTTAGAACAAGTTAGTAGCAAGATTATGAGATAAATTCAAATCGATTACGTTGTTCGATGTGCTAAAAGTAACAAAATTAAAGGAATAAATTGAGAAGAATTTATGCCTAATCAAGGGACCCCTGTTTAAAGAGATATATTCCCTCTTCATTTTCTGCCACTTTTTCTCTAGCGGTGCTTGTCTCAACCTTTTCTGCGGTTGGGTCAACAATTCTTCCTTGCCGTGTATCTGTCTCTTCGAGGCTCTCATCTTCAGCCTCATCATCTTCTCAAGTAAATTCATCCACGAAATCTGCTAATGCTTGCCCCTTAATGGCCACCCTTGGTTGATATAGAATTTCAAACTCTCCCAACTCTATAGCCCAGGCCATTATCCCCCCCCCCCCCCCCAATTTTTCTAGCTTGTGTAAGACTTGTCTGAGAGGAGAGTCAGTGAGGATGACCATTGTATGGGACTGAAAGTATGTCTTCATCTTTCTTGATGCATGGATCAAGGCATAGGGTACCTTCCCCATTCTTGGGTATCTTTGCTCTGCCCCTTGGAGTGCCTTACTATTGAAATACACAAGCTTCTGTACTCCATCCTCCTTTCTCACAATGGCTGCGCTGATGGCTGATTCTGAGATGGCTAGGTACACATGTAGCCGTTCGCCTTGCACTGGTCGTGATAAAAGCAAGGGAGACCCTGAGTATGACTTTAGCTCCTTGAAAGCCTAATCACAATCTTCGCTCCATTCAAAGGCCTTTCTGAGAATTTTAAAGAACTCTAAGCACTTGTCTGTGACTCTGGACACGAACCTATTCAAAGCAGCCACTCGCCCTGTGAGCCTTTGAACGTCTTTAATGGTCTTGGGGTCTTCATTTCTATAAGGGCCTTTATCTTTTTAGGATTGGCCTCGATGCCTCTTTGGTTGACAATGAACCCCAAGAACTTCCCTGCTCCTACCCCGAAGACACATTTGGTCGGGTTAAGCTTCATTCGGTACTTTTCTATTGTGTTAAAGGTCCTCTCGAGGTCGGCCACATGATCCTCGGCCTTTAAACTCTTGGTCAGCATGTCATCTACATAAACCTCCATAGACTTCCTAATTTGGTCTTCAAACATTTTATTCATAAGGCGCTAATATCTTGCCCCCGCATTTTTTAGGCCAAAGGGCATGACCCTATAACAATATGTCCCATTATCGGTAATGAAATCTATTTTTTTTAGTCCTCAGGGTTCATGAAGATTTGGTTGTACCCTGAATAGGCATTTTTTTTAGTCCTTAGGGTTCATTTTTAGGCCATTTTTTTAGCTCATAGCCTACGGTAGTGTCTACCATTTGATCAATGCGGGGAAGAGGGAAGCTGTCTTTAAGACAATGTTTGTTGAGGTCTGTGAATTCTACGCACATCCTCTATTCTCCGTTGGATTTTGGGACTATGACTGCATTATACATCCATTCGGGATAGATAACCTCTCTGATAAACTCAGCATCTTCTAGCTTCTTGACCTCCTCCCTTATAACCTCATACTTTTCTCGAGAATAAATTCTCCTCTTCTACTTGACCGTCTTTGCACCCTCTGCCACATTGAGCTTGTGGCACATGATTTTGGGGTCGATCCCCAGCATATCTGCATGACTCCATGCAAAGACGTTATGTCTTCTCCTTAACAGCTTGACGAGGTCTTCTTTGATGTCTTTCTTTAGAGCTTTAACTACTTCGATGATTTTTTCCGTCTCATCCTCATTGAGGATGATGGATTCTACCTCTTCCGTGACTTCTCCTTTCTTTAGTTTTTTCTCATCCCTGGGGTCGAGGGTATTAATATTATAAGTAGATGTTGGCTTCTTGTGCGCCTCTCTTTCTTCAAAGGAGTTGAAGTAACATTCCTGTGCCGTCGTCTGGTCTCCCTGAACTTCCCCTACCCCGTAAGGGGTCGAGAATTTTAACATCTGGTGAACAGTGGATGGCACGACCACAAATTCCTTGAGGGCCACTCGCCCCAGTATAATGTTGTAAGCTGAGAAGAATTGTTCATCCATCACGAAAAATTTGGCCTTCTTAGTTAGCCATCTCGTCCACTCGTTCCCCATTCTAACATCATCCTCATACACTCCTAGGGGATGAACCTTTTCCCCACTAAACCCAATCAATGGGTGATGGTATGGGATGAGCCTAGCACGTTTAAGGCCTAAGGCTTTGAAGCACGACCAGAACATCACATCTGCAGAACTACCCCCATCTACCAAGATCCTTGGCACCTTACATCCATGCACCCTGGTAGTGATGATGAGAGGGTCATCATGCGAGGCTAATAGGCCCTTGAAGTCCATTCTTGAGAAACCCACTATCAGAGTATCCATATCAACTTTCTTCCTCTTTTCTGACTTTTCTTCAATAGAGGTTGAATGCAGAACTTTTGTCACTGCCTTGGCTTCAGCTACATGGGCCTTCCTGTCTGTGACCTCTGACCCTCCTCCTGTTAGTCCCCCGAAGATCATCCCAACGCCGAGCGAGATCATGTTAAGTCTTTTGATAGAGTCGTGGTCATCTCTCGATGGGAGATCAGGGTCGTCCTCATTATCTGAAGGGTCATCTTTTCTGTTTGGAGGATCTTCTCTGCACGTATCACCCCTCTTCTTCCAGGGGTCATCCCCTCGGCCCCTTTTAAAGGCACTCTTGTCAACGTACTTCCTTAACATCCATTTTTTAGCATTTTTTCAATTTCATCTTTCAGGGCAAAACACTTGTCGATCACATGGCCATGGTATTGGTAAAACTCACACCACAAGTTTTTGTTCCTCTTGTGAGGGGTTGCCCTCAACTTCTTAGGCCACTTCAAGGATCGATCACTCTTTATCTCATTCAGAATGTGCTCGCAACTGACCGTCACAGGGGTATAGTCGGCAAATTTGTCATCTGCCAGCCTCTTCTTCCCCTCTTTGTTCCTTTTCTGGTACTTACCCCCACTGGTACCTCATTTTTCATCTTCGTATTGTGCGGCCATCGCCTCTTCGGCCTTCATCACCTTTCCTGCTATCGACAGCAATTCATCCATTGTCCTTGGAGGGTCTTCGACAAGCTTCTATAAAATCTTCCCCTTCTGGGCCCCCCCAATGATAGCTGTCATGGCTCTGCTTTCCTCATAATCCTCGACCTCTAACTTTTCCTTGTTAAATCTGGCTATGTAGTCTTTTAGGCTCTCATTCTTCACTTGTTTAACATAGAGCAGGTGTGTTGTCTTCTTCTGTGGCCTCACTCCAAAGCAAAAGTTATGGATAAATCGGTCTGCTAACTGCTTAAAGCTTTCGATGGAGTTCTTCAGAAGAGACATATACCAGACGTGTGCAACCCCAGTCAGAGTGCCAGAGAAGGCACGACACCTCATCTCATCTGAGGTAAAGTATATATTTGTCGCTGATTGGTACATCTCAATATAATAGATAGGGTTGTTACTCCCGTCATACCGTGGGGTGACCACAAGTGGCTCGAACTTTGATGGCGTTGGGAAGTTGACAATCTTTGCCACAAAGGGTGAGCTTATGGAGTATCCTCTCTGAAGAGGGTCCCAACTCTTCAGAATATCACCAATCTTATCCTCTAGCCTTTGGATCGAGTCATTCCAGGGTCTCGTAGGGTCGGCTTGGCCGATATTGTCCCCTGTCGCGCTCTTTGAGGTGGATAGAGGGTTATGTTATGGTAGGCATGTGTCGGCTGTTTACTTCCCCTTGACCGTCGTCCCATCCATGGGTCCGCCCCCGTAGGGTCGACCATCTGTTGCCTCCCTTTTGGATATCATAACACTCCTTAATCTGGACAATTTTTCTCACAGGTCATTCACTGAGCCTAGCGTCTCAAAGGCCGACCCTTCCTCAAACGATCGAAAGCAGAGCCTCTCGGGCGATCATCGAGATTTTGACTTCCACACTTTTCTCTGCTCTCCTGTATGGGTCTCATAGTATTATTGGAGACCTCATACGGCTCCCAGCACTCTATGGGGGCCTCCTCCTCCTCCAGATAATCATACATGTCCTCAGGGAAAGGGTTTCCTTGCCTCCCCAGGCGTAGACGTCGGGGATCAGCAACATCCCTCCGCCGTTGTGGAGGTGGCAGGTCCTTGCGTGGTGCTTGGGGTGGTCCCCTGGCCTCGTGCTACCCTGGAGCTGATGCCGGAGTAATCATCTCCGGTGGCCTTAGTATGTTTTGGCTAAGGGCTGTAAATTGCTCCTACATAATTCGTCGGCTTGCTGCCAGAGACTTTAAGGCGGCTGCCACATCAGACATTTCAGAATGAGGTGGTGGCTAACTGGAACTGGGTCCCATTCCACTATCCAGTGGAGGAAGTGGTGGTGGTGGCATCTCCGGTGCCATGTGTTTGAGCTATAAAAATTTGAATGATCTTTAAGGAGAATCATGTATGGACATAATATTTGTTGTATTTTATATATTGTTGATGTCTTTTATTCTACCCAGTAAGTGTTCTGGTGTGTAGAGTACGACTTACACACAGAGGATCAGATCACCAGTTCTTGTGGAATATAAGTTTTACCGTTCACAGTCTTAGATGGAAATAGACACACCATCAGTAGGACTGTAGCACAATATTTTAGTAGGTCTATCTTGATTATAGGAAACTGTATATTTTTAACTTATTGTGCTAGTACACTTTATGTGTATTGAACAGAACAAATTTGAGATCATTATTTTTATACTGATTTTATAAGACAATGTACACCTCGTTATTATTAGGTTTACTTAAGGCTCTTAATCCGGATATGATTGATGGACACAAGCACTAGTTATTTATTACTTTGACTTATCAAGTGAGATTCATTATTGGATTAATAATCTTGATAAATTGGGTAATTGTGATTAATGTACGGTGAAAGTCTTTTATGGATGGAATCCACATCTCAGTATAAAGACTGGTGATACCCCCTTGAGATACTTATGAGTTTTGTATGTGTCAAACCCCACAGGGAGATTATGTTAATCCAACACTACAAATAAGTTAAGTTGGACCGCTCAAGGACTTAAAGAAGTCAATCAAATAAATTATCAGTAATTTATTTTATTAACAGGTATCTGTAACCTTAGCGTGGGGAGAATTAAGTAATTAATAATGAGGAGCTCGAAATAATTTTGAGTTAAGGAGTGGAGTTGCAATTATAATGATTTAGTGATAATTATTATAATTTAGGGACTGAGATTAGGATCCAGGAAGGATTAGGTTTTCTCAGGTCTATTAGGATCCATATCCTTATCTCTCCTTAGGGTCCCTACTGTAGTCTATATATATGCACCTAAGTCTCATTCTTTCTTAACCTAGACGTCACTTTTGGATACTCGAAATACCCGAGTTCATACTTATGTGAAAGAGAGACAACAGAGAAGAAAGAGGAGACAAGGAGGTGGTCACGAAATAGGATCCCACCCTCTACTCATGGATGTCCATATCGAAAATACAGTAGAAGATCGTGAGGTGAATCGAGCCATCACATATTTTGTTCATGGTAAAACGAGATCAAATCAAAGAGATCTCGTAGGTAAATCCTAAATCTACCTTGTAGGATTTCACGTACGTGTAATTTTTTTGGAGTTCGATCTAGATGCTCTTTTCGGCTCCAATAATTGGTATTAGAGCCCTGTTGATACCGCGTATTGGTTGAATTCATCCATGTTGTCCAATTAAGACAATCGTATATGTGCATGGATGTTGGGTAGAATGAAGATCTGTACTAACTTTTGTTTTGCAGTGATCTAATCCCACTATTATGGTCTCGTATTTATGGGTTTGCTTTTATGTGATTGGATCCCACAATGGTTTATTTGTAGTTATTTTTTTATCATGGGTTAATTTAATATTGATGTAAAATGTGAAATCCTTCATGGAGGCATAGAATATCTGTAATTTGTTACTGTTTTTTAATCATAATTGTCAATGGAGGAGTGTGACGAAAGATCGGTGATCGGAGGCAGTTTTTAGCACAGAGATCAGTTTCGACAGTGATTGGAACCCTGTGTCGTCCCAGCGTAGTGGAAACATGAAGTGTTTTCGTTCAAGGATGACTGTTGGGTTTAAGGATGACTGTTGAGTTCAAGGTTGATCGTTGAATTCAAGGATGACTCTTGAGAACTCCAATCTACAACAGACTTATATGTTAATAGTTCCCTTAGAATTATGGACAACATGAAATATCGACCCGACTTAAATCAAGTAAATGTTAAATGTGAATAATTCATAATTATTTTGAATTATGGAAATTAATATGTGTGGTTAGAGAATTAAAAAAAATGAGTATTTTTTTAACGATCAAGGGTATCTGAACTTTTTTATTTATCATACATGTGCTTGATATATTAAAATAGGGATATCTCGGTATTTTTGAAAATATATCAAATGTCCTAGATTTTTCAAATTAATTAAGAATTGGACACATTTCTTTTAACCCTCATAATTTTTTTTTAAATTACTAAGTGGGAGAGGGAATTTTTCAAGATAAAATCCCATGGTCTCCATCAACAATTTATAGACTTTCAATAATGTGTAGGTGCTCCAACGAGGAATGCAAATTATTATGGTAGTCGGTATAAATTTCCTTAAGGGTAATTTTGGATTCATTATTCACATAGGCGGCCCCCAAAGGTGGAGTCTATGTGATATGAGATAATCTAAACTTAGTTGTTGGTATACATTTAAACATAAAATAATGGTAGGTTCTCCAAATAGGAATGCTATGATTTTGTGGGACCAAAGTCTCGGCTATTTAAGTTAAGTTTTATGCCCTATAATGATTTATTTTATTATTTCATTCTCAGTATTAAGATGAGAAGCTATTTCAATCCACTTGTTGTCATTCTCAAAGAAAAAAAATTAACTGAACCTAATTACATTGGCTGGAAAAGGAATTTGGATATCTTGTTGACTGCTGAAGGATACAAGTTTATGCTCTATGAGATCTGTCCTGAGAAACTTGGTGAGGGGGCAACCGAAAAGGAAACCCAGGATTACCAAAAATGGATCAAGGCTGATGAGATGGCGCAGTGTTACATTTTGGCATCTATGTCAAATGTTGATCAACATCAGCATCAATCGATGGACACTGCCTATGACATGATGCTGAACCTCAAAGATATATTTGGGGATTAGAATCGTGCTGCAAGGAAAGTTGCCATGAAAGAACTTATGAACAGAAATATGACTGACGGAACCCCGGTGTGGGAACATGTTTTAAGAATGATGTCTCTTTTTAATGAGCTTAAAATTCTTGGAGCGAAAATCGATGGGGAAACCCAGGTCGATATTGTTCTCCAGTTGCTGCCTGAGTCCTTTAAGCAGTTCCGCCTAAATTACTGCATGAATAAACTTTCTTACTCTTTGGCGAAACTACTTAAAGAACTACAAGCAGTTGAGGGTCTCATCAAGAAGTCGGTAAGTGCTTTTATTGCTGAGAGAGGTTCTCCTTTTAAGCATATGGATAAGAATAGAAAGAAGAAGAAGGCTCATAAATAAGTTATGGTCCCTCAAGCAGCTCGTGGGTCTCAGGGAGGTGTGAAAAAGCTTAAGGGCAAGTGTTTCCACTGTAAGCAGTCAGGACACTGGAAGAACAATTGTTCGATTTTCCGCAGTAAACAGAACAACGCAAGTAAATTCCATTAATTAGTAGTAGAATCATGTTTTGTGGTTCGTACTACAGGTACCTGGTGTGTAGATACGAGAGCCACTAATCATGTATACAATTCTTTGTGGGAGTTCTAGGAAACCAGGGGACTAAGTGATGGAGAGATTTATCTGACTCTGGGAGATGCTACGAGAGTAGCGGTAGTTGATGTGGGAGACGTTCATTTAAGCTTTAATAATGATATGAGTTTGTTTTTAAAAGATTGTCTTTATGCACCTTCCATTAGAAGGAATTTAATTTTAGTTTATTGTTTAGCCTTTTATGAATATTTAATTTTTTTTAATATACTCGTGATTATTAAGACAAATAAATCTTTTATTTGTTCTGGTACATTAGTTGATAAGCTTTATATTTTCAATCCTATCTCTCCCACACAACATATTAATATTTTGTATAATTCAATTAGACCAAATTTAAAGAGAAAGGAACCCTCCTCAATGACTCAAACATATCTTTGGCACTTACGCCTAGGTCATATTAATATAAAAATAATTCATAGACTGGTCGCAAGTGGGCAATTGATCTCACTATAAGTGTAGGTACTTCCAGTTTGTGAATCTTGTTTAGAAGGTAAAATGACCAAAAGGCCTTTCTCGGCCAAGGGCTATAGAGCCAAAGAACTATTGGAATTGGTTCATTCTGATCTATGTGGTTCGATGACAACCCGATCAAGAGGGGGATTTGAGTATTTTATGACTTTCATAAATGATTACTCAAGATATGGGTACGTTTACCTAATGCACCATAAGTTCGAAGCCTTTGAGAAATTCAAAGTGTACAGGGAAGAAGTGGAGAAGCATCAAGGTAAAAGTATCAAGACATTATGATCTGATTGTGGTGGTGAGTAACTCTTAGGGGAGTTTAGGAAGTATCTAGAAGATCAAGGGATCATATCCCAATTATCTGCACCTGGTATGCCCCAGCAAAATGGTGTAGTAGAAATGAGGAATATGACTCTTTTGGATATGATTAGGTCCATGTTGAGTTATACAGATCTCCCAAACTTCCATGATTTAGAAATGACCACTTATTTAATGAACTTGGTACCTTCAAAGGTGGTCTCTACTACACCCAAGGAATTATGGATTGGGCGCAAGCCAAATATGAAACATATTCGGATCTGGGGTAGTCCAGCACATGTGCTAAAAATAGATCGTAGTAAGTTGGAATCAATATCAAAAGTTTGTTTTGTTGTAGGATATCCTAAGGAAACCAAGGTTTTTTTTATTTTATGATCCTAAGGATCAGAAGGTCATCGTTAGCACCAATGCTCGATTCTTGAAAGAGGATTATATGATGGATCATAAACTCGGAAGCAAAGTTGTTCTTGAAGAATTGTGAGTGAACCAACAAGATTCTTAACACCACCAATACAGGATGAAATAACACTAGTACACCAGTACAGGGACTACCTGGTCATAGTGGGAGGGTTGTACGCCAACCTGAACGATTTATGTTCTTGGTACAGTCTTATGAAAAGGTCCCTGATGAACTCGAAGTCGATCCCTGTAACTACAATGAGACTATCCAAGATAAAGATGCAGAATTTTAACTTAAATCTATGAATTCTGAGATGGAATCTATGTATTCTAATCAGGTCTGGAATCTTGTAGATCCACCCAAAGGGACAAATCTATAAGAAGAAAATATGGGTGGACGAGAAGGTTGAGAACTTTAAGGCACGACTTGTTGTGAAAGGATTTACTCAGAAAGAGGGCGTCGATTATGATGAAACTTTCTCGTTGGTAGCTATAATGAAGTCAATCCTAATTCTCTTATCCATCGCAGCTCATTTCGATTATAAATTTTGGCAAATGGATGTCAAGACTGCATTTCTCAATGGGAATCTTGACAAATGTATCTATAGGTGCAGCTATATGGTTTTATTGCCCAAGGTTAAGAGACTAAATTATGTAAGCTTAAGAAGTCCATTTATGGACTTAAGCAAACATCTAGAACTTGGAAATTTTGTTTTGATCAGGCAATTAAATCTTTTGGCTTTGATCAATGTCCAGGTGAGTCTTGTGTGTACAAGAAATGCAACAAAAATGTAGTGGCATTTTTAATATTATATGTAACTGAAATTCTTCTCATTAAAAATGATATTGGAGAGTTATCTTCAGTTAAAGCGTAGTTGTCCAGCCAATTCGATATAAAAAACTTAGGAGAAGTTAGTTACATCCTTGGGATCAAGCTTATACATAATCACACGAAAAGGATGTTGGGTTTATCACAAGCAACTTATATCTATTCCATTCTTGCCTGATTTAGCATGAAAGATTCCAAGAAAGGGTTCCCCCCTTTTAGAAATGGAATCTCTCTCTCTAAGGATCAGTGTCCTAAGACACCTGGTGAGATAGAGAAGATGAGAGGCATCCCTTATGTGTTGTTTTTTTGTAGTTCGATCTATACGCGATTTCAATAGTCCCTTGGACTTCCACTCTAACAAGATCCTCACTTGCCTTTTGAACTGCATTGATCTTTGTTAAAATTTTTAGCTATGTTGCGTTAATCTACTCCTTGAGGTGCTCGACTTGAACGATCTCCTCCAAATGTTTCTTGAATATCTTGTAATATTTTGTAAGGTGCTCGTGATTGTGGTAATAAGTGCACCTAAGGTTGGCGTTCCTATCATTATGGTCGTTGGACATCTCAAGAGGCCTCTTGAAGTAGGCACTGTCTTTGATTTACGGGATAAGATTATAGATGGGCTCTTTAAAGATTGTCTCCAATGCCTTGTAACTGTTCTCATTAGCCTCAAATCTAGGCCGACCTATAGGATCTTCATTCCCGATTCCTTTCTTGGCCAAAAAGGGTTGGTTCCCCCTTTGGGGACATTCTTAGGCTCACTCCTCTTCTAGTTGAATGGAGCCTCTGTGTTAATGAGTTCATCCTTCACCTTGACGTGTTTTTTAATAAGGGACATAAGGTCATCCCTGGTAGAGGGTGATTTATTCGTCAAAGACTGATAGAGATCATTCGATCTCTCTAAGTCGAACTTGAATGGAGATATTGCTAGCTTATCGTTGCAATCTTCAATCTCGTTGTGTAACTCCGAGTATCTTTGCGCATACTTTTTGAGGGACTCTCTATTATTTTTTTAAGGGAGATCAACGAATCAACCTCCATGATTACTTTGCTGCTAGTGATAAATCGGGCCACAAACTGCTCGGCCAGATCTTTGAAAGAAGAGACCGATATGGGGGGTAATTTATCAAACCACTTTAGAATGATATCCCCTAGGGTGTATGGGAACACCTTGCACATTAGGGTGTCAGGATGATTTTATAGAGACAAGGTCTGTTAGTAGTGCCTAATGTGATTGGCGAGATCTGCATTCCTGTTATATATTGTAACATTTGGCATGGAGAACTTCTTGGGTGGTTCGAAGGATTTTATTTTCACAATAAAGGGGGGTGAAGAACTATGCCCTAATGCTTTTTTAGATAGATCCTTAGAAGTCTAAGCCATATTTGGGTTCAATCTTCCTTCCAACTCTTTCTGAATGAACCCTTTAAATTCGTCACTTCTTACCTTGTTTGGTGGTGCCTCTGGACGAGCAAGTTTGTTACTTTGCATTGATTCACTAGGCTGAACTTGATGGTGATTGTGGTTGATATAACTTCTCCTAAGAGAACAATTGTCATGCCGTTGGTTGCTGTGTATTATGCGAGGGCTTTTTAAACGAGAGGTCCCCCCGATTTGGTAAGGGCCATTATTCCTTAGAAAGAGGGATATTCTCTAACGACGTTCCTAGGTCCGTGAATCAGACCTATGATCTACCAGTTGCTAGCTTAATTGTCTCGTCAAACGAGCAATTTTCTGATCAAGATATTCCTATCTTTCTTCATAAACACTTACCAAACGGGAAATAACTCTTCGTTCTAGTTACTCAACTAACGGTGTGCGATATCAGCAGCTGATCTCCAAGGGGAATGTCCTATAGACCTAGAATCTTATGGAAATGAAGGGAGCATAACAGAAGTGTGGTCCCTCCTAATGACATGTATCTCGGACTGGACGCGACTCCTCACACGCGCGCAATGAGACTGATTGGCACTCATGATTAATGTTGGGCTAAATTACTTTGATAAAGGTGCGGATTCGAATTTCTCACATACAACACCAAATTGTAGGGGATATTGAACCACAATAAAAGCAATAAGTAGAGATTGACCCCTAAATAATTATAAATGCAAGAAAGAACAAATAATACAAGATGTACGTGGTAAAGTAGAGAGGTCTGCCTACGTCCATGAGGAAGGGAGGAGACCAGTGTATTCCTTAGGAAGAACGATGTCAATTGGAGTGCTAAGGTTGCTAGCTGGGAGTCCAAGTCACCACGCGTATGTTACAATTAATTCTCAAATTGGGCGAGGTCACCCTTATTTATACTACCTAGTGTTCTCCTAGTTTAAGTATCTTTATGTTTATCATATACACTAGTCCTAAAGCCCTATGATAAGTGGTCTTATAACTCGCCAACGTGATCTTCAAAGATTTGTACCTATCTCTCTATAAGTTCATGATATTCCCAAAGAAGTCACGTGGCATCCACGTGACATAAATTCGTCTAGTCTACCTTCAAGGATTTATTTAGTTTTTTTTTATATTTAAATAAGTTTTCAAGGTCGAGATATTATATAGATCGCGACCTAATTTAATTCTTGCCCTAAAATTTTCTTTTGTAAATATACGAGTCGAGGAAGTGAATCACGTCGTGACCTAATTAAGTTGGTGTCTGGGCTCGACATTGACGAAGTTGGAGGACATTGGTGGAGCTAATGAGATTTGAGGTTAAGGTGAAAGTGAGCCGTGTTTAAAAAGGGCGATATAAATATCTAAGAGGAGTTTTTAGAGAGAGAGAGAGAGAGAGAGAGAGAGAGAGAGAGAGAGAGAGATGTGGTGATCTATTAGGATGGAATATGTTATGTTTTGGGATGGAAGAATTGGGTTTTAATCAATGACCACTTGTCACTGAAGGCCCAAGTACAATATATGAGGTATTTTAATGGCGATCATTTAATGTGTTTGCATTTTGTAGAAATGGAAAATGGGGAGTGCAATGGGTAAGAAGGGCATTTGGTTATAGCGTGTGTTTGATTTTGTTTTATTTTTGATAGATGGTGCGTGTGTTCGGATATCATTTTAGTTGAAGTTCGTGTATTGATTTTGATCAAGTATTGTCCTTTTATTCTCGATGGCTTATGCTAATGGTCATTTTGGTCCATTCAAAGTCTTGAAACAACATTAATGGTATTTTTACAACGCTAAACCCAAAATAATATAGTTGTAATTTTAGGGGACGCTTTTTTTATTTTTTTAGATGAGGAGGTGATCCGTAAATCCAAAATAATATAGTGGGCTAGTGTAACTCATTCAATTAAAAACAGTTTTTTTACGTGCAACACCCTCTTTGATGATCGATTTTAAGTTACATCTGTTTTCTTAAAAATAGTTTGTGATACACTCCCATTCAAGGTTCCAACGACAGTTTACAATGATTTTTGTGACAATATGCTGGCTTTTGTCACACTATTGGTCGGCTATTACAAATTATTTAAAATGAGGGTGTAACTCAAAAAATTAGGGGTGTTCGCGGTCCGGTTGGGTTTTAACATTTTTTTTGGACCGGACCGACTTGGTCGGTCCTTTAAAAAAATGGACCAAGACCGGACCGATAATGTCGGTTAACCGACCCTAGTCGGTTCGGTTTTTTAAAGGGCCGGTCCGGTCTAATCCGTCGGTCCTCACATTAATGAATTACATCATTTATAATATACAAATATTCCCGAGTCTATTTTTTCCAAACATTAAAAACTAAAAAATATTAAAATTTGCAATTAAAACAAACCTACTATTAAATTAAACTATAATTTAAACTAATCAAATATTAAAGTATATACTTTTATTATTTATTTATCTTATATATTACATATATATATGTAAAAATATATTATTTTATATAGTGTCGGTCCGGGTCGGTCCTAACAGGGTTTTTAAAATTGTAAATCGTGGACCGGACCGACTAGGTCGGTCCGTCCAAAAAATTAACCGATACCGAACCGATTATGAAAAAAGACCGAAAAAATAGGATCGATTTGGCTCGGTTCGGTTCGGTCCATCGGTCCAGTCGATTTTTTGAACACCCGTACAAAAAATGTTCATAAAACCCGGCTTAAGTCAAAATAACGAAATTCAATAGCCATCCCAAACGACGACGTTGGAAAGGGTTTAGTTTAGAGTTTGTAGCGTGGCAACGAATACTTGTCCCCTCCAATTTGAATTGTTTAGAAGCGCGCTGTCCCTGGGAGAAGCAGATCTTTGGTCGTTGAATCATATTTTCAGTGATAATCGAAATGAGCTCACCGATCAACTATGCAGTCGACGATAAGGACCTCGACGACGCCGCACTCTGGGCCGTGATAGACTCCGCCGCGGCAGCCTCTCTCTCCTCCAAGTCCCGCTCACTAAAACATCCCAATCATATTCAATCTCCATCCCCCAAACTATTTTCAAGTCCTTCACCGCCAAATAAGTTTCTCAAAAACCCTAGGAACCATCACTCCTCCTCAGACGACGGAGAGGTTTTGATTGGGCCTTTGACTCATCATCGCCCCCACAAAATGACCAGATCTTGCGTTTCCGACTTGACTGAAACGAGTCCCATGGCTGTGGTGAAGCACGTGCCTCGAACGCCCACTACGCCATCGTATTGTTCTCCTCCTGCTTCGGAATGTTCGCCGTTGAGTTGTGGACAGTGTCAGGGGAAAGAGAGCACGAGGCATAGTTTGTCTGGTCGATTTCCTACTGTTTCATTGTTTAAGGAGTACCAAAATGCTGCTATGGCGGTAATACGTTTCCCCTTTTTTAGTTGTGTATGATGTATCTATTATACTGCTTACGTGAAATTGGCTTTATATATTTTCAAAACTAATTTATTAGCACTGCATATTTTCTGAAACTCTATCATGCCATCATATTGCTCAATCTTTGTTTTATTGATTTGGAGTGTTACATTTTGAATAATGTGCCGCACCATTTCTGTCCTATTAAGAGTAACATGAATTTGTGTAAGATATGGAAAAGATCATGTTGATGCTCAAATAAAAAAAAGGAACGAAATTACCCAATGTCAAAATCCAACAACAGAAAAGAGTCGAGAACTAGGTCACGAACTAGGCCCCATCACCTTTTGATAAAACAATGCAGAATGAAAAGAATTTTAGTCTCAGAAAACTATGCACAGTAGTGATTTGGTATGCTATCACCCATTCGATGTATTGCTCAGAATCATCATATTAATTTTGGGCAAAATAAATTCACGGAAGAGAAAAAATTTCTGGAAAAGAGAAACTATCTTAGAGAGAGAACGAATGTTTTCAAGTGCTATAAAACCAAAGTTGAAGTTTTGTATATATAGCAAGCTGAACGTTGAGGGAGCTAAGAATAGTGGGTTGATAATGGGCATATTTGTGGTCAGCTTAGTGGGAGATAGTGGACATTAGTGGGCAGACAAAGTGAAGTGCAAAAGCATTTAGGAGACAAAGTCCCTTAAAGCCACGTTTTCTCACTGCATTCCTTTTCAACTTTCAAAAGTTTACACATGTTCCAACAATCCTTCACTTGTAAAATTTTGAAAATATTTTCATCGAGCAAAAAGATGATTTGAATATATTAGAGTAACCATAGTTTTGAGCTCTATCTCTGACAACATCTCATACACAACACAACCCTACACAGGTGTAGTTCTAAAGCCAGCACGTTATAGCAACGATTCTCAACTTTTGCAATAGCCGTGGTACGAATGCAGTAGATAAGAACGATTGGTATCGCTCTCTCTCATAATGGGATATCTAACAACTGCCTCCTCACTAGCTGTAGCTAGCATTATCATCTCCGACTCCAGCTTGAATTGAGCCAAAGTGATATGTTTTTTAAACTTCAATGAAAATGCACCACCAGTGATGCTAAATATGTATCCACTACTAGCCTTGGAGTCATTAGATAGGTTGTTCCAATCAACATCATTAAATCCTTCAAGGACAGTGAGATGCTTTTGATTGTGTAATCCGAGGTTCATCGTCCTTTTAAGGTACCACATGACCCTCTCAATAGCATGCCAATACTCCATACTAGGTCTACTGGTAAATCTATATAGTACTTCCACATCATAAGCTAAGTCAGATCTAGTGCAATCTATAACATAATGTAGGCTGCCAACGATGCTTGCATGCTCAGTTTGGTTAACACTGTCACCCGTTTTCTTGAACAACTTTACACTAGGATCAAATGGAGTAATAGAAGGTTTACAATGAAGTAATTATATTTCTTTAGAATTTTCTCAATATAATGAGATTGGTCTAAAGAAAGTCCCTTTTCAGACCTGGTAATTTTAATTCTCAATATTACACTAGCTTTATCCAAATCCTTTATATCAAAGTTGGCACACAATAAATATTTAACATTATCTACGACATGAATATTAGGTCCAAATATAAGCAAGTCATCCACATAAAGAAATATGATAGTGCAAATGTTATTTTCATATTCATAATAAATGTATATGTCACTTTAATTAATTTTGAACTCATTAGAGATGACTAAGATATTAAATTTATCATGCCATTGTTTAGGTGTTTATTTTAGTCCGTAAAGAGATTTATCCAATTTACACACTTTATTTTCTTGACCGTGTATAATAAAACCTTCAGATTGGTCCATATAAATCTCTTCTTCTAATTATCCATTAAAAATGCAGTTTTAACATTCATTTGGTGTACAATTAAATCATTTAAAGTAGCTAATGCAATTAGTACACATATAGATGTAAATTTAGTCACATATGAAAATGTATAAAGAAAGTCCACGGTTTCACATTGTCTAAAACCTTTGGTAATAAGACGTGCCTTATATTTTTCAACAAAACCATCAGGTTTTTATTTCTTTTTAAGAATCCATTTGCAATCAGTTGTTTTAAACCCAAGTGGAAGATCCACTAAATGTTAAGTTTAACTAGTTTCTAAAGATTCCATTTTATCATTAATAGTCTTTTGTCATAAATCTACATCTAATGAAGACAAAGTTTTTTGAAGGATATTAGGGTCCTCTAAAGTGTAAGTGTAAAAGTCGGGACTTCAACATGCGCTCTTTTACTTTTCTTGGTTCTAAAATAGATTCATTAGGTTATGAATTTTTACGAATAAATACGCTAGTGGATGTCGAACCCAAGGTTATAAAAGGCGCGAGGCGTGGAGGTCAAGCCTGAAGCCTTAGGAGCTTAGGCGTGCCTAGGCAAATCCTAGACGTAAAAAGACGTTCCTAAACGTAGAAAGGCGTTTTCCCTTTTTTAATATTTTTAATTATACTAAGGTTAGAAAAATAATAAACTAATACATACCGTGAAATTTGAAAATATATCCGTATATTTGGTAAGCCCTTTCCCAAGTGCACGCTCCATAAGTTCCTATAACCCTAATACATGCAATCAAAATTCAAAATAAGTTAGTAAACAATATATTTCAAATATAATGTAAATGCAATTAACTATAATATAATATATTTCAATATAATATAATACAGATATAATATAATATAACATAAGATAGTAAACATTATATATCAATTATAATATATTTCAAATATAACAACAACAAAAAAACATAAGCAGAACTAAAAAAATAAGTAGAAACATCATCCCCTCTAACAGAATAAGGAAAAAAACCTAAGTAGTTACAAAAAAACTATAACAGAATAAGGGAAAAAAAACCATAAGCGGAAACACTTATAAGAAGAAACATCATGAACTAGAATCAATACTATACCAATTTGGTTGGGGTTTTTATTTTGTTTGTTTAGAGGCTTTTGATATGAAAAAACTAAAAAAAACTTAAAAAAATAAAATAAAAGGCTCGCCTTTTCACTCGTTACCGCCACTAGGCGCGCGTGGGCCGTTGATCGCGCCTTACACATGCGTTGAGCGCGCTTTTTGCCACGTCTATGCCTTATGCGGGGCGTCTTTAAAAAGCCTCATGCCTAAGCGCGCCTTTTGGAACATTGATTGACCCCCCACTATTTCTCAATTAAAAAGGAAATTTATCAACATAAAAATTAACATCATTTGATTCGATAACTTAATTTTTCAAATCATGAAATCTGTATGTTTTGCTATTAACCACGTAGCCAATTAAAAACACACTCATATGCTCTACTAAGCCAATTTAGACCTTTTAGGGTCGGGAATACGTACATAGGCTAAGCACCCTCACGTTCTAAAATATGACACGTTTGGCTTAATATTTTTTCAAATTCCATAAGAAGATATTTTTGTTTTAACCTTAGGATTTCTATTAAGCACATGACACACCGTTAAATAATTTCTCTCCACCAATGTGAGGCAACCCACAAACTTAATAAAATAGCAACTACCAACTCAGCTAAAGTCCTATTTTTTTCTTGCGGCTTTACCATTCATTTCAGGAGAATAGGAGGTTGTTTTTTCATGTTTAATATCGTGGGTTTTATAAAATTCAACAAAAGATCCAGAATCATATTCGATGCCCCTATCATTACGCTATCTCTTAATTTTCCGATTGAATTGATTTTCAATATCATTTAAGAAAATTTTAAACATGTCAAATGCTTCATTTTTATTTTTCATTAAATACACAAATGAATATTCCGAGCAATCATCGATAAAAGTAATAAAATAACGTTTGCTATTTCTAGTCATAATTCCATCTAATTCACAAATATCTAAATGAGTTAAGTCTAAGTGGTTCAGATTCTCTAAATATAGATTTATATGGGGTCTTTGTTATTTTAGCTTGACTAGATCATTTACATTTTCCAAAATCATTTAGTGATAATTTTAGAATGAATCCTAAAGTACTCATATTTTTAACAAGTTGTTTATTAACATGACAAAGTCTAGCAGGCCATACATTAAAGGAAAATGCTATGTGTCCCAAACAACTCCCCCAAATCATCCCCCAAATAGCTTTAAGTGTTATACCTTATGATATGGGTCCCGCCAGGACACAACTCATCAATGCTATTTGGGGGAGATTTGGGGGAGTTATTTGGTACTTATAGCACCACTCTACATTAAAATATAAGTAATATAAGCAGAGGGGGAAATTTTATTAATAGCATCAACGTTCAACTTAAACATTCAATCAGTGGCGTATCCTTTGCCTAAAAAAATTCCATTTTTGGTCAAAGTAAATAAATTTGAACGAATAGTCTGAGTGAAATCAACTTTATTGAGAAGAAAGCCAGAAACTAAGTTCCTCCTTATCTCAGGAGTGTGCAACCACTTCCTTAAGGGACATAATTTTTCCACTAGTAAATTTCAATTCCACATCTTCAGTACTAACAACCTTAGTGGACTGGAGTCACCCAACAACACCCTCTTGTCTTCAGCCTCAGAATAAGTCTTAAATAAAGCACGATCATAGCAGATATGACGAGAAGCGCCGGTATCCACTCACCACCCTTCAACCTCGCTAACCATATTGATTTCAGAATTCATGGCACATAAATATTCTTCTTCGGCTAGGTTCGCCTGAGGAGCAGACGAGGCACATTTCGACATTTGCGAACCATATGTCTAGACTTGTTACACGTAAAGTAGAGAAACTACCCGATGTTACTAGTTTGTCCATTTCCAGTAGGGTGGTTCTGATTCTGATTTTGATTCGTTTTAAAGTTTTGGTTGTAGCTCTTTTTCTGACTTTTCATATTTTTTCCATTTGGTTTTAAAACAACTGGAGTGCGGTTCTTGTTATAATTCTTGTTATAGACACAACAAGAATCTCATCCTCATAATCCTGTTTTCGTGCTTCCTCCTCAATTCTCAAACGTGTGATCAAGCTTTCAAGTGAAACTTCTTTCGATTTATGCCTTAAGGCTTTTTTAAATTTTTTTCCGATTGGGAGGAAGTTTGTCAATAATAACAACCACCTGGAATTGCTCATTTAACTCCATTTCCTCAAAAATAATTTCATGTGCAATTTTTTGTAATTCACGAGTTTGAGCAATTATAGATTTGTCATTCCTCTTTTGAAATTTCAAATAACGACTGACTGCATATTTTTTAGTACCCGCCTCCTCGGTATCGTACTTTTTCGATAGTCTCCCAAACTTCATTGGCAGTTTTGAAATTGGCATAGTATTCGTAAAGATCATCACTTACGCCATTCAAAATATAATTTTTACAAAGAAAACATTTTCGTCCCAAGTTCGCATCACCTTGTTTTCATCCACAGTAGGGGTCAGACACAGTAAGTTTGTCTAATTGAACAGTGGATGCTAGTTTCTTAGTAGTTAGGTTAAACAACATTTTTGTCTCTAACGTTTAAAATGCAGACCTTCAAATTTGATAGGTTTGTTAGTAGTCGCAGAGGTATTTTCATTTTCCATGGCAGAATTAAAACACCTCAAAATAGTTGATGCTGAAATAAGAAAATGGAATGAAATTATCCAATGCGAAAATCCAACAACAGAAAATAGCGTGGCGGAGTTGGGGTACAGGTCGTTCTCTTTAAGGTGTTTCACGGCTCTTACCAAATTGTGCAGCAGTTTTGCAATTACCCCGGGATAAAACAACCCACAATCAAAACAACTTCTTTCTCAGAAAACTACGCATGGTAATGATCCGGTATGCTATCACCCATTCGATATATTGCTTGGAATCATCATGTCAATTTTGGGGAAAATAAATTCGCAGAAGGAAATTTCTGAAGAAGAAAAACTATCTTAGAGAGAATAAATTTTTTCAAGTGTTATAAAACCCAAGCTGAAGCTTTGTACTTATAACCGAACGTTGAGGGAGCTAAGAATAGTGGGCATATTTTTGGACAAGTGGGAGCTTAATGGGAGATAGTGGACATTAGTGGGCAGACAAAGTGGAGTGCAAAAGCATTTGGGAGACAAAGTCCCTTAACGCCACGTTCTATCACTGCATTCCTTTTCAACTTTAAAAACTTGGTGCGCCCAAAATAAAGCTTGTGATTCAAGTGCAAATCTATCGCAACAAGTAATAACCGGTAAGTACGGAATCGTGATCCACAGGGATTGAAACATTCCTAAGAGAACAAGATTGGGGTAAAGGGATTCTCTAAACGTCACAAAAGTTAAAGTGTAAAAGATGATTTAATAGTTTGGAAAAGTGATTGAGAGTAATCTCTAAACGAACATACTATTGATGATCAGATGATTAATTAATAATTACGAAACTATGAAAAGAACTAAGGTAAGCTTGAGTTCAAGAAATTAAAGGGATCGAGGATCATCTTCCCACCTCGGATTCACAAAGAAGGGGATTATAGGGCTTGGTTGAAATTAATTCTAATCGAGCATAACTAATTAAGTCCGAACATCAACCATGTAGAGACTAAACTCAACAATGGAGGATTAGGGGTAATTAATTATTGCTAGATGGGTTGGGTTTGTAGTAAAGCTTCAAACACTAACCCTTGCATGACAAGAGAAGTTAAGAAACTATGATACTCCAATACCAACACATGAAGTTCCATTAGAACAATTATAAACCAAACCCTAAATATTAAGTTCAAGCATCCAAGGTGGGATTTTGATCCCTAATCACAAGTCTAGCTACTCATAATTGAAACTAAACTACGCATGCTAGTTAACAACATAGTTAAATTAGTTATCTAGTTGAAACACAAACCACTACAAGGGATGGAATTAAATGCAAATTAAGGCTAGTGGAACAAGTATAGATGAAGTAAATGAACCTTTCTTGCATTAATAACCACAATTCAACTAGTAATCAAAGCTTTACAAGTTGGTGAAAACCATAAATGAACTTGACCTAGGAGCGAGAAGAGAGTGTTTTTATATATCACCAAATATCTAACAAAAGTAATCTGGTTACCAAAGAGGAAAAACAAGGGATAAATCCCCAAAAATCCAACCAAAATGGCAAACTAGTAATAAGAGGAAAGTTGGAAATGCAGGGCCGAATCGATTCGGTGCCAAATCCGAATCGATTCGGAAGTGTAGAGAATTGCCCCTGCATGTAACCGAATCGATTCGGTAGTAATGGCGAATCGATTCGGGCCTGCTGTGAGAAGGAGAGTTGCCTATATAGGCATTAGTTGTCCCATGCTTCACCGAAACTTCCGTAACTTCTTCGTTCGAGGTCGGAGTCAAGCATCGTCGGAGGCCACGCGAAGATAAGAAGAAGGTCTACAACTTCCGTGAAGAAATCGGGAACAAAACCCGAGTGCTGAAATTACCAAAATGCCCCCGACTGTGCAAGTGTCAACGGAACTTTTCCGGATCAAAACCAAACTTCCCAAAATGCATTCCCGAGACCTATAAAAGCTCAATAAAGACACATACAAAGTATATATGATGAATTCAGGGGTTAGTCAATAAATGAGTATAAGAACCGGGAAATACATGCACGGGAATGCTAGAATGTACAAATTAACGGGGTATAAAATACAATAAAAGTGACGAATCACACCCCCTAACTTATACATTGCTAGTCCTGAGCAATGAAGTATGAAGAAATAAGGGCCAACAACGCAACCAAAATATAAGAAATATGTACAACGAAGGAAAAATGCCACTTTCGTAGGCGAACGATTGCATTTAGCGTATGCAATAAGCCGTTTTTAAACCCCTAGGTGGCCCTAGGGGACGAGTGAGGTCTCGTGAGGGTTTCCAGGGATGACACCCACAAACATCAAATCAACTCATACTATGATACGACAAAATCCAATGCGTAGCTCAACAAATATCTAAAGAGCACAATTTATCAACAAAGTGAACGAAGCTCACACAATAGACGGCAATTATCGGCATTAAACAAATAACTTCAAATAAAAATCGAAACCATGGGAAAGCGAAATAAGCGGACACATGTGGTAATTTAGATTTGGCAAAACTTTCAAAATCCATATAAAAGCTAAGGCATGCATACTCAAGTTCTCTCCGGTTGTTACACTCAACAAATGAAACACTTAGAAATGGGATGTAACACACACGGGACATGCGGGCATTAAGAGTAATTGTAAAGGGAAACTAGGCCACACACATGTCATCAATGAAGAACGTAATATAAAAGTGAAAAATACAATCTCATGAAAGAATATCGCATATTAACCAAGAGAAAAGCATTTAAACAGATTATCGCTAATGTTCGACCTTTGAATCACATCACCCTAGGATCAAATAGGACTTTTGGGGGTATAGAATTTAGGCTAGGTTAGGGTTAGGAAAAGAAAGGGATGTGTGTAGGATCAAAGGAGATTCGGGAATATCGCGCGGGATAATGGATTTAATGGGCAACTTAGGAATCGAAATCAAATTCCACAAGCAATGTATTCATGAGAGTGAGACCTTGATATTCATGCACATGGGGAAATGGGAAACAACAAGGACCCATTTTATTCGATACTTATTCTTTTCTTTGATTTTCTTTTCTTTTCTTTGATCTTCTTTTCTTTTCTTTTCTTTGATTTTCTTTTATTTGATCACTCATAGCTTGATTGCAATCCATATAAACAACATCATTCAATCCCGGGAACAATCCCTAATCAAGGTACGGGAGGAGTAAATAAGGGTTTAGGACTCCAATGTGGAGTTGGACGAGGGATTTGGGGTTGAAATGAAAGGAATAATAAGGCTCAAGGGGGTTGACTAGGGGAAACACTTAAGGGAAAGGTCAAGGTAATGGGTTTAACAACAAGGGCCTATAATCCTTTCCTAGAGTTTCATGTGATTCGCGGAACTCAACACCATTGAAAATCATGCTCAAGTGATAAATTAGTTAGTATGCAATCAAATGAAAAGAAAATGAGATCGTCAACGAGTTCATTGACAAGAAAGAGATAGAGTGGGTGTATACGCTCACAAATGATGATAAGTCTCAATTTTCACTTTTGTAAGGGTATAGCATGCGCCTTAGAATAACGAATTTGAAACACTTTAAACCAAATCATAAATAATTATTTGTGTATATGCTCAAAGCTTCACAGTTTAATCTTATGATGCTATTATTCACAATGCAAACAATAACGGGCTAAAGGGTAATAAATCAATGACTCAAAGCATGCTTCATAGCTATACAGGCCAAATGAACCTGACATTTGGGAATATGACCTTGGAAATGAACATCTTCAATGTTTCGAACCAAGTGGGAGATTATGATGATGAAGTCCATGAGGTGGACTTTCTAGAGGAGGTGGTACAAGAGCATTTTGATGCTACATATTTTTCGGACTCCTTAGAGGGATGTCTTGTGAACCCGATTTACTTGGAGAATAGCTATTCTCCTTATGATGAAGAGGTCAAGTTTATGAGCTTGTTGTTAAATGAGGACGAGAGTGTTGATGATGTTAATTGGTGTAGTGTTTTTGAGGACTTACCCCCTCGTGATTCGTATGAAGTTCCCTCGGATGTGCGATTCCCCAAACTTGAATTAAAGCAATTGCCTTCCGAGTTAAAATATGCTTACTTAGGCGAAAATGAGACATATCCCGTTGTTGTCTCATCAAGCCTCGAGGCGGGTGAAGAACAAAGGCTAATAGACTTGTTAAGGAGATACAAGGGTGCGTTTGGGTGGACAATTGCAGATTTGAAGGGAATTAGTCCCTTGATTTGCACTCACAAAATTAATCTTGAAGAGGATGCAAAACCCTCTCGTGAGATGCAAAGGAGATTGAATCCGGTGATGAAGGAAGTTGTGAGAGCGGAGGTAATTAAGCTTTTAGATGCTGATATCATATATCCGATATCCGATAGCAAATGGGTCAGTCCAATTCACGTTGTTCCAAAGAAATCAGGAGTCACCGTTGTAGAAAACATGAAAGGGGAATTGATCACTAAACGCACCACCACTGGGTGGCGTGTATGCATCGACTATAGAAAACTTAATGCAATGACATTAAAGGATCATTTTCCCCTTCCATTCATTGACCAAATGTTGGAACGCGTGTCCGGCCATCCTTACTATTGTTTTCTTGATGGGTACTCGGGTTACAACCAAATCGAACTTGATCTCAAGGATCAGGACAAAACTACCTTCACATGCCCTTTTGGGACTTTTGCTTACAAAAGGATGTCCTTCGGGTTATGTAATGCGCCTGCTACGTTCCAAAGGTGCATGTTGAGCATGTTTAGTGATATGGTAGAACGTGGTCTAGAGGTGTTCATGGACGATTTCAGCGTCTTTGGCAACTCCTATGACCATTGTCTTTCTATGCTAGAGAAGGTTTTGTCTAGATGTGTGGAGAAAAAGCTCGTGTTAAACTGGGAGAAGTGCCATTTTATGGTCACTAAGGGTATTGTCTTAGGTCACATCGTCTCCTCAGATGGTATTGAGGTAGACAAGGCAAAAGTTGAGGTCATTGCCAACTTACCCGCCCCTAAATCTCTGAAAGATGTAAGGTCTTTCCTTGGGCATGCAGGATTTTATCGTCGTTTCATCAATGACTTTAGCTCGATTGCTAGACCCTTGTGTAGTCTCCTCTCCAAGGAAACCCCGTTCGAATGGAACGATGAGTGTCAAGCAGCTTTTGAGACTTTGAAAAGTATGCTTACCACCGCTCCCATAATTCAAGCTCCTGATTGGACCCTACCCTTCGAATTGATGTGTGACGCTAGCGACTTCGCGGTTGGGGCTGTTTTAGGACAGAGGAGTGACAAGAAACCTCATGTCATTTACTATGCGAGTCGAACTCTTAACGGTGCTCAGTTGAACTATTCGACCACCGAGAAAGAGTTATTAGCGGTTGTCTACGCTTTGGATAAATTCCGGGCATACCTCGTGGGATCCCCCATAGTTTGTTTTACGGATCATGCGGCGCTCAAATACCTTCTGTCTAAGAAGGACGCCAAGCCGCGCTTGATTAGGTGGGTGCTCTTACTCCAGGAGTTTAATTTGATTATTAAAGATAAAAAAAGGAGTAGAAAATGTTGTCGCGAATCACTTGTCGCGTTTAATGTTTGAGGCACCCAAGGACCAACTCCCCATCGCTGAATTCTAACCGGATGAACAGTTGTTCTCCACTTCCTCTCTGCCGTGGTTCGCTGATATCGTGAACTACCTCGTGACGGGTTCGATTCCATCTCATTGGACCCCTCAAGAGAAGAGGAAATTCTTTAGTTGGGTGAGGAGATTCTTTTTCGATGATCCGCATCTGTTCAAATATTGCCCCGACCAGATCATCCGGAGATGTGTCCCGGATGATGAGTATGAGAGCGTAATTCGTCTCTCCCACACGGAGGCATGTGGGGGCCACTTTTCTTCCAAGAAAACCACCGCAAAAATCTTGCAATGCGGGCTTTATTGGCCCACACTTTTTAAGGATGCACACGAATTCTGCGTTTCGTGTGATCGTTGCCAAAGATTAGGTGCTATAACCCGTCGAAACATGATGCCAATGTCCCCCATTCTAGAACTTGAAGTCTTTGACTGTTGGGGAATTGATTTCATGGGCCCATTCACGCCGTCTTTTGGTAACCTTTACATCCTGGTGGCCGTAGATTATGTATCAAAATGGGTCGAGGCCATTGCGTCCAAAACCAATGATCATCGGGTGGTGTTGAAGTTCGTTAAGGAACACATGCCTTCGCGTTTCGGAACTCCGAAGGCGATCATAAGCGATAACGGAACTCATTTCTGTAATTCTCCGTTTGTTAATCTAATGCGAAAGTATGGGGTAACTCATAAAGTTGCAACTACCTACCACCCGCAAACAAATGGCCAAGCTGAATTGGCCAATCGAGAGATAAAGCACATCCTAGAGAAGACGGTCAATCCCGACCGCAAGGATTGGTCTCTTCGGCTTACTGACGCTTTATGGGCATATCGTACGGCTTACAAGACCTCCTTGGGAATGTCGCCCTTTAGACTTGTGTACGGCAAACCATGTCATTTACCAGTAGAAATCGAGCACAAGGCCTATTGGGCGATCAAGAAATTCAATTTTGATCTAGACAAGGCCGGAAAGAAGCGAATGCTCCAACTCAATGAGTTGGATGAACTCCGGAATGATTCGTACGAGAGTGCGAGAATCTTTAAGCAAAGGGTGAAAGAGAGGCACGACAAGCGCATATCCCGTAAAACATTTCACCCTCTTCAAAAAGTACTCTTATACGACTCTAGGTTGCACTTGTTCTCGGGTAAGCTAAGGTCTAGGTGGACGGGTCCGTTTGTTGTTAAGACCGTCCATCATCACGGTGCAATTGAGATTGAGAACCCATCTGATGGGAAGTTGTTCAAGGTCAATGGTCAGCGTCTAAAGCCTTTCCTAGAACCATTTGACCCATGTTCGGACACGATTCCATTGTCCGACCCCGTTTACGGGGCTCTATAGGACGTCGGAATTGTGAGTTTTTGTGCCGAGCATCCCCCGGCATGTGTGGGGTGCAAAATTTTTGTCCCGGACCCTTTGTACATATATAACTTCATCTTTAGGGTCCAAAAATCCACCCATTAGCAGCCCAATCCAACCACCCTCGAAAAAACCATGTTTCAGCAAAGCAGAAACTCAAATCCCAGAAGTCGAATCGATTCGGTTTTCCACCGAATCGATTCGCCCCACTCCAGTAGCCAACTTTGGGTTTGCGAATCGATTCGCAATTCTGGCGAATCGATTCGGTAAATCAAAAGTGTCAGGTCTCCATTTGCGAATCGATTCGGTTTTCCACCGAATCGATTCGGGCCCCTTCCAGTGTTGAATTCGAGATTTGCGAATCGATTCGGTTTTTCCACCGAATCGATTCGGTCCCCCTGTCACTTAAAATTCCCCCATTTTCTTATTTTCCTCTTCACATTCTCTCTATTCCCTTAGCCTGCGAAAACTGCCCATCCCTTATCATTTCCATTCCTCCAATCATATTCAATCCATGGCTTCCTCATCCAAGGTAACTACTTCAATCCACTCTATTCAATTTCAATTCATATTTAGTGTTCTTGGTATAGAAAGTAGGGTTATTTCGGATATTTCAAAAATTCGAATTTTATGCCAAATGCTCCATATTATCTCATTGTTTGTGGTATAAATCCAACAAATACAACTTGTTTATGATGCTTTGATGATTCAGTTGTATTTGTTGGGGTTGTTTCACATTAAACATGTCATTTTCACCCTACTTTTTATACATTGCACACTAAGTGTTCGATAAATTGCCTCTGTGAAGATTTTGTGCGCTAATGCTCTATATTCGTACCTTTTATCGAACATTCCTGTTGAATTGTCTTTGTTTGAGTATGGTGTGCGTCGGTTACGTCTACTCGACCATTTTTTCCCAACGCACACCATCCGAACCTAGTATCCCCAATTTTCACGAACACTTTGATTTTATGCATTACACTAATTGTGTATGTATCAAATTGAATTGCCTTGTAGGTTCCTTCGATCACCAAGCCAACCTCCTATGTGGTTACTGGACGGGGAGGAGCTGGTTTCGACTCCTTTCGTTCCAAGGAAGAGATGGAATGGTATCGGGCCATGTTCAAAACCAGTCGCCCGATCGCTATTGAGAAGGAGGTGATTGTTGAGGAGATGTCCGCTTCTGTGCGGCGTTTTTTGGCCAAATTCAATTGGGAGGCCCATCTGGCCATGAGAGGCGAGGTCAACGAGGACCACGTGCGCCGTTTCTACGCTTCTCTGGTATCTATGCGCGGCGGCGCGTATGAGGCATATGTGAGAGGGAGGCGGATCACTATATCGAAGACCATCTTGGCTACGCACCTTAGCGGGGCGTCTGACCCCGAGCTATATCATTACCCGGTTCTTGCAGACGCGCCTCAGCTTCCGCAAGACCAACTCATTGCGCGTCTTGCACCCGACAAGATTTGGGCGGGAGAAACTTTCCCCACTTCGGGCATGCCCGATGTACACCGTATCCTCCATCTCATCGCAGTTAACTCCATCATTCCCACTCAGACCAAGGCGGTCCTTCGCTACAAGCAGGCCCTCTTCTTATATAGTCTCTTATCGGATGACGTGGTCATCAGTCTTCCCGCCCTCATTTTGCACCAAATTGTGAACGCTGCCTACAGCGAGAAGGGAACCACAACTCTTCCTTTCGCGCGTCTGATTTCCCGGATTTGTAGGAATGCTGGGTGTGAGGTTTTGGGCAGCGACAAGATCCCGAGGCTGCCCAAGGTGTTCAATGATAAGACTATCGCAAAGAGCTTGGGGCAGGACTATTGGGAGAGGAGGAAGAAGCGTGCCTTTGATGCCCCGGATGCCCCTGTTGCCCCTCACGCTGCGGATGCTCCTATGCCGGATATTCCGGAAGTACCTCATCCCGTCCCACCTCCTGCCCCATCTTCTATTGACCCCATTGCGTATCTTGGGGTGCGGATGGATGAGTTACAGGCTGATTTCTCCGAGTTTCGGGGCACGTATATGTCTAGCTTTGCATCGTTCCGGGCCGATTTTTCTGCTTATCGGGGCGCTTACGAGCGCGATATATCCATGATTACTCGGGCGCAGATGGATTTATTTTCACACCTCCGAGGGGGCGAGGCTGCTGTGCCTCCGTACCTTTATGACCCTTATGCCCCTCGTGACCCCCCCGCGCCCGAGTCCCCGCGCCGCCATCCGGACGATATGTAGGCCGCGGTCATCCTATTTTCTCTGCTGCTGAATTTTTGGGTGGTTGTTCATTTTGATTGTTGGGTGTGTACCTTTGTAGTTGTGTATTAGTGTGGGGAGGAGAGAGTACAAGTGTTGTATTTTCTAATTTTGGTTTTATTGTGCCCCATGTACACAACTCCTAATTATTAATGAAGTTACTCATTTTCAGTTTCATATTTGTTCTTGTATATATCTCATTAGTATATATTATTGTTTATGGTACTAACTTGTAACAGGAGAACCGCGCAACAGCATGCCTGTTACAAGTTAGTACCTTAAAAAGTTTAAAGGACTTAATTAGTTCTTTTCATAGTTCCGTAATTATTAATTAATCATCTGATCATCAATAGTATGTTCGTTTAGAGATTACTCTCATTCACTTTTCCAAACTATTTAATCATCTTTTACACTTTAACTTTTGTGACGTTTAGAGAATCCCTTTACCCCAATCTTGTTCTCTTAGGAGTGTTTCAATCCCTGTGGATCACGATTCCGTACTTACCGGTTATTACTTGTTGTGATAGATTTGCACTTGAATCACAAGCTTTATTTTGGGCGCACTAAGTTTTTGGCGCCGTTGCCGGGGATTGGCAACTATCTTAGGGTTTAGAAATTCTCTTTACACTATCGTTCCCTGTGGTCACCGTGACATCACGGTTTCCAAAAATCAATCTAAAAGCACTTGTAAATGCAAGACGCGAGTAGTAGCAATTTAAATCCTATTCGTGAACCATCGTCTAGTGAACCCTCGGATTATTGGAGACCTTTACCATCAATTTCTCGTCCTAGTTCGGTCTCATCTTCTTCGTATACCTGGGCTCACTCCGATCCCACAACCATGGCGTTTGCATCTCACGAGAGGGTTTTGCATCCTCTTCAAGATTAATTTTGTGAGTGCAAATCAAGGGACTAATTCCCTTCAAATCTGCAATTGTCCACCCAAACGCACCCTTGTATCTCCTTAACAAGTCTATTAGCCTTTGTTCTTCACCCGCCTCGAGGCTTGATGAGACAACAACGGGATATGTCTCATTTTCGCCTAAGTAAGCATATTTTAACTCGGAAGGCAATTGCTTTAATTCAAGTTTGGGGAATCGCACATCCGAGGGAACTTCATACGAATCACGAGAGGGTAAGTCCTCAAAAACACTACACCAATTAACATCATCAACACTCTCGTCCTCATTTAACAACAAGCTCATAAACTTGACCTCTTCATCATAAGGAGAATAGCTATTCTCCAAGTAAATCGGGTTCACAAGACATCCCTCTAAGGGGTCCGAAAAATATGTAGCATCAAAATGCTCTTGTACCACCTCCTCTAGAAAGTCCACCTCATGGACTTCATCATCATAATCTCCCACTTGGTTCGAAACATTGAAGATGTTCATTTCCAAGGTCATATTCCCAAATGTCAGGTTCATTTGGCCATTCCTAGTATTAATTAATGCATTGGAAGTGGCCAGGAAAGGACGACCGAGGATAATGGGGGTAGTTCTACCGCTAGTAGAAGTAGGATGGGTGTCAAGCACCACAAAGTCCACAGGAAAGTAGAATTTGTCATCCTGTATTATGACATCTTCTACTACACCCCTCGGAACCTTAACGGAGCGGTCCGCTAATTGGAGGGTATTTTTTGTGGGCTTGAGGTCCCCTAGACCGAGCTGTTCATAGACATGATAAGGTAACAAATTTACACTTGCTCCTAGGTCTAGCAAAGCCTGCTCAATTTTAAAGTCCCCTATCTCACATGAAATGGTGGGACATCCGGGATCTTTATATTTAGGTGGTAATTCAGATTGAATTATTGAGCTAATGTTTTCGGCCAAGAAGGCTTTCTTCCTTACAAACAATTTCCGCTTAACAGTTATTAAGTCCTTTAAGAACTTAGCATAAGCGGGGACTTGCTTGATTGCATCCAAAAGAGGGATGTTAATTTTGACCTGTTTGAACATCTCTAGTATGTCAGCGTAATTAACATTCCCCTTTTGCGACAGGAGCCTTTGAGGGTAAGGTACGGGGCTAGGAAGCTTCGAAACCACATCCGACTCTAACGGGGCTTTCCCCTCTCTTTGCCTCAAGGAGGCATCTTCGACCTCCAATGGGTCGGGCGAAACCTTCTTAACGACGGTGGGGACACTAGGAGGGGTGGGCTTATCAACGACTTTCCCGCTCCTTAGAACGGTCACAGCCTTAGCACAATCAGGAGGAGGATTCGAAGTGTCATTGACACTATTTTGCCCCAATGCCTTTTGAGGTTGAGAAGGGAATTTTCCCTTCTCTTGGATACTCAAAGCCGAGGTCAACTTGGAGATTTCCTTTTCAAGCCTAGAATTCGTGGCTTGTTGAGAGGTTATGAAAGATTGAAGAGTCTCTTCGAGGCTCCTCTTGTTCGGGTGAGCATACAATGGTCTAACTGGAGGAGGTGGTCCCGGAGGGGGACCTTGCATTTGAGCTTGGGGTGGAGGAACTTGATTATATGGTTGTTGAAAATTATGAGGTGGGGGAAGATTTTGATAATTCGGGGGAGGTGGATTTTGAGAATGTTGGGGCTGCCCATAAGAGAAACCCGGATGGTTTCTCCACGAAGGATTATAGCCCTCACCTAAAGGAGTCATGTATTGTTTCTTGTAAGTGGCCATCGCGTTGGCTTGATCGTGAAGCATCACTTTATATGCCGGGATTGTTGGGCAATCCCTCGTTGAGTGATCGTCAACGTCGCAAATGGCACACGACTCCTCTACATGTGAGGGAGAAGGATGGGATGGATCCCGAGCTTTGGCATCCATTGCCTCGATACGCTTAGAAAGTTGGGCTACTCTTAATGACATATCATCTCCTTCGGCAAGGTGATATATTCCATGGCTAGACGAAGGTGGATTGGATGACCGGGCATTGGTTTTGCTAGGGTCCGAAGTGTCCCACGCTTGGGTGGTCTTGGCACAATATTTGAAATGTGCCCACGCATCATCCGGATCTAAACCAAAAAACTCGCCGGAGCACATTGTCTCCACCATTTGTTTAGCATTGAGGGTAAGGCCATTGTGAAAAAAAGAGATCAATCTCCACTTTTCGAACCCGTGATGTGGGCACTTATGAAGTACCTCATTAAATCTCTCCCAACATCTCTCGAATGATTCACCTTCGGCTTGAGCGAAGGTTTGGATTTGACCCTTTAAAGAGTTGGTGCGATGAGTAGGAAAGAATTTCTTCAAAAATTACGCTTGCATTTCGCGCCAACTCCCGATGGAATTAGGAGCCAAGGACCAAAGCCAAGTTTTGGCTTTGTCCTTTAAGGAAAATGGGAAGAGTTTGAGTCTTGTGACATCTAGAGGGCAGTTTTGATCGCTAAAAGTAGCGCACACCTCCTCAAACTCTCTAACATGAAGGTAAGGTTGTTCACTTTCCATGCCGTGGAAAGTAGGAAGTAATTGGGTCATTCCGTTACGAAAATGGAATTGTGCGGCATTGTAGGGAAAAATGATACAAGACGGAGAGGTGGTCCTCTCCGGTTGCAAATAATCACGCATGGTCCTATACGGGGGGTCGGGTACAACCCCTTGACTACCGTGCTCACTAACATTGTCGGCCATGGTTGTGGGATCGGAGTGAGCCCAGGTATACGAAGAAGATGAGACCGAACTAGGACGAGAAATTGATGGTAAAGGTCTCCAATAATCCGAGGGTTCACTAGACGATGGTTCACGAATAGGATTTAAATTGCTACTACTCGCGTCTTGCATTTACAAGTGCTTTTAGATTGATTTTTGGAAACCGTGATGTCACGGTGACCACAGGGAACGATAGTGTAAAGAGAATTTCTAAACCCTAAGATAGTTGCCAATCCCCGGCAACGGCGCCAAAAACTTGGTGCGCCCAAAATAAAGCTTGTGATTCAAGTGCAAATCTATCACAAGTAATAACCGGTAAGTACGGAATCGTGATCCACAGGGATTGAAACACTCCTAAGAGAACAAGATTGGGGTAAAGGGATTCTCTAAACGTCACAAAAGTTAAAGTGTAAAAGATGATTTAATAGTTTGGAAAAGTGATTGAGAGTAATCTCTAAACGAACATACTATTGATGATCAGATGATTAATTAATAATTAAAGGGATCGAGGATCATCTTCCCACCTCGGATTCACAAAGAAGGGGATTATAGGGCTTGGTTGAAATTAATTCTAATCGAGCATAACTAATTAAGTCAGAACATCAACCATGTAGAGACTAAACTCAACAATGGAGGATTAGGGGTTAATTAATTATTGCTAGATGGGTTGGGTTTGTAGTAAAGCTTCAAACACTAACCCTTGCATGACAAGAGAAGTTAAGAAACTATGATACTCCAATACCAACACATGAAGTTCCATTAGAGCAATTATAAACCAAACCCTAAATATTAAGTTCAAGCATCCAAGGTGGGATTTTGATCCCCAACCACAAGTCTAGCTACTCATAATTGAAACTAAACTACACATGCTAGTTAACAACATAGTTAAATTAGTTATCTAGTTGAAACACAAACCACTACAAGGGATGGAATTAAATGCAAATTAAAGCTAGTGGAACAAGTATAGATGAAGTAAATGAACCTTTCTTGCATTAATAACCACAATTCAACTAGTAATCAAAGCTTTACAAGTTGGTGAAAACCATAAATGAACTTGACCTAGGAGAGAGAAGAGAGTGTTTTTATATATCACCAAATATCTAACAAAAGTAATCTGGTTACCAAAGAGGAAAAACAAGGGATAAATCCCCAAAAATCCAACCAAAATGGCAAACTAGTAATAAGAGAAAAGTTGGAAATGCAGGGCCGAATCGATTCGGTGCCAAATCCGAATCGATTCGGAAGTGTAGAGAATTGCCCCTGCATGTAACCGAATCGATTCGGTAGTAATGGCGAATCGATTCGGGCCTGCTGTGAGAAGGAGAGTTGCCTATATAGGCATTAGTTGTCCCATGCTTCACCGAAACTTCCGTAACTTCTTCGTTCGAGGTCGGATTCAAGCACCGTCGGAGGCCACGCGAAGATAAGAAGAAGGTCTACAACTTCCGTGAAGAAATCGGGAACAAAACCCGAGTGCTGAAATTACCAAAATGCCCCCGACTGTGCAAGTGTCAACGGAACTTTTCCGGATCAAAACCAAACTTCCCAAAATGCATTCCCGAGACCTATAAAAGCTCAATAAAGACACATACAAAGTATATATGATGAATTCAGGGGTTAGTCAATAAATGAGTATAAGAACCGGGAAATACATGCACGGGAATGCTAGAATGTACAAATTAACGGGGTATAAAATACAATAAAAGTGACGAATCAAAACTACACACATGTTCCAACAGATCATGCATCATGACCCACAATAAGGGGCAATTTTATTAACTTTGTCTTGTTGAACAACTGATTCAGTTAATTGTTCTTAACTGAAGACAATTGGAAAGTTCTTTGGCGGTTTTCTACTAAAATATTTGTCTTCTTGTATATAACATGAATCGAAAATAAAATGTGCAATGCTTCCAAGAAAGTTCTTTCATTTTCCTAATATTGAGAGCATTGAGTTGAGTTAGTGTAAATCTCCACCCATTTTGATTCCTTATAATATTGCAATGTCAATTGACTATGGACATAAATGTATGCTGAATTCATGAATAAGGCCACATCAACACCCTTCAGTAGCCGTCATTTCTCACTAAGGGTAGCTCCCACCAAGGGGAATCTCATGCGACAGACATTACTTAACAAAGGTGCCACCTCACTAAACGCATTAAGAATACTTCCCTTCAAGGGCCATGCCTGTGCAAAAGATATTACAAGCCAATGTTGCCATACCTCTTACCATTATCACTTGACCAATGGTGTGATCCTCTGAAGGCGCACCCCGCCTTACTAAATTTACCATCTTTGTGGCCATCATCACTTGTTGAAGGATGCATTGAATCAAAAGGGAAACTCACATTCCCCCTTCCGCCAAGGGCTCCATCCTTTCAACTACTATTACATGCCAAGGCTCCTACCGAAAGAGGGTATCTGCCCCCATATGCATTATCAAAGCTTTACCATTACGTGTCGGGCCGTTCGGGGAATGTGTAACTACTAAAGGACCTTGTCATGCATCCTCATCAAACACTGCCTCATACCCACGACTTGCAATATGGATAACCCCGACGCATGTGTAATATCCTGGATCGAGCATTGGATGCTCAACATGAGGGGTGTTTATGGGGTCAACTTTTTCAGTTTCATTGCTGTTCGAACATGTGTAAAGTTTTGAAAGTCGAAAAGGAATGCAATGAGAGAACGTCGCTTTAAGGGACTTTGTCTCCCAAATGCTTTTGCACTTCGCTCTGTCTGCCCACTAATGTCCACTATCTCCCACTAAGCTGTCCACAAATATGCCCACTATCTGCCACTATTCTTAACTCCCTCAACATTCAACTATACGTACAAAGCTTCGACTTTGGTTTTATAACACTTGAAATTTTTTGTTCTCTCTCTTAGATATTTTTTTGATGGGGTGGGTTCGTATTAGGATATAGTGGTCATTTTAGTATTTGTTATTAGTTTTCCTTAATTTTAGTTCTTTTATTTCCTTTAATGTCCTTTAATTGGTCTCCAAGCATGTTTGGGACTAATTAGGTATATTTTTGTTAATGATTATCCTTTTTAGTTATTTAGGTAATTACTTGGCTAGCAAGTAATATCCCACCTATAAATACACTCCTCATTTGAGGACAATTCCTTCATTTTAGAATATAAGAAATTCTTAGTTTCTTTCTCTAGAATTTGTATTTGTTTTGTTTTGAGCCTTTGACGTGTAGTCTACGTCAAATTGGTATCAGAGTGGGTGTCACTCCAACATTGGTGTATTGGTCTATCGGTGTATAGACTATCAATAAATTATACGCTACATTATCAATGGCTTCGAAAAAATCCAAACAGCAAGAGGAGATTCAAGAATCGAGGAATAACCATCAAGAATTGAGAAGAGCACTCAAGAATTGAAACAAAAGTTGGAAGAATTGGCACAAAAACAATAACAATTTGATACCCTCTTCCAACTCCTCTCCTCCAAAATTCAACTTCCCACCATCACGAATGAGCCACCAGAATCAACCCTTCATAGGCTCGGAAAAGAAGCCCTCGCCGAGGAACCCCTAGAAGCTGTTGGCCCACATGTAAATTCCGATTGGCCCGCCCTTCTTTGCCACGATCATCCTGGCCCCTGGTTTTTACCGTCCATCCTGGACGCTCCGAAAAAACAAGTCTGCCTGCCTCTGAGTAGAATTTTGCCTTCCCGCCCCCGGATGGCTTTTTCGATTTTCTCGAACCCTACAAACTGGCCGAACTCCTCATAAATGTTGGCTGATCAGAACCCCTCACCGGAAATCATATTCCCGAACTCCTCGACAATAAAAGAAAATCAAGAAGCCCCAAATCAAGAAAACCTAACCCTTTGCATTTCTTACCTATATTTTTTGGGTTTCTTGCAAGTAGGTATGCGAGTCGCGTAAGAGAGCGCCTCCTGTTTCAAATTGAAGAATTAATGGAAGGAGGCCAGACTGCGTTGCCGCTTACCCTTCAAGTTCGAGGACAAACTTTTTTGAAGCCGGTGAGAATGATGGGAATGGGTTTATATTATGACATATTGGTCATTTTAGTATTTGTTATTAGTTTTCCTTTATTTTAGTTCTTTTATTTCCTTCTATGTCCTTTAATTGGTCTCCAAGTATGTTTGGGACTAATTAGGTATGTTTTTGTTAATAATTGTCCTTTTTAGTTATGTACGTAATTACCTGGCTACCAAGTAATATCCCACCAATAAATACCCATATGCTCATTTGAGGACAATTCCTTCATTTTTTAATATAAGAAATTCTTAGTTTCTCTCTCTAGAATTGGTGTTTGCTTTGTTTTGAGCTTTTGACGTGTAGTTTACGTCATTTTTTCTTCTCCAGAAATTTTCTCTTCTGCGAATTTATTTTCCCCAAAATTGATATGACGATTCCGAGCAATATATCGATTGGGTGATAGCATACCAGATCACTACCGTGCAGAGTTTTATGAGACATAAGTTGTTTTGATTCTGGGCTGTTTTATCCCGGAGTGACGACAGATTTGTAGAACTGCTGCACAATTTGGGCAGAGCCGTGAAACACCTTAAAGAGAGCGACCTACTTCGTGATTCAGCCACGCTATTTTCTGTTATTGATTTTCATGTTGGGTAATTTCGTTCCTTTGAATTCAGCATCAACAATTTTAAGGTGTTTTAATTCTGTTATGAAAAACGAAAAAACCTTTGCAACTCTTAACAAAAAAATGTAGACAAAAAATGTTGTTTTACCTAACTACTAAGAAATTAGCATCCAATGTTCAATTAGAGAAACTAGAGAAACCTATTGTGTCTGACTCCCCTACTGCCGATGAAAACAAGGCTATAGGAACTTGGGACGAAAATGATTTTCTTTGTAAAATTTTTATTTTGAATGGTCTAAGTGATGATCTTTACGATTACTATGTCAATTGCAAAACTTCCAAAGAAGTTTGGGAAAGTTTATCGAAAAAATACGATACTCGAGGAGGCGGGTAATAAAAAATATGCAGTCAGCCATTATTTGAAATTTCAAATGACGGATGACAAATCTGTAACTGTTCAAACTCATGATTTACCAAAAATTGCACATGAAATTATTTCTGAGGGTATGGAGTTGAATGAGAAATTCCAGGTTGTTGCTTGTTATTATTGACAAATTACTTCCCGGTTGGAAAGATCTTAAAAACGTTTGAAGGCATAAATCGAAAGAATTTTCACTTGGAAGCTTGATCACACGTTTGAGAATTGAGGAGGAAGCCTGGAAACATGATTATAAGGATGAGTTGTGCCTAACAACAAGAATTATAACAATAACTGCATTCGAGTTGTTTTGAAACCAAATAGGAAAAATACGAAAAATCAGAAAAAGAACCACAACCAAAACTTTAAACCGAATCAGAATCAAAATCAAAACCACCCTATTGGAAATGGGCAGACTAGTAACCCTAGGTAGTTTCTTTGCTTTAGGTATAACAAGCCTGGACATATGGCCTGCAGACGTCGGAATGTGCCTCGTCCAGCTCCTTAAGTGAACCTAACTGAAGAAGAGTATCTATGTGCCATGATTTTTGAAATCAGTATGGTTAGTGAGGCCGAAGGGTGGTGGGTAGATATTGGCGCTTCTCGCCATATCTGCTATGATTGGACTTTATTTAAGACTTGTGCTGAGGCTGAAGGCAAGTGGGTGTTGTTGGGTGATTCCACTCTGCTAAGGTTGGTACCGAAGATGTGGAATTAGAATTTAGTTCTGAAAAAACGGTGGTCCTTAAGGCAGTGTTGCACACTCTCAAGATAAGGAGGAACTTACTTTTTGGCTTTCTTCTCAACAAAGCTGGTTTCACTTAGACTATTGGGGTATATTTATTTATTTTGATCAAAAATGGAATTTTTGTATGTAAAGATTATGCCACTGATGAAATGTTTAAGTTAAACGTTGATGATGTTAATGAAATTTTCCCTTTAGCTTATATTACTTGTGCTTTTAATGTAGTTTTGTTTTTACATAACCCCCACTTTATAATGTTATATTTGACATAACCCCCACTTTAATAATCTCTTAGACATAACTGCTATAATCCTAACACTTGGTATTTTGATGATTTCATGTGGTTTTGAGGTTGATGACGATGGTGGTTTGATGTGTCATAGTGGTTAGAGTTGGTTTTTAACGGTGTTAGATGAAGATGGTGTGATAATGAGAGAGGGGTTTAAGGAGGAGCCGATAGTTTTAAGGTGGAAGAAAAATTAGGGTTTTGATTTGGAGAAGATTATGAAGTGTGAGGGTGTTTTGGTCGAAAAATTGATTTGGGGGTTAAGTTTCATTAGGATATACTGATTTTTTAACAGACTTCTAACAGTGTTAAAAATTTGGGGGTTATGTCAAAGGGATTAAGAAAGTGGGGGTTAAGTGAAATAGTACATTAAGTAAAAAATTTATGGCATGCTAAACTTTGTAATGTTAATAAAGGACTTGTTAAAAATACAAATACTTTAGGATTAATTCCAGAATTATCACTAAATAATTAAAAAAAAAACGTGAATGGTGTAGTCAAGCTTAAATAACAAAGGCCCCACATAAATCTGTCTTTAGAATTTGAACCACTTGACTTAATTCATTCGGATATTTGTGAATTGGATGGAATTACGACAACAAACGTTACTTTATTACTTTATCGATGATTGCTCGGACTATTCATTTGTCTATCCAATGAAAAATAAAAGTGAAGCGTTTGACATGTTTAAAATTTTCTTAAATGAAATTGAAAATCAATTCAATCGGAAAATTAAAAGATTGCATAGTGATAGAGGCCCCAAATATGATTCTGGACCTTTTATTGAATTTTGTAAAATCCATGGTATTATTGATGAAAAAACAACCCCTTATTCTCTTGATAAGGGAAGACTGGGAAGTCTGAAAAGATAACGAATGATAATTGGCAAAATATAGAATCATCCAACTCTTTATTGAGATAATATTATTAACAATGTCAGCGATGAGGACTTATGACCAAAGTTGTGGGAGAAGGTACGAACACTCTATCCAATGAAGTGTCTTAGCTCAATATCAAGCGGGAGCTTTACCATTTGCCGTATCATTCACAGTACATGAGTGTATCTCATGGAGTTATTCATCAACTCAATAAAGTTGTTGTGAAGATAAAAAATGAAAACAAGACCTAATTGGTTCTTACCTCACTATAGGATTTTCATACGACAACATAGTAATCACCATCTTGTATGGAAAAGATACGATGAAGATGGATGGGGTTAGGCGAACATGAAATCTTTAGGGGAGGAGAGTTCAAGCTTGGCTATGTATGCTTATGGTGGAACTTGAGAAATGAATACCAATGTGGAATCTAGTGAAGGTAGCAGGTCTAAATCAAAGGGTAATGGAAATTTCCAACAATGTTAAAAGTGCAAGACCGGGGTGGTTGTTGTTGATTGTGTTTTGGTGATATATGCAGAGGAAGAAGATTTTGGAAAGGCCCCACACTTTCGAAAGATAACTCTCTATCTCAAAATGAAATAAATATTGGATACATGATTGTCGAACCATGTTTGCTCCAAAGAGAAATATTTTGGGATGTTCCAATATAAGAAAGTTTTCTTATCTTTGTGTGCGGTTGAGGGCGTAGGAGCGATGAAGCGTAAAATGTTAGATGGTGGTGGAGTGCATTTTAAGGGGTGTGTCCTATCCCAAGAGTTGTGCACAAATTTGATATTTATTAGCCAATTGGTAACTAAGGGTTGCCGAGTGTTAGTAGCGGGTGGAGTTTTGAAAGTCACATGAGGTTGTATGGTCCTAGCAAAGCAAAATGAGAGTAAAGAGTTATATTGTCTGAAACAAACTTCTAATGCAATGGAGAGGCTACATGCACAGGTTATCGAGTGCTCAAGGCATGTCTCGTTTGTGTATATAATGGAGACATCGTTTGCAAGTTTCTGGCAATAGAAGATAGTGGGATGAGAATGCCTGCTAAGGGACAAGATGACAAAGGGGATACCTCGACACCACCCTTTAAAGTAGACGAATGCTTTTGACTCGTGGTAGTTGCACACATTCAATTGCCACATTTTACTTAAGTGGGTGTTGGGATTGTGTTTGATTTGTGATGTGGGTAACTCGTACAATGAAGGCTAATGGCGATCATTTGATGATTTTACAAGAGAAAGGTTTTGACATCCAAGAGTTGCATAATTTCATGCTAAGGTGGACATTTTAAGTATTGACTAAAAATTCTTTAGGACAAAACCTTGATGGATCCATCCACACTGTTTGATAGAGCCATCCATTTCAAATATGTAAAATGAGTTTTGTTGGGTCTTTTTCACATGTTATGCTCTGAGTATGAATATAATGTTTTAGGTCATTTTGCCCAAAGTTTCCCTTGTCATTCTAAGAGCTATCTTATTGAGAAAGCAAAAATAAGGGAAATTTAGGATCTTCGAGACTCCTTTCATAGGAGAAATTGATTGTACTTGAGGTTGGTGAGCCTCGTGTAAATAAACTATCATAACTATATTCAAACAATCGTAACTGATATTCTCCAGTATCGAAAGGTTTCTCTCTTGGGGTATGTAGCCAAAGGTAATTTTGTAAAACCACATTAAATCTCTTGTCTTCATCTTGTTATTTTGTGTGTGGCTTGTTATCTTTCATCTTTTACATATATATTCTTGTTTGGTTGGTTGTGGGGGCCGTTCATGCACAACAATAGGCTGTCAACTTATAAACACTTGGAATGAAAATTTAAAACGCTAATATAAAGTAAAATAAAGATAAATTCAAAAGAAATAATGAGATAGATTTGCCTTTTATGTGTTAAATCATCGGTTTGGTTCGGTTAGGTCTCAATTCAGTTCTTTGTATTGTATTTTATAACTAAAACTAAAACGAATCATTCGATTCCACGATATTTTGGAACCACCAAACGTGTGTCGGAAAAATCTATTGAACTCAATCCTTAAAGATCAGTTTGATTTTGTTGTTAAGTTCACTAACTCTAACAAACACCCCTACTCAACACAACCATGTCTGTGGAAGCCACTATATGGTACCTTTTGTGCCATTCGAGACTCCCACAAGTATATGGTTTAGTACCGAGGGCTGTGAAACGAACCAAGCTATTCAAGCTCGATTCATGTTCGTTCGGATAAAAGCTCGTTCAATCTTGTCTAGTAAGGTAAATAAACTAAACACGAACAAAATTTTAAACTCGTTATTGTAACGAGCTTGACTCGATTACAAATAATCATACGAAAATAGTGAAAAAATAAGCCACTCGAGCTCGACTTGTGTTCATTCGAATAAAAGCTCATTTGAGCTCTACTCGTGAAGTAAACTAGACAAGCTTGAAAACATTTTTAAGCTCGTTAAGATTTCAATCCAAGCTTGATAACCCTATTATTCGTCTCGACTCGGCTCGTTTACATCCCTATTAGTACCACTTTCTTCTTCTTCACTGTGCGTATTCAGGATTATTTGGAATTAGTTATTTTGGAAGTTATAAATCTAGGGCAGTACAAAATCATGACCTCGGTTATTGTTGTAGGAGCTATGTGTAAGGCTTGGAGGAACCATTACTGGACTTGTCCAAATGTTTCCTTCACCACCCACGCCAAAAAAGCTTTTATCCTACCCCTATCGATGTCATGCCATTGCCCCATCAACTGCCAGCCTCAACCCAAATCTAGCAGCTTTTCGTTAGTGTCAGGCGAACTTATCCCCCTTATGAAACTTACATTCCCTCTATCTAAACTAATGAGGTACGGTGGCGGTTTGCTTAGGAGGTTCACTACTTCAAATTATAAGGGCTTTTCAAAATCCTTGTCGGCTACTTTTGTAATATCATCATGTATTTTGTTAAGATTCATGTAGTCCACGAATATAAAAAGTTGCCTAAGAATGTATGTAGTGGATAATCTTGATATTTTATAGTATATTAATAAGATGTATAAAGCATTATGTTTATATATTGTTGAGAAGTCTTTTTCTTCCATATATTCTATTATTAAAGTCTAAAAGTTGCTTTTAAACTAATAATAACTAAAGTAGTTAGCGTTAATTTTGGGAATACCATGTTTGGAGATCCTGATTGAGAACCCATCATATTTTGGGTCGTACGGCCTGGATTGCGGCACGGAAGGGGGTGTAGTGATCTGGGTAACTATGGTCCCGATCTCTCATAGTGACACTGGTTCCTCACTTAATGTACATAAGGGGTCTGTCGGGGATGCTCATGTGATTGTTCCAAGTATGTGGGTGCAGAGATTTACGAGAAAATTAGGAGGATGAGTCGTAGAATTATTGAGACCTCTTGAACTTACATTGATTAATGAAATTTGTGGGTGACTATATAGCGAGGCTCAAACTTATCATTTCGGCCCCTTTTTCGTCGAGAGATTCGAGGAGTGCCGCCAATTCCTATTTCATCATAGCAAAGAGCTTATTGATATGGAGGCGATGCTTGATCACTAGGTGCGAGGACGGGCAGACCATTTGGCTTGATCTTTCGACTACTTACCCTCGATTACGGAAAATTCTCTGGCATGTCATTACCGCATTTGACGATGATTGAGCCCTTTACCTTATCACGCATTTTTATCATTCGCTTGTGGATATTGAGGGATATTCAAAGGATGACCAGTTCTTCCGTTTTGTTTTCTTTACAACTTTTGAGGAGGAAGGTTAGATTACTCTTACGCAATTTAGAGACATGGAGTCTCATGATATTTGCAATTTTTAGCCCATCTTCGGAGAAGAGATTGTGTTTAACACCCGGGAGTTCTTCGATATTTTTGCTGAGGGCTGTTGGGTAATTTGCACTAAATTCTTAGATGCGAGATGTCATTGCGTTGGTAATTTCTTCTTGATTTTCTGATGTAAGGAAGATTTATATGAGGTTGTTTCTGTGGGCAGTTCGTTTGGGAGGGTCACATTAGATTACAAAGGGTTATGTGATCATGCATATAGTCCCGTTCTTATTAAGTGCTTTAACATTCAATGCTGATGAAGATGTTGATGCATGCCTCGACTCAGGTGTGGCATCTTTGGCTCCCGTTGACGTGATAGTCCTTCCCTATTGTGGCTGATTCGAGGGTCGAGTCCTTATTGTGGCGATTTCAAGGTTGAGTTTAGATAAATCGATTGTGATTTGGTTTGGGTCTTTGGGGGTTTTCGCTAGATGATATGCACAACATTTTTTGAGGAGGACCTCCCTCTCAAGTTGGGGAGTCCACGGGTGGTGGTTTTCCTTTGACGTTGTTGTCCTCCTATGCTTGAGACGAGCTTCCTAGGGGGAGAGTGATGTGGACCGAAAGGGCATAATTGTTTTTCTTCTTTTTTTCTTTGAATTAATTACCTTTTTTTTTCTTTATTATATTGCTCTTTAGCCTTTAGCAATATTTAATGAGGGGATTATAGGGATATTATGCGAAAAAGTGTACGTTAGACTATGTGGTGCCCCGAGGGACAATTCTTTAGTGATGTCACCCATAACCTCACATTTCGCACAGATGCTAGAATCTTACTTTAGTGGATAGAAATATGAACTCTAGACTATTCCCTCACCACCTATATATATTGTACATTCCATTCGGCGCAAATCTATGAAGCACGAATGTGGGTGCGGGATGCAAGCGTGACAATTCGAAAAATCTTGAAAAAGTAGGATTCGGGTGCGTTGAGAAATAAATTAATAATATAAAAATATATTATATTTTTCATTGATTTTTGTGTAGATATTACCTTAGGTTTTGTACAAATTAGTTATTACATTCACTTGTCTCCAATATAAATATAATGGGCGATAAGAAAAGGATATCAGTGATAATATCATTCGTGAAAAAGATATATTCCCAATACTGAATTTCATCTGGTAGTAAATTCTAGATTTGTGTCAGACTTTTCGAACATCACTTACGTAAATCATTCTGAAACTATTTGATGCAAGGAAAAGATGCCAAAGCATGAAAATTATTCTACACAACAACAACAACAACAACAACAACAACAACAAGAACTAAAAGAAGTCATGAAAGTTCTCAATTTCTCTCTCTAGGTTCTCATTATCAAAAGCCAAAAGTATTACAAGTGAGCCTCTTAAGGCTATTTATACTAAAGATAAAATGGCTAAACAAAGGACAAATAAGAAAGAGTAATTAAAAAGACGCTCGTGTCCCTATGCTCCTGCATCATTCTCTCGCCCTTGATAAGACTCCATCTACTCCGTATATCGCCGATAGAAATCTGGGTCGATATACTGTGTAGGGTGGCCTCAGTAATCCATGAGTCTTCGGCCTCGGGTTGGCTTACCCAATGAACCAAGTAACGCGTATAATCACCCGTAGGTGCGGAGTCAAGAATCCTCTGAATGCGATCAACGTGAGAGCGAACCGGGTGGGCTATGGTGAGTGGGATGAGAATCGGCGGTGCATGTGTGCCTCGGAAAGGAGATACTGCCACATTGAACGTGAGGTGCATGCGGAACTCGTCGGGGAGATCAACCTCATAAGCATTCGGCCCACACGCTCGGACAATAGGGAATGGTTTAAATATGCGCATTAGAAGATTGTTGCCCTTACCTTGTCGTCGTGCTTTCTGGAGGTACACCATGGCCAAATCACCCGGGTGAAAGGAGACAAAAGCGGCGGTACTCATCGGCAGCCTCTTTATAAGAGGTATAAGTGGTTTCTAAGCTAGCACGAACATCGGCCTGGATGGAAGTCAGACGGGTGGCGAACTCCTCACCTGAGGGACAAGTAGGCATCGTCGGAGGAAGCTCGACAAGGTTTATAGGCATAGTAGGTGACTGTCCCAATACGATTTGGAAAGGAGAGAGACCGGTAGAGCGATTGACGACATTGTTGAAGGAAAATCAGCCTGATTGACCACCTCGGTCAATCAGGTCTGGCCACTGTTGGGGAACCGTCGGGGGTGCTCACAACGTTCCACTGTCGGGGGTGCTCAGAAGATAGGCATCGCAATAGGTCACCCACACTACGATTGACTACCTTCGTCTGGCCATCCGTCTGAGGGTGGAAAGCTGTCGAGAACAGTAACTCCGTTCGTAAAAGCCGCCACAGTGTACACCAGAAATGCCCCGTAAATCGTACATCCCTATCGGAGGTGATATTACGGGAACCCCGTGGAGACGGACAACCTTGCAGAAATATAATGAAGCCATATGGGAAGCATCAGTCGTGCGAGTACAAGGGATGCAGTGAGACATCTTAGAGAACCTGTCTACCACGACAAAGATGGAATCATGGCCACTAGATGTATGGAGAAGCTCTACGATAAAGTCCATCGAGACATCCTGCCACGGTCTCTCGGGAATCGGTAATTGGGTATACAAACCAGCATTGATATGCTGACCTTTAGCTGTCTGGCAAATGTAGCAACACCGAATACAGGCGTTGGCATCCCTCCTCATCGTCAGCCAATAAAATCGGTCCCTTAGCATCGCGTGGGTACGCACCTGTCCCATATGGCTTGACAATCCCCCTCCGTAAGGCCATCCCCCTGTTTAGAAACCCGTCCTGTAGCAAATACTCGCCTGATGCACCATTGCCCTGCTGACAGGTTGCAAAAATCGGTCCAAACTCCACATCGGTCGGGTAAAGATGACGGACCTCATCGAATCCAAAACCTTGACTCCGAAGAGTCATTAAAGCATGCATTCTCCTGCTAAGGGCATCATCCACTTGATTCTCCTTTTCAGGTTTGTACTGCAATTGGAACGTATATCTCTGGAGGTAGGCTGTCCACTTGGTGTATCTGTCATTAACACGCCATTGACTATGTAAAAAGCATAGTGCATCATAATCCGACTTGACGACAAACTCCTTGTGGAGGAGGTAAGTAGATCAGAGCTTTACCGCCTTTACCACCGCATAAAACTCAAGATCATACGTCGAATAATTGAGGGCAGCCCCTGTCAACTTCTTGCTAAAGAAGGCAATCGGCTTCCCATTTTAGCTCAAAACAGCACCCACCCCCGTCTTGTAAGCATCGCAAGACAACTCAAATAAGTGATCAAAGTCAGGTAGTGCTATGATAGGCGCCGTCGTCATTAACTCCTTGACGCGTTTGAAGGTCCCATTCGCCTCCGCTGTCCACCGAAACTCAGCAGTCGACGACGTACTCATCAAATCCGTAATAGGCACCATGACAGTGCTGAACCCGACTATGAAGCGTCAGTAAAACCCTGCCAGGCCATGAAAGCTGCGGACCTGGGATACCAACGTGGGTGGGGGCTGATCCACTATCGCCTGAACCTTGGCGTTATCATCCCGGTGCCCTCGCTTGAAACCACATATCCTAAACATGTCACCGAAGGTACCATGGAGGTGCATTTTTTCAATGTGAGGAAGAAGCACTCGGCACGTAGGACCGCCAATACCTGAGTCACATAATCTAGGTGCTCCTCTTATCAGCTATTGATCCGCTTGCCCATGAAAGGGCGTAAAATTTGAGTCATCACCCATAAAAAGATAGAGGGGCATTGGATATGCCGAAATGCATTATCGTCCACTCATATAACCCGTCCTTCATCTTGAAGACAGTCTTTCACTCATCTCTTGGCTTCATGCGAATCTGATGACACCCTCTCTTCAAGTCTAGCTTGGAGAAAACTCTAACGCCATGGAGTTGGTCTAGCATATCCTCTAAACGAGGAATAGGAAACCTGTACTTCACGGTGATCTTGTTAATAGCTCGGCTATCAACACACATCCGCTAACTTCCATCCTTCTTTGTCGCTAAAAGAGCTAGTATTGCACAAAGGGACATACTCTACCGAATGTACCCTTTGTCACATAGCTCGGTGACCTGCCTCTGTAACTCCGCCTGCTCCGTAGGGGACATACGATAATGGGGCAGGTTGGGGAGCTGCGCCTCAGGGATAAAATGAATGGCGTGCTTTATATCCCGGAGAGGAGGAAGATCATTTGGAGTACACACATCGGAATAAGAGTCCAACAAGCTCTGGATGTGTGGGGGAACGGCTTTTTCCGGGGTGGTAATGGGACTGATAAGAGCATAACATAATCCTGTTTCCGCGGTCTCTATGGCTAGCTCCTCATGTGAGACTACTAGGGCGAAAGGTCGCGACATCAAGAACGGTCTCATGGGACGGAGAAGAAAATCCCTCCCCTTATGCATGAATGAATAAGTGTTAGCTCGACCCTTATGCATGCTGCGATTATCAAACTACCATGGTCTCCCCAAGAGAAGGTGACACACTCTCATATCAACCACAGCACAAAGAATCTCATCATGGTAGTCCTTAATGAAAAAAGCTACTCTACACTGTCGGCTAGGTAAAAAATTAGGTGGTAAGGCTTATGGGTTTGTGGTAAGAAATTTGAGTGATGGGGGAAGATTGGGAATTCTTTATCAAATTAGGTGTAGGAGGACTAGAGTTTGAATTTGGATTGTGGATAGAATTAGAAACTAGGGTTTCTCGGGGGATAGGAATGATCGGAAACGGACTTGTATTTGGATCGGAGGTCTTAGGCCGGAAAAGAAGGATAAGACGTCGCGTCCCGCGAGGGGTTGACAGTGTTGTCAGCTTGGACAACAGCCGTTAGGGATGGCCGGCCCGTTTTCGGTGGTTCCGACAGGAATTTGGGGCTCCGAATTATTTTCAATGGTGGTGCCGCCAGTGGATTCACGTTCGTCCATGGTTAGGTTGGCTTCGGGGTGGCCATGGGTGGTGGTGACGTTATATGGGGATTAGGAAAATTAGGGTTTCTTGTTTCTTGTGGTTCTAGGGTTAGAGTTTCATGGAGGTGTTTGAGGATGTGTTGTAATTCATTCGGGTGAGACCAACCCAAATCCCAATCATCGATGAACATGTTCGATCCAAGAGCAAACTAGGCTCTGATACCAATTTGATGTAAAGAAAAGATGCGGAAGCGCGAAAATTAATCCACACAACAACAACAATAACAACTAAAAGAAGTTGTGAAAGTTCTCAATTTCTTTCTCTAGGTTCTCATTATCAAAAGTCAAAAGTGTTACAAGAGGAGCCTCTTAAGGCTATTTATACTAGCGATAAAAAAGGAAAAATAAGAAAGAATAATAAAAAAGACGCTCGTGTCCTTATGCTCCTGCATCACTATTATTTAAATTCAGCCAGCAGATGTTGAATGTTAATTTGCTATAACACGATAATCTTGAGCTTCAATCAGACACATTATTGATTTTTAATATACGATGCTTCAATCAACATCTTTCGAGATCTTGAATCTCTCATTATCTCGGGTCACTCTCATCCTCTCTCCTTCTCAAAGTTCCATCCAATATAGAATATATATCCTCATAGTTACAAAAAGGACGTTGATCCAAAAAATACCACCAGTTTTGGTTGAGATTCGAAAAAATCAGGATTTTTAAAGAATCCGTTATTAAATTTAACTAAAAAATTTGGATTCGCGGTGGGTGCGAATCGGGGGAGAATCGCACCCGATTCGGGTGCGATTTGGATTCGTTTATCATTTTGAAGAATCCTGCTTCATAGGGGTAAACCATTCAATTATGCGATATTTTGATAATGATATGAGATGCGAGTCCCTTTATTTCTAAGTTGATCTCAACAATGCTAAGTTATCATCTCACCTAATAGGTTAAGTTGTTAGGTAGTAAGCCAAAGAATGCATGTAATCAGAGTAAATTTGTATTTGGGGCTTGAGATACCTCCATAATGTGGGCTTTTGGACTTAAGTACCTTTTATTAATTTTGTCAGACATTGGTACCTCTCCCGTTAGGGCACCTTTAGAGACTTGACGTTCATGCGACTTGCACAAAGACCTTTTTATGAATCAACGAATTAAAAATCGTACATAATTATTTTTTACAGCTATCTGAAGCCATCTAGGTTTCTACTGCCCTTCATATTTTATTATACCATCTTGAGGTGAAAAAATGGTATCTATATGCAAACAGATTTTGGAGAAGGGTGATTACACTATGATTTCGGGGAGCCCTTTTATTAAAAAGTCAGGTAAATTGCATATCCTTTTTATTTTTATTAACATAGTTGACAAATGCATCTTGGATCACATATGTTCTCTGCAGGTTGGAGGAAGATATCATTTTACTTCAATCTCTCGTATGAAATTAAAGACAAAACCATTGAATTTGATGACAACCGTAATGTTCAGCGTGCTGAGTTTGTGGTTCGAGCATACATGCAGTATGTTTTTTTCCGCCCTTTTGGAATCTTAGTTATTGAATGGGCTTACTTCTCGACCGCTTCAGACTTTTTTGTTACTATTGTTACTGTAATATTTCCATTGTTCATAGGGGTGGTAGGTTCTCAGATGGATGGGGCTCATGTGAACGTCGTGAGAAGAGATTTTTGAAACCAAATCATGATATTCCTAGCACAGCAGAAACCAGAGCAAAAAATAAAGCATGCCAGGTAGGTCTATGCAGTAGTGCAATTCATCTCAAAATCCGCAATTGATGACTTCACTTTGCAGTAAATTAACAGATTACTTTTTGATTTCTATCCCTTCATTATAGGTGGTTCTTTGTTCATGTGTTGTTTATATTATGCTTATTACTCTAAAGGAAGCCAAGCCTACATTATAATGTAGGGAGCATTGAACCCCCTAATGTTCCATGATGCAAGTTTAATCACCTGAAGTTTTGTGACTTTTTAATCCTCTGCCCCTACAGGGAGATCCCACTGTCCCACTATTACCTACCCCCCCTCCCAATCTCTCTCTTGCCCCAAGTTTTCAGCTTCAATAGAATTTGATTTTTCTTCTTTCTATATTAATTCTTCAAATGAATTTCTCTTCACAGCAATCTCTAGCAGGTAAAGTACAACCATTTGAATGCTGATCCTAATCATTCCCAATCTCAGTAGAGCACTATTCTAGCTTCATAAGTTCCTGTAGCCGCAGCTTCAACCTTATTCTACATAGTTTTATTTTTTCTCCGAGACGTCATTTTAGCTGTATTAAAAAAAAGAAGTCAAATAGGGTTATGATTTCTTGTCACTCATTCCTGTTTAACTTTCAGCTTCTTAAAGCAGCGTTCCTGTATGCCCATACACATTGCAATGATGCATTTATTTGGCAGTCATATGTATCCACTCCTTACATACTCTTCACCAGAAAGCCCTTTAGTAGTGTCACTGAATCAGGCCATACATTCATTCTTTAGCAAGGGTTAACCTTGATCTTGTGACTGTCATTATATCAAGGAATCAAGGTCGTCCGACAGTTGTATGATTTTACTCAACATATGAGTAGGCCCTAGGAAGCTCAGTTACTTCATATGGGGGTGGGTCCCTGTACGGGTATCGGATACATATCAGATATGACTACATGCCTATTCTTGCGATACGTATGGGATGCTTATTTATATATATTGGATATGACTTCGATATGCTGGGGATACGGCTCACATATACTGAGGCTACAACGATGATGCAATGGATTCATATTCCCCCATTTTATTCTTTCTTTTTCTTCATTTATTTCTGAATCTTTCCTTTCAACGTTCCTGATATTTTTTGTTCAAAATTTTCATGTAACTCTGTAATTTTGAATGCAGCATTAAGTTTAGAATATTTAGAGTTGTAGTTGCTAGCTTGCTATCTACTCTTCATTGAATGATGATTATTGAGTGATTAATTTTTTTGTTTCATGCCTTTTTTGGCGCCTTGGTATATTATTTATGAAGTTAATTAGTAATCTTATACATATAAAAATATATTATATTATTATTGTTGTATCTCTGTGCCCACTTTGTTATATATGATATGTATATCCATATATGTGCTTCCTATAGTGTGTAAAAGATGTATCTTGCGACATGATGGTTCGATTTACGCAGAGTTTCTAGCCTTCCCTTTCATGTTTACTTTAGTAGATCATGGCTTAACAATTAGTTGCTTGTTATCAAAATACCCAAACCCCTAATTTCATCACCTCATTTTTAAATATGTTGTTTCAATTTGCAGTGAAATGCACTTCTGATATTAGAAGGTAGATATCAATATTACCAAACTACTTCCATTTATTGTTTAAAAAGGTGTTTACGCCTCGAGGTTTGCTTCACGAGACGTGAAAAATAGCCTTGAGGCTTAAGCCTTGGGTCTTTATGAGCCCTTCCGACCCTCCTCACCTCTAAAAAGGAAGCTGGTGGATGTGCATTGATAGTAGGGCTGTCAATAAGTGTCAAGTACGAGTTCTCCTTCCCCGCCTCGAAGACATGCTTGACCAGCTACACGGGTCCCTATTCTTCTCCAAGCTCGATCCTAAGGTTGCGTTTGTGTGTCAATAAAGCAAAGAAAAGTGCGAGACAATTATTTCTTGCACATTTTGTTGCGTTTGGTTAGCAGGAAAGTTATGGAACCCACGTTCTCAAATTTTCCAACAGGAAAATTTATCCCACAAAACACATCCAGCCAAATACCTAGGATTTCACAGGAAAGCTAAAGAAAATTGGGTATATTCCCATATAAAATTGCCTTTTTAATTATCTTATATTATTATTAACTATTAATAATATTACACTATATATTGATATTTTTACGAATTAAATTTTCTTCCTAATTTTTATTTTATATTTTAGGGTCATTTGTATTTAACCTCCAAATTTTAATGTCTAATTTGACTTAGCCCCTCATTTTCATAATTCTTTAACTTTGCCCCCAACATAGGGGTTAAGTCTAATTTGGCATTATAAACAAGGGCAAAGCCAAATAAATCCTTAGACTTAACCCCCTTATTTTAGACAATATTTTGAGATATCTCCCTTGTGTAAGGGTTATGTCAAAGAGATTAGCAAAGTGGGGGTCAAGTAAAAAAGCCCTATATTGTATAATGTTTAAGTCAGGCGAATGTTTATTAAATTAGTTTATTTTTTGGTAGTTTAAATAAGAAATATATTATACATTTGTTTATTGTAAAATTATGATTATGTATGTGTGTATATATCATTTTTTCAACAATTTTCCCCGTTAAACAATCACAGTGAGAGGAAAATAACTTTCTTTTTCCTTCACATCATTTTTTTTGGGAGTCATTTTCTTGCTTAACTTTCCTGAAAATCAAATGAAGCCTAAGGGATACCACAACGTTTGTATTCGACTCAGGGATGAGTGAAAACTGCCTTTAAAACGAATGAAGACTTATATGAGTTGATTGTCATGCCTTTCAAGTTACCCAACGCCTCATCTACATTTATAAGAGTTGTGACTCAACTCCTTACGCCGTTCTTGGGGAGGTTTGGTAGAGTATTTTGATGATGTCCTCATATATTAATGATCAAAGGAGGATCACCTTTTTTATGTGGTACGTGTTGTGACAATTTTCTCAGCCAAACGTTTCCTCTTTCATCTGGAGAAATGGTCCTTCATGGTCCTGTCTAAGGCCTTGGGCTGCGTGGTTTTGAGTGAGGAAGTCCTGGTCGATTCGTCTAAGGTGCAGGGCAATCACCTTACCGAGTCCAATTTTTCATGACCATAGTTGTTAAAGGCACGCCTAGGCATGCCCCTAGGCGCACTAAGGCGCATGTGAGGCGCTTAGAGAAGGGGTACCGTAGGCGAGGCGCGTGCCTGAGGGCCATAGGCGCGAGGCGCACTCAGGCGCCAGGCATGGGACTAGGTGCGCTTTGCACGATTTAAGTGATGTGTTAAAAAAACAATCGGGTCCTTTATTTTACATTTAAAGGCAATCGGGAATAACCATTTTGCTGAAATACAAAAACCAAAAAGAAAAAGTCAAAAGGGTTTCTCACAAAAAACACAAAAAGCCTACTGAACAAAAAAGAAAAGCTTTGGAGACCTCATATTGTTCTCTTCTTCTCTCCATACTCCGACTCTTCTTCTCTCCATACTCTGGCGACCTTCGACTGTTCTCTCAAGTTAGATATTTGTCCCTTTTTTGCTTTTTTTTTTCTTTTTTCTGCCTATTTCTTCCCCCAAATAGTTGTTTCTTCTCAGACTTATATATTTTTTCTTTTCTTTTTCTGCCCATTTCTTCCCCGAATGGCTGTTTTTGACCTTTTCTTTTCTTTTTCCGACCCTTTTTTTATCTGCCTTTCCTTTCTGCCTCTTTCTTCTTCCTTTTTCTTCCTTTCTTATTGTTTGCTGTGAGGAAAAAAAATATCAATTGAAATACAATATACAATAAAAAATTTAAATACAATACAACACCATTTAAATACAATAAAACATCATTTGCTGAAATTACTGTTTTAGTGTTTTACATATTCTACTATATTAATGTTTTAATGTTAAACGTAGGAAAAAAAATCTGTTGAAATACAATATAATGAAAAATTTAAATACAATACAACACCATTTAAATACAGTACAACACTATTTGCTGTTTTTATAGTATATTTCTGATGTGAATTGAGAGACTTATAGGCTATTTTTAGTACATAGTGGCATTTTTATTATTTTCTCTATGATGATGTACTTTTCTTTTATTGTTAGTTTAGTTGTTTGTTTAATATTATAGGAGGGAAGTATTAAAGGCTAGTAAGGGCATAGATGTAATTGGGACCTTTTCTTGTAGTCCTTAAAGGCTAGTAAGGGCATAGATGTAATTAGGACCTTTTCTTGTAGCCCAAGTAAGATCTTTTTACTTCCCCCCATAAATACTCCTTATATAGCCTCATTTGAGGCATTCCTATATTTTGAGATTTCGAGAGAAAATTGAGACGATGGTTAAACCATCTTATTTTCCATTTGACGCTCATTTACGTCAGTTGCTATCAGACCCTCATTGGCTCCACCCGTTGCTGTTGTTGTTGTATAACAAATCGTAGACGATGATAAATGGGACCTAAGAAGAGGTTTGCTCCCATTGATGCGCGCACCGATAGGCTCGAGGAGGTTTTAAACTGCCTCATATCACGATTTGACGCTGTTGAGGCTCACCTTCCTCCACCCGACGCATCCATGAGCCGCCCTCACACCGCTCCCACCACCACCCAAACCCTAATTTCACAGCCACTATTGCCCCTCTTCCACCCTCGGTTACGCCACTACAACGGAGCCCTAACCCCACCTAAAAATCCTATGTCAAACCTCAGAAAAAGAAGAAGAAAGAGGCGATGAGACCTTTTGGCTCGCGACCCAAATCTAGTCCTAGGGTCTCGATGAGGAGAGAGAGAATCTAAAAATCACTCGGACCAGAGAGGAGCCAGAATAGCTGCCCAATCATTGACTTGACCCCAGCACACCCCTGTGGGATCCGATTGCTGCCGGTGGAGGCCAAAAGGGTCCGCGATGGACAGAGAGGGCGCGACCTAAGGTTAGAGATGAAGAGATTGAGTGGACGAAAAGATCACAGAATATAAAAATAAAGAGAGGAGGAAGTCGAACTTTCGGTAATCCCCGTCGGGGGCCCTTGCAGGCTCCAACCAGATGGTTAAACGTCCTGGCTTCCGGTGGTCCCTAAAATTTTTCTTTTCCTCTTCGGCCACCTATTTTGGGAACTTTTCACTTGACTCCAATCTCGAGGACGAGCTTGGTTTTAAGTGGGGGAGAATGATGTGATTGAGAGGCTTAGAGGCTATTTTTAGAACATAGTGGCATTTTTGTTGTTTTCTCTATTATGATATACTTTTCTTTTATTGTTAGTTCAGTTGTTTGTTTAGTATTATAGGAGGGGGCTAGTAAGGGCATAGATGTAATTAGGACATTTTCTTGGAGCCCAAGTTAGATCCTTCTACTTCCCCCCTATAAATACTCCTCATGTAGCCTCATTTGAGGCATTCCTATATTTTGAGATTGAGAGAAAGTTGAGACGAGGGTTAAATCATCTTCTTATTTTCCATTTGACGCTTATTTTCGTCAATTTCATATTGTTTGCTGATATTAATTTAATTTTTATATTGCCTTGTTCGTAATGGTTGTCTTTTTTATATATTTAAAACTTGCATTTGTTGGTTAAAGTTTAGCTCTACATGTTAAGATGTTATATTTTGGAATCTTAATTATCCCATTAAGTTTATCATTGATGTCATGATATTATAACATCAATATAATGCTATAAAAATGAATAAACATTTTTTTTTTGATTTTTTTTCCAAAAATTGCGCTTAGTTTCAATCAGGCGCATGTAATACCCCGTATTTTTATGACTTTTAATTATGAGGGTAATTAAATGGAATTGCTTTTAAATATGGGATTTATTAAATTAATTTGGGATGTATTAAAATTAATTCGGATTTAAATGCTAGCGAGGCGAGAGTTAGTATTTGGTCATTTATATGTCATTGAATATTACTAAGTGATTATGGTAATATGTGATTATTGAATTTATTAAAAATGTCGTGAGTTGAAAATACGGCAGTTTCAGTAATATAGTTGGGACGCGCGTGTCAGTCGCTTCAGGAATGAATTTATTTAGATTAAAAAAATTAAATTATATTTTTATCAACTGAATGGTCATTTTGAGTGCGCCAACGTGTCCGAAAGGGTCGAAATAGTCAGAAAACACTAGCCGGGAGTTTAGTTTGGGTCCTGGGGAATTTTTAGGCCAAACCGGCAACCTAGAAGGGTATTTTGGTAATTTTAAAAATTAAGAGATTAAAATCCACGAATTTAGAGGTAATTTAGATATTATTAAAAGGGCCACTAAGGCCATTATCAGCCAAAAGTGAGAGAGTGGGCTACGAAGGTTTTTGAGAGAAGTTAGAAGAGCGGTTAAAGGAGGATCTAAACCAAACCATCTCCCCACCGTCATTTTGAAAGGAATTTGTGACCGGAAAGAAGAAAGAACCAACCTTGATCGTCAACAACGAATCAGAACATCGGATTTAAGGCAAGTGATTTGATATTATTAAGTTCAATGAATATTTCTTCCATGTTTAGTGTAGAAACTGTATTTGCCTTGAAAGTTTTGATGAAAACCAATGGGATTATTGTGAAACTTATGATTTTGGGATAGGAATTGCATGTAGAATATTTATGGAAGAATTCAATACACAAAATATAACTTCTGATGATTTGAAAACGGATTAATAAGGAGTCTTTGTAGTCAATTAAATTTTGGGTTCATGTTCATAGGGTTTGGGGTAAGAATTGAGGATTTATGATTATTGCATGTTGATTAGTAAGGTTTGACCCCCAAAATATGTGAAGGAGTGACCTAGGGTGACTTAGAATAGTTTAAAAACATTAAAACGTAATTGGGATGATCTTAGGATGGGTTTAGAGAAGGGAAAAATGATGAAAAACGAAATGGGGAAAATTCTGGGCATTCCCTGCCACCTCGTTAGAAGACCAACCCAGATTGTTCGAACGATCTCGTTCGAATGAGCTTCTAACGAGATGCCAGTGTCCCTTCTAACGAGTTCAGAGTTCGTTTGAAGACATTCGTTCGAACGACACTCGTTCGAACGACCTCGTTAGAACGAGATTTCTGGGACTTCTAACGAGTTCACATAATGGTCTTTTTAGGCATGATTTTGGTTTCGAGTTTTCCGTAGACTTATTTTATTGAGTATTATCCTTCCCTTGTGATTAGTGGGTATAGTTGTGAGATTGGAGTACGTTGAGGATTAACAATTTGGAATTATATAATAGACCGGGTGACTTCTACGGGTTAGGTTGTAAGTACTTGAATTTTCGACGTGAGAAGAGTTGACAACTTTAATGTATATTATTCGGGGACTTGTAAACGTGAAACATTTAATGACGATATAGGAAGGTGACATATGCCTCTATTAATATTATAAGATATCTACGATGTGTGAATGCTTAATATATGTGTTTATCTGTGTATAACATGCCTACCATACTTGCTATCACGGGAGGTCGGCGTTCGATCAGGACCATCTAATCTTTGTGTGCCTACGGGGGGGATTTAGATTGGTACCTCGAGAACATAGGTCAGAGAATGGCTTATTGGGGAGTTAATAAGTCAGCTGATCATGGGAGCGTAGGTATGTGCGTGACCCATGTGATGTGAGCTATGTTTGCCTCCATTGTGTGTGATTGTTACTTATTGAGACGGTTCCTGAGTGATTTGGAATACGTGATCCTAATGTACGTGATGTACCGGGATTTGATAGCAGAGTATGTGTGCACTGCAGCTTAGTCTCGGGGTGCCAGTATTGTATATTTATGATGGGATTAATATACTGATAATTGTAATGAAATGTTGTTATAAATGTAAGTGTGAATGATCGTAACATTTTAGTAGAGTTAACGATGGAACATTTTAGTAAGTATCATGATAAATTCTGAGAAATAAAAAGTAAAACTTTCTATTTATATTAAGATATCGAGAATTGAACCTCAATAGTTTACCGAAATTGGGTGGTGAATTGGACTAGTTAGATAGTGAAATGACTAGAACGGGTACGGGTTCGTTAGGCATGCACTATTAGTTGAGAGGTGAGGAACCCATGTGAGCGCACGCACTATCATGTATTTTATATTCACTGTTTAATGATATTAAACACTTGCTATATTTTAAACTGTTTTCACACTCGGCCTCTGACCCGTTTGCTTTCAAATCTATTTTCTTGTAAAAACCTTTTAGATGCCCAGCCACAAGGACACCAGGCTTAGGAGTTCCATTCCAGTGACGTGCTGTAGCTGCTGTGGAAGTTACAGGACCTCGATTATAGACGTCTCCACTTTCTACCTTGATTCCAGTTCAGACTTGTTTATCTTTACGGCATGTCGCCCCTTTTCTTAGAGACAATTTACTTATGCAGTTTTATTTCAGTTTTGGATGTAACTAGTTAATGATTTAGGCTTTGTATTTGGTTTATGTCAGTATTTGGATTGTTGTGAGGAGTATTCCTCCAGATTCAGTTTATTATATTGTTTTATTTTGCGACTGTATTGTAGTTGTGGTACTAATATTTCATAATTTAATTTGGTTGTATGTTAATCTAATTCAGTTAAAATTGATAACTCACTTTTTAAATATTAGGTGGCTAGTAATTGTTAAAATATTTTTCGACAGTGATGCTATAAACTGAACCAACTTGACATTTTGTATTAAATTGAATAAAGGAGTATAGCTACCCGGTATTTAATTAGTCGGGGTGTCACAGGTGGTATAAGAGAGCATCAGGTTTTAGTGTCCTTTAGGATCCGTGCGGCTTATTATGCTTCCAGCGTAGCTTTCTTTGATATAGAGTCCTATTTTAGGATTGTTGATTTCTTTGGTAAGATTTCGTTCTCCTGCTTCGATATATATGGCAGTGAATCTTAATTGCAATCGGGTGTGTTAGTGCGCCGAACAATGTAGGATGTCAGGCGAAGACAGTTGGGTGAACAATAGGAGGCAAAGATCAGTTGAGGTTATTTGAGTTATTTAAAGAAGGATAACCGTAGTTGAAGTCACCGATATTATGGCACGGAAGTCCTGGACGATATATACGGCTAAGGCACGACTTGTGACTTCCAGGTACAACTATAGTAGGGGTGGGGTCAAATTAGACTCATCCAACAAGGTTGGAATGGGAGAGAAAGAGTTAGGTGAAACATTGAAGAGAACCAACAGTAGCAATACTCGAAAGGCGGAGATGGCGCGTGGTAGCCAAACGAACGTAATATATCCAAAGGCTTGGACATATGTCGGGGTATGACCAATTGAGAGTGAAAATTTGGGGAAAATTTTTCTTGACTCGTAAGAGCGGAGATTCAATGGTGAGAAACAATCACCACACTTAAAAGTGGAATGTGATGTCGAGAGAAGGCGTACACATATGGTTTGATTAAAGTTCATTCAGGATGAAAGGCGAATGTTGTTCTGAACTCACACAAGAGGTCCGGACAGAGGTCACTTTGTGAGGAGAAATTTAATTATTTAGTGAACCTTACACCGGGTGAAGTACGTGAAATGGAAAAGAGGATGTTAAAGGGAGAATTTACTTACAAGAAGAATTGTTAGCTCTTATGGGGAATTCTGCTTGGACGGTCAATGCAGATAGTAATAATGTCGCGTAGTGTTAATCTGGAGGTAAACGTTCCCTTGGGTGGGGAGCAATGTTTTAAAAAGCGCGCTATTGCGAACGCAATAACGCGCTATTGCTTTTTGCGCGGGCCAAAAACGCAATGTTGCGATCAATGTATTACGGGATGCTCAAAAAGCGTGCGCTATTTGGCGCTATTTTGCGCTAATGTGCGCTATTTGGCGCTATTGTACGCTATTTTGCGCTATTTGGCGCAACAGCAACGCTATCCATGTTTTTTTTAGAAATCTCATTTTAGTTAAGGAGGGGGAAAAAGTGTCACCTTATTTCACGTGCGGACTTTGTTTGGGTGAGGTATTCTTTGTTCCAAATCCTCAATTTACTTATTTACAAAGGTCTCAATGATGTTGTTTGCTTATTTTAAAAAGTTTAGCTTAAAATGTTACTTTTATTTAATATTTTCTATTCCAAACTCTCGGTTTACTTAAACTTTTGCTTATTTTACATTTTTCAGTAAATAATGTTTTTATTTTATAATTTCCAGTTTTAAATGCTACTAATTTTTCAAATCTCAGTTCAAAATGTTTTATTTTTAATAATTGTCAGTTTAAAATGCTATATGTGTCATAAATATCTGTTTAAATTGTTATTTATTTTATAATTTTCAGCTTTAAATGTTACTTATTTTTTCAGATTTCTATTTAAAATGTTATTATTATTATAATTTTTTTTTTCAATTTAAAATACTACTTGTTTTATAAATTTCTAATATAAAATGTTATTATATTATAATTTCAAGTTTAAACTTTTACTTATTTTACAAATTTCATATTAGAATTTTATTTATTTTATTATTTTTAGCTTTGAATGTCACTTATTTTCAGAATTCTCTTTAAAATGTTGTTGTTGTTGTTGTTGTTGTTGTTGTTGTTGTTGTTGTTATTATTATTATTATTATTATTATTGTTATTATTATTATTATTATTGTCAATTTAAAAAGTAACTTTAAAAAAATCAATTTCAAATATAACTTTTTTTACCAAATTCAGTTTAAAATGTTACTTTCTTACAAATTTCATTTTAAAATATTATTTATTTTTTTATTTATATTTTATTTATAAGTTTTTTAATTAAAAAGTGGGAATGCATGAATTGCTCGCGCAATGCGCGACGCGATTAGCGCGACGCTACTTTGGAGCCAGAACGCGACACCGTGCGCAACCGCGATTTAAAACATTGGTGGGGAGATACAAGAATCGAGAAATTTCTATAGAGTAAGACTGGGAAAATGGTATTGGAGAAGCACCACAAGGGGAAAACCCAACAGAGAACCTGTTAAAATGATTCGGATAGCAAAATTATTACCGGGAGATGGTAATTTCAGTAAGAGATGTGGAAACTTCCTTAGGTTCATCAAGCTAAGGAAACAATGGAGGTAGTCGTCAGAACCGAGACTGCCAACGTCCAAGAGAAGGACCACCTTGACATGGCCAGTGTGACCGAAGATAAGTGGAGTAGGTGTAGAAGTATTTCGTGGGAAGTGAAACCCGTGCGTTATAAATGTTTCCCGAAGCAAGTGTAGGGATAAAGGTATTGTGCCTGGCAAGAGCCACAGTTATTGGAATATTCGGTATGGTACGGACAGGTGTGTTAAATCCATGAACCATTTGAGCAGCAGGACGCTTGTTAGGATAGAAGTAGGAGTTATATCCTTAGATGATGTTGCATGTTGTTTGTGGCATGAACGAGTTGCTACAATTGTTATTATTGTTATATTTTTACTTGAGAGTCGGGTTTAGTGAGTATCGGCAATTTATTTATTTATGCGAATATTTTTCCCTGATAGTGTGGCGTTAAATTGATTTTCATCCGCGGAGGATGAATGAGTATATTGATAGTGGTATATACTTTATTGAAATTAATCGTTTTATGTGTTGTGTTATACGAGTATGATATTATCCGAATTATGATTTTATAATATACTTATACCGATAGTGTGCTGGTATTACAAGTTTATCGGAGTTACTACCTTGGGTATAATGTTTTGATTCTGGCGAGGTCCCATCTGTGAGAGGGCCGGGCTCACAATTGTACTTTTGTATATGTGTATATACTTATATATATTGTTGTGACTGCAGTAAGGTATAATAGTCTCGGATATTTAATCCCAGCATGTGTAGGGATTTAAATTGTTATGATTCGTAAGCAATTGGTTCACTAGTCAGCAAAAAGGCTTAGCTGGTTATTATATTAACGCTCAGGATGTCGTAATAAGAAGAGTGTATTATTTTATCATCTTTTAGAGATGTGGGAGTTTATACTCATAGTTGCATGTCGGGGGACATAATTTTGAGATCCCCGATTTCATTTGCATGGTGTATATTGAATGTGATTACCATCAATGTCAAGAGAAAGTGTCTTTCGGGAAGAGTTCCTTGTTTAAGTGTAATTGCGGAAGGAAATGTAACTTTGTTGTTAAGAGACGGGAATATAGGGGTACATGTTATGGACTGAGGGTTAACGGATCCCGATGACCGACAATGTTAGGTAGTAGTGTATCGGGGGGGTTCCTTGTTTGGACTTCGCTTTGCGAGACATCCCACCCATGAAACTTAGCGTAAAGTAGGTAGTAGGGAGATGTTTGACCATTCGTCCATAAATTGGATACCTCGATCGTTATGGAAGTAAGTAGTTATGACTGGAAGTTAACAAGGGGTAAATTGCGATGTAAGGCCAGTAGAGCCAGTTGTTTGTAAAGAAGTACTGATAATGTTGGTTTTGTTACGGCGGGTTGAAGGACACATTGAGGTTAAGAAGGATTTAGGATTTCAAATTCAGAGGTGATTTAGAATGCCCGAGTGGTATAGCCACATTGTAAATTTAGCGGCAATAAAGAGTTTGGAATACGTATGAAGCGTTATGATGTTTAAAACAGTATGATCGGGTTATAAGGGGTGTCACAGGGTGTAGGCATCTTGGTTTACTAATGTAGTAATCGTCGAAAGAAGGGATATAGATGGGTTAAATTATTACTTATGGAATTAAGCGTCGTAAGAGAAGGTGTTAATAAATATACTCATGTGTAATCAGTGTAGCACGTCCAAATTTGGTGACAAGGGCAGAGGAAAGCCATTTAATAAAGGGATACCTCTTGAGAAGGCAAATATATAATTATTATGGGCAATTTGGAGTAGAGTTCAGAACAATCGAGTGTTGAGGGTGACTCAAGAGTAAATAGAATGAGGATGTCAATAAGGTAAAAAGAGTCCAGATGTGCACAACGTGGTGAAAAGTGCAAGGGTCGAAATTTTTAGTATACACCGAGAGAAGAAGAAGATCATTAAGTATCACTTAACGGGAAGAATTATACGTGAAGGTCGACATTGAAAGGGGTGTAGTAAGTAGTAGAATGGTTGGGGTTAGATGTTCAACCAGATAATTTTGTATTGAGCCGACAATTCCAGGGATGGAAGAGTCAAGTTAGTAAATTTCCTTTAGGGGTCGCCAACTTATAGATAAGTAACGAGTTCCTTTGAATACGTGGGACAGGTTATCCAGAAGGAGAGAAATTGTTATATACTTGGGGGATTTACACTATTAGATAGTGATCACGACGGTACGTGTTACCACGCAGTATTATTTAGAACTGGGATGAGCTCCCCGAAATCCACATTCAATGTGGGGTAGCAAGAAGTAGTGGGAGATAACGATTCGTTCTGAGAGTTGTATCACCTATAGCCCGAGGTGTAGGCGCAAGGTGATTAACGAATGACGGATTGTATGAAAGAAATTTTGGATTCATTGCGATCTTTTAAATTTCAAATCGGGTATAACTAGTAAGTGAGGTATATTGTAGTAATGGGGAGAAGATATTACCTAATGGTAGAGTTGGGGGAAAACACCCGTATCCATGGTTCAAAGTCAAGGCCGGTACCGCGACGATACGGCCGAGTTGACTAGGTATCGGTGTCCACCGATCCGATTCCGAGTTACGAGTTGAGTTTTCAATTATTGATGTGAATCGACCCTATATCGGTAATTTTGCGGTATTATCGGTGATATAGCGGTATAATCGGTCCATATCGACGATATCGCGGTATAATCGGCCCCTATCGGCGATATCGCGATGGAATCGGCCCCTATCGGCGATATCGCGATGGAATCGGCCCATATTGACGATATCCCAATAGTATCTACCCATATCGGTGATATATCGACCGAGATGGTATAAGTTACTAAGCATCTCTCTCTCTCTCTCTCCAGTGTTATGTTGGTAAGCGTGGTTTTTTTGGGGGGTTACGAAATGCTAACTGTTTTTTTAATTTAGTGTGCTGTGCGTGTGGGTTATTTGGTCATCGTGTGGGTTTAATTTAGTGCGTTGTATATGTGCCATTTTTTTTAAAAAAATGCAAATGATCCAAATGTTATTTGCTATTATTTTTTATAATAATGTTCCCAATGTTATTTTTAATATTTTATTATATATAAAAAAAACGTAAATGTTATTCTTTTACAAACAAATATACAACTGTAATTATTGTAAAAATAATATTTGTATCCTCTAAACATTTGTAAAAATAATATTTGCACCTTTATGTAAAAATAACATTTGCAACACAAGAAAAAAAATATTTGCATCCTCTTTGTAAAAAAATAACATTTCCATCAATTTAAAATAAAACATTTGCAACCCAACAACAGGAAAAAAAATAACATTTACATTCATTTTATAAAAAAAATAACATTTGCATCATTTTTTGTAAGAAAATAACATTTGCATCCTTTTTGTAAAAGACGATTGTAAAAAAAATGTAGTGTTTTGTCAAAATCACTATTTGTATCCTCTTTGTAAAAAAATATCAATACGAAAAACAAAACATTTTTATCCTTTTTAGAAAAATATAACATTCTTAAAAAACACATTTGCATCCTCTTACTAAAAATAATAAAAATAATAGTAAGAATATAAAAGTTGTATCCTCTTTGTAAAAAAAAAAATTATCCTCTTACTAAAAATGTAACATTTGTGTTTCTTTGTAAAACATAATATTTGTATCCTCCGTGAAAAAAAAAACATTGATTTATTATGGAACATTGAATCTGACAAGTTCGCAACACGTCAATATAATCAATTGTGCAATGTTATGCATATTAAAGGATAATTTTAAACTTATTTGATTAGTCCACATTGTTAATCGTATTTTTTTTAAATGTTCTAGAATTTTTTCGGAATTTTTTGCGCTCTCTAAATAGTGTATCTTTGCGTATCGCCCGATACTGTGATCGATACCGCGACCGAGTTGAAAATTGAGTGGCCGATACCGGGACCGGCACTGAGACTTTGAACCATGCCCGTATCTATTTATAGTGGACAACCGGCTGAAGTGGTTTTCCCTTGTGTAAAAGTCACAACGTCGGGAACTGAGATTTAAAGAATGGGCAAGAGTAGTCAGATGTGTTAGGATGGGAGTTTGGTGTTTTGATAAATGCGGGAGTTAATGCGTATTGAGGTGCGGATTCACAATAATATTAAAATAATGCGGCTAATGATGTATAGGCTATTTTTATTCAAATGTTGTTTAATAAGAGCACAACGTGAGGTGCATTTATTGAAGTATATTCTGATAAAGTATCAAGTCTGTTAAACAAGCTTGTTGTGAAGCGAGGGTTTTAGTGATTGGGCCTTTCTTTATATCTTGTTCTGAATATTGGAGAATACCTAATTTTTTCAGGTGTGCCTTACTTTCCGAATTTCGGGACGAAATTCCTTATTAGGGGGGAAGTATGTAATACCCCGTATTTTTATGACTTTTAATTATGAGGGTAATTAAATGGAATTGCTTTTAATTCTGGGATTTATTAAATTAATTTGGGATGTATTAAAATTAATTCGGATTTAAATGCTAGCGAGACGAGAGTTAGTATTTGGTCATTTATATTGAGAGAAAATCGACTTAGATGATTTGGACACGTCCAGCGTAGATCAATAGATGCCCCCGTAAGGAAGAGTGATTTAGTTAGTATTGATGGTAAAGCAGGGGGTAGAAGTAGACCTAAATTGACTTGGTAAGATGTTGTAAAAAAGGACATGATATCACGTGGTTTAACTGAAGATATTGCACTCAACAGAATGGAATTGAAAAATAGGATTCATATACCCAGCCCAAATAATTGAAAAAAGGCTTTGTTGAGTTGAGTTGAGTTGAAAGATTACATCTGTAGATATGCCTGGATTGTGGAAATAGTCAGAAAAACAAATCAAATAATAATCTGATTGTGTTCCAAGTTTATTTTCGTTAGTGTATCAGTATACTTAGCAAGTTAATTAAGTAGAGGCCAGCCCTAACTTCATATCATATTACGCTATATTGCAATCAGTGGTTAACATACCATGTCTTAATAGTGTAGTTTGACGATTTTATTTATCTATTAATGTGAAATTCGTTACATGTGTGCATATTGAATATCAAGTAACCTTGCTTGCCCTTTTCACCCTTTATCCCATTTGCTGTTCAGCACACAGTATGGGATTGTTAAATATCATAAAAGTCCTCCGAGTTGCTTTCACATAGCTTGAGAACATGCCTGATGTAATACCATAAATGAAATTGCATAAATTTGTTTAATAGTCTCTCAAACCTTGCAATGCATCATGTGGAATTTTGATGATAAATGGATGACTTGTGCAAATGAAGGAAAACTTTAGCAAAGAATTTTATGATCTATAGCCATGTTTTATGGCACCACAATCATGTTCTTCCTGTTTATTCTTTTTCTTTGTTCTCTCTTATTTATCATTTAAAAAAAGTAACATAATGCTAATTAGACAAGTTTTTTGAGCCTTGGATTGTCCTGTACATTACCAATATGAACTTTGCACCAAGTTTCGAGAGACATGTTAATATTTCATGTTAGGCCTGGCCGATGTATCTCAATCTTCAGTCCTTATGCTCAGTTACTTATGGTAGGTGACCTTTTGAGACATGGTACTGGACCTCATTTTCCCGAGGCTTGTTCCTTTAGCCCGATTTCATTGTTCTCAATGCTCATTCTCCCTAATTCTTAGGCTTCCTTTATTGTTGGAGCATTTAAGCTCTTTGGTCTGCTGAAAGAGCCACGTGTAACATCATCATAATTTTTTTGCCAAGTGTGTATATATGTGTGTGTATATATATATATATATACATATTTGTACCCAGTGGGAGGGCTGCTGAATGTGCCATTTGTTACATCATATATACATATGCTCATATATATATAGAAAAGACATTTTATATATACACCTTTCCCAAATTTTTCTTTTACTAGAGAATCCTTATAATTACAGGATCTGCTCGGAATTGGAGAGTATCGACCTGGTGCATGCCATGCTTCGACATAGGTATAAGAATTTGTAGTTCTTTGTATCCATTCAGCAGTTCTGGTCTAATCATTGTGTACAACACAAATATTCATCATCGCAGTAACATTGTAATCCAAACCGAAGTTTGGATGAAATCAGTCAACGAAATTCAATGAGGAACACGGGTCAATCTCTGATTGCCCCATCTCTGTAGCTTTTTGTATCATCTGAATCCGCTTGTGTAATTTTCAATTTTTTTTTTCATTATCCACAAAAATGGCGACAGTAAAATGGAGTTTACTCGTATATTATACTTTGGCCATGGGGATAAATTACAGAGATTGTTCTATTCTGACAACCATGGGTCCATAGTTGTGTGGATAACGCACTCAGCGCTTCAGGATTTTGCCAAAAGCAGGTATTTGCTGTGGTGAAATGTACACTTTTGGCAATGGGTGTAGCCTCAATTTATTTATTTGATTATTAGGTAGATGTCCTGAACTATTAATTCTATCTCTTGCTCTAGATACCATTCATCACTTCAATTATTTCTCCACAAAAGTGAATGTTCATGGATTTTCAAACATGAGGTCGTTGGAGATTTGAAAAATGAATATTGTGCGACATTTACTATTCATGGTTAAGCTATCAATGCACTCGGCAAGCGGTTATTCTTTATTAGAGAATAGATTTGGTGAATGTATGAAGAGGGTCTTGTAAAAGTCTATTTTTGTTTCAATAATTATTATGACATCAGGGGGCCAAAATCCTGAAGCGGCCTTGGTAATTATGTCAAGAAAAGGAGAAAATGTTTAATACTTTTGGAGTACCATCCTATTGTGGGGTCAAAACAAACCCCATTAGTGTAATATATTCTTATGTCTATTATTTAATTAATACAATAGTATATAATTACGAATTATTATTATAATTATAGAAATAAAATGAAATTATAGAAAATAAAATTTACTTGAATTTGCAGAAATAATAATAGAAATAGAAAAGAATCTGAGCCCTGTGAATTTTTACAGTGTCCTTAAAATAATTTATTCCCTCCATTGTACATTGAGGTTTTGTCTTCCAAGATGGAACGAATTTTTTAAATTAATTATGTAGCACAACAATAATTAATTTCAAAGAATACAATTTTTGTGTTTTTATTCAACCAAACAAGATAACATAAGTGAATGATATGAATGTAGTTATGTAGATTTTTTTTCCTGAAAATAGTAACAGTTCGGGTTGGAAGAAAATAAGAGAGGGAGGAAGACTTTGTATTTATAGCAAACGTAAGTGACTTTTGGGAAACAGTTGCCAAAATAATTAATTTTGTTAACTGTTGACTTTTGGTAAATAACTGACAAGCGGTTAATTAAATAATTAATTAATTAATAAAAATCTAGAAAGTTAATTAAATTCGGTCCAAAAATTTAAGAGATTTTTTTATAATCCCAAGCCGAATCGAGCCGCTCGGACGGCGCACGCGTGTGGGCTTTTGGTCGAAGCTCAACACATGCATAGTGTAAGTATCTTCTCTTTAAAGATTTGAGATATCCCAAGGCATTCAAGTCTCAGTCCATCATTTGGGTTTTATTAACTCATTAATTTTTCACTACTCTTCCAATGTGGGACAAGAGTTAAAATGTACTCAATTCATTAACTTTCATTGCTTTATTAGTTACTTTGGGGACATATTTATCTATCATAATTTAATGGAATTGGATATGAGAATATACTTCGTTAATCTCCTCGCGAAGGAGAACGCGTTCGTATATGGTCTCGCAATTATCGTGGTGTGGATCCCACCTAAATTTGACCTAAGAGTTATTCAAAATTCTGGAAAGCTTTTAGTCCAATTTTTTCAACAATTCCCCACATGAATGATATATCGCTATAAATAGAAACAAAACAGATGATGATGCAGATGTAAACACAAGTCGAGTAAAACAGAAAATTTATTGCATCGGGAGAAGTAGCCTAGTGGCCTTGAACTTTTCGTAGTGAGATACCATCGGATTTACTTGGTTAATCTGTAGACTTCACATCTTTGAACTGTCAACCGTTTTTGTAAATCTAGACAATAGTATTCACATAATAATTCTTCGACACAGTTGTTCTCAAGTTTATGTTCATTTAGGTCATGAACACCACTTGCTTTCGTGAGTATTTTAGAGAATTTGCTTTTCATTATTCTCATAGAAGTGACCCCCTTCTTACTCACGTAGGTGACTTCCATTAAGAGTATCTTGCAATACCTCACTTAGACATACTAAGATATGGATGTCATTAAAAACATACCTTATCCTAATTTCACGACAGATGTGCACTGTCTCATCTTTGGAATGAATATGATTAAATATCCTCCAGTGCTTATTGAGTACAATGTAGTTCGGTTTGCCCATTGAACCTAGATTTTGGGATCTCCAGTCAGCTAGGTTGGGTTACCACTATATTGATTCTTATTTATTTATAGGCTTTAAACCCATTCCTCTCGATGATCTTTCAACTTGCTCTCGGTTTAAACTTTTTGTTAGTGGATTCGCTATATTATCTTTTGACTTTATATAGTCAATTGAAATAATTCAATTTGAGAGAAGTTGTCTAACGGTATTATGATGATGACGAATATGTCGTGACTTTTCATTATACATGTGATTCTGTGCCCTTCCAATTGTCGATTGACTATCGCAATGTATACATATTGCGGGCACATGTTTCGACCAATTTGGAACATCCTCTAAGAAATTTCGAAGCCATTCAACTTCTTCTCCAACTTTGTCTAGTGCAATGAATTCAGATTCCATTATTGATCTAGCAATGCATGTTTGTTTTGAGGATTTTCAAGATACGGTTGCACCTCCAAGAGTAAATACACACCCACTCGTAGACTTAGGGTCTTTTGTATCGGATATCCAATTTGCATCACAATATCCTTCAAGAACAGCTGGATATCTTGAACAGTGCAGTCCATAGTTTTGAGTGTATTTTAAATAACCCAAAACTCTTAATATCGCCTTCCAGTGATCTCTCCCTGGATTACTCGTCAATCGACTTAGCTTACTTATCGAGTATGCTATGTCCGGTCGTGTACAGTTCATGATATACATTAAATTGCCAATAATACGAGAGTATTCTAGTTGAGACGTACTTTCACCATTATTTCTTGCTAGATGTAAATTTACATTTACATGTGTCTTGGTAGGACTGATATCATACTTCTTGATTTTTTCAAGTACTTTCTCTATGTAATGAGATTGAGCTAATATAAGTCCATCCGATGTTTTAGAAATTTTAATTCTTAATATAATATCGGCGATACCCAAATCTTTCATGTCAAATCTACTGCTCAACATTTATTTTGTAGTTTTGACAATTTTCAGGTTACTACCCATGATAAGCATATCATCAACATAGAGGCATACAATGACATATCCATTTTGAATGTATTTAGAGTAAGCACATTTATCGCATTCATTAATTTTGAAACCATTTGATAATATTGCTTTATCAAATTTTTCATGCCATTGCTTATGTGCTTGTTTTAGTTCGTAAAGTGATTTAACAAGCTTACATACTTTTCCTTCTTGTCCGGGAGTCTTGAATCCTTTAGGTTGCTCCATATAAAATTCCTCGTTTAGCTCACCGTTTAAGAATGCCGTTTTTACATCCATTTGATGTATTTCAAGTCCATTAATAGCAGTAATTGCTATTAACATTCGATTAGACGTAATTCTTGTTACCGGTGAATATGTGTTGAAGTAATCCAACCCTTCCTTTTGCCTATAGCCTCCTATAACCTTTAGCTACAAGTCTAGCTTTATATTTATCAATTGATCCATCGACTTTCAATTTCTTTTTGAAGATCCAATTATAATGTAACGATTTTGAAATTAGTGGAAGATCCACTAGTTCCCACATGTGATTTTGCAAAATGGATTCAATTTCGCTATTAATTGCTTCTTTCCAATTAGAAGCATCGGGTAAGGATATTGCTTCTTTGTACGATTGAGGTTCATTTTCTAGCAAGTATGTTAGAAAATCCGGAGCGAAGGAAGTCGAGGTTCTTTCTCTTTTACTACATCTTGGTTCATTATCTATTGACGTGTGATTAATAGGTTGATGAGTACCACTTGTAGTAGCTTCATTTGTCCTTTTAGATGAACCAGATTCCAGGTCATTTTATACGAAAATTCATTTTCAAAAAATGAAGCGTCCTTCGATTAAATGACTGTATTTATATGAATATCCGAAATCTCAGATTTACAAACTAAGAAACGATATGCACTGTTATTAATGGCATAACCGATGAATACCCAGTCAACAATCTTTGGTCCTATTTTTACCTTTTTAGGTTTAGGAACCATCACTTTGGCTAAGCAACCCCACATTCGTAAATATTTATAGCAAGGTTTTTGACCTTTCCATAACTCATAAGGTGTGTTATGAGTTTTCTTGTGTAGTACTTTGTTAAGAATATAATTAGCAAATAATAAGGCTCCCCCCCCCCCTCCACAAGTTCTATGGAGCTCCCGAACTTATTAACATAGAGTTCATCATTTCCTTAAATGTATGATTTTTACGTTCATTAATGCCATTCGATTGAGGAGAATAAAGAGCGGTGGTTTGATGAATAATTCCATTTTCGAAACAAAATTCCTCAAACAAATATTCATATTCACCTCCTCTATCACTCCTAATATCCTTTATCTTATTGCTTAATTGATTCTCAACTTAATTCTTATATTGTTTAAATGTATTAATAGCCTCATCTTTACTATGTAATAAATATACATAACAATATTTTGTGCAATCGTTAATAAAAGTAATAAAATACTTTTTTTTACCTCTAGTTTGTACAAATTTTAAATCACAAATATCCGTGTGAATTAAATCTAGTGATTCGGTGATCCTTTCAATAGAATGAAAATGTAATCTAGCTAATTTTGATTCCACACAAATATCACATTTATGATTTTTATCAATATTAAATTTTGGCAAAAAATCCAATTTAATTAATCTACGCAAGGTATCAAAATTAACATGTCCTAATCTAGCATGTCAAATATTAGATGGGTCAATCGTATAAGTAGAACTAGAAATTTCATTCATAGGGTATGTCTTAGGCATCAATGTCATTACATTCATTTTAAAAAGCCCCTAAAACAGGTAGCCCTTTCCCACATACACATCATTTTTAGACAACACAAACTTATTAGAAATAAGTACAAGTTTAAACCCATTCTTTCTTAGAAGCGATCCAGAAATCATATTCTTGCCAAAGTCAGGCACGTGCAACACATTATTAAGAGTGAGTTCATTTTTTGAAGTCATTTTCAGAATAACCTTTCCTTGTCCCACAACTTTAGAACTTGAAGAGTTCCCCATAAAGAGTCTCCTCATTTTCCAAAGCCTTATAAGTAGTAAACATCCATTTTTTTGCGCAATAGTGGCATGTAGCCCCAGTGTCCACCCACCATTCCTTGGTATTTCCTACCAGATTGCATTCAGAAACAACAACAAAAAGATTTATGTCTGTGATGCCAATCGAAAATGTTCTCACCCCCCGTCACATTTGCTTGAGCATTGTTCTTTTTAACGTTATTTGGTTTGTGACACTCGCTTGAGCGGTGTCCTGGCTTGCCGCAATTGTAGCATATGCCTTTGAACTTCTTTCTTTGCTTAGATGTGCCTTCCCCATCACGCTTACGTTTGAATTTAGGACCTTCAACCACATGAGCCTTGGACTCCGTGATGTTCTTCCCACTTTTCTTTTGAGATTCACGATTGTCTTCTTCAATCCGCAGACGTACTATCAATTCTTCGATATTCATCTCCTTGCATTTATGCTTGAGATAATTTTTGAACAAATTCCAAGATGGAGGCAATTTTTCAATTATAGCTGCCACTTGGAAAGTGTCACTGCCAGATATTTCTTCAGCGTGAATGTTAACCTGAAGTTCCTGAACTTGTGCAATAACCGGCTTGGAGTCAATCATTTTGAAGTCTAGAAAACGGCCCACGATGAATTTCTTCATACCCGCGTCTTCAGTTTTGTACTTCTTTTCCAAAGAATTCCATAATTCTTTTGCGGTTTTCATAGTGCTGTACACGTGATGCAACGTCTTGTCCATGTACGTCAGGATGTACTTACGGTACAGATAATCAGAATGTTTCCACGCTTCAACAGCGACAACTTTTTCAGATTCATATCCTTCTTTCAAAGGTGGACAATCTTCATACACGAACCTTGCCAGTTGGAAGGTTGTGAGATAAAAGTATATTTGTCCTTGCCAACGTTTGAAATCAGGCTCGATAAATTTTTTTGATTTCTCCTCATGTGGCATAGTCACGGCGGCAACAACAGTTGCATGTATCACATTCACAGTAGATGGTGGAACTTTGTTCGTACTTTGTGATTCCATTTCTGTTACAAAAACAAAACTTTTATCAATGATAGTATTCATTTTTAATGAATTTATCAAAACAGAATAAAAAATTCTGCACAATAATTTTCCTTAAATATAATTAAGACTAAATGAATTCTAACAAGAAGTCTGAATAATATAACACAGAATTAAGGTAAATTTTTACACAATAATCTGAATTCCATAACACAGAATTATACTTCAATATCAAACACTAATTTTTATTAGTCAAAATTTAGTAACAAATCTGCGTCAAACTATTTTTAAAAAAAATTTAAACAAAATCTGTACAAAACAGTTTTGAAAATTGTATTTACTTGGAAAAATATTTACAAAACAGATTAAAAAAATTCCAAATTAAATTTTTATTTAAAAACAAACAGTATATCGAGTTATAAACAGAATAGAGAATTAATTTTCTATAACAACTAAATAAGGTTTCTGTAAGAATAATCAAAATTGTAAAATTTCTGTAATAAAATAATAATTTATCAAATTTTCTGTAAAAATAGAATTATATCACAAATAAATTTCTGTATTAATTATAAACAGTAACAAGTATAAATTATTTTAAGATTATTATGTCTACTATTTAATTAATACAATATTATAGAATTACATATTATTATTATTATAATTACAAAAATAAAATGAAATTACAGAAAATAAAACTTACTTGAATTTGTGAAAATAATAATAGAAATAAAAAAGAATTTGAGCTCTGTGAATTTTCACAGTGTCCTTTAGACAATTTATTCCCTCTAATGTGCTTTGAGGTTGATGAATATTGTTTTCCAAGATAGAACAAAATTTTCAAATTAATTATGTAGCACAATAATAATTAATTTCAACGAACACAATTTCTGTATTTTTACTCAACCAAACAACATAATATAAGTGAATGATATGAATGCAGTGATGCAGATTTTTTTTTTCCGGAAAATAACAGCATTTTGGGTTGGAAGAAAACAGGAGAGCGACTTTTTTTATTAACCAAAATCTGTAGGAAGACTTTGTATTTATAGCAAACGTAAGTGACTTTTGGGAAATAACTGTCAAAACAGTTAATTTCGTTAACTGTTGACTCTTGGTAAATAACTCACAAACAATTAATTAAATAATTAATTAATAAAAGCCCAGAAAGTTAATTAAATTCGGTCCAAAAATTTAAGAGAGCCGGCCGAACGAACGGACAGCACGATCGTGGGCTTTTGGCCCAAGCCCGACACATGCGTAGTAGGGGTGCACATGGTTCGGTTCGGTTCGATTTGAGAGCGCGTGTAATATCGATTTAAATTAAATTTCGCAAGTTTCTTAGTAACCCTTATTCAATTAGCGTCTACTTTTAAACCAAATAAAATTAACCCTTAAACATGCATCTAAATCAACCCATCAAATATAAAGCATGCGACACAAAGTTAAGGAAAAATCTCCGAAGGGCAAAACCTTTTATTTCTAGAACTTTAAAGAATTTACAAGACCATTGACTTACATACAACCTGATAATCGCCCACAAGTGTAACGCACGGTGTCTTCGGTAAATCTTCAAAGCAACGACTAGAAACAGTGTGACACAAAAATACCCGCAGGTGTTGGTTCCTATGTCGGCGGCTGGAATTTTCCCTTTCCAGGAGGGCAGCAATGAAGAAGAGAACGACTTCTCCATAAGGGTTGAACAAACCAAAGTTGTGTTCTTGGGTTACCAAAAAGATTCACAACGGTTTGGCAATTGTGTGAATCAAAACATGAGTCTTGGGACTCAAAAAATATGAAGACTAGAGTAATTTGGACTCTCAAAAACGTCTTCTAAAGTCTTGCAAAACAACTCCCCCGAAGTTGGTATTTATAGGAAAACAGATGAAGAGATCCACGTTCTTAAAACTCTAAAATTTCATCCAGCGTACAGGTACCCCGAACCGGTTTGGGGTACCTTATGCGGTTTGGGGTACATCGGTTTGGGGTACCTTTCTCATTTGGGGTTAAAAAAAAACCAGCATTCTTCAAGGAATTTTCTCCAACTTCAAAAGGTCATAACTCGTTCACCGTAGCTCGGATTGAGGTGTCGTTTCTTCCAGTATCTTCGTTGCGGTGAGCTCTTCAACTTTCCAATTGACCAGACCTCCGGAATATGGATGTGAAATTACGAAAATGCCCTTTAACTCTCCTATGTGTCTTTTTTCACTGTTTTGACTTCCCTTGCGTACCACTTGCATTAAGTCCCTAAAATCTTGGAACGTGAAGTCGTTGAGGCAGATGTGAGACACATTAATGGAGATGTTGAATGATTGAATCTCGAAATTCGAATAGAGGCCGTCATGTGAGATCGTGAGGTGACGTGCCAAATGTAGCGGCGTACGACATACATAAATGTAACATGTTGGACATGAGAAAAATGTCCTTACAAATCTCCCCCTATGTCTATGCCGGTACATACATAAAAAATCCGAATTATCAAATAACAAAATTGCCTATACAAATCTACCCTTCCATGAACCCAAAACTGGAAAGATACAAATGAATAAGTCTTCATCGTTTGTTCTTCAAATCTTCAAAACTTCAAATCTTCAATCTTCAATCTTCAATCTTCAAAATCTCAAATCTTTTCTCATCAGGGTGTGCAATTCAGAGATCATCAATGTAGTACCTACACACATGAGATAAAGAAAAATACCAAGTGACGTATTGAGTTTGAAATGAGATAAACATAGATACCAATATATGATAAGCATAAGTCAAATCTCAAAAACTCCCCCAAAATTCAAACTCAAACTCCCCCAGAATAAGATAATTCTTTCTCCCCCTTTTTATTATGTCTCCAAATAGACAAATAAGAAGAATGAATCAAACAAGCAAAATCGGGGTGTCACGGTATACAAAAAATACACAAACTATTTTTGATTTTTTCAATTTTTCGTACAAAAAAAAAAATAGATACCATTTGAAAAAAAATATGATACAAAAATCACACCATGGATTTAAACTCAAACAACCAAGTCATGAAAATGGAATGAATGGGTGTGAACACATTCGATAGGTCAATCAACTCAATAAATCATATATGCACGATGCATACGTGTATTCCTAACGAATGAACATCAAAGGTATCCTTAGGTGTAAAAATTTGTTGAATTTAGATGACATCGTCTTATGCAAATCAACAAATCAAAGTCAAATGATTTCCACACCAATAACGTCCAAAACTATATAGCGCATTTTCAAGAATTTCAAGGACGTGCAAACCCGTTTTAAATTCTCCAACCAAACTCCCTCATATATATTTTCTTTTAGAGGTAATCTAAATTCTCAAACTTTGGAGAATTGGTGCAAAAACCTAAATGGCCCATAATTGGCATGAATTTCTTTTTATTGCCGTTCAATTTTTTCGGGCTCTTTTAACCTCTTTGGACCTCGGATAATAAAATTCCTCCATTTTTTAGGTCCAATTTAACGGTGGCTTAGTATTCGCAAAGGCAAAATGAACATTTCGCAGCCCTTCCCCGTTCAAATAAAACACACAAACTCACAAAACGGTTCTTATATGCACAATTTTCTTATCAAAATTTTATCGCGCTTGGTTCGTTTTAAAGGACATGATTGAAGTGAAAACACCCAACCAACATGTGATAAGACAAGCACAATAATCAAATAAATCCGTGCATGTGTGCAATAAAGGAAATATGAGTCAAACATGTAGGAAGTAACACTTAATTACATCTTAATGACTCCAAACATTATAAAGCACACGGATGAATTGACCTATTGTCTCAAAACACTATCAAATAGTCACATGAACATAATGAAATGATGTTGTGACTCGGTCATCCAAAGTTGTTCATCCATAAATGGTGCAAACAAAAAACAAAAATCTTTTTGTATTTTTCAAAATGTTTCCAAAAACAAAAATCTATACAAAAAGTACATGTCACAACGCTAGCAAACATATATCAAAAAGCATAACTAGCGTATGACAAATATGCAAACACACTCATCTATATGATATGGCAAGAGAAGAATCATGTGTAAGCAAACGAGAATCAACTTGTCTAAAATCTAGTGTATCCAAAAGTGATTTCCTAACCCAAATAGATGTGAAACAACGTGTGGGGGATTTGGGAACCACGGGAACACTAGACTTCGACATCCTAGGACATCTTCCAAGATCAAAACAAAATATCCTAAGGTGACCTTTCCTACCACAATGTGAACATGTGTAAACGGGAGGAATGTTACCTAAAGTGTGATCTTTTCTAATGTCCTTGGGATTAATTGACCCTCTAAAACAAATAATGGTTTTGGCTTTAGCACTAGAAGCATGAGACAAAGATGAGCCATTACCATCACTATCAAACCTACTTGAGTCTGTCAAATCATTTTTTAACTTCAAATTTTTTGACTCAAGGAAAGAATTAGACTCTTCCAATCTGAGGGATTTCTTTTTCAAATTATCAATTAAACTTAACAGTTTATCACGCTCCCCCTCAATTAAAGCAAACTTTTCCCTAAGAGTCTCTTCATGTGCCACAAATTCATTGATTAAATTTTTTTTTTCATCTTTGGCACAAACACAAACCATTGAATTTTTAAGGTCCTCCAATTCTTTTTCTAAAAATAGGACCCTTTCATCACTCTCCTTCTTGGACAATTTTAAAGAAACAAAGTCATGGTCCAAGGAAACAACTTTTTCACGATAAAAATCTCTTTGATTTTGAACCGTTTGCAAAAGATCCATCGCGGATTCAAAACGACAATTTTCCTTTTCCAAAACTTTAATTCTTTTGCAAAGTTTCAAATTCAAACTTTTTAAATTTTCAGCATGGTCGTGAACTTTTTCAAAAATAGGCTCCTCATTAAACGGGCGTTCCACTGAAAAAATTGCAATTTTTCACAAAACTGATTTTTCAAAAAAAATCAATATCACACGATTTTGCGGAAAATAGGAATACACAATAAGTTAGCGTAACCCGCTCTGATACCAATTTGAAAACGTGAGTAGACAAATTGTATCAGAAAGTAAATCCTCAAAAAATCAGGATCACGCGATAAATTAGCGTAACCCGCTCTGATACCAATTTGAGAATGCTTGTAATATCGATTTAAATTAAATTTCGCAAGTTTCTTAGTAACCCTTATTTAATTAGCGTCTACTTTTAAACCAAATAAAATTAACCCTTAAACATGCATCTAAATGAACCCATCAAATATAAAGCATGCGACACAAAGTTAAGGAAAAATCCCCGAAGGGCAAAACCTTTTATTTCTAGAACTTTAAAGAATTTACAAGACCATTGACTTACATACAACCTGATAATCGCCCACAAGTGCAACACACGGTGTCTTCGGTAAACCTTCAAAGCAACGACTAGAAACAGTGTGACACAGAAATACCCGCAGGTGTCGGTTCCTATGTCGGCGGCTGGAATTTTCCCTTTCCAGGAGGGCAGCAATGAAGAAGAGAACAGCTTCTCCACAAGGGTTGAACAAACCAAAGTTGTGTTCTTGGGTTACCAAAAATATTCACAAAGGTTTGGCAATTGTGTGAATCAAAACATGAGTCTTGGGACTCAAAAAATATGAAGACTAGAGTAATTTGGACTCTCAAAAACGTCTTCTAAAGTCTTGCAAAACAACTCCCCCGAAGTTGGTATTTATAGGAAAACAGATGAAGAGATCCACTTTCTTAAAACTCTAAAATTTTATCCAGCGTACAGGTACCCCGAACCGGTTTGGGGTACATCGGTTTGGGGAAAAAAAAACAGCATTCTTCAAGGAATTTTCTCCAACTTCAAAAGGTCATAACTCTTTCACCGTAGCTCGGATTGAGGTACCGTTTCTTCCAGTATCTTCGTTGAGGCGAGCTCTTCAACTTTCCAGTTGACCAGACCTCCGGACTATGGATGTGAAATTACGAAAATGCCCTTGAACTCTCTTATCGTGCCTTTTTTCACTGTTTTGACTTCCCTTGCGTACCACTTGCATTAAGTCCCTAAAATCTTGGAACGTGAAGTCGTTGAGGCAGATGTGGGACACATTAATGGAGATGTTGAATGCTTGATTCCCGGAATTCGGATAGAGGCCGTCATGTGAGATCGTGAGGTGACGTGCCAAATGTAGCGGCGTATGACATACATAAATGTAACATGTTGGACATGAGAAAAATGTCCTTACAGCTTCCACTACGGAACCAGAACCAGAACCAGAACCGAAATTGATCGGTTCCGTGGTTTTGGAACCAGAACCATAACCAATTCTCGGTTTGGTTCTGGTCGGTTCATGGTTCTGGTTTGCGGTTCTGGTTCGCAGTTTGGGTCGTGGTTCTGATTCGCGGTTCTGGTTAATGGTTCTGGTTCGCTGTTTTCATTAATAGTTCTGGTTCGCGGGTTGGTTCTCGGGTTGATTAATGGTTCTGATTAATGGTTATGGTTAATTGTTCTAGTTAATGGTTCAGGTTCACGAGTCGATTCTCGGGTTGGTTCTTGGGGTCGGTTCTTCGGTTCGGTTCGGTTTGGTTCAGGTATAAAACCGAGAACCGAACCGAACACTTCGGTTCTCAATTTTTTGGAACCAGAACCAACCCATGGAGAAAAAAACCCGAACCAACCCAACCCACGAAGGTCGGTTTGGTTTGGTTCTTCGGGTTGTCGATTTTTTTGCACATCCCTAATGCGTAGTATAAGCCATCTCCCCTTCAAAGAGTTGGGATACCCCAAAGCACCCAATCATTAGTCCATCATCTGAGTTTTATTAACTCATCAATTTTTCACTACTCTTCCAATATGGGACAAGAGTTAAAACATATCCAATTCATTAACTTTCATTGCTTTATGAGTCACTTTGGGGATATATTTATTGATCGAGCGCGAAAAGTAGCTTCGCGTCAGAACGCTAATCGTTATTTTCGTTTCGCCTACTCAATACAAAAACCTCAGCTACGACTGAACTTGTGAGGCAAGTAAAGCGGTAAGTCGGGTATCGTAAGAAATCCACAGGGAGTGATTAAATTTTAGATTTTAATTGTTTTAAAACTTCAAGAATAAAAATGGTGTAAAATAAATAAGAAAAGGTGATGGTTGGTTGTGGTGACAAAAGAGAAAAAGGAAGAAGTTAACACTATCCTACAATTAATAAAACGAGAGTCGGGATCGCGCCCCCACCATGGGCTAAACAACTAATAATTAGAATTTCGGTTCGAAAACATTTAATCGAGCATTTTTAATTAATCATAAACATCACACAATAAGGACTTTAACCCAAAGTTGCGAGATTAAACATTTAATCAAAAATGGTCACACGCGGATTAAATTCGGATTGTCGCTATAAACACTAAAGTTGCGTGATAAATAAAGTTAAACGCATAACAATCCAACTTTAATACACGCGGTTTCAATTAAACGCAATTTTACACAAAACCTAACTTTCGGAGCTCAACGCCCATTAATGGCGAAAACGCAATCCAAACCCGTTATCTACGGACAATACATGGATTAAACTACTTTAAACAACTAATTAATTAATTAAAGCAAGAAATAAATAACTACAACTAATTATCTAGGCAAGAAATGGAATGACATCAATGGAAATAGAGCAAGAAAAGGAAATACAACTATATTAATGGAGAAGAAGATGAATAGTGTTACTTACAAACCCAAATGGTGCAAACCCTAGAGAGAGAAGCTCCACCACCAAAATCCCCTCTTCTAACCTAAAATGAATTATATCAAGTCTAAAATTGATCTCTCCCTTTATACAATTCTTTTACCCAAAAATACCCCACCAAAATCCACTTAAAAATAGCAATTTGCGGACTTTCTGTAGGGCCGAATCGATTCGGAAAAATTCCGAATCGATTCGCACCTACAGGTCTGCAATCTGCAGCTTTGTCCTGTTTTACGGAAAATGCCGCCATTTCTTCGTTATAGCTCGGAATGAGGCACGGTCGGAGGCTACGCGAAGATAACTCATAGGACTACAACATCCAAGAAGACATTGGGCCAAAAAACCAAAATATGAAATGACTAAAATGCCCTTGAATGTGACCTTGAGTGTACTTTTCATGTCAAAACCATCCTAAAAATGCCATAACTCCATCGATACAACTCGGAATCATGCACCGTCGGCGGCCACGCGAAGAGAAATCAAAGGGCTTCAACTTCCGTGAAGAGCTCGGGATTCAAACCCGAATGCTGGAATTACTAAAATGCCCCCGAAGCTGCAAAAGTCGACGAAACATTTTCGAAAAGCATCCGAACTTCATACTAAGCATCGAAATACCTACAAAAGCTCAATTAACCCCTGCAAAACATGTTAACATAGAAATACGAGGTTGTATGGTTAACGAGCATAAATATAGGGATTAAGATACCCGAGGGGACTAATAACGTGTAGGTTAACGGGTGAAATACGCAATATTTGCGTCGTATCACACCCCCTAACTTACACATTGCTAGTCCCTAGCAATGAAATAGGAAACAACAAGAACTACAAGCAAACCAAAAACAGGAAAAGTACAAAAGTATGGTATAAAAGCAATAAAAAGATAAGGCCACTTTCGCGGGCGAACGATTGCATTTAGCATATGCAATAAGCCGTTAAACCCCTAGGTTACCCTAGTGGACGAGTGTCGTCTCGTGAGGGTTTTCAGGGATGAAACCCACAAACATCATATGGTTTCCTCAAAATATGCCCAACCAAACATGCGACAAACTTAACAACAACGAAAAAGATTTCAAACATGTTATTAGCATATTGAACGAATTCAAGCTAAAGTCCGTTGTTATTAACAAGTTGAATGCACCTCATAGAATTGAAACTTTAAAAGTGGGAGGGGGAGAGCACATGCATAGTGTGATTTGGCGAAAAACTTATATAAACCGGATACTAATCAAAGCAAGCATATATTCAATCCTCACGGGCATTACGCTCAACAAATGAATTCACTCGGAACGGGAGGTAACACACGGGACATGCGGGCATAAAGAGTAAATGTAAATGGAAACTAGGCCGCACACATGTCACAAATGAAGAACGCTATATATAAAATGAAAAACTGTAATCTCAATGAAAGGATACCGCACACTAAAAGAGGCGAAATGTATTTTCACAGATTATCAAAACTATAATGACTTTTAAATTAAATGAACCCTAAGATCACAAAGGACTTTATAGGGTTGTAATGTAGGTTTGGGGTTAAGGTACGAAATGAAAGGTATATGTACGGATTCAAAGTGTTCGGAGATGAAGACTTGGAATAATGGGAAGGATGCGGGCAATATCAAAAATGGAAAGTAACTTCCAAACAAGCATTAGATATAACAATTGGAGAGTAATCAAAGCTTATTGAACTATATACACAACATATACAACTTTTTCTTTTCTTTTCTTCTTTTTCTCATTTTTTGTTTTGTTTTCTTTTGCTTTTTTCTTTCTCTTTTTCTTCACTTTTTTCACTACTTTCTTTTCTTTTGCATCACACTCTCATATGCCTAAATTGCAACCGACATCATAACAACAACATTCAATCCCAAGTAACATTCCAAACAAAGGTATGGAAAGTGTATGTATGGGCTAAAACTCCAATTTGGAGTTGGTTATGGGAATTTGGGTTATGAAAAGAAAGGCTATATTTAGGCTCAAAGGGGTTAACAAGGGTAAACATATAAGGGTGAGGTCAAGGTCAATATGGGTGATATAACAAAGATGGCCTATGATCATTTCACAAAGTTTACGCAATTCTCAAGTCAAAATAATATGAGAAAATCATGATCAAGTAACACATTTCAAGAATGAACTCAATTAATGAACGATCAATGAAAGAATAGTGAGATTACCAACGAATTCAATGTTTTCAATGAGAAAAGAATAGTGTATAACACTCACAAACGACGAAAGGTACAAAGCTTACTCGGTGTAAGTATATACAATGCAACAAAAGATTCCCGAGTTATAAAAATCTTAAACCAAATCAATATGACAAGGAAAGTGCATATGCTCATGGGATAAAGTTTAATTCATGAAGTTATTCACAATATCAATGATTTGAGGACTAAAGTCTAATAACTTTTAAAATCGAGAACATGCATCATTGAGTTGTCTATTGGATCGGGCAATTATTGAAATTTGTCATCGGAAACAAGGCAAAATACCCAACAAAGGAGAAAAAAGAAAGAAAATATTTTTGAAAATTTTCAATTTTTTTACAAAAAGGCATACTTAGTAACTAAATGTGAGCAAATCCATGGACTACACATGAAATGGATAGAATATCCTACACCCCCTAACTTAAATGTTGCATTGTCCTCAATGCGCATTAAGAACACAACACAAAGAGAGGAAAAGAACGATATTACCCAAAATTGGAGCGATCTCCATAAGCGCGAGTCCAAAGGAATCTACAAAACAAGTTAGTACCGAGCATAGCAAAAACAAATAACATAAAGTTAACTAATTACACTAGACTAAATTAAAGGAAAGAAAAATAGTAAAGAAAGAAAATTAAAAAGCTAACTATTTACAACCTACTATTTAGGCTTCACACTAACTATACACTAGAAGTCTAAATAGTTGAGGGTCCACCCAAAAATGGATTTGACTTTGAAAGATCAACGGTGGACCCTCCAAAGTGAACATGCCTCCCAGAAAATAAGAATTCCGTTTGAACAACGGAAGGCATGTGGGTGGTGAAAAAAGTGAACCATCGCCAATTTGAAATTTTGGGCGGACGATGGGGGATTTGGATAATAAGGGGGACAAGAACACTAGAGGACCACGAAAAATCGATTCATCTCCCAAAGGTTTTTCAAATGGAATGGGAGATGGTGCACACATGAGGATAACATCCATCGAAAACAAGTCCGGTAAGGAGTCCTCGTCGGCAAAAAGTGTAGAAATTTTAAAAGTTTCTACCGACTCATAGGAATCAACCGGTGATTCTAATGGTTCAATGACGGAAAACGAATATGGTGATGAAACAAATTCAATCTCAATCGACTCATCGTTGGAAGGAGATTGAATTTCGGAGGAGAAAGATTCACATTCGATGAGAAATTCTCTGAAAAATTGAGGTGAAACACAAGTTTCCACCTCCTCGTTGTTTTGTGCATAAGAATTCATCTCATCGGAAAGTGCACCAAGTCTCATTCCAGCATCATCTAAGCTTTCCAAACCTTGGCAATAAAGAAGAAAAGTCTCTTCCAAAGTAGGCTTCCTCGGCTCAAAAGCCTCGGACTCCTCATTTGGTTGAAACTCGTCTTCGAAACTAATGAAATAAGAATCATCATTGGATTCGAATAATGAATCCAACACAAGCTCCCAATAACGATTTTCATTCCGATAAATGTTTTCAAGTCTTTCATTTTCAAGAAAATCTTGAAAATGAAAAACTTGAAAACTATCCCCAAAGTATGAATCATTAGAATGACGGTAATAACTATAATAATAGGACATGATTACCTCGTTGTTGAAAGATGGAGAATCCAAGAAATAAAGTGAGCAACCGCGAATCAAAGTTTCTTAGCGCTCAAGTATGCAAATCCTGCAAGAAAGGTTAAAAGAAAGAATACAAATAGGAAAGGAAAAATACTACGAAATAATAAAGCAATTACTATCTAAAACACACTCCCCGGCAACGGCGCCATTTTGATCGAGCGCGAAAAGTAGCGTCGCGTCAGAACGCTAATCGTTGTTTTCGTTTCGCCTACTCAATACAAAAACCTAAGCTACGACTGAACTTGCGAGGCAAGTAAAGCGGTAAGTCGGGTATCGTAAGAAATCCACAGGGAGTGATTAAATTTTAGATTTTAATTGTTTTAAAACTTCAAGAATAAAAATGGTGTAAAATAAATAAGAAAAGGTGATGGTTGGTTGTGGTGACAAAAGAGAAAAAGGAAGAAGTTAACACTATCCTACAATTAATAAAACGAGAGTCGGGATCGCGCCCCCACCATGGGCTAAACAACTAATAATTAGAATTTCGGTTCGAAAACATTTAATCGAGCATTTTTAATTAATCATAAACATCACACAATAAGGACTTTAACCCAAAGTTGCGAGATTAAACATTTAATCAAAAATGGTCACACGCGGATTAAATTCGGATTGTCGCTATAAACACTAAAGTTGCGTGATAAATAAAGTTAAACGCATAACAATCCAACTTTAATACACGCGGTTTCAATTAAACGCAATTTTACACAAAACCTAACTTTCGGAGCTCAACGCCCATTAATGGCGAAAACGCAATCCAAACCCGTTATCTACGGACAATACATGGATTAAACTACTTTAAACAACTAATTAATTAATTAAAGCAAGAAATAAATAACTACAACTAATTATCTAGGCAAGAAATGGAATGACATCAATGGAAATAGAGCAAGAAAAGGAAATACAACTATATTAATGGAGAAGAAGATGAATAGTGTTACTTACAAACCCAAATGGTGCAAACCCTAGAGAGAGAAGCTCCACCACCAAAATCCCCTCTTCTAACCTAAAATGAATTATATCAAGTCTAAAATTGATCTCTCCCTTTATACAATTCTTTTACCCAAAAATACCCCACCAAAATCCACTTAAAAATAGCAATTTGCGGACTTTCTGTAGGGCCGAATCGATTCGGAAAAATTCCGAATCGATTCGCACCTACAGGTCTGCAATCTGCAGCTTTGTCCTGTTTTACGGAAAATGCCGCCATTTCTTCGTTATAGCTCGGAATGAGGCACGGTCGGAGGCTACGCGAAGATAACTCATAGGACTACAACATCCAAGAAGACATTGGGCCAAAAAACCAAAATATGAAATGACTAAAATGCCCTTGAATGTGACCTTGAGTGTACTTTTCATGTCAAAACCATCCTAAAAATGCCATAACTCCATCGATACAACTCGGAATCATGCACCGTCGGCGGCCACGCGAAGAGAAATCAAAGGGCTTCAACTTCCGTGAAGAGCTCGGGATTCAAACCCGAATGCTGGAATTACTAAAATGCCCCCGAAGCTGCAAAAGTCGACGAAACATTTTCGAAAAGCATCCGAACTTCATACTAAGCATCGAAATACCTACAAAAGCTCAATTAACCCCTGCAAAACATGTTAACATAGAAATCCGAGGTTGTATGGTTAACGAGCATAAATATAGGGATTAAGATACCCGAGGGGGCTAATAACGCGTAGGTTAACGGATGAAATACGCAATATTTGCGTCGTATCATTTATCATTCATTAATGGAATTGGATATGTGAATATACTACGTTAATCTCCTTGCAAAGGAGAACGCGTTCGTATATGGTCCCACAATTATCGTGGTATGATCGCATCTAAATTTGAGTTCAAAGTTACTCAAAATTCTGAATTGCTTTTAAGTCCAATTTTTTTGACATATATATCTCTTAGTTGTGGAGTATGTGAAGTATTCCATAAGCACTGAATATTGCTCCAAGAAAAAGAGTCTTTAAAAAATTAAAGTGAGTTTGAAAAGCCTAATTCCATACCATGGAATTGGAAAATTAGTAGTTTACATTTGATAATTTTTTTGAAACCAAGAAATTGGGGTTTCAAACTTCTTAGGCTTTTTGGGAAAATTAGTTATTGTTGCATATGTTCACTGTCATTTTGCGTAGTTTAAAAGGATACCTTTGCTGTCTAATTCCAAACAATTGAAATGTGACTGTCCTCTTCCGGTGGAGTCGGTTGCTGTGGGCCTGTGGACTATCTGAGTGACCTTCACGGATTGGCCTTATGGACCCTGATCCAGAAGAGCTACCAAATGTGGGTCCTGTGAGTCTGAGCCCTAATATTCTGTGCAGCATATTTATCCACGGCATTTTTTTTACCCACAGCTAGTCTAGCTCGTCAAAATCTAAAGCAATATTGTTTAATGCAGGCTTATGGTGACATACCCTACCCGCCAGTATAAGGGATGACAGACGTTTCACTAAACTTTCTATTATGTAATTTTTTTTATAATTATAATTGTAAATTGTGTGCAAAACTAATACTGCTTTGCTATTCTAAAAATTTCTGAGACCTTGACCGTGCTCAAAAGGCAGTCCTGGTTACAGTTTCATGCATTTTGTCATTAAATCTGGACACTTTCAACTTGATATGAGTTGCAATTTTCGGAATTCATCAGTGGAGTGGAATACATTTACAAAATTTCCAGTAAATAGACTCACTATTCATTGAAATTCAGAGTTAATTATTGTAACTAGTCAACAAGAACTCCTTTATTTTCAGCTGATATGCAGTGGAGTTTGGCCTGCTTAAAAAATATGCAGTTTTCGCAAATTCAGAAGGCTTTTTGATCAATTCTGAAAATGTCAGGAATCTTGTTGTTTAGGATATTTTGGAATTTTTGGTTTTATATTTTCTGGAATATATTTGAATTTCATTAAAAAAAATAAAAACCAATTGACATTTATTAAAATTTTGACTTATTTCAGAAAACTTTTAACATTTTTTTAAAAATGATTATAATGTAATGAACTCTCCTAAGATAAAAGGCTGCAAATTTATCCTTGTTTGTAGCTAAAATCACCCTTCTGCATTGCAAAAACCACTCCTAAATGTGAGTTTCAGCAACATGGTTATTGTTCATGTTGGATAATCTACTAATTAATTTTTATGCTTTACTATGAACTGTTATATATGTATAGAAAAATGTATTTTAATTGTTCAATTGGGCATTGATTTGAAGAAGTTGACGGAAAAATTGAGATATCAAATTTTTAGAAAATAATTGTAAAATTGCAGAAATTTAGATCTCAAAAATTTGAAAATAACTGTCAATTTCAAATTTTATTTTTTACTTTTAAAAAGAGATATATTATTTAGTCCTATTTTTAAAAACTCTATTATTAATAATGCGTATGTGATGACCGCGTGAAAAGAAAATGACGAGAGAAACCGGTAAATTGCAATTCAGCTTGTAATCTTAGTTCTACCATACAACTTTCAGAATTTGGAAGGTTAAATAAATGGCAAAGAAATGAAATAAAACAGGTAGTCGTTAAGGACGCAAGATGATTATTCGGTAACGTCATGTTATTGTCTACTAATTACAATTGTCATAAAACTACGCAAGGAATCTGAAAAGTTATAATCTAACACTTTTGTTTAAAAATAATTAATTATCGCCTTCAAATAATAGTAGTATACAATGCATAAAGAATAGTTTATTGGTACTATTAATAGCAGTATGGCTTTTACGTTATTTTGATCATCAATACCCTCCCCTGGCCCCTTCCTATTCAATCAGTGTCGTGTTCTCTCTCTGAAGAAGAACTGAAAGAGGCAAGGTTGACGGGCAGCATGTGAGGCAAGTACATTCCATTAGAGCCTTTTTATTCCTTTCTTTCTTTGCACCCACCAATCTGCATGATTACTGATTCTTTGCATTCCTTTTCTGATTCCTTGTTTAGAAAAAGAATGTAACGGTGGGGAAATGACAGTTGATTGTTTAAGTGAGGCCACCTCACCCGACTCCGTATAAAACTCTGTTAACAAATCCCACTTCCCCAAAGTACTACGGAAGAGAAACCCATGGCTCAACAGGTACTTTTTTTGCCCTCCTCCCTCTCTCTATGTGCTTGTGTGTGTAATATATAAATATCATATGTATGTATACTTGTGAAACTTTTTCTTTTCCTCCTAATGGGATTCTTAATATACGCATTGATCCATTCAAAGGCTTTTCTCTGGACTTGATCTGATTTTGTTTCTCCCTCTGTAATGGTATTAGATATCTTGTTATTCTTTGTTTTTGGATTGTATATGGAGAAGTTTTTGTGGATGAATATATGTAGAGAGTGATAGAGTTGTTTTCTAATTGCAGCCGGATGGATGGCCACTAGGGCTGCAACCTCTGAATGTGAGAGTTGGATTAGTGAGAAATAGGGAGATTAATGGATCAGTTTCCTTCAACACTTTACTCACTGGTTCTCCAACCTCCTCCACCGACTCTTCCTCTGATCTTGACACAAAGGTCCGAATGTATCTATAACCCTCTTTATCTTTTACTTATATATATTAGTTTGTTGGTTGAGTAATATTTTTTTCAACAAAAACACACACACAAAGAAGCACCCACCATTCTGTTCAGCTAACTTTTGGTCCATTCCCTTTTCTTTTCACTAGAATTTTTTCCCCTTTGTTTGTGTAATAGATGATTACATTGAAATTAGAGCTTACATGACACCATTTCTCTGCCAAAGTTCGCAAGCATATGCTCTTCGAGGCACTTTACTCCTTTTTCATATTTTCAAATGATGGTGTGGTGTCTTGAGTCTGACTCTGACTCTGTATTGTCTGTTTATTCACTTCCATAGGGCTTGAGAAGAAAAATCTTGCATACTTTCTGTTGACAAATAAAACACTTCTCCTTTTTAAGTTTTATATACTTCTTTAATAAGGCATTTTTTTAGTTGCGCAAATTATGTAATTATTTAAATTAGTTCATTGTGAATTAGTGAATTCCAAAAGAGTGAATTTGAACTAAGTTTAAATCTAATTTTACACTATATTTGATAATCTGAAATTGGTGTTAAGGTTCAATCAATAAAAAAGTTAAAATTAAATTGTGAGAGAGATAGAGAGAACTTGTGGGTAATGATGAGCATCTGCGAAATTCTCCTATTACAAATGGATGTATTTTACATTTTTTGTGAAATGTTGTAATTTCGGATTTTACACTCAAATAAAATGGGTCAATTAATGAATCATTTCATTAATAAAACTAAACACAATTAATGGACCAGTTTGTAAATAGACCAATTTATAAATGGATCAATTTACAATTTTGGGACAACCAAAAGGACCTAAAAGTATAAAAAAAACCCACACAACATTAATAAAATAAAGACAATCGCTATGAAGGGCCATATCCCATTGAGTCCCCGTGAAAGATTTTTTTAGTGAATAATCAATGCGTTTTCCATTTTCACTCATATTTTTAAGTAATGTCGATACACATTTATAATTCCTAGCTGGTATTTTTAAAGTTGTGCTGATATTTCAAAAGGGATCACACACCAAAATTTTTAGGCTGGTCCATTAAGGTTGTCACTGTGACAGTCTTGGGGGTGGATTGAGTTTGGTCCCCAGTTTGTTTGATCCCAGATACTATCAAAATAATGCTTGGCCAGCGAAAGTCATAAACGGTGAATGGGAATTAGTTGTGGTGCGTGTAAGTTGATCCGGACACCTCATGGTATGCTACCAAAAAAAAAAAATCTCAAAGCCAATATACGAATGTTACACGTGGTCTTTTTACTAAGTTGACCAAGCTTTGGGTAACAGGACTACATATCTTAACGTAAATTAAGGCTTTTGGAAACCTGGCTAAATTAAGGTTTTCGACTCCAAAATTACTACTGCCCTAACAAATTATGGCTATTTTTGGGGGAGTGGAGTTGATGGCCCGAAATTGGAATTAGTTTATATTAGTTCAAACTTAAATTAGTTTGGCTCCAATTTTAATACTAAAGTATCTGTACTCCCACTATATAAACTAAAAGCTACTATCACTAGCAATCTCTATCTAAATCAAAACTTTAGATCCTTGTTGTTTGAGATAGAAAAATGATGGAAAGTATAGTTGGTGGGAAATGATATTTTATTTCCTTGTTTGGTTTAGTAAGAAAGAAAGAACGAAACAATGGTAATCCTTTTTTTTTAAAATTATTTTTAATTACAAATTTACCCTGTCAAATAAAAAATAGCATTATTAAGGGATGCATTTGCAAAAAAATGTCGGGATGTTTTGATTCCTTTTCCAATCTCTCACTTGTCCCTCTAACCAAACGTGCCATTAATTTGTCATTACTTCTAATTTAGTGGCCAGTAACATAGAAGTCAAATATGAGAGTTGTTGCTAAAGATCAGAGGAGGCTATAATTCGAGTCAATAGATACCACTAAATATCAAATTTGTTTGTTTTATCTTCCTCTGCTAATTTGAGTAGTTGTGGCTCCAATAGTTTCCCATTTTTATTGGAAGAGGATATGGAGACATGGTTACGGTTTACCAGCACAAGATGCTAAACTTTTATCATCTAGATTGACCTGTCTCTCTCTCCCCCGGGCCCTCTCCATAGGATATTAAAACATTATGTTTAACTGCAAAAAACACTATACTAGTTTGGTCTAGATTGGCTCCTTGCGAGTTGCTCTCTCCAATAAACCCATTTTTTATTTTATAAAATAAAATCGGAGCACATAAAACGAATGTGCCCAAAATGGATATACAGATTGGAATCAATCTAGACACACAAGCACACACCTAAAACTAAACTAACAACTGTTACACTGATATTAATTGTGAATTTGCCAACTTGGTTACTCTTTGATGGTGTCTTAAGTAGCCTTTAATACCCTCATGTGATATTAATTTTAATTATATTTCCCCAGTCAACTGGTTCTTTCTTCCATGACAAGAGCATCACTCTTGGGAGCCTCATAGGCATTTCCAGCATTTTACAACTGTCCAGAAGATCATCAAGGGGAATAAGAACAGCCCAAACCTCAAGGGAGTATAAAAAAAAGTACAAACCAAAAAAATGGCTATTCTCACTGTGCTCAAAGCTCAGCACTGATGCTGGAGTGAGCATGAACAACAACACCTCATCTCTCCGTCACTTTCTCCAAGAAGAGAGAAGAGCTGCTGGTGTTTGCAGGAGGAATCAGAGTCCAACAATGTATGGGCCCGATGATTTCTCAAATGTGCGGCCCGTTTCAGACCCCAACTCACTTTTTGTCAGTGGACATGTTGCTGCTCCTGACGAGTCTATTGCTTGGTTGGGTGAAAGAAGATCTAGCCCAGGGTTGTTTGGGAATGAATCCCCACTTCCTTTCTCCTGTTTATGTGGACAACTTACTCATTGAATCATCATTCTACCCACTCAACAATTTGTAATGCTTTCTACAATCTTGCTCAATTTGATATCATGGTCTCGAATTGAAGTCAAGATGTGTTGAGTTGAGGTTTAGGGACCGGATTCTATATTTTGGAATTAAAGTTAGAATATTTGGAGTTAAAGTATTTCAATTGTAAGACAATTTTTTGGATGGACCTTATTGTGATTGGTTGAGGCAGGGTCCAGTGAGTTGGTTTCATTATCAAGGCAGTGTGTTTGCAGTTTCTGTATATTGGGCTTGGTTTAGCTGGAGGCCCAGGGTCCAACAAGGATGGAGCACCACGATTTTTTGGAATACAACTTTGAAGGGCATTTTGTACCTTTTTACACAAATTGTGGCGCCGTCTTGTGCATTGATCAGCCATTTCGTAGAATCGTAGTTTTCCAGCAATAATACACATTTGCAACTATTTTCTTAGTTGCTGACGGTGTCTGGTTTTGAAATAAGACTTGAGAGGTGTTCAAGTGTACCAATTTCCTTTGGATTTTTTTTTTGTCCATGTACAACTTCATTAACTATGAAAATTTGAATTATCCAACTTTAATTTCTTACATCCCCCCTAAAGAAAGAATTGCAATAAAAATTTTCCATTGTCTAGGTCTAAATAAACTCATTATTTTCCATCTTTTTAGATTGAAAAAAATTTACATTGAAAAATGTGACTTGGAAAAAATTGCATTTTCCTTTTTTCTACCAAACACATCTTAATTTTTTGTTTTCCTTGTACGCTTGATATCATTTGTACCAATTATGGAGTTTGTTCTACAACATAGAATCCTTGCAATGTGAAGCACAATTAACTTAATGAGTGGTGATTGTGTATTCAGAGAGCTTTTTTAAATCACCTAAGACGAGGCGTATTGGCTAAGCACTTTTTTAAGTGTTTGTGTGCGGCCCATGCCTACTAATGACAGGCATTGTGGCTGATATTATATGTAATGTAGTCTAATATGACAAAATATTTTCTAATATGACACAAACTTTGTTATGCAACAGTGTCATAACCTGCATGTTAACCCATGAAATCATGAGAGTAGGCTGACTAGGAGTATGGAGAACGTCCAATAAGTGTTTATATATTAAGGATTGTGCACTATTGCTGACCCGAAAAATATACCAAGATGGGGTGGGTAGGGGTCAAAATCGGGATATTATTAAATGAATGAAAAATTAAACATTTTCTTTTGTTTGCTTGTAATAAGTTATTATGTAAGTAATTAATCAAACAACCATAACAATAATAAAGAGTGAATTTTAGAGACTTTGCAAATTAATATTTTTATGTAGTTCGCCCTTACCTACATTCAAGCTCTAGACGACACACGAGTAACTTTATTATCTCCGGTTCACTAGGTGGAGCCAACATACAACGGAGTTTCCTTATTTCTTGTAACCGCAACTAGGGGGAATGGTTACTTCCTTATCTAAGAGGATACGAGAAAAGTTAAAGGGAACTATCACCCTAACACCCCAAGAAAGCCTGAGGCGCTAATAAAAAAGTAAAAATCCAAGTAAATTTAGAAGTTTCCAAATGCATTTTGTCCATTGCCTAACGGATAAATGAACCATTTATGGCAGATGAATAAATAAAAAACCTCATTCTCATAAATCTCAACATATCTTTTACAATAAGGTGAATAATTACATTTACCTTTGAAATAATATAAAATAGTAAAATGATTTTTTTCAAAATAAATATATACTAAGTTGCGACCAAGGCATCTTGTATCCCGAATACTTAAGTCACGTCGGTTCAATTCTAATAATAAACCAATGCTCAAACGAGATGGACATCTTAATATGTCGTACAAATGCTCCAAGGGATCCTACACATATTTGTGCATAAACATATTAAGCGTATGCATATTACATTAAATTAATTTTCGAGGTACACAACGCCATATATCGAGAATGGTTACAGTTTTCGTTTGTGACCAAGGCTTCGGATCACGGTTTTGGTTCGTGATCCTTTTAAGGGTGACCATCTAGGGGGTCACGATTCAAAGCCGTGACTATAATATATGATCACGGTTCTTTGGGTGACATTAAGGTTATGGCTTGGTCACGACTAAGGATCGTGACCACAAGTTAGAACTGTGACCTTACCAGCGACCATTTAATCGTGTTGTTTTGATGGTCATGGCTGGGAACCGTGACCATTAATGGTGGAATTTTGGGGCTGGTCACGATTCTGAGCCGTGATCAAACCCGTGTTCATATATTAATGTAATTTAAATGGTCATTGGTTAGGTCACAGCTCAAAATAGTGACCGTATTAAAATTAAATAAAAAAATAAATTTTAATTTTGTGCCTTTAAAAAAACCTATACATGTTTTCAAATTTGTATACTTTTTCACAAATAAATATTAAGCCATCAAATTGTTCAACACAAATTAACTAATTATTAAGACACTAAGTAATCCATATATTAAAATAATAATAATACAACATATTCTTATGGATGTCCACCTAATATACGATAATGAAATATAGTCATTTGAAATGTTAATCCAATGCACATTACGACAATGCTTCTATAGATGCAACTAAATTCAATATCGTTGTTGTCTCCCATAACATTCGAACTAGTGTGCTATCCATGTATTTGCAATACAAAATCACAAATTATTCCATCTCCACAACACAAAATGACATGAACATTATTACAAAATCACAAATACTTTAAAAAAAATAAGTGAATGCTATAACCAAAATAAAAGTGTGGACATTACTACTTTTTATAAAGCATCCAAACACGACATGAACAGTAACCACTACACCAAATCTTGCGAATGGTCACGCCCAGTTGGTCACGGCCCAAGCCCTGACTAGCTGGTCGCGGACTTGGGCCGTGACCATCTCAATTTTTGGCGTGACCATATTCATTACTATACTAAGTCATGGATGCTCTGGAAGTGGTCACGGACCAAATCCCTGACCACTGTGGGTCACGGACTTGGGCCGTGGCCAGGCCGTGACCATATTTGCGCCAAAATTCCCTCCAAAATCGGTCGCGGATGGGTCACGGACTTGGGCCATGACCATAGGCATGACGAAGCACAAAGCATACACATATGGGGTCACGGCTTGGGGCCGTGACCATTTCCTGGTATGGGTCACGGACTTGGAGCGTGACCATAGGCATGACGAAGCACAAAACATACACATATGGGGTCACGGCTTGGGGCCGTGACCATTTCCTGGTGTGGGTCACGGCTATGGGCCGTGACCAATAGTCAATCGTCCATGTTAGTAAGCTTTATTTATGGGTCACACTTGCTCGGTCATGGCTCTAGGCCGTGACCACTGTCAATCCTAATAATAAAAGAAGCGCCTCATATTTTCATTTCCCCACCTCATATCTCATCTTCTTTCCCATTTTGTCTTTGCTGATGGCATATTCCAATAGACTGTAAACATTTTGAATAAACACGTCACCAAATGTTTGTTATGAATTTTGGTTTTTGATGGTTTGTATGCGAATGAGCAGGTGGCGACGGGTGGTGCTCCGGGTTCGATTGACTTTGGGTTCTCAGCTGGGTTTGTATGAAAATGAACAGGTGGCGACGGGTGGTGCTCCAGGTTCGATTGGCTTTGGATTCTCAGCTGGGTTTGTATGGGAATGAGAAGGTGGCGATGGTGGTGCTCCAGGTTCGATTGGCTTTGGGTTCTCAGCTGGCTTTGGCAAGTATTGGATTGAAATCGAGTTGGGGCTACCGGATGTAGGGTTTGTGCCTGTTCAAACCAGGTTGAAGTTGGGTGGATAAGTATCGGGTTAAGAGGTTTATTGTGGGTTTCGTTCTAGTGTGGGTAGTTCTGGCTCTGGGTAGAAGTTGGTAAGGTTTGATTGGGTCGAGCAGATTTGGGGGTTTGGGAAATGGGTCTATGGTCATATGGGTTCTCGGGTCGAGATTCGGGTCTTTGGTTTCTCCGGGTGTAGCAGGTATGCAGTGTCTTGGTTTGGAGTTATGGCTCGCGGGTTCAAGCTGGATTGGGTCGCTGCTGGTGGTTCTGGGCTTACAACGGTTTCACGGGTTTGGATATGTGTTGGTTCATCATATTTCCTCTTTTTTTCCAGATCTTCTTATGACAAATACATTTTGATGCCGCCTGGGTAAACATTGTTTACTTCTTTATTTCGAACCAATAAGTTTGCGATTATTTATTTTGTTTTGCCTGTGGTTTGTTGCGCTTTAGGTTTGCCTAATTCGCCTAATTCTTTAGTTTTATTTGTTTTTTAATTGATTTATTTATTAGGATATGCCAATTTTTTCCAGATATGCTTGTGAAGCTGTTCATAAGTTATGAATATTAAGTCGTTGTTGGACAAAAAATCAGTAGCGAATGGGGATATTACTGGGCAAAAAATCAGTAATGAATATTAAAAAAATTTTGTTCCGATTCTAAAAAAATCTTCTTCAAAACGTCTCTTATCTTCTCTATGTTAGTCTCTCTCCAACATCAAATGATTGATGGTTCAGGAGTTATCTTCTTTTTCCTTATTTTCGCTTGATCCTTTTCAAATTAGGGCTTTCATGTGAATTTATGATTAGGATGTTGAGGCGTCATCTTAGACTAATGATATGGCGTCATCTCCGGAGGTTTTGAAGGAGAAATGTGTCAATGTTATCTTTGTGTTCGATCTGTTTTTTTGTTTATTTGCATATAAATGCTTTGACTTTGTTGGATATTGGTTCTTTTGACTGATTGATTGGTGTTTTGGGCAGATGATTTTTCGTTTTCGTAGATTCTTTCCCGATAAAGCAGTATAATTGGCTTCAGAAATTCTCAATGAGCTTGTTAAGGTTAGCTCTATAACACTTCACTAGCTACATTGGGGTGGCTCCCCTTTTAACAGTCTTCCATTTGGAATCCTGAAAATTAACAAAGAAATAGAGAGTTGAAAATTATTTCAACGTTGTTGTTTAGGTTTTCATCACATGTTTTTGCTCCCTCCCTACCAGAGCAACTTTGGTATAATTTTTTTGGTAGTAGGTAAATAGTAATGCAATATCTAAAATAATTTTGGCACTCTTATTTCCATTTTTTATTTGTTGAAACTAAAGTAGATTGTGGGTGAAAGTAGAATGATTTTTAAGGTTACTAATAACTCTTCTTTCATTTGTATACAAATGAGATAAAGTTTAGACCATGCCCAGTTGCCTTTGCATATTTTTCTGGTGGCCCAAAAGCGTGTATGTACAAGGTTCTCCAGGTAATTGCCTTAGATAACTTGTATAAGAATGTGTTTAATGGTGAATTTAACTTTCCTTTCGCTTTTATTATGAGTTCAGATATATCAGTTTTAATAATTTTTTCTCTTTTGGTTGCAGATAATAAAGGGGAAATGTGAAAAACATTTGAATCTGGTATGCTTTATTCATCTTATATGTATGTGTGTTTCAATAACGTTTTCAGTTTTCACCATACCTACCCCATAGACGCAGTCTCCTAAAGGCTGTATAGAAATTAATAATCATGTTCCCAATTAACATACCAAAGTTCTGGGTGGGGGAAGGGGGTGAATAACATACTAACGGTATAAAAATTTGTGTTGTTATTTTATGTGAGATATATGGGACAATTGTCCAATTCTGTAAATAGATGGTAAAAGAACTATAATACTGTTCTCATGTTGTGTTTGTGTTGCAATTAAGACTCACGTCATTCGTCTTATCGTGTCTTGTCGTCGTGTTATTCATGTTTTACTTATATTTTCGTGTTATTCATGTCTTTACTTCGCTACTTTAAATATGAATCGCAAACTCGTGTGCACATTAATAACTATATTGTTTATGAATTTATCATGTATAAAATGAGAAATAATCCAACTACAGTGAGATATTGTGATTATGGGTAAGTGTTTTATCACGTAGATGATAGAAGGAGTACGTGACAATTATTGGTTGTTGGTTTCTATGTTGGATTTCTTTGATTGATAATACACATATACTTTTAAACTCTCTCACAATTAACCCTAACAACAAGTTACATAAAAAATGCCATTAGAGGGTGAAACCCTGAAACAACCCCTGAAGGATCCCGTGAGAGGCATCAACACCTCCCACGGGACCAATGTAGCTCGTAAGAATCGACCGGGCAGCCGCGGGACTCTCGGTTTTAGAATACGACTGTAATTTGCAAATTTTTAGACTTGGGCTTAAAAACACGGCGTTAGAGGGTGAAAACCCAAAACAACCCTCGAACAGCCTTGTGGGAGGCACGGACACCTCCCACGGGACCAATGTAACTCGTAGTAACTGACCGCGCAGCCACGGGACTCCCAGTTTGAGAATATTATAGTAATTTGAATATTTATAGACTTAGGCTTAAAACATGGCGTTAGTGTGTGAAAACTCGAAACAGCCCTCAAACGGCCCCGTGAGTGGCACCAACACCTAGCACGGGTCCAACGTAACTCGTACGACCTTACCGCGCGATCACGGGACTCCCGGTTTGAGAATACGAAGATAACTTTCATATTTTTAGACTTATGCAATACATGGCGTTAGTGGGGAAAAACTCAAAACAGCCCCGGAACGGCCCCGTGGGAGGCACTAACACCTCCCACGGGACCAATGTAACTCGTAAGAACAGACCACCCATCCGCGGGACTCCCGGTTAGAGAATACGACAATAATTTATATATTTCTAGATTTAGGCTTAAAAATATGGCGTTAGAGGGTGAAAACCCAAAACAGCCTCCGAATGGCCCCGTGAGTGGCACCAACACCTCCCATGGGACCAATGTAACTCATATGAACTGATCACGCAGCCGCGGGACTCCCGGTTTGAGAATATGACACTAATTTGCATATTTATATACTTAGGCTTAAAAGCATGGTGTTAGAGGGTGAAAATCCAAAATAGCTCCCGAACGGCCCCATGGGTCCCACGGGACCAATGTAACTCGTAGTAACTGACCGCGCAGCAGCAGGACTCCCGATTTTAGAATACGATGGTAATTTTTATATTTCTATACTTAGGCTTAAAAACATGGTGTTAGAGGGTGAAAACCCAAAACAGCCCTCGAAGGGCCCCGTAGGAGGCACCAACACCTCCCACGGGACCAATGTAACCGGTAGGAACTGATCGCGTAACCACAGGACTCCCGATTTGAGAATACAATGGTAATTTGCATATTTCTAGACTTAGGCATAAAAACATGGCGTTTAAAGGAAAAAAAACTTGAAACAGCATAAAAACATGGCGTTTAAAGGAAAAAAAACTTGAAATAACCCCCGTACGACCCCGTGGGTGGCACTAAAACCTCCCATGGGACCAATATAACTCGTTGGGACTGCCCCCGCGGCCACGAGTCTCCCAGTTTGAGAATACGACGGTAATTTGATTATTTCTAGACTTAGGCTTAAAAACATGGCATTAGAGGGTGAAAACTCGAAACAGCCCCCCCGAACATCCCCGTGGGTCGCATCAACACCTCCCACGGGACCAATGTAACTTGTAGGAACTGACCACGCAGCCGCGCGACTCCCGATTTGAGAATACGATGGTAATTTGCATATTTCTAGACATATGCAAAACATCGCATTAGAGGGTGAAAATTAGAAACAACCCCCGAACTGCCCCATGGGTGGAACCAACATTTTCCACGGGACCAATGTAACTCGTAGGAACTGACCCCGCAACCGCGGGTCTCTCAGTTTGAGAATACGACGATAATTTACATATTTCTAGACCAAGGCTTAAAAACATGGCGTCGGAGGGTGAAAACTTGAAACAGCCCCCGAACGTACCCGTGGGTGGCACCAACACCTCCTACGGGACTAATGTAACTCGTAGGAACTGACCCCGCAACAGCGGGTCTCCCGGTTTGACAATACGATGGTAATTTGCATATATATAGACTTAGGCTTAAAAACATGGCGTTAGAGGGTGAAAACTCGAAACAGCCCCCGAACGTCCCCGTGGGTGGTACCAACACCTCCCACGGGACCAATGTAACTTATAGGAACTGACCGCGCAGCTGCGAGACTCCTGGTTTGAGAATACGAGGGTAATTTGCATATTTCTAGACTTAAGCAAAACATGGCGTTAGAGGGTGAAAACTCGAAACAACCCCCGAACGGCCCCGTGGGTGGCACCAACACCTCCCACGAGACCAATGTAACTCGTAGGAACTGACCACGTTGCCGCGGGTCTCCCGGTTTGAGAATATGACTATAATTTGCATATTTCTAGACTAAGTCTTAAAAACATGGAGTCAGGGGGTTAAAACTCGAAACAACCCCTGAACGGCCCCGTGGGTGGCACCAACACCTCCAACGGGACCAATGTAACTCGTAGGAAGTGACCCTGTAACCGCGGGACTCTTGATTTGAAAATAAAACGAAAATTTGTGTATTTCTAGACTTAGGCTTAAAAACATGGCGGGTTTGAGAATACGACGGTAATTTACATATTTCCAGACTTAGGCTAAAAACCAAGGCGTTAGAGGATGAAAACTCAAAACAGCCCCAGACCGTCCCCGTGTGTGGCACCAACACCTCCCACGGGATCAATATAACTCGTAGAAACTGACCGCGCAGCCGCGAGACTCCCGATTTGAGAATACGATGGTAATTTGCATATTTTTAGATTTGAGCAAAACATGGCGTTAGAGGGTGAAAACTCGAAACAGCCCCCGAACGGCCCCGTGGGTGGCACCAACACCTCCCACGGGACAAATATAACTCGTAGAACTAACCACGCAGTCGCGGAACTCCCGGTTTGAGAATACGACGGTAATTTGTAAATTTCTTGACTTAGGCTTAAAAATATGGCGTTAGAGGGTGAAAACTCGAAAAAGCCCCCGAACGTCCCCGTGGGTGGCACCAAGACGTCCCACGGGACCAATGTAACTCGTAGGAACTGACCGCACAGCCGCGAGACTCCCGGTTTGAGAATACGACGGTAATTTGCATATTTCTAGACTTAAGCAAAACATGGCGTTAGAGGGTGAAAACTCAAAGCAACCCTCGAACGTCCCCGTGGGTGGCACCAACACCTCCCACGGGAATAATGTTACTCGTAGGAATTGGCCGTGCAGTCTCGAGACTCTAAGTTTGAGAATACGATGGTAATTTGCATATTTCTATACTTAAGCAAAACATGGCGTTAGAGGGTGAAAACTCGAAATAACCCTCGAACGTCCCCGTGGGTGGAACCAAAACCTCCCACGGGAACAATGTTACTCGTAGGAACTAGCCGTACAGTCTCGAGACTCCCGGTTTGAGAATACGACGGTAATTTGCATATTTCTATACTTAAGCAAAACATGGTGTTAGAGGGTGAAAATACAAAACAACCCCCGAACGGCCCCGTGGGTGGCTCCAACACTTCCCACGGGACTAATGTAACTCATAGGAATTGACCCCATAGTCGCGGGACTCCCGGTTTGAGAATACGACGGTAATTTGCATATTTCTAAACTTTGGCTTAAAAATATTGCGTTAGAGGGTGAAAACTCAAAACAGCCCCCGAACGTCCCCGTGGGTAGCTCTAACACCTCTCACGGGACCAATGTAACTCGTAGGAACTAATCGCTCAGCCGCGAGTCTCCCAGTTTGAGAATTTGATGATAATTTGCATATTTCTAGACTTAAGCAAAACATGGCGTTAGAGGGTGAAAACTCAAAACAACCCCCGAACGGCCCCGAGGGTGGCAGCAACACCTCCAACGGGACAAATGTAACTCGTAAGAACTGACCGCGCAGCCGCGAGACTCGCAATTTGAGAATACGACGGTAAATTGCATATTTCAAGACTTTGACTTAAGAACATGGCGTTAGAGGGTGAAAACTCGAAACAGCCCCCGAACGACCCCGTGGGTGGCACCAACACCTCCCACGGGACCAATGTAACTCATAGGAACTGACCACGGAGCCGTGAAGCTCCCGGTTTGAGAATACGACGATAAATTTCATATTTTAAGACTTAAGCAAAACATGTCGTTATAGGGTGAAAACTCAAAACAACCCTCAAACGTCCCCGTGGGTGGCACTAACACCTTTCACGGGAATAATGTAACTCGTAGGAACTGACCGTGCAGTCGCGAGACTCCCGGTTTGAGAATACGACGGTAATTTGCATATTTCTAAACTTTGGCATAAAAACATGGCGTTAGAGGGTGAAAACCCGAAACAATCCCTGAACGGCCCCGTGGGTGGCACCAACACCTCTCACGGGACCAATGTAACTCGTAGGAACTGACCTCACAATCGTGGGAATCCCGGTTTGAGAATACGACAATAATTTGCAAATTTCTGGACTTTGGCTTAAAAACATGGCGTTAGAGGGTGAAAACTCGAAACACCCCCTACCGTCCGCGTGGGTGGCACCAACACCTCCTATGGGACCAATGCAACTCGTACGAAATGACCGCGCAGCCGCGAGACTCCCGATTTGAGAATACGACGGTAATTTGCATATTTCTAGACTTAAGTAAAACATGGCGTTAGAGGCTGAAATCTCAAAACAACCCCCAAACGGTCCCGTGGGTGGCACCGACACCTCCCACGTGACAAAAATAACTCGTAGGAACTGACCCCGCAGCCGCGGGTCTCCCCGTTTGAGAATATGACAATAATTTGCATATTTCTGGACTTAGGCTTAAAAACATGGCGTTAGAAGGTTAAAACTCGAAATAGCCTCCGACCGTCTCCGTGGGTGGCACCAACACCTCCCACGGGACCAATGTAACTCGTAGAAACTGACCGCGTAGCCGCGAGACTCCCGGTTTGAGAATACGATGATAATTTGCATATTTTTAGACTTAAGCAAAACATGGCGTTAGCGGGTGAAATCTCGAAACAACTCCCGAACGGCTCCGTGGGTGGCACCAACACCTCCCACGTGACCAAAGTAACTCGTAGGAACTGACTTCGCAGCCGCGGGTCTCCCGGTTTTAGAATATGACTATAATTTGCATATTTCTAGACTTAGGCTGAAAAACGTTGCGTTAGAGGGTTAAAACTCGAAACAGCCCCCAATCGTCCCCGTGGGTGGCACCAACATCTCCCATGGGACCAATATAACTCTTAGGAACTGACCGCGCAGCCGCGATACTCCCGGTTTGAGAATACGATGGTAATTTGCATATTTCCAGACTTAACCAAAACATGGCGTTAGAGGGTGAAAACTCGAAACAACCCTCGAACGGCTCCGTGGGTGTCACCAACACCTGCTACGTGACCAATGTAACTCGTAAGAACTGGCCCCACAGCCGCGGGACTCTCGGTTTGAGAATACAATGGTAATTTGCATATTTGTTGACTTTGGCTTAAAAACATGGCATTAGAGGGTGAAAACTCGAAACAACCCCCGACCGTCCCCGTGGGTGGCACCAACACCTCCCACGGGAACAATGTAACTCGTAGGAACTGACCATGTAGTCGCGAGACTCACGGTTTGAGAAGACGATGATAATTTGCATATTTCTATACTTAAGCAAAACATGACGTTAGAGGGTGAAAACTCGAAACATCCCCGAACGACCCCGTGGGTGGCACTAACACCTCCCACGGGACCAATGTAACTCGTAGGAACTGACCCCACAGCCGCCGGGCTCCCGGTTAGAGAATACGACGGTAATTTGCATATTTCTAGACTTTGGCTTAAAAACATGGCGTTAGAGGGTGAAAACTCGAAACAACCCCCTAACGTCCCTGTGGGTGGCACCAACACCTCCCACGGGACCAATGTAACTCGTAGGAACTAAACGCGCAACCGCGAGTCTCTGAGTTTGAGAATACGACGATAATTTGCATATTTCTAGACTTAGGCTTAAAAACATGGCGTTAGAGGGTGAGAACTCGAAACAGCCCCGAACGGCCACATGGGTGGTACCAACACCTCCCACGGGGCCAATGTAACTCGTAGGAACTGACCTCGCAGCCGCGGGAGTTCCGGTTTGAGAATACAACGGTAATTTGCATATTTCTAGAGTTAGGCAAAATATGGCGTTAGAGGGGGAAAACCAGAAATAGCCCCCGAACGGTCCCGGGGGTGGCACTTACACCTCCCTCGGGGTCAATGTAACTCGTGGGAACTGACCGCGCAGGCGAGGGACTCCCGGTATGAGAATACGACGGTAATTTGTATATTTCAAGAATTAGGCACAAAAAGAGGGCGTTAGTGGGGAAGATCCAAAACAGCCCCGGAACGGCCCCGTGGGTGGCACCAACACCTCCCACGGGACCAATGTAACTCGTAGGAACTGACCACGCAGCCGCGGGTCTCCCGGTATGAGAGTACGACGGTAATTTGTATATTTCTAGACTTAGGCTTAAAAACATGACGTTAGAGGGTGAAAACTCGAAACAGCCCCCGAACGGCCCCGTGGGTGGCAACAACCCCGACGGGGTCAATGTAACTAGTAGGAACTGACCCCGCAGCCGCGGGACTCCCAGTTTGAGAGTACGACGGTAATTTGCATACTTCTACACTTAAGAAAAACATGGCGTTAGAGGGTGAAAACCCGAAACAGTCCCCGAACAGCCCCGTGGGTGGCACAAACACCTACCACGGGAACAATGTAACTCGTAGGAACTGGCCGTGCAGTCTCGAGACTACCGATTTGAGAATACGACGATAATTTTCATATTTCTATACTTAAGAAAAACATGCCGTTAGAGGGTGAAAACTCAAAACAGCCGCCGAACGGCCCTGTGGGTGGCAACAACACTTCCCACGGGACCAATGTAACTCGTAGGAACTGACCCCGAATCCGCGGGACTCCCGGTTTAAGAATACGATGGTAATTTGCATATTTCTAAACTATGGCTTAAAAACATTGCGTTAGAGTGTGAAAACTCAAAACAGCCTCCGAACGTCCCCGTGGGAAGCACCAACACCTCCCACGGGACCAATGTAACTCGTAGGAACTAATCGTGCAGCCGCGAGTCTCCTAGTTTGAGAATACGACGATAATTTGCATATTTCTAGACTTAAAGTAAAACATGGCGTTAGAGGGTGAAAACTCGAAACAACCCCCGAAAGGTCCCGTGGGTGGCACCAACACTTCCAACGGGACAAATATAAATCGTAGGAACTGAACGCGCAGCCGCGAGACTCCCGGTTTGAGAATACGATAGTAAATTGCTTATTTCTAGACTCTGACTTAAAAACATGGCATTAGAGGGTGAGAACTCGAAACATCCCCCAAACGACCCCGTGGGTGGCACCAACACCACCCACGTGACCAATGTAACTCGTAGGAACTGCCGCGCAGCCGTGAGACTCCCGGTTTGAGAATACGACGGTAAATTAAATATTTATAGAGCAAAATATGTCGTTAGAGGGTGAAAACTCGAAACAACCCTCGAACGTCCCCGTGGGTGGCACCAACACCTTCCACAGGGACAATGTAACTCGTAGGAACTGACCGTGCAGTCGCGAGACTCCCGGTTTGAGCATACGACGTTAATTTGAATATTTCTAAACTTAAGCAAAACATGGCGTTAGAGGGTGAAAACTCGAAACAACCCCCGAACGGCCCCGTGGGTGGCACCAACACCTCCCACGAGACCAATGTAACTCGTAGGAACTGACCCCACAGCCGCGGGAGTCCCGGTTTGAGAATACGACAATAATTTACATATTTCTAGAATTAGGCTTAAAAACATGGCGTTAGAGGGTGAAAACTCGAAACAACCCCCGACCGACCCCGTGGGTGGCACCAACACCTCCCACGAGACCAATGTAACTCGTAGGAACTGACCGCGCAGTCGCGAGACTCCCGGTTTGAGAATACTTTGGAAATTTGCATACTTCTAGACTTAAGCAAAACATGGCGTTAGAGGGTGAAATCTCGAAATAATCCCCGAACGGCCCCGTGGGTGGCACCAACACCTCCCACGTGACAAAAGTAACTAATAGGAACTGACCCCGCAGCCGCGGGTCTCCCGGTTTGAGATTATGACTATAATTTGCATATTTCTAGACTTAGGCTTAGAAACATGGCGTTAGAGGGTTAAAACTCGAAACAGCCCCCAACCGTCCCCGTGGGTGGCACCAACACCTCCCACGGGACCAATATAACTCGTAGGAACTGACCGCGCAGCCGCAAGACTCCCGATTAGAGAATACGATGGTAATTTGTATATTTCTAGACTTGAGCAAAACATGGCGTTAGACGGTGAAATCTCGAAACCACCCCCGAACGGCACGAACACCTCCCACGTGACCAAAGTAACTCGTAGGAACTGACCCCACAACCGCGGCTCTCCTGGTTTGAGAATATGACTATAATTTGCATATATCTAGACTTAGGTTTAAAAACATGGCGTTAGAGGGTGAAAACTCGAAACAGCCTCCGACCGTCCCGGTGGTTGGCACCAACACCTCCCACGGGACTAATGTAACTCGTAGGTACTGACCGTGCAGCCGCGAGACTCCCGATTTGAGAATACGACGGTAATTTACATATTTTTAGACTTAAACAAAACATGGCGTTAGAGGGTGAAAACTTGAAACAGCCCCCGAACGGCTTCGTGGGTGGCACCAACACCTGCTACGGGACTAATGTAACTCGTAAGAACTGACCCCGTTGCCGCGGGACTCCCGGTTTGAGAATACGATGGTAATTTGCATATTCCTAGACTTTGGCTTAAAACATGGCGTTAGAGGGTGAAAACTCGAAACAGCCCCCGATCGCCCCCGTGGGTGGCACCAATACCTCCCACGGGAACAATGTAACTCATAGGAACTGACCGTGTAGTCGCGAGACTCCCGGTTTGAGAATACGATGTTAATTTTCATATTTCTATACTTAAGTAAAACATGACGTTAGAGGGTGAAAACTCGAAACAGCCCCGAACGGCCCCGTGGGTGACACCAACCCCTCCCACGGGACCAATGTAACTCGTAGAAACTGACCTCGCGGCCGCGGGACTCCCGATTTGAGAATATGACGGTAATTTACATATTTCTAGACTTTGACTTAAAAATATGGCGTTTGAGGGTGAAAACTCGAAACAGCCCCCGAACGTCCCCGTGGGTGGCACCAACACCTCCCATGGGATCAATGTAACTCGTAGGCACTAACTGCGCAGCCGCGAGTCTCCCAGTTTGAGAATACGACGGTAATTTGCATATTTCTGGACTTAGGCTTTAAAACATGGTGTTAGAGGGTGAGAACTGGAAACAGCCGCCGAACGGCCACGTGGGTGGCACCAGCACCTCCCACGGGGACAATGTAACTCGTAGGAACTGACCCCGCAGCCACGAGAGTTTCGATTTGAGAATACAATGGTAATTTGCTTAATTTTAGACTTAGGCAAAACATGGCATTAGAGGGTGAAAACCCGAAACAGCCCCCGAACGGTCCCGTGGTGGCACCAACATCCCCACGTGGCCAATGTAACTCGTAGGAACTGACCACGCAGCCGCGGGACTCCCGGTTTGAGAATACGACAGTAATTTGCATATTTCTAGAATTGGTCCTAAAAATGGGGCGTTAGTGGGGGAAAATTCTAAACAGCCCCCGAATGGCCCCGTGGGTGGCACCAACACCTCCCAAGGGATCAATGTAACTCGTAGAAACTGTCCGCGCAGCCGCGGGTCTCCCGGTTTGAGAATATAATGGTAATTTGCATATTTCTAGACTTAGGCATAAGAAGAGGGCGTTAGTGGGGGAAAACTCGAAACTGCCCCCGAATGGTCCTGTGGGTGGCACCAACACCTCCCACGGGACCAACGTAACTCGTAGGAACTGACCGCGCAGACACGGGAGTCCCGGTTTGAGAATACGATGATAATTTGCATATTTTTAGAATTAGGCATAAAAAGAGGGCGTTAATGGGGGAAAATACGAAACTGCTTCCGAGCCTCCCCGTGGGTGGTATCAACACCTCCCACGGGACCAATGTAACTCGTAGGAACAGATCCTGTAGCCGCGGGAGTTTCGGTCTGAGAATACGATGGTAATTTGCATATTTCTAGACTTAAGCAAAACATGGCGTTAGAGGGTGAAAATCCGAAACAGTCCCCGAACGGCCCCGTGGGTGGCACCAACACCTCCCATGGGACCAATGTAACTCGTAGGAACTGAACCCAGAGCCGTGGGACTCCCGGTTTGAGAATTCGATGATAATTTGCATATTTATATACTTAGGCTTAAAAACACGACGTTAGAGGGTGAGAACTCGAAATAGCCCCCGAACGGCCCCGTGGGTGGCACCAACACCTACCACGGGACCAATGTAACTCGTTGGAACTGACCATACAACCGCGGGTCTCCGGATTTGAGGATACGAAGGTAATTTGCTTATTTTTTAACTTAGGCTTAAAAACTAGACGTTAGAGGATGAAAACTCGAAACAGCCCCAATATGGCCCTGTGGGTGGCACCAACACCTCCCAGGGGATCAATGTAACTCGTAGGAACTGACCATGCAGCCGCGGGTCTCCCAGTTTTATAATACGACGGTAATTTGTATATTTCTAGACTTAGTCTTAAAAACATGGCATTAGAGGTTGAAAACTCGAAACAACCCCCGACGGTCCCGTGGGTGGCACCAACACCTCCCACGGGACCAATGTAACTCGTAGGAACTGACCCCACAGCCGCGGGAGTCTCGGTTTGAGAATACGACGATAATTTACATATTTCTAGAATTAGGCTTAAAAACATAGTGTTAGAGGATGAAAACTCGAAACAGCCCCCGACCGACCCCGTGGGTGGCACCAACACCTCCCACGAGACCAATGTAACTCGTAGGAACTGACCGCGCAGCCGCGAGACTCCCGGTTTGAGAATACTTTGGAAATTTGCATATTTCTAGACTTAAGCAAAACATGGCGTTAGAGGGTAAAATCTCGAAATAATCCCCGAACGGCCCCGTGGGTGGCACCAACACCTCCCACGTGACAAAAGTAACTCATAGGAACTGACCCCGCAGCCGCGGGTCTCCCGGTTTGAGAATATGACTATAATTTGCATATTTTTAGACTTAGGCTTAGAAACATGGCGTTAGAGGGTTAAAACTCGAAACAGCCCCCAACCGTCCCCGTGGGTGGCACCAACACCTCCCACGGGACCAATGTAACTCGTAAGAACTGACCGCGCAGCCGCAAGACTCCCGATTTGAGAATACGATGGTAATTTGCATATTTCTAGACTTGAGCAAAACATGGCGTTAGAGGGTGAAATCTCGAAACCACCCCCGAACGGCTCCGTGGCTGGCACCAACACCAACCACGTGACCAAAGTAACTCGTAGGTACTGACCCCACATCCGCGGGTCTCCTGGTTTGAGAATATGACTATAATTTGCATATATCTAGACTTAGGCTTAAAAACATGGCGTTAGAGGGTGAAAACTCGAAACAGCCCCCGACCGTCCCCGTGGTTGGCACCAACACCTCCCATGGGACCAATGTAACTCGTAGGTACTGACCGCGCATCCGCGAGACTCCCGGTTTGAGAATACGACGATAATTTGCATATTTTTAGACTTAAACAAAGCATGGCGTTAGAGGGTGAAAACTTGAAACAGCCCCCGAACGACTTCGTGGGTGGCACCAACACCTGCTACGGGACCAATGTAACTCGTAAGAACTGACCCCGTTTCCGCGGGTCTCCCGGTTTGAGAATACCATGGTAATTTGCATATTCCTAGACTTTGGCTTAAAAACATGGCGTTAGAGGGTGAAAACTCGAAACAGCCTCCGAACGTCCCCGTGGGTGGCACCAACACCTCCCATGGGAACAATGCAACTCGTAGGAACTGATCGTGTAGTCGCAAGACTCCCGGTTTGAGAATATGATGTTAATTTTCATATTACTATACTTAAGTAAAACATGGCGTTAGAGGGTGAAAACTCGAAACAGCCCCGAACGGCCCCGTGGGTGGCACCAACCCCTCCCACGGGACCAATGTAACTCGTAGAAACTGACCTCGCGACCGCGAGACTCCTGATTTGAGAATATGACGGTAATTTACATATTTCTAGACTTTGGCTTAAAAACATGGCGTTAGAGGGTGAAAACTCGAAACAGCCTCCGAACGTCCCCGTGGGTGGCACCAACACCTCCCATGGGATCAATGTAACTCGTAAGCACTAACCGCGCAGCCGCGAGTCTCCCAGTTTGAGAATACGATGGTAAGTTGCATATTTCTAGACTTAGGCTTAAAAACATGGTGTTAGAGGGTGAGAACTGGACACAGCCGCCAAACGGCCACGTGGGTGGAACCAGCACCTCCCACGGGAACAATGTAACTCGTAGGAACTGACCCCGCAGCCGTGAGAGTTTCGATTTGAGAATACAATGGTAATTTGCATATTTTTGGACTTAGGAAAACATGGCATTAGAGGGTGAAAACCCGAAACAGCCCCCTAAGGGTCCCGTGGTGGCACCAACATCCCCACGTGGCCAATGTAACTCGTAGGAACTGACCGCGCAGCCGCGGGACTCCCTGTTTGAGAATACGACAGTAATTTGCATATTTCTAGAATTAGTCCTAAAAATGGGGCGTTAGTGGTGGAAAATCCGAAACAGCCCCCGAACGGCCCCGTGGGTGGCACCAACACCTCCCACGGGACCAATGTAACTCGTAGAAACTGTCCGCGCTGCCGCGGGTCTCCCGATTTGAGGATACGACGGTAATTTTCATATTTCTAGATTTAGGCATAAAAACATGGCGTTAGAGGGTGAAAACTAGAAACTGCCCCCGAACGGCCCCGTGGGTGGCACCAACACCTCCCACGGGACCAATGTAACTCGTAGGAACTGACCACGCAGTCGCGGGAGTTCCGGTTTGAGAATACGACGATAATTTGCATATTTCTAGACTTAAGCAAAACATGATATCAGAGGGTGAAAACCCGAAACAGTCCCCGAACGGCCCCGTGAGTGGCACCAACACCTCCCACGGGACCAATGTAACTCGTAGGAACTGAACCCGCAGCCGTGGGACTCCCGATTTGAGAGTACGACGGTAATTTGCATATTTCTACACTTAGGCTTAAAAACATGGCGTTAAAGGGTGAAAACTGAAAACAACCCCCGAACGGCCCCGTGGGTGGGACAAACACCTCCCATGGGACCAATGTAACTCGTAGGAACTGACCTCGCATCCGCGGGAGTTCCAATTTGTTAATACGATGGTAATTTGCATATTTCTAGACTTAAGCAAAACATAGCGTTAGAGGCTGAAAACCAGAAATAGTCCCCGAATGGCCCTGTGGGTGGCACCAACACCTCCCACGGGACTAATGTAACTCGTAGGAACTGACCCAAGAGCCGCGGGACTCCCGGTTTGAGAATTCGACGATAATTTACATATCAATAGACTTAGGCTTAAAAACATGGCGTTAGAGGGTGAAAACTCGAAACAGCCCCCGACCGTCCCCGTGGGTGGCACCAACACCTCCCACGGGAACAATGTAACTCGTAGGAACTGACCGTGTAGTCACGAGACTCCCGGTTTGAGAATACGACGTTAATTTGCATATTTCTATACTTAAGCAAAATATGACGCTAGAGGGTGAAAACTCGAAGCAGCCCCGTGGGTGGCACCAACACCTCCCACGGGTCCAATGTAACTTATAGGAACTTACCCCGCAACCGCGGGACTCCCGGTTTGAGAATATGACGATAATTTGCATATTTCAAAACTTTGGCTTAAAAACATGGCGTTAGAGGGGGAAACTCGAAACAGCCCCCGAACGTCCCTGTGGGTGGCACCAACACCTCCCACGGGACCAATGTAACTCGTAGGAACTAACCGCGCAGCCGCGAGTCTCCCGGTTTGAGAATACGACGGTAGTTTGTATATTTCTAGACTTAGACTTAAAAACATGGCGTTAGAGGGTGATAATTCGAAATAGCCCCCGAAGGGCCACGTGGGTGGCACCAACACCTCCCACAAGGCCAATGTAACTCGTAGGAACTGACCCCGCAGCCGCGGGATTTCCGGTTTGAGAATACAACGGTAATTTGCATATTTCTAGACTTAGGAAAAATATGGCGTTAGAGGGTGAAAACCCGAAACAGCCCCTGAACGGTCCCGTGGGTGGCACCAACACCTCCTTCGGGGCCAATGTAACTCGTAGGAACTGATCGCGCAGCGGCGGGACTCCCGGTTTGAGAATACGACGGTAATATGGATATTTCTAGAATTAGGCATAAAAAGAGGGCGTTAGTGGGGGAAAATCCGAAACAGCCCCCGAACGGCCCCGTGGGTGGCGCCAACACCTCCCACGGGACCAATATAACTCGTAGAAACTGTTCGCGCAGCCGTGGGTTTCCCGATTTGAGAATACAACAGTAATTTGCATATTTCTAGACTTAGGCATAAAAAGAGGGCGTTAGTGGGGGAAAACACGAAACAACAACCGAATGGTCCCGTGGGTGGCACCAACACCTCCAACGGGACCAATGTAACTAGTAGGAACTGACCGGGCAGTCGCGGGAGTCTCGGTTTGAGAATACGACGATAATTTGCATATTTCTAGAATTAGGTATAAAAAGAGGGAGTTAATGAGGTAAAATCCAAAACAGCTTCCGGGCCTCCCCGTGGGTAGCACTAACACCTCCCACGGGACCAATGTAACCCGTAGGAACTGACCCCGCAGCTCTGGGAGTTTCGGTTTGAGAATACGACGGTAATTTGCATATTTTTAGACTTAAGCAAAACATGGCGTTAAAGGGTGAAAACTCGAAACTGTCCCCGAACGGCCCCGTGGGTTGCACCAACACCTCCCACGGGACCAATGTAACTCGTAGGAACTGACCCCAGAGCCGCGGGACTCCCGATTTGAGAATTCGATGATAATTTGCATATTTTTAGGCTTAGGCTTAAAAACATGGCGTTATTGGGTGAAAAATCGAAATAGCCCTCAAACGGCCCCGTGGGTGGCACCAACACCTCCCACGGGACCAATATAACTCGTAGGAACTAACCCCACAACCGCGGGTCTCCCGATTTGAGGATACGACGGTAATTTACATATTTCTAGACTTAGGCTTAAAAACCTGACGTTAGAGGTGAAAACTCAAAACAGGCCCCAAACGACCCTGTGGGTGGCACCAACACCTCCCACGGGACCAATGTAACTCGTAGGAACTGACCCTGCATCCGCGGGACTCCCGTTTTGATAATACGACGGTAATTTGTATATTTCTAGACTTAGGCTTAAAAACATGGCGTTAGAGGTTGAAAACTCGAAACAACCCCCGAACAGCCCTGTGGGTGGCACCAACACCTCCCACGGGACCAATGTAACTCGTAGGAACTGACCACGCAGCCGCGGGTCTCCCCGTATGAGAGTACGACGGTAATTTGCATATTTCTAGACTTAGGCTTAAAACATCACGTTAGAGGGTGAAAACTCGAAACAGCCCCCGAACGGCCCCGTGGGTGGCACCAACACCTCCCACAGGGTCAATGTGACTCGTAGGAACTGACCCCAGATCCGCGGGACTCCCGATTTGAGAGTACGACGATAATTTGAATATTTCTACACTTAGGCTTAAAAACATGGCGTTAAAGAGTGAAAACTGAAAACAACCCCCGAACGGCCCCGTGGGTGGCACCAACACTTCCCACGGGACCAATGTAACTCGTAGGAACTGACCCCGCAACCGCGGGACTCCCGATTTGAGAATATGATTGTAATTTGTACATTCCTAAACTTTGGATTAAAAACATTGCGTTAGAGGGTAAAAACTCAAAACAGCCCCCGAACGTCCCCGTGGGTAGCACCAACACCTCCCACGGGACCAATTTAACTCGTAGTAACTAATCGCGCAGCTGCGAGTCTCCCAGTTTGAGAATACGACGATAATTTCCATATTTCTAGACTTAAGTAAAACATGGCGTTAGAGGGTGAAAACTCGAAACAACCCCCGAACGGCCCCGTAAGTGGCACCAACAACTCCACGGGACAAATGTAACTCGTAAGAACTGACCGCGCAGCCGTGAGACTCCCGATATGAGAATACGATGATAAATTGCACATTTCTAGACTTTGACTTAAAAACATGGCGTTAGAGGGTGACAACTCGAAACAGCCCCCGAACGACCCCGTGGGTGGCACCAACACCTCCCACAGGACCAATGTAACTCGTAGGAACTGACCGCGCAGTCGTGAGACTCCCGGTTTGAGAATACGATGGTAAATTGCATATTTCTAGACTTAAGCAAAACATGTCGTTAGAGGGTGAAAACTCGAAACAACCCTCGAACGTCCCCGTGTGTGGCACCTACACCTTCCACGGGGACAATGTAACTCGTAGTAATTGACCATGCAGTCACGAGACTCCCGGTTTGAGAATACGACGGTAATTTGAATATTTCTAAAATTAAGAAAAACATGATGTTAGAGGGTGAAAACTCGAAAAACCCCCGAAAGGCCCCGTTAGTGACACCAACACCTCCCACGGGACCAATGTAACTCGTAGGAACTGACCCCACAGCCGCGGGAGTCCCGATTTGAGAATACGACGATAATTTACATATTTCTAGAATTAGTCTTAAAAAAATGGCATTAGAGGGGGAAAACTCAAAACAGCCCCCGACCGTCCCCGTGGGTGGCACCAACACCTCCCACGGGACCAATGTAACTCGTAGAAACTGACCGCGCAGCTGCGAGACTCCTAATTTGAGAATACGACGTTAATTTGCATATTTCTAGACTTAAGCAAAACATGGCGTTAGTGGGCGAAAGCTCGAAATAACCCCCGAACGGCCCCGTGGGTGGCACCAACACCTCCCATGTGACAAAAGTAACTCGTAGGAGATGACCCCGCAGCCGCGGGTCTCCTGGTTTGAGAATATGACTATAATTTGCATATTTCTAGACTTAGGCTTAGAAACATGGCGTTAGAGGGTTAAAACTCGAAACAGCCCCCGACCGTCCCCGTGGGTGGCACCAACACCTCCCACGGGACCAATGTAACTCGTGGGAACTGACCGCGCAGCCGCGAGACTCACGATTTGAGAATACGAAAGTAATTTGCATATTTCGAGACTTGAGCAAAACATGGCGTTAGAGGGTGAAATCTCGAAACAACCCCCGAACGGATCCGTGGGTGGCACCAACACCTCCCACGTGACCAAAGTAACTCGTAGGAACTGACCCCACATCCGCGGGTCTCCCGGTTTGATAATATGACTATAATTTCCACATATCTAGACTTAGGCTTAAAAACATGGCGTTAGAGGGTGAAAACCCGAAACAGCCCCCGACCGACCCCGTGGGTGGCACCAACACCTCCCATGGGGCCAATGTAAAGCGTAGGAAGTGACCGCACAGCCGCGAGACTCCCGGTTTGAGAATACGACAGTAATTTGCAAATTTCTAGACTTAAGCAAAAAATGGCGTTAGAGGGTGAAAACTCAAAACAGCCCCCGAACGGGTCCGTGGGTGGCACCAACAGCAGCTATGGGACCAATGTAACTCGTAGGAACTGACCGCGCAGCCACGAGACTCCCGATTTGAGAATACGATGGTAATTTGCATATTTCTAGACTTGAGCAAAACATGGCGTTAGAGGGTGAAATCTCGAAACCACCCCCGAACGGCTCCGTGGGTGGCACCAACACCTCCCACGTGACCAAAGTAACTCGTAGGAACTGACCCCACAGCTGCGGGTCTCCCGGTTGAGAATATGACTATAATTTGCATATATCTAGACTTAGTCTTAAAAACATGGCGTTAGAGGGTGAAAACTCGAAACAGCCCCCGACCGTCCCCGTGGGTGGCACCAACACCTCCCACGGGACCAATGTAACTCGTAGGTACTGACCGCGCAGCCGCGAGACTCTTGGTTTTGAGAATACGACGGTAATTTGCATATTTTTAGACTTAAACAAAACATGGCGTTAGAGGGTGAAAACTTGAAACAACCCCCGAACGGCTTCCTGGGTGGCACCAACACCTGCTACAGGACCAATGTAACTCGTAAGAACTGACCCCGTTGCCGCGGGACTCCCAGTTTGAGAATACGATGGTAATTTGCATATTTTTAGACTTTCGCTTAAAACATGGCGTTAGAGGGTGAAAACTCAAAACAGCCCCCGACCGCCCCCGTGGGTGGCACCAATACCGCCCTCGTAGGAACTGACCATGTAGTCGCGAGACTCCCGGTTTGAGAATACGATGTTAATTTTCATATTTCTATACTTAAGCAAAACATGACGTTAGAGGGTGAAAACTCGAAACAGCCCCGAACGGCCCCGTAGGTGGCACCAACCCCTCCCACGGGACCAATGTAACTCGTAGAAACTGACCTCGCGGCGACGGGACTCCCGATTTGAGAATATGACGATAATTTACATATTTCTAGACTTTGGCTTAAAAACATAGCGTTAGAGAGTGAAAACTCGAAACAGCCCCCGAACGTCCCCGTGGGTGGCACCAACACCTCCCATGGGACCAATGTAACTCGTAGGCACTAACCGCGCAGCCGCGAGTCTCCCAGTTTGAGAATACGACGATAATTTGCATATTTCTAGACTTAGGCTTAAAAACATGGTGTTAGAGGGTGAGAAATCGAAACAGCCGCCGAACGGCCACGTGGGTGGCACCAGCACCTCCCACGGGGCCAATGTAACTCGTAGGAACTGACCCCTCAGCGGCGAGAGTTCCGGTTTGAGAATACAATGGTAATTTGTATATTTTTAGACTTAGGCAAAACATGGCACTAGAGGGTAAAAACCCGAAACAGCCCCCGAACGGTCCCGTGGTGGCACCAACATCACCACGTGGCCAATGTAACTCGTAGGAAGTGACCGCGCAGCCGCGGGACTCCCGGTTTGAGAATACGTCAGTAATTTGCATATTTCTAGAATTAGTCCTAAAAAGAGGGCGTTAGTGGAGGAAAATCCGAAACAGCCCCCGAACGGCCCCGTGGGTGGCACCAACACCTCCCACGGGACCAATGTAACTCGTAGAACCTGTCCGCGTAGCCGCGGGTCTCCCGGTTTGAGAATACAACGGTAATTTACATATTTCTAGACTTAGGCATAAAAAGAGGGCGTTAGTGGGGGAAAACCCGAAACCGCCCCCGAATGGTCCCGTGGTTGGCACCAACACCTCCCACGGGACCAATGTAACTCGTAGGAACTGACCGCGCAGTCGCGGGAGTCCCGATTTGAGAATACGACGATAATTTGCATATTTCTAGAATTAGGCATAAAAAGAGGGCGTTAATGGGGGAAAATACGAAACAGCTTCCGAGCCTCCCCGTGGGTGGTATCAACACCTCCCACGGGACCAATGTAACTCGTAGGAACTGACCCGGTAGCCGCGAGAGTTTCGGTCTGAGAATACGATGGTAATTTGCATATTTCTAAACTTAAGCAAAACATGGCGTTAGAGGGTGAAAATCCAAAACAGTCCCCGAACGGCCCCGTGGGTGGCACCAACAACTCCCACGGGACCAATGTAACTCGTAGGAACTGACCCCAGAGCCGCGGGACTCCCGGTTTGAGAATTTGATGATAATTTGCATATTTATAGACTTAGGCTTAAAAACACGACGTTAGAGGGAGAAAACTCAAAATAGCCCCCGAACAGCCCCGTGGGAGGCACCAACACCTCCCACGGGACCAATGTAACTCCTAGGAACTGACCATACAGCCGCGGGTCACCGGATTTGAGGATACGACGGTAATTTGCATATTTTTTAACTTAGGCTTAAAAACCAAACGTTAGAGGGTGAAAACTCGAAACAGCCCCAATATGGCCCTCTGGGTGGCACCAACACGTCCCAGGGACTAATGTAACTCGTAGGAACTGACCATGCAGCCGCGGGTCTCCCAGTTTTATAATACGACGGTAATTTGTATATTTCTAGACTTAGGCTTAAAAACATGGCGTTAGAGGGTGAAAACTCGAAACAACCCCCGAACGGCCCCGTGGGTGGCACCAACACCTCCCACGGGACCAATGTAACTCGTAGGAACTGACCCCGCAACCGCGGGAGTTCCGGTTTGAGAATATGATGATAATTTGCATATTTCTAGACTTAAGCAAAACATGACATTAGAGTAGGGGTGGCAAATCGGGTCAGTGGGTCGTGTTTTGGCCCGACACGACACGACACGACAAGGTTTTTTTGGATACGAACACGACACGACACGACTTCGTGTTTTTTTTAGCTGACACGAACATGACCCGAATAAAAAATAACACGACACGACACGACAACCATAATTTCTTAAATTTTAGGCCTAAAAAACACGATAACACGACAACACGACACGACACGACTCATAATTAAGACACGAACACGACACGACACGACTTCATGTCAGAAAAACACGACACGAACACGACACGAATACGAAATATCGTGTCAATTTCGGGTCAATTTCGTGTCGTTCCGTGTCGTTTTTTCGTGTCGTTTCTAAAATTGCCACCCCTACATTAGAGGGTAAAACCCCGAAACAGTCACCGAACGGCCCCGTGGGTGGCACCAACACCTCCCACGGGACCAATGTAACTTGTAGGAAGTGACCCCGCAGCCACGGGACTCCCGGTTTGAGAGTACGACGGTAATTTGCATATTTCTACACTTAGGCTTAAAAACATGGCGTTAAAGGGTGAAAACTGAAAACAACCCCCGAACGGCCCCGTGGGTGGCACAAACATCTCCCATGGGACCAATGTAACTCGTAGGAACTGACCTCGCATCCGCGGGAGTTCCAATTTGAGAATACGACGGTAATTTGCATATTTCTAGACTTAAGCAAAACATGGCGTTAGAGGCTGAAAACCCGAAATAGTCCCCGAACGGCCCTGTGGGTGGCACCAACACCTCCCACGGGACAAATGTAACTCGTAGGAACTGACCCTAGAGCCGCGGGACTCTCGGTTTGAGAATTCGATGATAATTTACATATATATAGACTTAGGCTAAAAGACATGGTGTTAGAGAGTGAAACCTCGAAACAACCCCCGACTGTCCCCGTGGGTGGCACCAACACCTCCCACGGGAACAATGTAACTCGTAGGAACTGACCGTGTAGTCACGAGACTCCCGGTTTGAGAAGACGACGTTAATTTGCATATTTCTATACTTAAGCAAAACATGACGTTAGAGGGTGAAAACTCGAAGCAGCCCCGAACGGCCCCGTGGGTGGCAATAACTCCTCCCACGGGACCAATGTAACTCATAGGAACTTACCCCGCAGTCGCGGGACTCCCGGTTTGAGAGTATGAAGATAATTTGCATATTTCTCGACTTTGGCTTAAAAACATGGCGTTAGAGTGGGAAAGTCGAAACAGCCCCCGAACGTCCCTGTGGGTGGCACCAACACCTCCCACGGGACCAATGTAACTCGTAGGAACTAACCGCGCAGCCGCGAGTCTCCCAGTTTGAGAATACGAGGGTAGTTTGCATATTTCTAGACTTAGGCTTAAAAACATGGCATTAGAGGTTGAAAACTCGAAACAGCCCCCGAACGGCCACGTGGGTGGCACCAACACCTCCCACAGGGCAAATGTAACTCGTAGGAACTGACCCCGCAACCGCGGGAGTTCCGGTTTGAGAATACAACGGTAATTTGCATATTTCTAGACTTAGGAAAAATATGGCGTTAGAGGGAGAAAACCCGAAACAGCCGCTGAACGGTCCCGTGGGTGGCACCAACACCTCCCTCGGGGCCAATGTAACTCGTAGGAACTGATCGCCCAGCGGCGGGACTCACGATTTGAGAATATGACGGTAATATGGATATTTCTAGAATTAGGCATAAAAAGAGGGCGTTAGTGGGGGAAAATCCGAAACAGCCCCCAAACGGCCCCGTGGGTGGCACCAATACCTCCCACGGGACCAATATAACTCGTAGAAACTGTCCGCGCAACCGCGGGTGTTCCGATTTGAGAATACAATGGTAATTTGCATATTTCTAGACTTAGGCATAAATAGAGGGCGTTAGTGGGGGAAAACACGAAACAACCCCCGAATGGTCCCGTGGGTGACACCAACACCTCCCACGGGACCAATGTAACTGGTAGGAACTGACCGCGTAGCCGCGGGAGTCCCGATTTGAGAATACGATGATAATTTGCATATTTCTAGAATTAGGTATAAAAAGAGGGCGTTAATGGGGTAAAATCCAAAACAGCTTCCGAGCCTCCCCGTGGGTGGCACTAACACCTCCCACGGGACCAATGTAACTCGTAGGAACTGACCCCGCAACCGCGGGAGTTTCGGTTTGAGAATACGACGGTAATTTGCATGCTTTTAGACTTAAGCAAAACATGGCGTTAGAGGGTGAAAACCCAAAACTGTCCCCGAACGGCCCCGTGGGTTGCACCAAGACCTCCCACGGGACCAATGTAACTCGTAGGAACTGAGCCCAGAGCCGCGGGACTCCCGATTTGAGAATTCGACGATAATTTGAATATTTCTAGGCTTAGGCTTAAAAACATGGCGTTATAGGGTGAAAAATCGAAATAGCCCCCAAACGGCCCCGTGGGTGGCACCAACACCTCCCACGGTACCAATATAACTCATAGGAACTAACCCCAAAGCCGCGGGTCTCCCGATTTGAGGATACGACGGTAATTTTCATATTTCTAGACTTAGGCTTAAAAACCTGACGTTAGAGGTGAAAACTCGAAACAGGCCCCAAACGACCCTGTGGGTGGCACCAACACCTCCCACGGGACCAATGTAACTCGTAGGAACTGACCCTGCAGCCGCGGGACTCTCGTTTTGATAATACGACGATAATTTGTATATTTCTAGACTTAGGCTTAAAAACATGGCGTTAGAGGGTGAAATCTCTAAATAACCCCCGAACGGCCCCGTGGGTGGCACCAACACCTCCCATGTGACAAAAGTAACTCGTAGGAACTGACCCCGCAGCCGCGGGTCTCCTGGTTTAAGAATATGACTATAATTTGCATATTTCTAGACTTAGGCTTAGAAACATGGCGTTAGAGGGTTAAAACTCGAAACAGCCCCCGACCGTCCCCGTGGGTGGCACCAACACCTCCCACGGGACCAATGTAACTCGTAGGAACTGACCCCGCAGCCGCGGGACTCCCGGTTTGAGAGTACGATGATAATTTGCATATTTATACACTTAGGCTTAAAAACATGGCGTTAAAGAGTGAAAACTGAAAACAACCCCCGAACGGCCCCGTGGGTGGCACCAACACCTCCCAAGGGACCAATGTAACTAGTAGGAACTGACCCCGCAGCCACAGGAGTTCCGATTTGAGAATACGAAGGTAATTTGCATATTTCTAGACTTAAGGAAAACGTGGCGGTAGAGGGTGAAAACCCGAAACAGTCCCCGAACGGCCCCGTGGGTGGCACCAACACCTTCCACGGAAACAATGTAACTCGTTGGAACTGGCCGTGCACTCTCGAGACTCCCGATTTGAGAATACGACGGAAATTTGCATATTTCTATACTTAAGAAAAACATGGCGTTAGAGGGTGAAAACTCAAAACATCCCCCGAACGGCCCCGTGGGTGGCACCAACACTTCCCACGGGACCAATGTAACTCGTAGGAACTGACCCCGCAGCCGCGGGACTCCCGATTTGAGAATACGATAGTAATTTGCACATTCCTAAACTTTGGCTTAAAAACATTGCGTTAGAGGGTAAAAACTCAAAACAACCCCCGAACGTCCCCACGGGTAGCACCAACACCTCCCACGGGACCAATGTAACTCGTAGTTACTAATCGCGCAGCTGCGAGTCTCCCAGTTTGAGAATACGACGATAATTTGCATATTTCTGGACTTAAGTAAAACATGGCGTTAGGGGGTGAAAACTCGAAACAACCCCCGAACGGCCCCGTCGGTGGCACCAACACCTCCACGGGACAAATGTAACTCGTAAGAACTGACCGCGCAGCCGTGAGACTCCCGATTTGAGAATACGATGATAAATTGCACATTTCTAGACTTTGACTTAAAAACATGGCGTTAGAGGGTGAGAACTCGAAACAGCCCCCGAACGACCCCGTGGGTGGCACCAACACCTCCCACGGGACCAATGTAACTCGTAGGAACTGACCGCGCAGCCGTGAGACTCGCGGTTTGAGAATACGACGTTAAATTGCATATTTCTAGACTTAAGCAAAACAGGTCGTTAGAGGGTGAAAACTCGAAACAACCCTCGAACGTCCCCGTGGGTGGCACCTACACCTTCCACGGGGACAATGTAACTCGTAGTAACTGACCGTGCAGTCGCGAGACTCCCGGTTTGAGAATACGACGGTAATTTGAATATTTCTAAACTTATGAAAAACATGATGTTAGAGGGTGAATACTCGAAAAAACCCCCGAAAGGCCCCATTGGTGGCACCAACACCTCCCACGGGAACAATGTAACTTGTAGGAACTGACCCCACAGCCGCAGGAGTCCCGATTTGAGAATACGATGATAATTTACATATTTCTAGAATTAGTCTTAAAAACATGGCGTTAGAGGGGGAAAACTCAAAACAGCCCCCGACCGTCCCCGTGGGTGGCACCAACACCTCCCACGGGACCAATGTAACTCGTAGAAACTGACCGCGCAGCTGCGAGACTCCTAATTTGAGAATACGACGTTAATTTGCATATTTCTAGACTTAAGCAAAACATGGCGTTAGTGGGCGAAAGCTCGAAATAACCCCCGAACGGCCCCGTGGGTGGCACCAACACCTCCCATGTGACAAAAGTAACTCGTAGGAGCTGACCCCGCAGCCGCGGGTCTCCTGGTTTGAGAATATGACTATAATTTGCATATTTCTAGACTTAGGCTTAGAAACATGGCGTTAGAGGGTTAAAACTCGAAACAGCCCCCAACCGTCCCCGTGGGTGGCACCAACACCTCCCACGGGACCAATGTAACTCGTAGGAACTGACCGCGCAGCCGCAAGACTCTCGATTAGAGAATACGATGGTAATTTGCATATTTCTAGACTTGAGCCAAACATGGCGTTAAACGGTGAAATCTCGAAACCACCCCCGAACGGCACGAACACCTCCCACGTGACCAAAGTAACTCGTAGGAACTGACCCCACAGCTGCGGGTCTCCCGGTTGAGAATATGACTATAATTTGCATATATCTAGACTTAGTCTTAAAAACATGGCGTTAGGGGGAAAACTCGAAACAGCCCCCGACCGTCCCCGTGGGTGGCACCAACACCTCCCACGGGACCAATGTAACTCGTAGAAACTGACCGCGCAGCTGCGAGACTCCCAGTTTGAGAATACGACGTTAATTTGTATATTTCTAGACTTAAGCAAAACGTGGCGTTAGAGGGTGAAATCTCGAAATAACCCCCGAACGGCCCCGTGGGTGGCACCAACACCTCCCATGTGACAAAAGTAACTCGTAGGAACTGACCCTGCAGCCGCGGGTCTCCTGGTTTGAGAATATGACTATAATTTGCATATTTCTAGACTTAGGCTTAGAAACATGGCGTTAGAGGGTTAAAACTCGAAACAGCCCCCGACCGTCCCCGTGGGTGGCACCAACACCTCCCACGGGACCAATGTAACTCGTAGGAACTGACCGCGCAGCCGCGAGACTCCCGATTTGAGAATATGTTGGTAATTTGCATATTTCTAGACTTGACCAAAACATGGCGTTAGAGGGTGAAATCTCGAAACAACCCCTGAACGGCTCCGTGGGTGGCACCAACACCTCCCACGTGACCAAAGTAACTCGTAGGAACTGACCCCGCAGCCACGGGTCTCCTGGTTTGATAATATGACTATAATTTCCATATATCTAGACTTAGGCTTAAAAACATGGCGTTAGAGGGTGAAAACCTGAAACAGCCCCCGACCGTCCCCGTGGGTGGCACCAACACCTCCCATGGGACCAATGTAACGAGTAGGAACTGACCGCACAACCGCGAGACTCCCGGTTTGAGAATACAACGGTAATTTGCATATTTCTAGACTTAAGCAAAAAATGGCGTTAGAGGGTGAAAACTCAAAACAACCCCCGAACGGCTCCGTGGGTGGCAGCAACACCTCCCACGTGACAAAAGTAACTCGTAGGAACTGACCCCGCAGCTGCGGGTCTCCTGGTTTGAGAATATGACTATAATTAGCATATTTCTAGACTTAGGCTTAAAAACATGGCGTTAGAGGGTTAAAACTCGAAGTAGCCCCCGACCGTCCCCGTGGGTGGCACCAACACCTCCCACGGGACCAATGTAACTCGTAGGAACTGACCGCGCAGCCGCGAGACTCCCGATTTGAGAATACGATGGTAATTTGCATATTTCTAGACTTGAGCAAAACATGGCGTTAGAGGCTGAAATCTCGAAACAACCTCCGAATGGCTCCGTGGGTGGCACAAACACCTCCCACGTGACGAAAGTAACTCGTAGGAACTGACCCCGCAGCCGCGGGTCTCCCGGATTGATAATATGACTATAATTTCCATATATCTAGACTTAGGCTTAAAAACATGGCGTTAGAGGGTGAAAACCCGAAACAGCCCCCGACCGTCCCCGTGGGTGGCACCAACACCTCCCATGGGACCAATGTAACGCGTAGGAACTGACCGCACAGCCGCGAGACTCCCGGTTTGAGAATACGACGGTAATTTGCATATTTCTAGACTTTGAGAATACGATGGTATTTTGCATATTTCTAGACTTTGGCTTAAAAAATGGCGTTAGAGGGTGAAAACTCGAAACATCCCCCGACCGTCCCCATGGGTGGCACCAACACCTCTCACGGGAATAATGTAAGTTGTAGGAACTGACCGTGTAGTCGCGAGACTCCCGGTTTGAGAAAACGACGTTAGTTTTCATATTTCTATACTTATGAAAACATGACGTTAGAGGGTGAAAACTCGGAACAACACGAACGGCCCCGTGGGTGGCACCAACACCTGTTACGGGACCAATGTAACTTGTAGGAACTTACCGCGCAGCCGCGGGAGTCCCGGTTTGAGAATACGACTATAATTTGCAAATTTCTAGAATTAGGTATAAAAAGAGGGCGTTAATGGGGTAAAATCCAAAACAGCTTCCGAGCCTCCCCATGGGTGGCACTAACACCTCCCACGGGACCAATGTAACTCGTAGGAACTGACCCCGCAGCCGCGGGAGTTTCGGTTTGAGAATACGACGGTAATTTGCATATTTTTAGAGTTAAGCAAAACATGGCGTTAGAGGGTGAAAACCCGAAACTATCCCCGAACGGCCCCGTGGGTTGCCCCAACACCTCCCACGGGACCAATGTAACTCGTAGGAACTGAGTCCAGAGCCGCGGGACTCCCGATTTGAGAATTCGACGATAATGTGCATATTTCTAGGCTTAGGCTTAAAAACATGGCGTTATAGGGTGAAAAATCGAAATAGCCCCCAAACGGCCCCGTGGGTGGCACCAACACCTCCCACGGGACCAATATAACTCGTAGGAACTAACCCCACAGCCGCGGGTCTCCCGATTTGAGGATACGACGGTAATTTGCATATTTCTAGACTTAGGCTTAAAAACATGACGTTAGAGGTGAAAACTCGAAACAGGCCCCAAACGACCCTGTGAGTGGCAGCAACACCTCCCACGGGACCAATGTAACTCGTAGGAGCTGACCCTGCAGCCGCGGAACTCCCGTTTTGATAATACGACGGTAATTTGTATATTTTTAGACTTAGGCTTAAAAACATGGCGTTAGAGGTTGAAAACTCGAAACAACCCCCGAACAGCCCCGTGGGTGGCACCAACACCTCCCACGGGACCAATGTAACTCGTAGGAACTGACCACGCAGCCGCGGGACTCCCGGTATGAGAGTACGATGGTAATTTGCATATTTCTAGACTTAGGCTTAAAACATGACGTTAGAGGTTGAAAACTCGAAACAACCCCCGAACGGCCCCGTGGGTGGCACCAACACCTCCGACCGGGCCAATATAACTCGTAGGAACTCACCCCGCAGCCGCGGGACACCCGGTTTGAGAGTACGACGATAATTTGCATATTTCTACACTTAGGCTTAAAAACATGGCATTAAAAGAGTGAAAACTGAAAACAACCCCCGAACGGCCCCGTGGGTGGCACCAACACCTCCCACGGGACCAATGTAACTGGTAGGAACTGACCCCGCAGCCACGAGAGTTCCGATTTGAGAATACGAAGGTAATTTGCATATTTCTAGACTTAAGAAAAACATGGCGGTAGAGGGTGAAAACCCGAAACGGTCCCCGAACGGCCACGTGGGTGGCACCAACACCTCCCACGGGAACAATGTAACTCGTAGGAACTGGCCGTGCACTCTCGAGACTCCCGATTTGAGAATACGATGGTAATTTGCATATTTCTATACTTAAGAAAAACATGGCGTTAGAGGGTGAAAAATCAAAACAGCCCTCGAACGGCCCCGTGGGTGGCACCAACACTTCCCACGGGACCAATGTAACTCGTAGGAACTGACCCCGCAGCCGTGGGACTCCCGGTTTGAGAATACGACGGTAAATTGCACATTTCTAGGCTTAAGTAAAACATGGCGTTAGAGGGTGAAAACTCGAAACAACCCCCGAACGGCCCCGTCAGTGGCACCAACACCTCCACGGGACAAATGTAACTCGTAAGAACTGACCACGCAGCCGTGAGTCTCCCGAATTAAGAATACGACGGTAAATTGCACATTTCTAGACTTTGACTTAAAAACATGGCGTTAGAGGGTGAGAACTCGAAACAGCCCCCGAACGGCCCCGTGGGTGGCACGAACACCTCCCACGGCCCCAATATAACTCGTAGGAACTGACCCCGCAGCCGCGGGACTCCGGGTTTGAGAGTACGACGGTAATTTGCATATTTCTACACTTAGGCTTAAAAACATGGCGTTAAAGGGTGAAAACTGAAAACAACCCCCGAACGGCCCCATGGGTGGAACCAATACCCTCCACGGGACCAATGTAACTCGTAGGAACTGACCTCACAGCAGCGGGAGTTCCGGTTTGAGAATACGACGATAATTTGCATATTTCTAGACTTAAGAAAAGCATGGCTTTAGAGGGTGAAAACTCCAAACATCCCCCGAACGGTCCCGTGGTGGCACCAACACCTCCCACGAGGCCAATGTAACTCGTAGGAACTGACCACGCAGCCGCGGGACTCCCGGTTAGAGAATACGGTGGTAATTTGTATATTTCTAGAATTAGGCATAAAAAGAGGGCCTTAGTTGGGGAAAAACTCGAAACAACCCCCGAACGGCCCCGTGCGTGGCACCAACACCTCCCACGGGACCAATGTAACTCGTAGGAACTGACCGCGCAGCCGCGGGACTCCCGATTTGAGAATACGACGATAAATTGCACATTTCTAGACTTTGACTTAAAAATATGGCGTTAGAGGGTGAGAACTCGTAACAGCCCCTGAACGAACCCGTGGGTGGCACCAACACCTCCCACGGGACCAATGTAACTCGTAGGAACTGACCGCGCAGCCGTGAGACTCCCGGTTTGAGAATACGTCGGTAAATTTCATATTTCTAGACTTAAGCAAAACATGTCGTTAGAGGGTGAAAACTCGAAACAACCCTCGAACGTCCACGTGGGTGGCACCAACACCTTCCACGGGGACAATGTAACTCGTTGTAACTGACCGTGCAGTCGCGAGACTCCCGGTTTGAGAATACGACGCTAATTTGAATATTTTTAAACTTAAGAAAAACATGATGTTAGAGGGTGAAAACTCGAAACAACCCCCGAAAGGCCCCGTGGGTGGCACCAACACCTCCCACGGGACCAATGTAACTCGTAGGAACTGACCCCACAGCCGCAGGAGTCCCGATTTAAGAATACGACGATAATTTACATATTTCTAGAATTAGTCTTAAAAACATGGCGTTAGAGGGTGAAAACTCGAAACAGCCCCCGACCGTCCCCTTGGGTGGCACCAACACCTCCCACGGGACCAATGTAACTCGTAGAAACTGACCGCGCAGATGCGAGGCTCCCAGTTTGAGAATACGACGTTAATTTGCATATTTCTAGACTTAAGCAAAAAATTGCGTTAAAGGGTGAAAACTCAAAACAACCCCCGAACGGCTCCGTGGGTGGCAGTAACACCTCCCACGTGACAAAAGTAACTCGTAGGAACTGACCCCGCAGCCGCGGGTCTCCTGGTTTGAGAATATAACTATAATTTGCATATTTCTAGACTTAGGCTTAGAAACATGGCGTTAGAGGGTTAAAACTCGAAACAACCCCGGACCGTCCCCGTGGGTGGCACTAACACCTCCTACGAGACCAATGTAACTCGTAGGAACAGACCGCGTAGCCGCGAGACACCCAATTTGAGAATACGATGGTAATTTGCATATTTCTAGACTTGAGCAAAACATGGCGTTAGAGGGTGAAACTCGAAACAACCCCCGAACGGCTCCGTGGGTGCCACAAACACCTCCCACGTGACCAAAGTAACTCGTAGGAACTGACCCCGCAGCCGCGGGTCTCCCGGTTTGATAATATGACTATAATTTCCATATATCTAGACTTATGATTAAAAACATGGCGTTAGAGGGTGAAAACCCGAAACAGCCCCCAACCGTCCCCGTGGGTGGCACCAACACCTCCCATGGGACCAATGTAACGCGTAGGAACTGACTTCACAGCCGCGAGACTCCCGATTTGAGTATACGACGGTAATTTGCATATTTTTAGACTTAAGCAAAAAATGGCGTTAGAGGGTGAAAACTCGAAACAGCCCCCGAACGGCTCCGTGGTTGGTACCAACACCTACTACGGGAGCAATGTAACTCGTAAGAACTGGCCGTGCACTCTCGAGACTCTCGATTTGAGAATACGACGGTAATTTGCATATTTCTATACTTAAGAAAAACATGGCGTTAGAGGGTGAAAACTCGAAACAGCCCTCGACCGTCCCCGTTGGTGGCATCAACACCTCTCACGGGAATAATGTAACTCGTAGGAGCTGACCGTGTAGTCGCGAGACTCCCGGTTTGAGAATACGACGTTAGTTTTCATATTTCTATACTTAAGCAAAACATGACGTTAGACGGTGAAAACTCGAAACAGCCTCGAACGGCCCCGTGGGTGGCACCAACACCTCCCACGGGACCAATGTAACTCATAGGAACTGACCCCGCAGCCGCGGAACTCCCGATTTTAGAATACGATGGTAATTTGTATATTTCTAGAGTTTGGTCTAAAAACATGGCGTTAGAGGGTGAAAACTCGAAACAGCCCCCGAACGTCCCCGTGGGTGGCACCAACACCTCCCACGAAACCAATGTAACTCGTAGGAACTAACCCCGCAGCCACTAGAGTTCTGGTTTGGGAATACAACGGTAATTTGCATATTTCTAGACTTAGGCAAAACATGGCGTTAGAGGGTGAAAACTCGAAACAGCCCCCGAACGGTCCCGTGGTGGCACCAACACCTCCCACGAGGCCAATGTAACTCGTAGGAACTGACCACGCAACCGCGGGGCTCCCGGTTTGAGAATACGATGGTAATTTGTATATTTCTAGAATTAGGCATAAAAAGAGGGCCTTAGTGGGGGAAAATCCGAAATATCCCCCGAACGGCCCCGTGGGTGCCACCAACACCTCCCACGGGACCAATGTAGCTCGTAGAAACTGTCCGCGCAGCTGCGGGTCTCCCGGTTTGAGATTACAACGGTAATTTACATATTTCTAGACTTAGGCATAAAAAGAGGGCGGTAGTGGGGAAAAACCCAAAACAACCCCGAAATAGTCCCGTGGGTGGCACCAACACCTCCCACGGGACCAATGTAACTCTTAGGAACTGACCACGCAGCCGCGGGAGTTCCGGTTTGAGAATACAACGATAATTTGCATATTTCTAGAATTAGGCATAAAAAGAGGGCGTTAATGGGGGGAAATCCGAAACAGCTTCCGAGCCTCCCCGTGGGTGGCACCAACACCTCCCACGGGACCAATGTAACTCGTAGGAACTGACCCCGTGGCCGCGAGAATTTCGGTTTGAAAATACGACAGTAATTTGCATATTTCTAGACTTAAGCAAAACAGGCGTTAGAGGGTGAAAATCAGAAACAGTCCCCGAACGGCCCCGTGGGTGGCACCAACACCTTCCACGGGACCAATGCAACTCATAGGAACTGACCCCAGAGCCACAGAACTCCTTGTTTGAGAATTCGACGATAATTTGCATTTTTATAGACTTAGGCTTAAAAACATGGCGTTAGAGGGTGAAAACTCGAAATAGCCCCTGAACGGCCCCGTTGGTGGCACCAACACCTCCCACGGGACCAATGTAACTCGTTGGAACTGACCATACATACACGGGTCTCCTAGTTTTATAATACGATTGTAATTTCCAAATTTCCAGACTTAGACTTAAAAACCTGACGTTAGAGGGTGAAAACTCGAAAAAGCCCCCAAACGGCCCTGTGGGTGGTACCAATACCTCCCACGGGACCAATGTAACTCGTAGGAACTGACCCTGCAGCCGCGGGTCTCCCAGTTTTATAATACGACAGTAATTTGTATATTTGTAGACTTAGGCTTGAAAACATGGCGTTAGAGGGTGAAAACTCGAAACAACCCCCGAACGGCCCCATGGGTGGCACCAACACCTCCCACGGGACCAATGTAACTCGTAGGAACTGATCTTGCAGCCGCGGGTCTCCCGGTATGAGAGTACGAAAATAATTTTCATATTTCTAGACTTAGGCTTAAAAACATGACGTTAGAGGGTGAAAACTCAAAACAGCCCCCGAACGGCCCCGTGGGTGGCACGAACACCTCCCACGGCCCCAATGTAACTCGTAGGAACTGACCCCGCAGCCGCGGGACTCCGGGTTTGAGAGTACGATGGTAATTTGCATATTTCTACACTTAGGCTTAAAAACATGGCGTTAAAGGGTGAAAACTGAAAACAACCCCCGAACGGCCCCGTGGGTGGCACCAATACCTCCCACGGGACCAATGCAACTCGTAGGAACTGACCTCACAGCAGCGGGAGTTTCGGTTTGAGAATACGACGATAATTTGCATATTTCTAGACTTAAGCAAAGCATGGCGTTAGAGGGTGAAAACTCCAAACAGCCCCCGAACGGTCCCGTGGTGGCACCAACACCTCCCACGAGGCCAATGTAACTCGTAGGAACTGACCACGCAGCCGTGGGACTCCCGGTTTGAGAATACGATGGTAATTTGTATATTTCTAGAATTAGGCATAAAAATAGGGCCTTAGTTGGGAAAAAACTCGAAACAACCCCCGAACGGCCTCGTGGGTGGCATCAACACCTCCCACGGGACAAATGTAACTCGTAGGAACTGACCCTGTAGCCGCGGGTCTCCCGGTATGAGAGTACGACAACAATTTCCACATTTCTAGACTTAGGCTTAAAAACATGACGTTAGAGGGTGAAAACTCGAAACAGCCCCCGAACGGCCCCGTGGGTGGCACGAACACCTCCCACGGGGCCAATGTAACTCGTAGGAACTGACCCCGCAGCCGCGGGACTCCGGGTTTGAGAGTACGATGGTAATTTGCATATTTCTACACTTAGGCTTAAAAACATGGCGTTAAAGGGTGAAAACTGAAAACAACCACCGAACGGCCCCGTGGGTGGCACCAACACCTCCCACAGGACCAATGTAACTCGTAGGAACTAACCCCACAGCCGTGAGAGTTCCGGTTTGGAATACAACAGTAATTTGCATATTTCTAGACTTAGGCAAAACATGGCGTTAGAGGGTGAAGACTCGAAACAACCCCCGAACGGTCCCGTGGTGGCACCAACACCTCCAACGAGGCCAATGTAACTCGTAGGAACTGACCACGCAGCCGCGGGACTCCCGGTTTGAGAATACGATGGTAACTTGTATATTTCTAGAATTAGGCATAAAAAGAGGGCCTTAGTGGGGGAAAATCCAAAACATCCACCGAACGGCCCCGTGGGTGGCACCAACACCTCCCACGGGACCAATGTAACTCGTAGGAACTGACCGCCCAGCCGCGGGAGTCCCAGTTTGAGAATACGACGATAATTTGCATATTTCTAGAATTAGCGATAAAAAGAGGGCGTTAATGGGGGAAAATCCGAAATAGCTTCCGAGCCTCCCCGTGGGTGGCACCAACACCTCCCACGGGACCAATGTAACTCGTAGGAACTGACCCCGTGGCTGCGGGAGTTCCGGTTTGAAAATACGACAGTAATTTGCATATTTTTAGACTAGGGGTGGAAGCGGTACGGGTTTTTACTGTACCGTACCGTTTTGGTCCGAAAAAAAATGGTTTTGGTTTCATATATTAAAACACCAGAAACCAGTCTTACCGAAACCGAAATTACCGCAAAAAAGTTGGTTGGTTTTGGTTTTAATATTTAAAAAACCGATTTACCGAAATTACCGTACCGAATTTACCGAAACCAGAAAAAACCGTACCGAAATTACCATACCGTACCGAATTTACCCAAACCAGAAAAAATCGTACCGAAATTACTGTACCGTACCAAATTTACCAAAATTACCGTACCGAATTTACCAAAACCAGAAAAAGTTGGTTTTGGTTTTGGTTTTAATATTTAAAAAAGTTGGTTGGTTTTGTTTTTCGTTTTTTGGGACTTTTAGTGTTGTTTATCGAAACCAGAAAAAATCGAAACCAGAAACCAGAAAAAACCAGAATTTACCGAAACCAGAAAAAACCAGAAGAAACCAGAAAAAATCAGAATTTACCGAAACCAGAAAAAAACCGAAATTGCCGAAAAAACCGAAATACCAGCCGGTTTGGTTTTGGTATTGATTTTGGTGTACCGGGTGGTAAACTGGTACGGTTTGGTTTTACCATCTAGAGTTTGGTTTTGGTATTGGTATCTGCTATTTACCTACCAAACCGTACCGCTTACACCCCTATTCTAGACTTAAGCAAAACATGGCATTAGAGGGTGAAAATCCAAAACAGTCCCCGAACGGCCCCGTGGGTGGCACCAACACCTTCCACGGGACCAATGCAACTAATAGGAACTGACCCCAGAGCCGCGGAACTCCCGATTTGAGAATTCGATGATAATTTGCATTTTTATAGACTTATGCTTAAAAACAAGGCATTAGAGGGTGAAAACTCGAAATAGCCCCCGAACGGCCCCGCGGGTGGCACCAACACCTCCCACGGGACCAATGTAACTCGTTGGAACTGACCATACATACACGGGTCTCCCAGTTTTATAATAAGACTGTAATTTGCAAATTTTTAGACTTAGACATAAAAACCTGACGTTAGAGGGTGAAAACTCGAAAAAGCTCCCAAACGATGGTAATTTGTATATTTCTAGAATTAGGCATAAAAAGAGGGCCTTAGTTGGGGAAAAACTCGAAACAACCCCCGAACGGCCCCGTGGGTGGCACCAACACCTCCCACGGGACCAATGTAACTCGTAGGAACTGACCCTGCAGCTGCAGGTCTCCCAGTTTTATAATACGACGGTAATTTGTATATTACTAGACTTAGGCTTAAAAACATGGCGTTAGAGGGTGAAAACTCAAAACAACCCCCGAACGGCCCCGTGGGTGGCACCAACACCTCCCATGGGACCAATGTGACTCGTAGGAACTGAACCTGCAGCCGCGGGTCTCCCGGTATGAGAGTACGACAGTAATTTCTATATTTCTAGACTTAGGCTTAAAAACATGACGTTAGAGGGTGAAAACTCAAAACAGCCCCCGAAAGGCCCCGTGGGTGGCACGAACACCTCCCACGGGGCCAATGTAACTCATAGGAACTGACCCCGCAGCCGCGGGACTCCGGGTTTGAGAGTACGATGGTAATTTGCATATTTCTACACTTAGGCTTAAAAACATGGCGTTAAAGGGTGAAAACTGAAAACAACCCCCGAACGGCCCCGTGGGTGGCACCAATACCTCCCACGGGACCAATGTAACTCGTAGGAACTGACCTCACAGCAGCGGGAGTTCTAGTCTGAGAATACGACGATAATTTGCATATTTTTAGCCTTAGCAAAGCATGGCGTTTGAGGGTGAAAACCCGAAACAGTCCCCGAACGGCCCCGTGGGTGGCACCAACACCTCCCATGAGACCAATGTAACTCACAGGAACTGAGCCGCGTGACTCCCGGTTTGTGAATTCGTCGATAATTTGCATATTTCTAGACTTAGGTTTAAAAACATGGTGTTAGAGGGTGAAAACTCGAAACAATCCTCTAACGGCCCCGTGGGTGTCATCAACACCTCATACGGGACCAATGTAACTCATAGAAACTGACCCCGAAGCCTCGAGACTCTCGTTTGAGAATACGATGATAATTTGCATATTTCTATACTTAGGCTTAAAAACATGGCGTTAGATGGTGAGAACTCGAAACAGCCCCCGAACGTCCCCGTGGGTGGCACCAACACCTCCCACGGGACCAATGTAACTCTTAGGAACTAACCGCGCAGTCGCGAGACTCCCTGTTTAAGAATACAACGGTAATTTGTATATTTCTAGACATAAGCAAAACATGGCGTTAGAGGGTGAAAACTCGAAACAGCCCCGAACGGACCCTGGGTGGCACCAACACCTCCCACGGGACCAAAGTAACTCTTAGGAACTGACCCCGGAGCCGCGGGACTCCCTATTTGAGAATACGACGATAATTTGCATATTTCTAGACTTTGGCTGAAAAACATGGCGTTAGAGGGTGAAAACTCAAAACAACCCCCGAACGTCCCCATGGGTGGCACCAACACCTCCCACGGGACCAATGTAACTCGTAGGAACTAATCGGGCAACTGCGAGTCTCCCAGTTTGAGAATACGATGGAAATTTGCATATTTCTAGACTTAGGCTTGAAATCATGGCGTTAGAGGGTGAGAACTCGGAACAGCCCCCGAACGGCCACGTGGGTGGCACCAACACCTCCCACGGGGCCAATGTAACTCATAGGAACTGACACCGCGGCCGCGGGACTCCCGGTTTGAGAGTACGAAGGCAATTTACATATTTCTACACTTAGGCTTAAAAACATGGCGTTAAAGGGTTAAAACTGAAAACAATCCCTGAGCGGCCCCGTGGGTGGCACCAACACCTCCCATGGGACCTATGTAACTCGTAGGAACTGACCTCGCAGCCACGGTAGTTCCGTTTTGAGAATACGACGGTAATTTTCATATTTCTAGACTTAACCAAAACATTGCGTTAGAGGGTGAAAACCCGAAACAATCCCCGAACGGCCCCGTGGGTGGCACCAACACCTCCCACGGGGCCAATGTAACTCATAGGAACTGACACCGCAGCCGCGGGACTCCCGGTTTGAGAGTACGAAGGAAATTTACATATTTCTACACTTAGGCTTAAAAACATGGCGTTAAAGGGTTAAAACTGAAAACAATCCCCGAGCGGCCCCGTGGGTGGCACCAACACCTCCCATGGGACCTATGTAACTCGTAGGAACTGACCTCGTAGCCACGGTAGTTCCATTTTGAGAATACGACGGTAATTTTCATATTTCTAGACTTAACTAAAACATTGCGTTAGAGGGTGAAAACCCGAAACAATCCCCGAACGGCCCCGCGGGTGGCACCAACACCTTCCACGGGACCAATGTAACTCGTGGGAACTGACCCCAGAGCCGCGGGACTCCCGGTTTGAAAATTCGACGATAATTTTCATATTTCTGGACTTAGGCTTAAAAACATGGCGTTAGAGGGTGAAAACCCGAAACAGCTCCCAACCGTCCCCGTGGGTGGCACCAACATCTCCCACGGGACCAATGTAACTCGTAGGAACTGATCCCGCAGCCACGAGACTCCCGGTTTGTGAATACGACGATAATTTGCATATGTCTAAACTTAGGTTTAAAAACATGGCATTAGAGGGGGAGAACTCGAAACAGCCCCCGAACGTCCCCGTGGGTGGCACCGACACCTCCCACACGACGAATGAAACTCGTACAAACTGATTGCGCAGCCGCGAGACTCCCGGTTTGAGAATACGACGGTAATTTTCATATTTCTAGACTGAAGAAAAACATGGCGTTAGAGGGTGAAAACTTGAAACAAATCCCGAACGGCTCCGTAGGTGGCACCAACACCTCCCACGTGACCAAAGTAACTCGTAGGAACTGACCCCGCAACCGCGGGTCTCCCGGTTTGAGAATACGACGATAATTTGTATATTTATAGACTTAGGCTTAAAAACATGGCGTTAGAGGGTGAAAACTCGAAACAACCCCCGACCGTGCCCGTGGGTGGCACCAACACCTCCCACGGGAACATTGTAACTCATAGGAACTGACCGTGTAGTCGGGAGACTCACGGTTTGAGAATACGATGTTAATTTGCATATTTCTATATTTAAGCAAAACGTGACGTTAGAGGGTGAAAACTCGAAACAACCCCGAGCGGCCCCGTGGGGGGCACCAACACCTCCCAAGGGATCAATGTAACTCGTAGGAACTGACCCCGTAGTCGCGGGACTCTTGGTTTGAGAATACGATGATAATTTGCATATTTCTAGACTTTGGCTGAAAAACAAGGCGTTAGTGGGTGAAAACTCAAAACAGCCCCCGAACGTCCCCGTGGGTGGCACCAACACCTCCCACGAGACTAATGTAACTCGTAGGAACTAACCGCGCAGACGCGAGTCTCCCAGTTTGAGAATACGACGGTAGTTTGCATATTTATAGACTTAGGCAAAACATGGCGTTAGAGGGTGAAAACCCGAAACAGCCCCCGAACGGTCCCGTGGGTGGCACCAACACCTCCCAGTGGGCCAATGTAACTTGTAGGAACTGACACCGCAGCCGCGGGACTCCCGGTTTGAGAATACGATAGTAATTTGTATATTTCTAGACTTAGGCTTAAAAGCATGGCATTAGAGGGTGAGAACTGGAAACAACCCCCGAACGGCCACGTGGGTGGCACCAACACCTCCCACGGGGCCAACGTAACTCGTAGGAATTTACCCCGCAGCCGCGGGAGTTTCGGTTTGAGAATACAATGGTAATTTGCATATTTCTAGACTTAGGCAAAACATGGGGTTAGAGGGTGAAAACTCGAAACAGCCTCCGAACGGTCCCGTGGGTGGCACTAACACCTCCTACGGGGCCAATGTAACTCGTAAGAACTAATCGCGCAGTCGCGAGTGTCCCAGTATGAGAATACGACGATAATTTGCATATTTCTAGACTTAAGCAAAACATGGCGTTAGAGGGTGAAAACTCGAAACAACCCCCGAATGGCCCCCTGCGTGGCACCAACACCTCCAACGGGACAAATGTAACTCGTAGGAACTGACCGCACAGCTGCGAGGCTTCCAGTTTGAGAATACGACGGTAAATTACATATTTCTAAACTTTGACTTAAAAACATTGCGTTAGAGGGTGAGAACTCGAAACAACCCCCGAACGACCCCGTGCATGGCACCAACACCTCCCACGGGACCAATGTAACTCTTAGGAACTGACCGCGCAGCCGCGAGACTCCCAGTTTGAGAATACGATGGTAATTTGCATATTTCTATACTTAAGCAAAACATGACGTTAGAGGGTGAAAACTCGAAACATCCCCGAACGACCCCGTGGGTGGCACTAACACCTCCCACGGGACCAATGTAACTCGTAGGAACTGACCCCACAGCCGCCGGGCTCCCGGTTAGAGAATACGACGGTAATTTGCATATTTCTAGACTTTGGCTTAAAAACATGGCGTTAGAGGGTGAAAACTCGAAACAACCCCCTAACGTCCCTGTGGGTGGCACCAACACCTCCCACGGGACCAATGTAACTCGTAGGAACTAAACGCGCAGCCGCGAGTCTCTGAGTTTGAGAATACGACGATAATTTGCATATTTCTAGACTTAGGCTTAAAAACATGGCGTTAGAGGGTGAGAACTCGAAACAGCCCCGAACGGCCACATGGGTGGTACCAACACCTCCCACGGGGCCAATGTAACTCGTAGGAACTGACCTCGCAGCCGCGGGAGTTCCGGTTTGAGAATACAACGGTAATTTGCATATTTTTAGATTTGAGCAAAACATGGCGTTAGAGGGTGAAAACTCGAAACAACCCCCGAACGGCCCCGTGGGTGGCACTAACACTTCCAACGGGACAAATGTAACTCGTAGGAACTGACCGGGCATCCGCGAGACTCCCGATTTGAGAGTACGACGATAAATTGCATATTTATAGACTTTGACTTAAAAACATGGCGTTAGAAGGTGAGAACTCGAAACAACCCTCGAACGACCCCGTGGGTGGCACCAACACCACCCATGGGACCAATGTAACTCGTAGGAACTGACCCCGCAGTCGCGGGAGTTCCGGTTTGAGAATACAACGGTAATTTGCATATTTCTTGACTTAGGCTTAAAAACATGACGTTAGAGGGTGAAAACTCGAAACAGCCCCTGAACGGCCCCGTGGGTGGCATGAACACCTCCCACGGGGCCAATGTAACTCGTAGGAACTGACTCCGCAGCCGCGGGACTCCGAGTTTGAGAGTACGACGGTAATTTGCATATTTCTACACTTAGGCTTAAAAACATGGCGTTAAAGGGTGAAAACTGAAAACAACCCCCGAACGGCCCCGTGGGTGGCACCAATACCTCCCACGGGACCAATGTAACTCATAGGAACTGACCTCACAACAGCGGGAGTTTCGGTTTGAGAATACGATGATAATTTGCATATTTCTATCCTTATCAAAGCATGGCGTTAGAGGGTGAAAACTCGAAACAGTCCCCGAACGGCCCCGTGGGTGGCACCAACACCTCCCATGAGACCAATGTAACTCACAGGAACTGAGCCGCGTGACTCCCGGTTTGCGAATTCGTCGATAATTTGCATATTTCTAGACTTAGGCTTAAAAACATGGTGTTAGAGGGTGAAAACTCGAAACAATCCTCTAACGGCCCCGTGGGTGTCACCAACACCTCCCACGGGACCAATGTAACTCATAGAAACTGAGCCCGAAGCCTCGAGACTCTCGGTTTGAGAATACGATGATAATTAGCAGATTTCTAGACTTAGGCTTAAAAACATGGCGTTAGATGGTGAGAACTCGAAACAACCCCCGAACGTCCCCGTGTGTGGCACCAACACCTCCCACGGGACCAATGTAACTCTTAGGAACTAACCGCGCAGCCGCGAGACTCCCTGTTTAAAAATACGACGGTAATTTATATATTTCTAGACATAAGCAAAACATGGCGTTAGAGGGTGAAAACTCGAAACAGTCCCGAACGGACCCTGGGTGGCACCAACACCTCCCACGGGACCAATGTAACTCTTAGGAACTGACCCCGGAGCCGCGGGACTCCCTATTTGAGAATACGATGATAATTTGCATATTTCTAGACTTTGGCTTAAAAACATGACGTTAGTGGGTGAAAACTCGAAACAACCCCCGAACGTCCCCATGGGGGGCACCAACACCTCCCACGGGACCAATGTAACTCGTAGGAACTAATAGGGCAACCGCGAGTCTCCCGGTATGAGAGTACGACAGTAATTTCCACATTTCTAGACTTAGGCTTAAAAACATGACGTTAGAGGGTGAAAACTCGAAGCAGCCCCCGAACGGCCCCGTGGGTGGCACGAACACCTCCCACGGGGCCAATGTAACTCGTAGGAACTGACCCCGCAGCCGCGGGACTCCCGGTTTGAGAGTACGATGGTAATTTGCATATTTCTACACTTAGGCTTAAAAGCATGGCGTTAAAGGGTGAAAACTGAAAACAATCGCCGAACGGCCCCGTGGGTGGCACCAACACCTCCCACAGGACCAATGTAACTCGTAGGAACTAACCCCACAGCCGTGAGAGTTCCGGTTTGGAATACAATAGTAATTTGCATATTTCTAGACTTAGGCAAAACATGGCGTTAGAGGGTGAAGACTCGAAACAACCCCCGAATGGTTCCGTGGTGGCACCAACACCTCCCACGAGGCCAATGTAACTCGTAGGAACTGACCACGCAGCCGCGGGACTCCCGGTTTTGAGAATACAATGGTAACTTGTATATTTCTAGAATTAGGCATAAAAAGAGGGCCTTAGTGGGGGAAAATCTGAAACAGCCCCCGAACGGCCCCGTGGGCGGCACCAACACCTCCCACGGGACCAATGTAACTCGTAGGAACTGACCGCGCAGCCGCGGGAGTCCCGATTTGAGAATACGACGACAATTTGCATATTTCTAGAATTAGCGATAAAAAGAGGGCGTTAATGGGGGAAAATCCGAAATAGCTTCCGAGCCTCCCCGTGGGTGGCACCAACACCTCCCACGGGACCAATGTAACTCGTAGGAACTGACCCCGCGGCTGCGGGAGTTCCGGTTTGAAAATACGACAGTAATTTGCATATTTCTAGACTAGGGGTGGAAGCGGTACGGGTTTTTACCGTACCGTACCGTTTTGGTCCGAAAAAAAATGGTTTTGGTTTCATATATTAAAACACCAGAAACCAGTCTTACCGAAACCGAAATTACCGCAAAAAAGTTGGTTGGTTTTGGTTTTAATATTTAAAAAACCGATTTACCGAAATTACCGTACCAAATTTACCGAAACCAGAAAAAACCGTACCGAAATTACCATACCGTACCGATTTTACCCAAACCAGAAAAAATCGTACCGAAATTACTGTACCTACCAAAATTACCGTACCGAATTTACCAAAACCAGAAAAGGTTGGTTTTGGTTTTGGTTTTAATATTTAAAAAAGTTGGTTGGTTTTGTTTTTGGTTTTTTGGGACTTTTAGTGTTGTTTATCGAAACCAGAAAAAATCGAAACCAAAAACCAGAAAAAACCAGAATTTACCGAAACCAGAAGAAACCAGAAAAAATCAGAATTTACCGAAACCAGAAAAAAACCGAAATTACCGAAAAAACCGAAATACCAGCCGGTTTGGTTTTGGTATTGATTTTGGTGTACCGGGCGGTAAACTGGTACGGTTTGGTTTTACCATCTAGAGTTTGGTTTTGGTATTGGTATCTGCTATTTACCGACCAAACCGTACCGCTTACACCCCAATTCTAGACTTAAGCAAAACATGGCATTAGAGGGTGAAAATCCAAAACAGTCCCCGAACGGCCCCGTGGGTGGCACCAACACCTTCCACGGGACCAATGCAACTCATAGGAACTGACCACAGAGCCGCGGAACTCCCGATTTGAGAATTCGATGATAATTTGCATTTTTATAGACTTATGCTTAAAAACAAGGCGTTAGAGGGTGAAAACTCGAAATAGCCCCCGAACGGCCCCGCGGGTGGCACCAACACCTCCCACGGGACCAATGTAACTCGTTGGAACTGACCATACATACACGGGTCTCCCAGTTTTATAATACGACTGTAATTTGCAAAATTTTAGACTTAGACATAAAAACTTGACGTTAGAGGGTGAAAACTCGAAAAAGCCCCCAAACGATGGTAATTTGTATATTTCTAGAATTAGGCATAAAAAGAGGGCCTTAGTTGGGGAAAAACTCGAAACAACCCCCGAACGGCCCCGTGGGTGGCACCAACACCTCCCACGGGACCAATTTAACTCGTAGGAACTGACCCTGCAGCTGCGGGTCTCCCAGTTTTATAATACGGCGGTAATTTGTATATTTCTAGACTTAGGCTTAAAAACATGGCGTTAGAGGGTGAAAACTCAAAACAACCCCCGAACGGCCCCGTGGGTGGCACCAACACCTCCCATGGGACCAATGTGACTCGTAGGAACTGAACCTGCAGCCGCGGGTCTCCCGGTATGAGAGTACGACAGCAATTTCCATATTTCTAGACTTAGGCTTAAAAACATGACGTTAGAGGGTGAAAACTCGAAACAACCCCCGAAAGGCCCCATGGGTGGCACGAACACCTCCCACGGGGCCAATGTAACTCATAGGAACTGACCCCGCAGCCGCGGGACTCCGGGTTTGAGAGTACGACGGTAATTTGCATATTTCTACACTTAGGCTTAAAAATATGGCGTTAAAGGGTGAAAACTGAAAACAACCCCCGAACGGCCCCGTGGGTGGCACCAATACCTCCCACGGGACCAATGTAACTCGTAGGAACTGACCTCACAGCAGCGGGAGTTCCGGTCTGAGAATACCACAATAATTTGCATATTTTTAGCCTTAGCAAAGCATGGCGTTAGAGGGTGAAAACCCGAAACAGTCCCCGAACGGCCCCGTGGGTGGCACCAACACCTCCCATGAGACCAATGTAACTCACAGGAACTGAGCCACGTGACTCCCGGTTTGTGAATTCGTCGATAATTTGCATATTTCCAGACTTAGGTTTAAAAACATGGTGTTAGAGGGTGAAAACTCGAAACAATCCTCTAACGGCCCCGTGGGTGTCACCAACACCTCCCACGGGACCAATGTAACTCATAGAAACTGACCCCGAAGCCTCGAGACTCTCGGTTTGAGAATACGATGATAATTTGCATATTTCTAGACTTAGGCTTAAAAACATGGCGTTAGATGGTGAGAACTCGGAACAGCCCCCGAACGTCCCCGTGGGTGGCACCAACACCTCCCACAGGACCAATGTAACTCTTAGGAACTAACCGTGCAGTCGCGAGACTCCCTGTTTAAGAATACGACGGTAATTTGTATATTTCTAGACATAAGCAAAACATGGCGTTAGAGGGTGAAAACTCGAAACAATCCCGAACGGACCCTGGGTGGCACCAACACCTCCCACGGGACCAAAGTAACTCTTAGGAACTGACCCCAGAGCCGCGGGACTCCCTATTTGAGAATACGACGATAATTTGCATATTTCTAGACTTTGGCTGAAAAACATGGCGTTAGAGGGTGAAAACTCAAAACAACTCCCGAACGTCCCCATGGGTGGCACCAACACCTCCCACGGGACCAATGTAACTCGTAGGAACTAATCGGGCAACCGCGAGTCTCCCAGTTTGAGAATACGATGGAAATTTGCATATTTCTAGACTTAGGCTTGAAATCATGGCGTTAGAGGGTGAGAACTCGGAACAGCCCCCGAACGGCCACGTGGGTGGCACCAACACCTCCCACGGGGCCAATGTAACTCATAGGAACTGACACCGCAGCCGCGGGACTCCCGGTTTGAGAGTACGAAGGCAATTTACATATTTCTACACTTAGGCTTAAAAACATGGCGTTAAAGGGTTAAAACTGAAAACAATCCCTGAGCGGCCCCGTGGGTGGCACCAACACCTCCCATGGGACCTATGTAACTCGTAGGAACTGACCTCGCAGCCACGGTAGTTCCGTTTTGAGAATACGACGGTAATTTTCATATTTCTAGACTTAACCAAAACATTGCGTTAGAGGGTGAAAACCCGAAACAATCCCCGAACGGCCCCGTGGGTGGCACCAACACCTTCCACGGGACCAATGTAACTCGTGGGAACTGACCCCAGAGCCGCGGGACTCCCGGTTTGAAAATTCGACGATAATTTGCATATTTCTGGACTTAGGCTTAAAAACATGGCGTTAGAGGGTGAAAACCCGAAACAGCCCCCAACCGTCCCCGTGGGTGGCACCAACATCTCCCACGGGACCAATGTAACTCGTAGGAACTGATCCCGCAGCCGCGAGACTCCCGGTTTGTGAATACGACGATAATTTGCATATTTCTAGACTTAGGTTTAAAAACATGGCATTAGAGGGGGATAACTCGAAACAGCCCCCGAACGTCCCCGTGGGTGGCACCAACACCTCCCACACGACCAATGAAACTCGTACAAACTAACCGCGCAGCCGCGAGACTCCCGGTTTGAGAATACGACGGTAATTTTCATATTTCTGGACTGAAGAAAAACATGGCGTTAGAGGGTGAAAACTTGAAACAAATCCCGAACGGCTCCGTAGGTGGCACCAACACCTCCCACGTGACCAAAGTAACTCGTAGGAACTGACCCCGCAACCGCGGGTCTCCCGGTTTGAGAATACGACGATAATTTGTATATTTATAGACTTAGGCTTAAAAACATGGCGTTAGAGGGTGAAAACTCGAAACAACCCCCGACCGTCCCCGTGGGTGGCACCAACACCTCCCACGGGAACATTGTAACTCATAGGAACTGACCGTGTAGTCGGGAGACTCACGGTTTGAGAATACGATGTTAATTTGCATATTTCTATACTTAAGCAAAACGTGACGTTAGAGGGTGAAAACTCGAAACAGCCCCGAGCGGCCCCGTGGGGGGCACCAACACCTCCCAAGGGATCAATGTAACTCGTAGGAACTGACCCCGTAGTCGCGGGACTCTTGGTTTGAGAATACGATGATAATTTGCATATTTCTAGACTTTGGCTGAAAAATAAGGCGTTAGTGAGTGAAAACTCAAAACAGCCCCCGAACGTCCCCGTGGGTGGCACCAACACCTCCCACGGGACTAATGTAACTCGTAGGAACTAACCGCGCAGACGCGAGGCTCCCAGTTTGAGAAAACGACGGTAGTTTGCATATTTCTAAACTTAGGCAAAACATGGCGTTAGAGGGTGAAAACCCGAAACAGCCCCCGAACGGTCCCGTGGGTGGCACCAACACCTCCCAGTGGGCCAATGTAACTTGTAGGAACTGACACCGCAGCCGCGGGACTCCCGGTTTGAGAATACGATAGTAATTTGTATATTTCTAGACTTAGGCTTAAAAGCATGGCATTAGAGGGTGAGAACTGGAAACAGCCCCCGAACGGCCACGTGGGTGGCACCAACACCTCCCACGGGGCCAACGTAACTCGTAGGAATTTACCCCGCAGCCGCGGGAGTTTCGGTTTGAGAATACAATGGTAATTTGCATATTTCTAGACTTAGGCAAAACATGGGGTTAGAGGGTGAAAACTCGAAACAGCCTCCGAACGGTCCCGTGGGTGGCACTAACACCTCCTACGGGGCCAATGTAACTCGTAGGAACTAATCGTGCAGCCGCGAGTGTCCCAGTATGAGAATACGACGATAATTTGCATATTTCTAGACTTAAGCAAAATATGGCGTTAAAGGGTGAAAACTCGAAACAACCCCCGAATGGCCCCCTGCGTGGCACTAACACCTCCAACGGGACAAATGTAGCTCGTAAGAACTGACCGCACAGCTGCGAGGCTTCCAGTTTGAGAATACGACGGTAAATTACATATTTCTAGACTTTGACTTAAAAACATTGCGTTAGAGGGTGAGAACTCGAAACAACCCCCGAACGACCCCGTGCGTGGCACCAACACCTCCCACGGGACCAATGTAACTCTTAGGAACTGACCGCGCAGCCGCGAGACTCCCAGTTTGAGAATACGATGGTAATTTGCATATTTCTAGACTTAAACAAAACATGGCGTTAGAGGGTGAAAACTCGAAACAACCCCCGAACGGCCCCGTGGGTGGCACTAACACTTCCAACGGGACAAATGTAACTCGTAGGAACTGACCGGGCATCCGCGAGACTCCCGATTTGAGAGTACGACGATAAATTTCATATTTATAGACTTTGACTTAAAAACATGGCGTTAGAAGGTGAGAACTCGAAACAGCCCTCGAACGACCCCGTGGGTGGCACCAACACCTCCCATGGGACCAATGTAAATCGTAGGAACTGACCCCGCAGTCGCGGGAGTTCCGGTTTGAGAATACAACGATAATTTGCATATTTCTTGACTTAGGCTTAAAAACATGACGTTAGAGGGTGAAAACTCGAAACAGCCCCCGATCGGCCCCGTGGGTGGCATGAACACCTCCCACGGGGCCAATGCAACTCGTAGGAACTGACTCCGCAGCCGCGGGACTCCGCGTTTGAGAGTACGATGGTAATTTGCATATTTCTACACTTAGGCTTAAAAACATGGCGTTAAAGGGTGAAAACTGAAAACAACCCCCGAACGGCCCCGTGGGTGGCACCAATACCTCCCACGGGACCAATGTAACTCGTAGGAACTGACCTCACCGCAGCGGGAGTTTTGGTTTGAGAATACAACGATAATTTGCATATTTTTAGCCTTAGAAAAGCATGGCGTTAGAGGGTGAAAACCCGAAACAGTCCCCGAACGGCCCCATGGGTGGCACCAACACCTCCCATGAGACCAATGTAACTCACAGGAACTGAGCCGCGTGACTCCCGGTTTGCGAATTCGTCGATAATTTGCATATTTCTAGACTTAGGCTTAAAAACATGGTGTTAGAGGGTGAAAACTTGAAACAATCCTCTAACGGCCCCGTGGGTGTCACCAACACCTCCCACGGGACCAATGTAACTCATAGAAACTGACCCCGAAGCCTCGAGACTCTAGGTTTGAGAATACGATGATAATTTGTAGATTTATAGACTTAGGCTTAAAAACATGGCGTTAGATGGTGAGAACTCGAAACAGCCCCCGAACGTCCCCGTGTGTGGCACCAACACCTCCCACGGGACCAATGTAAATCTTAGGAACTAACCGCGCAGCCGCGAGACTCCCTGTTTAAGAATACGACGGTAATTTATATATTTCTAGACATAAGCAAAACATGGCGTTAGAGGGTGAAAACTCGAAACAATCCCGAACGGACCCTGGGTGGCACCAACACCTCCCACGGGACCAATGTAACTCTTAGGAACTGACCCCGGAGCCGCGGGACTCCCTATTTGAGAATACGACGATAATTTGCATATTTCTAGACTTTGGCTTAAAAACATGACGTTAGTGGGTGAAAACTCGAAACAGCCCCCGAACGTCCCCATGGGTGGCACCAACACCTCCCACGGGACCAATGTAACTCGTAGGAACTAATCGGGCAACCGCGAGTCTACCAGTTTGAGAATACGATGGAAACTTGCATATTTATAGACTTTGGCTTAAAAACATGGCATTAGAGGGTGAGAACTCGAAACAGCCCCCGAACGGCCACGTGGGTGGCACCAACACCTCCCACGGGGCCAATGTAACTCATAGGAACTGACACCGCAGCCGCGGGACTCTCGGTTTGAGAGTACGAAGGTAATTTGCATATTTCTACACTTAGGCTTAAAAACATGGCGTTAAAGGGTTAAAACTGAAAACAATCCCCGAACGTTCCTGTGGGTGGCACCAACACCTCCCATGGGACCAATGTAACTCGTAGGAACTGACCTCGCAGCCACAGGAGTTCCGTTTTGAGAATACAACTGTAATTTGCATATTTCTAGACTTAACAAAAACATTGCGTTAGAGGGTGAAAACCCGAAACAATCCCCGAACGGCCCCGTGGGTGGCACCAACACCTCCCACGGGACCAATGTAACTCGTAGGAACTGGCCCCAGAGCCGCGGGACTCCCGATTTGAAAATTCGACGATAATTTGCATATTTCTAGACTTAGGCTTAAAAACATGGCGTTAGAGGGTGAAAACTCGAAACAATCCTCTAACGGCCCCGTGGGTGTCACCAACACCTCCCACGGGACCAATGTAACTCGTAGGAACTGATTCCACAGCCGCGGGACTCCCGGTTTGAGAATACGACGATAATTTGCATATTTATAGACTTTGGCTGAAAAACAAGGCGTTAGTGGGTGAAAACTCAAAACAACCCCCGAACGTCCCCGTGGGTGGCACCAACACCTCCCACGGGACTAATGTAACTCGTAGGAACTAACCGCGCAGCCGCGAGTCTCCCAGAATGAGAATACGACGATAATTTGCATATTTCTAGACTTAAACAAAACATGGCGTTAGAGGATGAAAACTCGAAACAGCCCCCGAACGGTCCCGTGCGTGGCACCAACACCTCCAACGGGACAAATGTAACTCGTAGGAACTGACCGCGCAGCTGCGAGACTTCCGGTTTGAGAATACAACGGTAAATTACTTATTTCTAGACTTTGACTTAAAAACATGGCGTTTGAGGGTGCGAACTCGAAACAGCCCCCGAACGACCCCGTGCGTGGCACCAACACCTCTCACGGGACCAACGTAACTCGTAGGAATTTACCCCGCAGCCGCGGGAGTTCCGGTTTAAGAATACAATGGTAATTTGCATATTTCGAGACTTAGGTAAAACATGGGGTTAGAGGGTGAAAACTCGAAACAACCTCCGAACGGTCCCGTGGGTGGCACGAACACCTCCCACGGGGCCAATGTAACTCGTAGGAACTAATCGCGCAACCGCGAGTCTCCCAGTATGAGAATACGACGATAATTTGCATATTTCTATACTTAAGCAAAACATGGAGTTACAGGGTGAAAACTCGAAACAACCCCCGAACGGCCCCGTGCGTGGCAGCAACACCTCCAACGGAACAAATGTAACTCGTAGGAGCTGACCGCGCAGCTGCGAGACTTCCGATTTGAGAATACGACGGTAAATTACATATTTTTAGACTTTAACTTAAAAACATGGCGTTAGAGGGTGAGAACTCGAAACAGCCCCCGAAAGACCCCGTGGGTGGCACCAACACCTCCCACGGGACCAAGCTAAAACTCTTAGGAATTGACCGCGCAGCCGCGAGACTCCCAGTTTGAGAATACGACAGTAATTTGCATATTTCTAGACTTAATCAAAACATGGCGTTAGAGGGTGAAAACTCGAAACAACCCCCGAACGGCCCCGTGGGTGGCACTAACACCTCCAACGGGACAAATGTTACTCGTAGGAACTGACCGCGCAGCCGCGAGACTCCCGATTTGAGAATACGATGATAAATTGCATATTTCTAGACTTTGACTTAAAAACATGGCGTTAGAAGGTGAGAACTCGAAACAACCCCCGAACGACCCCGTGGGTGGCACCAACACCTCCCACGGGACCAATGTAACTCATAGGAACTGACCCCGCAGTCGCGGGAGTTCCGGTTTGAGAATACAACGGTATTTGCATATTTCTTGACTTAAGCAAAACATGTCGTTAGAGGATGAAAACTCAAAACAGCCCTAGAACGTCCCCGTGGGTGGCACTAACTCCCTCCACGAGGACAATGTAACTTGTAGGAACTGACCGTGCCGTCCCGAGACTCCCGATTTGAGAATACGACGGTAATTTTCATATTTCTAAAGTTAAGCAAAATATGGCGTTAGAGGGTGAAAACTCGAAACAACCCCCGAACGGCCTCGTGGGTGGCACCAACACCTCCCACGGGACCAATGTAACTCGTACGAACTGAACCCGCAACCGCGGGAATCATGGTTTGAGAATACAATGGTAATTTGCATATTTCTAGACTTTGACTTAAAAACATGGCGTTAGAGGGAGAGAACTCGAAACAGCCCCCGACCCACCTACCACGGGACCAATTTAACTCATAGGAACTGACAGCGCAGTCGCGAGACTACCAGTTTGAGAATACGACGGTAATTTGTATATTTTTACACTTAAGAAAAACATGGCGTTAGAGGGTGAAATCTCGAAACAACCCCCGAATGCCCCGTGGGTGGCACCAACACCTCCCACGTGACAAAAGTAACTCGTAGAAATTGACCCCGCAGTCGCGGGTCTCCCGGTTTGAGAATATGACTATAATTTCCATATATCTAGACTTAGGCTTAAAAACATGGCGTTACAGGGTTAAAACTCAAAACAGCCCCCGACGGTCCCCGTGGGTGGCACCAACACCTCACACGGGACCAATGTAACTCATAGGAACTGACCGCACAGCCGCGAGACTCCCGATTTGAGAATACGATGGTATTTTACATATTTCTAGACTTCAGCAAAACATGGCGTTAGAGGGTGAAATCTCGAAACAACCCCCGAACGGATCCGTGGGTGGCACCAACACCTCCCACGTGACCAAAGTAACTTGTAGGAACTGACCCCGCAGCCGCGGGTCTCCCGATTTGAGAATACGATTATAATTTGTATATTTCTAGACTTAGGCTTAGAAACATGGCGTTAGAGGGTTAAAACTCGAAACAACCCCGGACCGTCCCCGTGGGTGGCACAAACACCTCCTACGGGACCAATGTAACTCGTAGGAACAGACCGCGCAGCCGCGAGACACCCAATTTGAGAATACGATGGTAATTTGCATATTTCTAGACTTGAGCAAAACATGGCGTTAGAGGGTGAAACTCGAAACAACCCCCGAACGGCCCCGTGGGTGGCACCAACACCTCCCACGGGACCAAAGTAACTCGTAGGAACTGACCCCGCAGCCGCGGGTCTCCCGGATTGATAATATGACTATAATTTCCATATATCTAGAGTTAGGCTTAAAAACATGGAGTTACAGGGTTAAAACTCGAAACAGTCCCCGACGGTCCCCGTGGGTGGCACCAACACCTCACACGGGACCAATGTAACTCATAAGAACTGACCGCACAGCCGCGAGACTCCCGATTTGAGAATACGATGGTATTTCACATATTTCTAGACTTCAGGAAAACATGGCGTTAGAGCATGAAATCTCGAAACAACCCTCGAACGGATCCGTGGGTGGCACCAACACCTCCCACGTGACCAAAGTAACTTGTAGGAACTGACCCCGCAGCCGCGGGTCTCCCGATTTGAGAATACGATTATAATTTGTATATTTCTAGACTTAGGCTTAGAAACATGGCGTTAGAGGGTTAAAACTCGAAACAATCCCGGACCGTCCCCGTGGGTGGCACTAACACCTCCTACGGGACCAATGTATCTCGTAGGAACAGACCGCGCAGCCGCGAGACACCCAATTTGAGAATACGATGGTAATTTGCATATTTCTAGACTTAAGCAAAACATGGCGTTAGAGGGTGAAAACTCGAAACATCCCCCGACCGTCCCCGTGGGTGGTACCAACACCTCCCACGGGACCAATGTAACTCGTAAGAACTGACAGCACAACCGCGAGACTCCCGATTTGAGAATATGACGGTAATTTGCATATTTCTAGATTTAAGAAAAACATGGCGTTAGAGAGCGAAAACTTGAAACAACCCACGAACAGCTTTGTGGGTGGCACCAACACCTGCTACGGGACCAATGTAACTCGTAAGAACTGACCCCGTAGCCGCGGGACTCCCGGTTTGAGAATACGACGGTAATTTGCATATTTCTAGACTTTGGCTTAAAAACATGGCATGAGGGTGAAAACTCGAAACAGACCCTGACCGTCCCTGTGGGTGGCACCAACACCTCCCACGGGAACAATATAACTCATAGGAACTGACCATTTAGTAGCGAGACTCCCGATTTGAGAATACGACATTAATTTTCATATTTCTATACTTTAGCAAAACATGACGTTGGAGGGTGAAAACTCGAAACAGCCCCGAACGGCCCTGTGGGTGGCACCAACACCTCCCACGGGACCAATGTAACTCGTAGGAATTGACCCCGCAGCCGCGAGACTCCCGGTTTGAGAATACGACGATAATTTGCATATTTCTAGATTTTGGCTTAAAAACATGGCGTTAGGGGGTGAAAACTCGAAACAGCCCCCGAACGTCCCCGTGGGTGGCACCAACACCTCCCACGGGGCCAATGTAACTCGTAGGAACTGACCCCGCAACCGCGGGAGTTCGGTTTGAGAATACAACGATAATTTGCATATTTCTAGACTTAGGCAAAACATGGTGTTAGAGGGTGAAAACCCGAAACAACCCCCGAACGGTCCCGTGGGTGGCACCAACACCTCCCATGAGGCCAATGTAATTCATAGAATCTGACCGCGCAGTCGCGGGACACCCGGTTTGAGAATACAATGGTCATTTGTATATTTCTAGAATTAGGCATAAAAAGAGGGCGCTAGTGGGGGAAAATCCGAAACAGCCCCCGAACGGCCCCGTGGGTGGCACCAACACCTCCCACGGGACAAATGTAACTCGTAGAAACTGTCCATGCACCCGCGAGTCTCCCAGTTTGAGAATACAACGGTAATTTGCATATTTCTAGACTTAGGCATAAAAAGAGGGTGTTAGTGGGGGAAAACACGAAACAGTCCCTGAATGGTCCCGTGGGTGGCACCAACACCTCCTACGGGCCCAATGTAACTCGTAGGAACTGACCGCGCAGCCGCATGAGTCCCGGTTTGAGAATACGACGACAATTTGCATATTTCTAGAATTGGGCATAAAAAGAGGGCGTTAATGGCGGAAAATCCGAAACAACTTCCGAGCCTCCCAGTGGGTGGCACCAACACCCCCCACGGGACCAATGTAACTCGTAGGAACTGACCCCGCAGCCACGGGAGTTCCGGTTTGAGAATACGATGGTAATTTGCATATTTATAGACTTAAGCAAAACATGGCGTTAGAGGGTGAAAACCCGTAAGAGTCCCTGAACGGCCCCGAGGGTGGCACCAACACCTCCCACGGGACCAATTAAACTCGTAGGAACTGACCCCAGAGCCGCGGGACTCCCGGTTTGAGAATTCGACGATAATTTGCATATTTCAAGACTTAGGCTTTAAAACATGACGTTAGAGGGTGAAAACTCGAAACAGCCCCCGAACGGCCCCATGGGTTGCACCAACACATCCCACGGGACCAATGTAACTCGTAGGAACTGACCCCACAGTCGCGGGTCTCCCGATTTGAGGATACGACGTTAATTTGCATATTTCTAGACTTAGGCTTAAAAACCTGATGTTAGAGGGTGAAAACTCGAAACAGCCCCCAAACGGCCCTCTGGGTGGCACCAACACCTCCCACGAGACCAATGTAACTCGTAGGAACTGACCCTGCAGCCGCGGGTCTCCCGGTTTGATAATACGACGGTAATTTGTATATTTCTAGACTTAGGCTTAAAAATATGGCGTTAGAGGGTGAAAACTCGAAACAGCCCCGTGGTTGGCACCAACACCTCCCACGGGGCCAATGTAACATGTAGGAACTGACCCCGCAGCTGCGGGACTCTTGGTTTGAGAGTACGACGATAATTTGCATATTTCTACACTTAGGCTTAAAAATATGGCGTTAAAGGATGAAAATTGAAAACAACCCCCGAACGACCCCGTGGGTGGGACCAACACCTCCCACGGGACCAATGTAACTCGTAGGAACAGACCTCGCAGCCGCGGGAGTTCCGGTTTGAGAATACGCCGGTAATTTGCATATTTCTAGACTTAAGCAAAGCATGGCGTTAGAGGGTGAAAACCCGAAACACTCCCCGAATGACCCCGTGGGTGGCACCAACACCTCCTACGAGACCAATGTAACTCGCAGGAACTGACCCCTAGCGCCGCGGGACTCCCGATTTGAGAATTCGATGATAATTTGCATATTACTAGACTTAGGCTTAAAAACATGGCGTTAGAGGGTGAGAACTCGAAACAATCCTCTAACGGCCCCGTGGGTGGCACCAACACCTCCCACGGGACCAATGTAACTCGTAGAAACTGACCCCGCAGCCGCGAGACTCGCGATTTGAGAATACGATGATAATTTTCATATTTTAAGACTTAGGCTTAAAAACATGGCGTTAGAGGGCGAGAACTCGAAACAGCCCCCGAACGTCCCCGTGGGTGGCACCGGCACCTCCCACGGGACCAATGTAACTCTTAGGAACTGACCGCGCAGCCGCGAGACTCCCTGTTTGAGAATACGACGATAATTTGCATACTTCTAGACTTAAGAAAAACATGGTGTTAGAGGGTGAAAACCCGAAACAGCCCCCGAACGGTCCCGTGGGTGGCACCAAAACCTCCCATGAGGCCAATGTAATTCATAGAAACTGACCGCGCAGTCGCGGGACTCCCGGTTTGAGAATACAATGGTCATTTGTATATTTCTAGAATTAGGCATAAAAAGAGGGCGCTAGTGGGGGAAAATCTGAAACAGCCCCCGAACGGCCCCGTGGGTGGCACCAACACCTCCCACGGGACAAATGTAACTCGTAGAAACTATCCACGCACCCGCGAGTCTCCCAGTTTGAGAATACAACGGTAATTTGCATATTTCTAGACTTAGGCATAAAAAGAGGGTGTTAGTGGGGGAAAACACGAAACAGTCCCTGAATGGTCCCGTGGGTGGCACCAACACCTCCTACGGGCCCAATGTAACTCGTAGGAACTGACCACGCAGCCGCATGAGTCCCGGTTTAAGAATACGACGACAATTTGCATATTTCTAGAATTGGGCATAAAAAGAGGGCGTTAATGGCGGAAAATCCGAAACAGCTTCCGAGCCTCCCAGTGGGTGGCACCAACACCCCCCACGGGACCAATGTAACTCGTAGGAACTGACCCCGCAGCCACGGGAGTTCCGGTTTGAGAATACGATGGTAATTTGCATATTTATAGACTTAAGCAAAACATGGCGTTAGAGGGTGAAAACCCGTAACAGTCCCGAAACGGCCCCGAGGGTGGCACCAACACCTCCCACGAGACCAATTAAACTCGTAGGAACTGACCCCAGAGCCGCGGGACTCCCGGTTTGAGAATTCGACGATAATTTGCATATTTCAAGACTTAGGCTTTAAAACATGACGTTAGAGCGTGAAAACTCGAAACAGCCCCCGAACGGCCCCATGGGTGGCACCAACACATCCCACGGGACCAATGTAACTCGTAGGAACTGACCCCACAGTCGCGGGTCTCCCGATTTGAGGATACGACGTTAATTTGCATATTTCTAGACTTAGGCTTAAAAACTTGATGTTAGAGGGTGAAAACTCGAAACAGCCCCCAAACGGCCCTCTGGGTGGCACCAACACCTCCCACGAGACCAATGTAACTCGTAGGAACTGACCCTGCAGCCGCGGGTCTCCCGGTTTGATAATACGACGGTAATTTGTATATTTCTAGACTTAGGCTTAAAAATATGGCGTTAGAGGGTGAAAACTCGAAACAGCCCCCGAACGGCCCCGTGGTTGGCACCAACACCTCCCACGGGGCCAATGTAACATGTAGGAACTGACCCCGCAGCTGCGGGACTCTTGGTTTGAGAGTACGACGGTAATTTGCATATTTCTACAATTAGGCTTAAAAACATGGCATTAAAGGATGAAAATTGAAAACAACCCCCGAACGACCCCGTGGGTGGGACCAACACCTCCCACGGGACCAATGTAACTCGTAGGAACAGACCTCGCAGCCGCGGGAGTTCCGGTTTGAGAATACGCCGGTAATTTGCATATTTTTAGACTTAAGCAAAGCATGGCGTTAGAGGGTGAAAACCCGAAACATTCCCCGAATGACCCCGTGGGTGGCACCAACACCTCCTACGAGACCAATGTAACTCGCAGGAACTGACCCCCAGCGCCGCGGGACTCCCGACTTGAGAATTCGATGATAATTTGCATATTACTAGACTTAGGCTTAAAAACATTGCGTTAGAGGGTGAGAACTCGAAACAATCCTCTAACGGCCCCGTGGGTGGCACCAACACCTCCCACGGGACCAATGTAACTCGTAGAAACTGACCCCGCAGGCGCGAGACTCGCGATTTGAGAATACGATGATAATTTTCATATTTCAAGACTTAGGCTTAAAAACATGGCGTTAGAGGGTGAGAACTCGAAACAGCCCCCGTGGGTGGCACCGGCACCTCCCACGGGACCAATGTAACTCTTAGGAACTGACCGCGCAGCCGCGAGACTCCCTATTTGAGAATACGACGATAATTTGCATACTTCTAGACTTAAGAAAAACATGGCGTTAGAGGGTGAAAACTAGAAACAGCCCCCGAACGGCTCCGTGGGTGGCACTAACACCTGCTACGGGACCAATGTAACTCGTAAGAACTGACCCCGCAGCCACGGGACTCCCGGTTTGGGAATACGACGGTAATTTGCATATTTCAAGACTTTGGCTTATAAACGTAGCGTTAGAGGGTGAAAACTCGAAACAGCCCCCGAACGTCCCCGTGGGTGGCACCAACACCTCCCATGGGAACAATATAACTCGTAGGAACTGACCGTGTAGTTGCGAGACTCACGGTTTGAGAATACGACGTTAATTTACATATTTCTATACTTAAGCAAAACATGACGTTAGAGGGTGAATACTCGCAACAGCCCTGAATGGCCCCGTGGGTGGCACCAACACCTCCCACGGGACCAATGTAACTCGTAGGAACTGACCCCGCAGTCGCGGGACACACGGTTTGAGAATACGAGGGTAATTTGCATATTTTTAGACTTTGGCTTAAAAACATGGAGTTAGTGGGTGAAAACTCGAAACAACCCCCGAACGTCCCCGTGGGTGGCACCAACACCTTCCACGGGACCAATGTAACTCGTAGGAACTAACCGCACAGCCGCGAGACTCTCGGTTTGAGAATACGACGGTAATTTTCATATTTTTAGACTTAAGCAAAACATGTCGTTAGAGGATGAGAACTCGAAACAGCCCCGAACGTCCCCATGGGTGGCACCAACACCTCCCACGGGACCAATGTAACTCTTAGGAACTGACCATGCAGCTGCGAGACTCCCTGTTTGACAATACGACGGTAATTTTCATACTTCTAAACTTAAGAAAAACATGGCGTTAGAGGGTGAAAAATCGAAACAGCCCCCGAACGGCTCCTTGGATGGCCCCAACACCTGCTACGGGACCAATGTAACTCGTAAGAACTGACCACGCAGCCGCGGGACTCTCGGTTTGGGAATACGATGGTAACTTATGTATTTCTAGACTTTGGCTTAAAAACATGGCGTTAGAGGGTGAAAACTCGAAACAGCCCCCGACCGTCCCCGTGGGTGGCACCAACACCTCCCACGGGAACAATGTAACTCGTAGGAACTGACCGTGTAGTCACGAGACTCACGGTTTGTGAATACGACGTTAATTTACATATTTTTATACTTAAGCAAAACATGACGTTAGAGGGTGAAAACTCAAAACAGCCCTGAACGGCCCCGTGGGTGGCACCAACACCTCCCACGGGACCAATGTAACTCGTAGGAACTGACCCCGCAACCGCGGGACTCTCGGTTTGAGAATAAGAGGGTAATTTGCATATTTCTAGACTTTGGCTTAAAAACATGGCGTTAGTGGGTGAAAACTCGAAACAGCCCCTGAACGTCCCCGTGGGTGGCACCAACACCTTCCACGGGACCAATGTAACTCGTAGGAACTAACCGCATAGCCGCAAGTCTCCCAGTTTGAGAATACGATGGTAATTTGCATATTTCTAGACTTAGGCTTAAAAACATGGCGTTAGGGGGTGAGAACTCGAAACAGCCCCCGAACGGCCACGTGGGTGGCACCAACACCTCCCACGGGGCCAATTTAACTCATAGGAACTGACACCGCAGCCGCGGGACTCCCGGTTTGAGAGTACGAGGGTAATTTGCATATTTCTACACTTAGGCTTAAAAACATGGCGTTAGAGGGTGAGAACTTGAAACAGCCCCCGAACGGCCACGTGGGTGGCACCAACACCTCCCATGGGGCCAATGTAACTCGTAGGAACTGACCCCACGGCCGCGGGAGTTTTGGTTTGAGAATACAATGGTAATTTGCCTATTTCTAGACTTAGGCAAAACATGGCGTTAGAGGGTGAAAACCCGAAACAACTCCTGAACGGTCCCGTGGGTGGCACCAACACCACCCACGGGGACAATATAACTCGTAGAAACTTACCGTGCAGCCGCGTGACTCCCGGTTTGAGAATACGATGGTATTTTGTATATTTCTAGAATTAGGCATAAAAAGATGGCGTTAGTGGGGGAAAATCCGAAACCGCCCACGAACGGCCCCGTGGGTGGCACCAACACCTCCCACGGGACCAATGTAACTCGTAGAAACTGTCCACGCAGTCGCGGATCTCCCGATTTGAGAATACAACGTTAATTTGCATATTTCTAGACTTAGGTATAAAAAGAGGGTGTTAGTGGGGGAAAACCCGAAACAGCCCCCGAATGGTCTCATGGGTGGCACCAACACCTACCATGGGACCAATGTAACTCGTAGGAACTGACTGCGTAGCAGCGGGAGTCTCGGTTTGAGAATACGATGATAATTTTCGTATTTCTAGAATTAGGCATAAAAGAGGGCGTTAATGGGGGAAAATCCGAAACAGCTTCTGAGCCTACCCCCTTTGGTGGCACCAACACCTCCCACGGGACCAATGTAACTCGTAGGAACTGACCCCGCAGTCGCGGGAGTTTCGGCTTGAGAATACAACGATAATTTGCATATTTTTAGACTTAAGCGAAAAATGGCGTTAGAGGGTGAAAACTCGAAACAGTCCCCGAACGGCCCCGTGGGTGGTACCAACATCTCCCACGGGAACAATGTAACTCTTTGGAACTGGCCCCAGAGCCGTGGGACTCCCGGTTTGAGAATTCGACGATAGTTTGCATATTTCTAGACTTAGGCTTAAAAACATGGCGTTAGAGGGTGAAAACTCGAAACAGCCCCCGAACGGCCCCGTGGGTGGCACCAACACCTCCCACGGGACCAATGTAACTCGTAGGAACTGACCCCGCAGCCGTGGGACTCCCGGTTTGAGAATACGACGGTAAATTGCACATTTCTAGGCTTAAGTAAAACATGGCGTTAGAGGGTGAAAACTCGAAACAACCCCCGAACGGCCCCGTCAGTGGCACCAACACCTCCACGGGACAAATATAACTCGTAGGAACTGACCCCACAGTCGCGGGTCACCCGATTTGAGGATACGACCATAATTTTCATATTTCTAGACTTAGGCTTAAAAACGTGACGTTGGAGGGTGAAAACTCGAAACATCCCCCAAACGGACCTGTGGGTGGCACCAACACCTCCCACGGGACCAATGTAACTTGTAGGAACTGACTATGTAGCCCCGGGTCTCCCGGTTTGATAATACGATGGTAATTTGTATATTTCTAGACTTAGGCTTAAAAACATGGCGTAAGAGGGTGAAAATTGGAAACAGCCCCCGAACGGCCCCGTGGGTGGCACCAACACCTCCCACGGGACCAATGTAACTCGTAGGAACTCACCATGCAGCCGCGGGTCTCCCGGTATGAGAGTACGACGGTAATTTGCATATTTCTAGACTTAGGCTTAAAAACATGACGTTAGAGGGTGAAAACTCGAAACAACCCCCGAATGGCCCCGTGGGTGGCACCAACACCTCCCACGGGGCCAATGTTACTCGTAGGAACTGACCCCGTAGCCGCGGGACTCCCGATTTGAGAGTAGGATGGTAATTTGTATATTTCTACACTTAGGCTTAAAAACATGGCGTTAAAGGGTGAAAATTGAAAATAACCCCCGAACGGCCCCGTGGGTGGCACCAACACCTCCCACGGGACCAATGTAACTCGTAGGAACTGACCCCGCAGCCGCGGGAGTTCCGGTTTGAGAATACGACGATAATTTACATATTTTTAGACTTAAGTAAAACATGGCATTAGAGGGTGAAAACCCGAAACAGTCCCCGAACGTCCCCGTGGGTGGCACCAATACCTCCCACGGGACCAATGTAACTCGTAGGAACTGACCCCAGAGCCGCGGGACTCCCATTTTGAGAATTCGACGATAATTTGCATATTTCAAGACTTAGGCTTAAAAACATGGCGTTAGAGGGTGAAAACTCGAAACAACCCTCTAACGGCCCCCTGGGTGGCACCAACACCTCCCACGGGACCAATGTAACTCGTAGGAACTGACCCCGCAGCCGCGAGACTCCCGGTTTGAGAATACGACGGTAATTTGCATATTTCTAGAGTTTGGCCTAAAAACATGGCGTTAGAGGGTGAAAACTCGAAATAGCCCCCGAACGTCCACGTGGGTGGCACCAACACCTCCCACAGGGCCAATGTAACTCGTAGGAACCGACTCCGTAGCCGCGGGACTCCCGATTTGAGAGTAGGACGGTAATTTGTATATTTCTACACTTAGGCTTAAAAACATGGCGTTAAAGGGTGAAAACTGAAAATAACCCCCGAACGGCCCCGTGGGTGGCACCAACACCTCCCACGGGACCAATGTAACTCGTAGGAATTGACTCCGCAGCCGCGGGAGTTCCGGTTTGAGCATACGACGGTAATTTACATATTTATAGACTTAAGCAAAACATGGCATTAGAGGGTGAAAACTCGAAACAGTCCCCGAACGGCCCCGTGGGTGGCACCAACACCTCCCACGGGACCAATGTAACTCGTAGGAACTGACCCCAGAGCCGCGGGACTCCCAGTTTGAGAATTCGACGATAATTTACATATTTCTAGACTTAGTCTTAAAAACCTGGCGTTAGAGGGTGAAAACTCGAAACAACCCTCTAACGGCCCCGTGGGTGGCACCAACACCTCCCACGAGACCAATGTAACTCGTAGGAACTGACCCCGCAGCCGCGAGAATCCCGGTTTTAGAATACAATGATAATTTACATATTTATAGACTTATGTTTAAAAACATGGCGTTAGAGGGTGAGAACTCGAAACAGCCCCCGAACGTCCTCGTGGGTGGCACCAACGCCTCCCACGGGACCAATGTAACTCGCAGGAACTGACCCCGCAGCCGCGGGTCTCCCGGTTTGAGGATACGACGATAATTTGTATATTTTTAAACTTACATTTAAAAATATGGCGTTAGAGGGTGAAAACTCGAAACAACTCCCGAACGTCCCCGTGGGTGGCACCATTACCTCCCACGAGACCAATGTAACTCGTAGGAACTGACCACGCAGTCGCGGGACTCCCGGATTGAGAATACGACGGTAATTTTCATATTTCTAGGCTTAGGCTTCTAAACTTGGCATTAGAGGGTGAAAATCCAAAACAGCCCACGAACGGCGTCGTGGGTGGCGTCGACACCTACCACGGGACCAATGTAACTCGTAGGAACTGACCCCACAGCCGCGGGACTCCCGGTTTGAGAATACGACGATAATTTGTATATTTCTACTTGTTTACTGATAATTTTAACACATATATGCAATTTTTTAGCTTGATTAAATTTTTTTGTAAAACTACTTGGTTACTGATATTTTTTTTATGTATCCTATCATTTGTTGGATTTTTGCACGCGGATCAAACGAAGGAGGCAATGGTCTACAGCATGAAGATTGTTTATATGTTGTGGACAATCAGGATTTTGTGAGGCATGCGGGCTTTTATTTTTTAGTTTTATGGCCGCGCATGCTTTTATAATTTGATTGTTGAATTTTATAGTCGTGCAGGCTTTATAATAAGTAGGTTTTACATTTATAAGTTTTAGAATGTCAAGAAAATAGAGGAAACTCTGCCCAATTTTTTTTTTGGTCTGTGAATTATTAAGACATGTAATATTTATAAGTTTGTATATATATTTGTTTATTAACAACGTTCTCGATTCGCAATTTTTGATTTTTTTATTGTTTTGCCAATAATAAATATTTGTAACACCTCGTACGCGTCAAAGTTTACACGTAGCAACTGATGGTGCACTCGCAGGACCCCCAGTTTTAGGATTGGACCAAAAAAATACATTTTTTTAAAATTATAGTTAAATATGGTCATGGACTTTGTCCATGACCATTTTTATTTTTTCGTCACTCATAAAAATGGTCGCGGCCAAAGTCCGCGACCATTTTTTTCGTCACGGTTGTGGGTCACGGACTTGGGCCGGGACCATTTTTTTTTATTTTTTTTGTCACGGTTGTGGGTAGCGGACTTTGGTCGCAACCAATTTGTTACGGTTGTGGGTCACGGATTAGGACCGCGACCATTTTTTTTAAAATATTTTTTTGTCACGGTAATGATTCGTGGACTTTGGCCGCGACCAATTTGTCACGGTTGTGGGTCACGGATCAGGGCCTCGACCAATTTTTTTTAATTTTTTTGTCACGGTCGTGGGTCGCGGACTTTGGCCGTGACCAATTTGTCACGGTTATGGGTCACGGATGAGGGCCGAGACTCGTCACGACATGGGTCACGACCTAAATCCGCGACCATTTGCCGTGACCCCTCTCGGGCGTGACCATTTTTTCGTCACGGACTTGGGCCGCGACCCACGAAAATGGTCACGCCCGAAATGGTCACGGCCCAAGTCCGCGACCCACAACTTTAGTCAGGGATTTTGGCCGTGGCCAATCGCCAGTTTTGGTGTAGTGAACTTAAGGACATGAATCCAAAAATGACAAGGCCTGCAAATATTTCAAAATGTTTGAAATGGTAAGAAAGGATTTGAATCCCAAATGACTTCAGAACTCATACGTAGCCAATAATGGCATCAAACTCCACATAATTCATATGATGAACAATGTTGGGTCTAACCCATAATCCGAATCTAAGGTGTCACTTTTGATTTATGAAAATAGATGTCAAATGTGTTGGAAATGTAGAAAATGGTGTGACCACTTTAAAATTGAAAATTGTGATATAAGTCCCTTTTTTGTATTTTCGATTCATGAAAATAGATTTGAATGTACATATGAAAATAGAGAACTAAATATATAAATAGAAAATGCACAAATGTAAATAAACACAAGGGTTGTTCCAATACATACGATACAAATAGGGTTGTCATACAAGGGTTAACTAGATATTAATAAAATAATATTTCGAAGCACAATTTTCGTCTAAATCAACTAAAAGATTCTTCAAATTAGGGTTTTCATCAAGAATAGATTGAAACTCTATAGAGCCCTTTAATGTGTCTGCTTAAGTAGTCAAATACTTAGATGTATGCATAACAACATACCAATTGTAGTCGTTTATGCACTTTAAGTAGAATACCTTCTTCACGTTTGAAAGGCAAAAATAAAATGATCGCCGATCATGCGAACTTTACTCTTTATCTTAGATAAATCTACCATGAAAAGTTTTGAGGCAAGATCAACTTTTTAACTTTTCGTAATGTACTTCACCTTCACCCAGTCATAATAGAAGAAGACTTCTTTGAAATCTACGTAATCAAGTTCTAAGATTTGTTTAACAATCCCATAATAGGCCAGCACCATATCCTTTGATTTTTATCACTTTTGCTAGCAACATAATAAGTCAAGGCAAAATTGAAATTCTGTTGTTTTGTATCAATTTTTTTTCTCGCACGGGTATGAGACGAAATCGTTGATGCAAATTATTTTAAACTCCTTCGTACGGAAATTGGGACCTTTGACTAGGTGTGTAAGCGTTGAAGAGACATCACCTCTTTTTAAAAGCTGCATTTATTAATAAATTTGTATTAGGGAATTTTTTACAACACATACATAAATAACCACAACAGAGGAGGTGGAAATTACCTATTTTGAAACCCATGCCCTAAATCATTAACTGTGCAATTTCTCCTTTGATTTCTCAAAATTTCGCTCTCATGCTCCCTAAACGTGTTCATGAAATTGTATAGTTTATATGGTTATATAGAGAATATAGGTAATCAAAAAGAAATAAGTGAAGTATTTTCAACCCAATCACGGATTATTCCTCGGTAGCGGTACGATTATTCCCAATCGTGGAGAACCCAATGAAAATATTATCATTGGCTTGGGATTCCTCGGTTGCAAGAGGTGGAGGTATTGGATTAACAGGAGTTTATTGAGTTTGATGACTCAGAGATGGAGTGGTAGACTGAGTTTGCGATAGAGTAGAGTATTACCGACCTGCAGGTGATGAGAATTGAGGTTGGGGTGTTGGAAAGTGCCCAGTTGGCGGTGTTTCATTATTTGGTCGATAATTTCTTTTCCTGTTCGAGATTGCCCACAATTAAAGAAAAAACGTTAACTAAGAATGTACAATAGTCATGTTTACGTATATATATATATATACCTTGTCAATATCTTTTAAAACATGCTTGATGTGTCTGATTTCCATCCAATAAGTATTAGTTTTCTAAAATTTATGAAATTTTACACTCGACCAACTGGGCGGAAGTGTATCTATGAATGACGTATAAAGGTGCATGACATGAACTCGAAATCCTTTCTTTTTAAACTTATTTACAAGCTCACTCTTAATGTGCATACATCACGAGACATCACAATTTGGGTGAATTCTCTCTTTACGCAGTTGTATCTTCAAAGGATGAATATTGTTTCCTAATTTTATAATAGTGCCACCAACGTCAGTTCCCTATCTGGATTATGAAGGCGAAATATATTCTCAACTGCTTCACCCCAGGATTCTGTTAAAGAAAACATAATACGATTGAAAAAGTATGCTTGCGAGAGATCAACTCCATGATTTGAAATGTAATTAAACTATTTAATTTCTCTATTCCCATACTTGTAAATATGATTTCCGTCTATATGGCATGCACCAATTGAAGATATTTTAGTGTAGTCCAATTGCACCCTCTCGTAGTCTTGTTGAAAGTAATTATTATCGTGACTCATTTTTCGTGAGAAAATATATAGAAGGAGGGTGTGAATATAAGTGTCCTAGAGTTAGTGACTCTAATTAATTCTAAACTAATTATTATATTCCAACCTATCAATCATACACAACAAGCCCAATTTAAGTTCATTTTAATTAAATTAATCCTAAAATTACTATATGTCCACTAAATGTATAAACCCGTACACCAATTTACGTTCACCCGAATAACAACCACTTGAGGAAGGGGTGGACACGACCACAACAATTAACCAAACAGATTTATGCATTAATATTCACCTTCAGAGTATCAATAAGTTCAATTTAAGTGCATTAATCCTAAAATTACTACGTGTCCACCATATGTGCAAACACTTCCACCAATTTGTGTTCACCTAAATAATAACCACTTAGGAAAGGGTGAACACGATCACAATATGTTAACCAAATAGATATATGCAATAATATTCATCCGCATGTTATCAACAATTTCAATTTAAGTTCATTTTGATTAAATTAATCCTAAAATTACTACATGTCCATAAAATGCGCAAGCCCTTCCATCAATTTGTGTTCACCCAAACAATAACCACTTAAGAAAGGGGTGGACACAACCACAAAATATTAACCAAGGAGTTATAACTATATATAAGACTATGTTACATAAAATAAAAGATAAGTAAAATTACCTGAATAAAGAAAGCAACTAGAATCGAATGAGCTTCATTAATTGTTCTTGGATTGCATACACACTTGAAACGAGAAGAAAACGTGTTAACATATTATTTAATCTAAAATTTTACCGAATGACTCTATTTAAAACATTTAATTTATGCATCTCATGTTACTTAAAACTTTCATTTACGTAGAAAGTGTATATATTATATATATATGTGTATGTGTTATATGTGTACGTGTATGTGTATATATATATATACACACACATATGCATATGTGTACGTGTATGTGTATGTGTATGTGTTATATGTGCGCGCATGTATATATATACATATATGCACGTGTGATTATATGTGTACATATGTGCATGAGTGTGTGTATATAAGTATATATGTGTGTAATTGTACGTGTTTCATATATAAACGTGCATGTGTAAGTGTGTGTTTGTGAAATATCCAAAGTTACACCAACATTATACCCAATTTTAGATTTACTCCCAATTTTAATTTGAATTTTAGATTTACATAACATTATACCCTAGTTCTTATTTACACAACAAAATGGTTTTAATTTAATTTAACATTATTGTAAGGCCCCAAAACATGATTAGGAATGTTAATTACATATTTAAGTATAAATTATTAATTATAAGTTGGCGATGGGTGTTAAATATCTTAATTTTCATGTTTGGGGGAAGTTCATACTCATGTGATATATGTGTTGCTTACATTAAATGCTAATCAAGCTTCTGATCGGGGATAACATATTTAGATCATATGATTAGTTATGTGTTTACATTCAACATGAAAATATGCATATAAATGCATCATTATGTTTATAAAATTAAACTAGGGTGTTGGTGCGTAAGTGGCGATGTTTGATCGCCGAATGTGAAAGTCATGAAATTTTGAGTAAATTATTACTCTTCTGTTCGAGCCCAATTTAGGCGTACTGATCATATGATTTTGAATAAACACAAAATATGAAAGTTGTATATATGTGAATTAGGGTTGTAATGCAACAAACGATGTGTTAAACGGAGGTCCAAACAAGAAGTTATACTAAAAGTATGAAACGAGGGGAAATCTGTCCATCTCTTAATTGATCTTTCGTCTTATTAGCACAACATGTGCCATTTTTTGATTGGTTACAGTGTGGGTATGGTTTGGACGACTTAAACTTCTTAAAACACCCCCCTTCTCCAGCCAATTCAGCCATGAAAAATATTTTTGCCTAAGGAGAGAGAGAAGGAGAAGTTAAGGAAAAAAATCCTTTGGAAAATTTCAATAAATCGAGGAATCCTCGTAAGGTAATTACTTCTTTATTAAAGTTGGTCACATGGATGAGTTATACACTTGGTATACTTTTATTTCTTATTTTTATAAAGATGTGAATCATACCCATTTTTTCAATTTGAGTTAAAACAAAGATGTCTTAAGAACATACGTGAGGACTTGTGTTAGGATCATAAATGTTAAATTTAAAGTTCTAGATTTGAATTCCCTTCTCGTGAAGTTTTTTTATGTAGTAAATTTATGTATATGATGTGTATATATGCTAAAACATGTTTAGTATATTTTTTTAATGACTGATGCTCGAGGTAAAAACTAGGTATGCTTAATCATGTTAAGTTATGCTTTGATGTTTAAATCGGACCTAGATGTGTTAAAAGTGGCATAAATCATAGAATATTTATTGAAATCAAGAAATTCCAGTTGAAAATGTTAGATGACATATATAAGTATAACATACTCTAAGATGAGAATAAAAAACCTTCTATTTTGGCTCGGAGGTCTTGTTGAAGTTGAAGTTTTGTTGTTGTTTTTCTGCAGAAACGAGTTGAAAAAGGTTGTAATTAAATGGGAGTAACTTTGTCCAGAAAATTCATAATTTACTTCCATAAGTTGTGTTAGAACCATAATGAATATAATGTTATAGAAATGTGAATTATCATGTTTAAATTCTTTTATGTTATTTTAGATTGACCAGCTGATGTGATGTGTTACTGAGTTTAATGTTATCAGGTGTATTCAAATACTAATGATGTTGAATTGTTAGGTGGGCAAGCGACTAATACTACCCTACCAAGGAATTAGTTTTGGTATTAATCTTAGTACCTACTTAAAGGTGAGTGATCTTTCTTATGAAATATATATGTTTATATTTTCATATGGAATTGTGTAGTTAAATACATGTGTGGTGATGCTTATGGAGTGATGTGGTGTTATGAAACATGTGCGTATAATTAAAAATGCTAAATAATGTTATCTAATGTTATGAACTAAGGTGGGACCTCTATATAATGTTAAGGACTGTGGTGGGTCTTGCGGGATGCAGCGACCCCGTTAATCCAACTTAAAAGTTTGTTGTACTCAGTCCTATTTATGGGATTTGGTGTTCCCCATTAACTGGGAGTTAATTGGACTGGCGGGTCCAGGCTTGCGAGAGTTACACAATTCCTATGGGTTAAAACATTAGAAATTAAAAATGATTTTTTAAATTGGTTATATGCGTGGTATATGGTCATTCACTAAGATTGTGTTGCTTACACTCCTATAATATTATGTTTCAGGTATGCCTATTATTTGGAGTTCACTGCCAAGTTAGGACCTTAAAACGGGGGATGACAAATATCTAATATGGATTGAACATCAATAAGTTTTTTGTGTAAATGTTAAATAAAGGAACTTGTACATGTAAATTGTTTAGTACTTTTAAGTTATATGTACATGTAGTTATGTTTTCATCTAAACATGCCTTTGAAAAGAAAAGAAAAAAAATCTTGTGATATTATCGAGAGATTTAGAGTAAAGTATTGTTTAAAGGAAATTGAACAAATTTTCCAATGATAATCTTAACTTAATTAAGTCGAGGCTTGAAAACTTGGTATCAGAGCATGGTTATTAGGTTCTGGACAGGGTGTGTGGGTCTAGATTGAAAGTGGACACTAGAAAGTGAGTTTGTTGTGCATCAGGATTTCGACTAATAATATTAATATTAAACTGTTGCTATTGTATTTTTTTTAAGTTAATTATATTGGAATGAGTGATGGATCCACACGAGCCACATGATAGAGCAGAGGGTGAGGCATTTTATGTTCCTAATTGTCAGCAGGGAGAAAGACATATTGAAGTGGATGAACCAGAGGTACAACAACGACCTATTGATGATGTGGGGAGAATATTACGAGCTGTGGCACAATTAGTGGAACAAGCAATGGGTGGAGAACATGGTGGAGATAGGGATAAATTTCATGAGAGGTTCATGAAGTGAAATCCTTCAGCATTTACTGGGACTACTGATCCGTTAGTGGAAGATGGGTGGATTAGAAAGATGGAAACAATATTCAAGGTGATGGAAATACGAGATGAACAAAAGGTTTTGTTAGCAACCTTCAGGTTAGAAGATGATGAAAAATTATGGTGGGATGCTACAGAGATATTACTCACTACAATTGGGAGAGTGGTGCTAATAAATCCTCCACAAATTACACGGGAGAGGTTTGTGAAGTTGTTCCTTGAAAAATATTTCCCAAGGCTTTATAGGAATGAGAAAGAGGAAGAATTTATCACGTTGAAATAGGGAAACCGATCAGTGATAGAGTATGAAGCTTTATTTATATCCTTATCTAGATTTGCACCTTGATTGGTGAGGACGGAAGAAAGTAAATGTGATCGATTTCAAACTCGGCTGAGTGTAGATGTAAAAAGCATGGTTTCTAATATGAAGATCACATATTATGTGGACTTGGTGGATAGGGCCACGGTGTCAGAAAATTCAATGTAAGAAATGAAAGATGAACACTTGAAGAAAGCTAGACATAATGGTACAAGATAATATGGATGGGAGACAGGAACCTCAACTCAGAGTGTAGAACGAGGAGTATTTAAGGGTCAAGAATTTAAAAATAATAGAAGTACACGTGGAAGATTTCAAGATCGAGGTGGAAGGACTGGGATGAATCGGTCAGAAAATGTATCTGTGTTGGAACCGAGGACCACGGTTTGTTTTAAATGTGGTGGTTAAGGGCATATGTCGCGGGATTGTACAATAGCTGGGATGACACCATTATGTTTCCAATTTCATTAACTAGGGAACTTACGAAAGAATTATCAAGTGATGGGAGCTACAACATCAGTTAGTAGTGTGAAGGTAGGAGGTAAGATTTCTACACTGAATGTACACAGGGGAGGTAGAGGAGGTGTGTCTCAAAACCAAGGCCAAGGCAGAGTGTTTGCACTGACGCAACAATATGCACAAGCTATGCCTAACGTAGTAATATGTGCGCTTTTTATTTGTGATAAAGATGCTTATGTGTTGATAGATCCTAGTTCTACACATTCTTTTGTATCCCTGCTTTACCCGTTGCATCTTAATACACCATTATCATCGTTAGATTCTGGTTTAGTGATTACTACTCCAGTGGGGGGATTGGTTTTTATTGATAGGGTGTGTAGGGAGTGTCTGGTGCGAGTAGGTGAAAAAGAGTTGTTGGTTGACTTATTAACTCTTCATATGCGTGACTTTGATGCGATATTGGGTATGGATTGGTTGGGCTCATAACATGTATGCTTAGATTCCTTTAGAAAGGAGGTAGTGTTTCGGCTACCGGGTGAACCTGAATTTAAATTTATTGGGGAACGAAATATCACTCCAACATGTTTGACTTCTCTTACAAAATGTTATAAACTGCTAAGAAAAGGATGTGAGGGTTGTCTTGCTCATGTGGTGGACATATGACAAGATGTTAGAAAATTATCAGATATACCAGTAGTTAAGGAGTTTGCATATGTCTTCCCAGAATAACTCCCAGGGTTAGCACCAGATCGTGAGGTAGAATTTGTGATTGAGTTGATACCAAGCACCACACCAATATATATTTCACCATATCGTATGGCACCTGTATAATTAAAAAATCTAAAGTTACAGTTGCTAGATTTGTTAGATCGTGGTTTTATAAGGCCTAGTGTATCACCGTGGCGAGCCCCAGTATTATTATTGAAGAATAAAGATGGAACCCTGAGATTGTGCATCGATTATCGTCAATTGAATAAGGTGACTGTTGATGTAAAAAATTAGATCACTCTAATTATTCAATCACAGATAAATAAATGAGACAAATAATTTTAAAGTGGTTTAGCCTTATATGAATGGCCTACGTCCACTGTTATGTTATTGCTGAGTGTTTGGAAATTCTTGATTACAAGTACTATCCAGAAATTCCAGTCCCTTTGAATGAGGGTGATATAAGGTATTTATAGCCCTTAGGCTATACATGAAAGGGTAATTCATTTAATGCTATTCAAGCGTGTGCGTCAAGATTATAAGCATTCAATGAATAGTTGAACTGTTGATTATCTGGCAATAAATGCTGTGGTCGAGATGCAGCTTGGACCGCCTTAGTTGCTCGTCGTTCAAGAGTTCTTCGGAGTGTTGGAGTTCCTCGGAGTTGTGCCACGTAGACTGACATGTGTCTTCTTATTATTCGTCCATATCAGCATACTAATTTTGGTATCAACAGAAGCCCCCAATGTTTTATATTTCGAAATTTGAGGAGTATGGAACATTCTTTCTCGGTATATGGCAATATTAAATGACCTTCCTGGGTTTTAGGAGCATTTTCTTCGTATTTGAATTTCTTTCCAAATTCGCAGAATCCGCCTTTTTGAATTTTTATAAGCGCTTCGATCTTTGTGCACTTTTTGTCCTTTTAGCTGCCGATGGCGTAATAGTTTCCTTTTTGTAATCATTTCTTTCTCCGTTTCCCAAGGCAAAGTATTTAAGCTTCTTAGGCAATCATACCGTCTTCTACCTTTTCCAATTTTCTTCTGTCGAGTTTTGCATAGCCTTTCTTTCTCTTGTGTGTTCATCCTTGTTTTCGTTTGTTGTCAACAGATCTTCCTTTATTCCTGTAAGATCTTCTTCCTTCTTCTTCATTTCTTTTATTCACCATGGTTTATATTATTGAATCTCTTAAAAAATTCCGTTCAGATTATTCCATTCCATCTTGGGTAACTTTGGAGGATCTTTCTGAGCCTTCAAATTACTTTCGTTTGGCTGAGGGACATTGGTTCCCCAGCCTCTTTATTGCTGAATGTGGATTTTCTTTTCCACCAAACCCTTTGTGTTTAGAGTTCTGTCAACATTTCGATGTTGTCCCTGCAAAAATAGCCCCCAACACATGGAGAATAGTTAATGGGGTGTATAGGTTAAATCAAACTCATGGAACTCATATAGGAATTCCTGAGATTATGTACTGTTATAGATGGGCTGTTCTAGACAATGTTTATTATTTAAAAACTAGATTTTTAAATAGGGCTTTAGTAGTCAATCTCACTGATGCTAATAGGGATTATTTTGAACATGGGGTAGTTATAAAAAATTGGCAACATGCCCCTTTGGTTGGAGATGCAGTATATGAGGGTCCCAAATGCTCTCCATATGGCAATGGGATAAGTTATTTTCATTTTATTCTATTTCTGAAATTATGATTTCATTATGTTTGAATAAATGCATGATTTACATTTCAATATGTTTTTGTTTGCAGTTGACAGCAAGAGAAAAACTCCCAAAGAATCATAAGTTAATATAAAGCATTTGAAATATATCTGGAGTTTGCATCAGAAAATTGCAGAGGAGCACGTCAGGTCTGCTTCATAATTGTTGCAATACAGGAGCTATACATCATCCTTTACTGCTCGTCCTGTGGTCAGCATTAGTGAACCATTGCCAGCTTCTGAGGATTCTTCTCCAGACTCTCACATTCCTCTGAGTCAGAAGATGGGCAAAAGAAGAGTTCCTGCTATCTTCGAGGGGGCTTCCTCTGCTGGAGATGGAAAAAGAAGCAAGGCTGATGTCCCAAAGGGGACAAAGAAAGTGGATGTTGCTCCTCAGAAGGTTGCCGAGAAGCCCCCAGTGGCTCCTGTGCAGAAGGATGCACCTGTGGAAGTAATCACCATCTCTCCAACTAAAAGTTCTTCTTTGGTTGAGATTGTTGAGAAGACACCGGGGAGACTGAAGAAATCCTCCTCGGTCAGTTATTCTGAAGCCATTCCCCAGCTCCAAGCTGGTGGAGCTGGTGTTCCAACCATTATTTCCCCGAGTTCTGCAATGAGCTCGGTAAAGACTTGGACCATTCCTGAAGTCCAAGGAATAGAGGAAAACATGTCTAGGGATATGCTGACATCCCTAGCTACTCGTCACATTACTTCAGTAAGTTTCTCTTATCCAGAATTTTTCTTTCTTTTAGTCAATATATGTATCTCGACACTGACTCGTCATTATTTTCTTTTTCAGCTGGTGAGTTGCTTTAACACCATAGTGAAGAAAGATAAAGCAATCAAGGCTTTCAGCTCCTATTCTGGAGTGGAGGATGCTTTACAGGGCTTGGCCCAATCTTTGAAGGAATCCCGTCAAAAATACGACGAGGATAGGGGTGAATGGGAGAAGAAGTTATCTGCGTCTGAAGCAGAGAAGGTACAGTTGGGAAATAAGGTGAGAGACTTGGAGAGGGAGAATAAAAAATATGCTGAGAAGCTCACAAGCTTTGGGGAGCTTGAAAATAAGTTGAAATCGGCCGAGGAAGAGCTGACCCTTCTGCGAGAAGTAAATCGCCAGAAGGAGGAGGTGGAGGCCAAGTTGAAAACCACCGAGGATCTTCTATCCGAGAAGCTCTCCTGGGGAAAAATGAAGAGAAAGGTGGCTGTGAAAAAATCATTTCGAACTGGTTGGGACAAAGGATGGGATAGGGGGTAGCAGCAATGATGACCGAGGTGCAGTATGGGAGTTTAAAATACTTCCGAGATGGTTGGATTGCTGCCCTGCAGGAACTGAAGGTTAGCGAAGACTCTGAACTTTTTCAACAACATCTTCCTGGCCCCCCTCCTGTAATTGAAGATGAGGAAGAAGACGAAGCTGCGTCCGAGGAGTCTTAAATGATAGTAGGTGATCAAGTCCTTGCTCCACAACCCAATCAGACAGCCACCGAGGAGATCTCGTCTTTGCCTGCTCCTCCTCAACAAGTCTCAAATTCTGCCAATCAACTCATTGTTCCCATCGAGCAACCAAGATCCCCGTTCCAGTCTCTCGAGAAAGTCTTGGGAGACAAGGAAAAGGTGTGAAGTTGTTCGGTATTTTCTTTCTGTTTTTTTTACTTATACTATGTATTCTGAACGCTGTACTCCTTTTAATGATGTAATAAAATCACCTTTTTTTGTTCCTCTGCGTTGTTGATGTTCTGTCTTCTTCTTTTATTAACTCTTGCCTTCTTTCTTTACTAGTTTGTGTCTAGAATGGAATTATTATTTGCCAATGATACAAAGTTGATGCAGCAATGCCATGAATATTATAAGGCTGGTCACACAGACCTAAGTGCATCTGAAGTTGCTGATATCCTTGGTCATGATGCTTCTGAGCAGGCAGTTGAGGCTTATCAGTACCTGAAGGGTTTACTTGATTGGGCTGTGGCCAATAATGTGGCCTATTACGAAATGATCGAGGATCTTCAATGTACCTTAGAAGACCTTCAAAATCAGTATAAGGAATCAACTGCCCTATTTCATGAGGGGTATGAGAAAAGGTATCAGCAGATTTCTGCCGAGAAGGGCTACGATAAACTCCTGGATGGATATGATGTCAGAGAGAGAACCCTAAAGGGTGAAGTTGAAGCCTGTAGACAGATTGCCGAGCTGCTAGAGCAAGAAATTAACAATTTGCAGAAAGATCTGGCACAGTATAAGTCTGCAACATCTTCTTTAATATCTGTAATCCCAGTGACTGACGAGGGATTTTCCTTTCTAGAGGTTGAGAATGCCAAATTGAGGCAAGAGCTGGATACCTTGAGAAGGTCGGGTACTTCTACTGCTACTCGGGGACGAGGAAGAGGTTCTCGAGGACAAGGAAGAGTTGCACAGGATGTTGACGAGGAACAAAGTATTCAACCTGCTTGGGGACGACCAAGAGGTTTTCGTCGTTCTGTTGAAGAAGCTCGTACTCAATCAATATTGGAAACTCAAGCGTTCCAATTGAATGCAAAAGATCGGGCTTTGTCTGAAATGTCCAAGAAAATCCAAACTCTGGAGGATCAACTTGCTTCGACAAAGTCTGCTCTGGATAATAAGGATGTTCTTGCTAGAAACCTTCATGAGAAGCTTGAAAAGTTGACATTTCAATTTAATAAACAGCCCAGGGAGTTCTGGATGGCTGGATACAACGAAGCGTTATTCCATTTAGATGATCGTATCCAGAATGCCAATAACGAGGGCTACAAGCAAGGTTGGCTGAATGCCTTGGGCGTGCTGAAGCTCGAACAAGGGCACTACCTGTGGGACTATTATGATCCTGGGGTATTAGACTTGCCTGTGCCACCTTATAAATTGGACATGGAATGGATCCCAGCTCATGCCATTCCTCGAAACTTAATTGCAAAATACCTCGGTGACTACAATCTTCATTCTCAGATCGAGGTATCTCGTCCTGAGCATCTACTGGACACTCCTTCAATAATGAATGTCCGAATGCTCCGAGATATTAACTTCATTAATTCTCCCCTTTGCTTGGAAGATCCTCCTGCTGGCGAGGAGCCTATATCGAAAGCTGAAGGAAAAAAGGCAATAGAATAGGAAATTCTGATGTAATAATTAGTACACAATTTGATATCAATGTAATAAACTTGTGTAACTCATTTTGACTTTAATGAAAGAATTTCATTTTTTGTTTGCAAATTTGTATTGCTCTTGTATTTGTCAAACACTTTCTATTTGTGCTTGCATAACAATATTGTGTGATTCATCGACCAACTTAGTAATAAAAAGTTACAAGTATCAGAAATGTTGCTCGATCACTTAATAAAGTAATGAGTATAAAAATGTTGAAAATTATTCCAACTAACCAAGGTTGTTAAATTGTGCTTGTCCACCAATTATAGTTAATGGGTTTTTATCCCCGACCAACTATACTTGGTACTGTTTAAAATATTTTCTCCTCGTCGACCAACTACAGTTAGTGGATTTTTATCTCCGACCAACCATACTTGATTCAGTTTGGAATATTTTGTTCTTCGAGGAACTTTTATGTAATAAACTTACCTCCCGACCAACATAAGTTGGACTTTGAGAGCATATCTTGTTTCCTAACTAAACGCGTTGGCATTTTTAGGAGTCTCGCGTTCTCGCTCTTTTACCAATCGGAGTTGGTCTGAGTTCGAACTATCATGTCCACTTGCTCTTTTACCAACCTGAGTTGGTCACGCTAGTGTACGCCTCCTAACCAAAGGAGTATAGTTTGTTCTCGCCCTTTTACCAACAGGAGTTGGTCATGGGTTTGAACTATCATGTCCACTAGCTCTTTTACCAACCTGAGTTGGTCACGCTAGTGTACGCCTCCTAACCAAAGGAGTATAGTTTATTCTCGCCCTTTTACCAACCGGAGTTGGTCGTGGGTTTGAACTATCGTGTTCTTTTTACTGCCGAGCAGCGTTGTGTGGTGTACCGAGCAGCGTAGTGTTAAACACTAGTATTCCCCGAAAAACTTTCAATAAAAGGAGAGAAGATTGTGAAATATCATCGTTTTATTCATATTGATGGAACTGCTCTACATTTTACATCACTGATAATACTTGCGTAGGTGTTCAGCATTCCATGCATTCTTAAATTCCTCTCCTTCTAGAGTTGCTATTCGGTAAGTTCCTGGTCGGACAACTGCAGTAACTCGGTAAGGTCCATGCCAGTTTGCTTCCAACTTATTATGCTTCTGAATGACTTTCTTTAGCACGTAATCTCCTTATTTTAAGTCGCATTTCTTCACCCTCTTGTTGTAGAACATAGCTGTTCGTTGTTGGTAAGCAGCATTCCTAATGGCTGCCTCTTCTCTAACCTCCTCGAGCATATTCAAATCCAATCTTCTCATTAAGTCGCTGACTGGGGAATTGAAATTCAGCACTCTATGTATTGGAAGACTCAACTCGGCAGGTATTATAGCTTCACTTCCAAATGCCAGCATATATGGTGATTCTCCAGTTGCTGCTCGGGGAGTTGTTCGCTAAGCCCACAATACTGACTGTAGCTCATTAATCCAATTAGCTTTAGCTTCACTTAGCCTCTTCTTCAAACCATTGAGTAATGTTCTGTTCTTCACTTCAGTCTGTCCATTGATTTGAGGATGGCCTGGTGCTGAATGAGTCTTCAAAATGTTTGATTATCGACAATAGGCAGCAAACTCCTCGTTATCGAATTGTGTTCCATGGTCTGTGATGAAGGCATGAGGGAGACCATATCGGCAGATTATATTCTTCCAAACGAACTGGTATACCTTCTCGTACGTCATATCAATAAGTGGCTCAGCTTCTACCCACTTAGTAAAATAATCCACTACCACGACGAGGTATTTGAATCTTCCTCGGGTCGTTGGCAGTGGTCCAACCAGATCAATTCCCCACATGGCAAATGGCCAAGGGGAAGTTATGGGTGTCAACAATGCTTGTGGAGTACGTCGAATGGAAGAAAAACGTTGGCATTTATCACATCTCTTAGTATAGGCTATACAATCAGCCCTCATCGTCGGCCAGTAGTATCCTTGCGTCATCACTCTTTGCAAAAGTGTCCGACCTGCCACATGTGCTCCACAGGATCCTTCATGGATTTCTTCAATCAATTCTTTCACCTCGGAGGGATGTACACATCTTTGCAAACCTGCCATAATTCCTCGTCTATACACAACACCATTAGTTAGTACATACCGAGTAGCTTTATACTTCAATTTCTTGGCGGCGAGCTTATCCTCCGGTAATTCTCCTTCTTCAATGTATGCCCTGATGGGATCCATCCAAGATGGTCCTAAATCAAGGGTAATAGTATTCACCGTCAGGTGTTCATCTATTCTCCGACTTTCTAATACTTCAATTGGTATCGTTCTTCGCAGCTCGGTACGAGTAGCTGATGCTAGTCGGGCCAGTGCGTCTGCTCGCGCATTCTCCATTCTTGGTATTCTCATCAATTGAATGGCATCAAATTCTGCCAACAACTCCATCACCTTAGCATGATATTTGACCATTAATTCTCCTTTAACTGCATATATTCCCATCATTTGATTCACAATTAATTGAGAATCACTGAATACCATCACTTGCTGTGCTTCCATAATCTTTGCTAAGTTAAGACCTGCTATCATGGCCTCATACTCAGCCTCATTATTGGAGGCTTTGAATTGGAATCGCAGAGCATATTCCATGTCAATCTCGTCTGGGGTGTTCAAAACAATCCCTGCTCCACAGCCTGTTGTGCAAGATGATCCATCTACATATAATCTCCATGTTGGTAACTTTTCTTCAAATTTCTTATCTGACAGAGTTCCTCGGTGAAATATCTGCTATTTTCTTTCATCTTCCCCTGGTAATTTTCGCTCCTCGTCGACCATCTCTTCTCGTCCTTTTACCAACCGGAGTTGGTCTGGGTTTGAATTTGATGGTCCTTATACATCCACAAGCCCTTTTACCAACCGAAATTGGTCTGAGCTTATGTCTGTTGATCCTGTAAAATCCACAGGTTGATCAATGAGCAACTTTTGTTCTTTAGGGGTATCAGGATATGTAAACTCTGCTATGAAATCGGCTACAACTTGCCATTTAATGATGATCTGGGTTCATACACAATATCATATTCACCGAGCTCTATTGCCCAGTACATCAGTCTCCCTGATTTTTCTGGCTTATGAAGGGCTTGTCTTAGTGGCATGTCGGTATACACGATGATGGTATGGGCCTGGAAATATGGCCTCATTCTTCTACTTGCTTCAATTAATGCCAATGCCAATTTTTCCAGCTTTGGGTATCTGATCTCTGCACCTCGGAAAGCCTTACTTGTGTAATAAATTGTCTTTTGGACTCCATTCTTCGTTCTGATCAATGCCGAGCTGACTGCATTCACTGATACTGCCAGGTACAAATACAACTTTTCTCCCATTACTGTCCTGGACAATAGTGGAGGTGCTCCCAGATATTTCTTCAAGTCTTGAAAGGCTTTTTCACATTCATCATTCCACTCGAAAGTTTTCCGAAGTGTTTTGAAGAATGGGAGGCATCTATCAGTTGCTCGGGATACAAATCTGTTGAGCGTTGTAACTCGTCCTGTAAGACTCTGCACCCCTTTCTTCGTCGTTGGAGATCGCAACCCTAAAAGAGCTTTGATCTTTGCTGGATTTGCTTCAATGCCTCACTGGTTGACGATGTACCTGAGGAACATTCCTTCTCCTACCCCAAATGTGAACTTCGTCGGGTCGAGCTTCATTTGGTAATTATCCAGTTGATCAAAGGTCCGACCTAAGTCAACTAGATGATCAACAGCTTTCTTGCTTTTTATCAGCATATCGTCGACATAGACCTCCATATTGCAACTGATTTGTTCGGCAAAAACCTTGTTCATCAGCCGCTGGTATGTCGCTCCTGCATTTTTCAAACCAAAAGGCATAACATTATAACAATAAGTTCCCCTAGGGGTAATAAAACAAGTGCTTTCCCTGTCTTCAGGTTTCATTTTAATCTGGTTGTATCCAGAGTAAGCGTCCATGAAGCTGAGCAGCTCGTGTCTCGAGGTAGCTTCCACTAGTTGGTCAATTCTGGGCAATGGAAAGTTATCCTTTGGGCAGGCCTTGTTGAGATCAGTGAAATCAACGCACATTCTCCATTTATTGTTTTTCTTCTTTACCATCACCACATTTGCTAACCAGTCTGGATATTTCACATCTTCAATGAATTGAGCTTTCTGTAGCTTGTCGACCTCCTCTTGTATATCTTGATTCTTCTTGGGACTAAATACTCTTCTTCTCTGCTTTACAGGTTTGATCTCCTTATTCACATTGAGCTCATGAAATAAGAAGTTTGGATCTATTACTGGCATGTCTTCATGACTCCATGCAAAATTTTTCTTCCTGTTTCGCAAGAAAGTTATCAATTCCTGTTTTATCGAGGCATCCAACGACAAACCTATCTAGGTTACTCGTTCAGGGTGCTCATCGTCCAGAATAACATTTTCTGTAGATTCTACTACCTGTCCTTTTACAAGTTGGGATTCATCTCTGGGAACCAATGTTTCAATTTCTATACCTTCATCCACCTGGTAGGTAGTAGTCATTTTCCTTGACTCTTCAAGTTCCTCTTGCTCGGCAGATGAATAATAGCATTCCCGAGCTACTTTTTGATCACCTTTCACAACTCTTACTACAAAATTTGTTGGGAATTTTAAGCACTGATGTACTGTAGATGGGACTGCTTCGAACTTCTTCAAACCAACTCTTCCCATGATGATGTTGTAAGCTGACTGCACATTCTTATCCATCACAAAGAAGCGTATTCTCTCTGTTCGACAAGCAGGCCAAGTTCCAATGAATATATCCAACTTGATCGTCCCAAGTGGAAAAACTTTCTCGCCAGCAAAACCCAGAAGAGGTCTGTGATAAGGTTCCAATTGAGATAATTTCAAATTTAAACTGTCAAAGCATGAATAGTACATGATGTCTGCCGAACTACCATTGTCTACCAGCACCCTTGAAATCACTACTTCTTTCATCCTCATTTTGATCACCAAAGGATCGTCATGAGGGTAAAGAACACCTTCCAGGTCGTTTTTTGAAAAGCCAATGACCATCTTCTCTTTGTTTACCTTCCTCGGACGATCCTCCTCGGCCAAATTTATTTGCTGAATGTACGAGCAAGCTTGGGCCTCTCCGAGGTAAGCCTTTCTTTCTGCAGTAAGGTCTTCTCCTCCTGCATCTCCACCTATAATGACATTACAATCAAATGAACCAAAACGTATGGAAAATACCTCTCGTTCTGGCTGCCTTGGTTTCTTGGGAAGATCAGGTTCATCATCTGGATCATCTTTGATGATGCTTAGATTTAGCACCACCAGATAAATGATAGTGAGCTCAAACTGTAGCAGCCATGGCATCCATAGAGATGTATGAGTGCATAAGTATGTAAAAGGGGATGAGTATAAGAGGAACTAAGACAATGATGTATAGTGGTTCAGCCAATTTGGCCTACATCCACTGTGAGTGTGTGATCCACTAAGTATGGGCACTAATGGCCTTGGATATAATGCACATAACCCTCTCTCTCTCTATTGTGTGTACAAGCAGAGTTTTAGCTAGGGCTACAGTTCATGGATCGATCCCCTGTAGGGTTGTAGGTGACAAGTATATATAGGTCTTGGGGGGGTGTAGTGTACCCCCCAAGTATGCATGGTGCATGTGAATAATGATCTAGCCAATTCCCTGTTGACACCTGTAGATGCCAAATGATGACATAATATTCCCTCACGTGAGGGTGTGATTTTGTTATAATGGTCTACCACGTGTCATATGAGCCTCACGCGCACTGTTCCACGCGTCTCCCAAACCACGCGCTGCCATGATATCACCCTCGACCTATGAGCCGAGGCCGAGGGAAAAATTTCTTTCGGTAGTGAGCCTGGCCCAATTCTGGCCTCGTACTGTCAACCCCTCGTACTGTCGTCTGGGGCCTGGTAGAGGGTCGGCCCCTCGTACTGTCGTCTGGAGCCTGGGTGGAGGGTCGTCCCCTCTTATTGTCGTCTGGAGCCTGGGCGAAGGTTCGTCAAGAGATTGGTGAAGGGTCGGCCCCTCGCATGGTCGTACATTTTGGAGGTAATCCTCATCCAAGCCGAGGATATAAATGGGTATATCAATCTTTATGATTTCTCTTCTTTTTCTCCTCTGCTCGACGAGGAGATCTAGACCTATCTCTAGTTCGATCATTATTTCTTCTTTCGCTTTCCCGATCAACATACTTTGCTAGCTTCCCTCTTCGGATGAGTGTTTCAATCTCGTTCTGAAGAGCTATGCAATTTTTGGTCATATGACCATAATCCTTATGAAACTCGCAATATTTATCCCTGTTCCTCGTATCAGGGTCTGACCTCAGTTTCTTCGGCCACTTTACCTCCTCGCTATTCTTGATTTCTTCCAAGACATGATTAATACCCAGTTTCAAAGGAGTATAATTATCGAATTTCTTCAGGACTTCCCATGATGTTTTATTATTCTTGGAATGCCTGTCACCGCCATTGCCTTTATGCTATTTCTTTTTAGATTTGTCGACTTCCACCTTGGTTTCTTTATCCATATTCTTCTTCATAGCCATCGCCTCCTCGGCATTCATGATTTTGGACGCTTTTGCCATTAACTCTGATATAGTTGTAGGTGGATCGTTAGCCAAAGTGTAGTACAACTTGTTAGGAAACAACCCACTCATCAAGGCAGTGATTGATGTCTTTTCTTCATAATCTATGAGTTCCATCTTCTCGTTATTGAAACGAGTTATGTAATCTCTGGTACTCTCACCATATTTTTATCTAACACTTAACAAGTGTGCTACTCTTTTTACCGGCTTTGCCCCAAAACAGAAATTGTCGATGAATAACTCGGCCAACTGAAAGAAAGTTGAAATCTTACCCCGAGGAAGATTGTTGTACCATATTTGGGCAGATACAGTAAGAGTTCCTGAGAATGCTCTGCATCTCATCTCGTCGAGGAAGGCATAGATGTCGGCTGCAGCTTGATATTGCTCTATGTGTAGAACATGATCTGTCTTTCCATCATATTTGGGAGTCACCACAGGTGCTTTAAACTTTGACGGGGTAGTAAAACCCACAATGGTCTGGATAAAAGGTGTTCCTTGAATAAAAGTTCGTTGTAGGGGATTCTTCGCCTTAGCCATTTCTCCCAATCTATCCTCCAACTGCTGAATATAACCTTTCCACGCATCATTTCCCTCCTCGGGCCTATTAGTTCGAGCAATTGATTGTTTTGAAGTAGCCTCCTGAGATCTATCTTGACGAGCAATTGGTCGTGATTGTGCTGATCCTTCTCTTAGATCTGATGGTTGTCGAAAACTTCTCGTCATGGTCTTAGGTGGACTCCTATTCCTTCTAGGGCCTAATCGGCTAAAAGGAGACACTCTGCTCAGCCTTTCCAAGGCGGTCGGTCTTTCTGGAGAGAGAGTGATACGTTGATCAGTATTTGTAGCCCGTATTGACGAAGTTCGCCCAGGTTGATAAGAGAAATCATCAGATTACTCATTACGATATGACTCAGTACGCCTGGATCGTGAAGAAACTAAATAGGTTTGCCTTTGACCACTTCGCTATCCCGAACGTGCAGGTGCACCGCCATGAAGGGTCTGTATGAGTTATCGCATTGTTTCTTGCATGGCGGTTTGTCCTTGAGCCAGATTTGTCATAATCCCAGCCAGATCTGGAGGTGCAGAGGGATTTAGAGGATTTCCAGCATTTCCAGCATTTCGATTGCTAGATTCTGGATTGTCTGCCATTGATGATGAATAATTCTTGGTGAAAAACGATAACAATAGTCGTTTCCCACAGACGACGCCAATCTATTGATGTAAAAAATTAGATCACTCTAATTATTCAATCACAGATAAATAAATGAGACAAAGAATTTTAAAGTGGTTCAGCCTTATATGAATGGCTTACGTCCACTGTTATGTTATTGCTGAGTGTTTGGAAATTCTCGATTACAAGTACTATCCAGAAATTCCAGTCCCTTTGAATGAGGGTGATACAAGGTATTTATAGCTCTTAGGCTGTACATGAAAGGGTAATTCATTTAATGCTATTCAAGCGTGTGCGTCAAGATGATAAGCATTCAATGAATAGTTAAACTGTTGATTATCTGGAAATAAATGATGTGGCCGAGGTGTAGCTGCTGTGGTCGAGATGCAGCTTCGACCGCCTTAGTTGCTCTTCGTTCAAGAGTTCCTCGGAGTGTTGGAGTTCCTCGGAGTGTTGTGCCATGGAGACTGACATGCGTCTTCTTATTATTCGTCCATATCAGCATACTAATTTTGGTATCAACAGTGACTATCTGTAACAAATACCCACTACCCCGCATTGATGACTTGTTTGATCAGTTGCAAGGAGACAGATTATTTTCCAAGATCGATCTCAGATCCGGGTATCATCGGTTGAAAGTAAGAGATTGTGACATTTATAAAACTGCTTTTCCTTCCAGGTATGGACATTATGAATTTCTTATCATGCCATTTGGGTTAACAAATGCACTAGCCGTATTCATGGACTTGATGAACCGCATATATCACCCATACGTGGATTATTTTGTTATCATTTTCATTGATGATATTTGATATATTCTTATAGTAAGGAGGAGCAAGAACACCATCTACGTATAATTTTACAGACCTTACGAGCAAAGCAGTTATATGCTAAATTTTTTAAATGTGAATTTTGGCTAGATAAAGTAGTATTTTTAGGGCATGTTATTTCTGCCGATGGCATTTATGTTAATTCTAAGAAGGTGGAAGCAGTAATGAATTGGGAAAGACCAACTAGTGTGATAGAAGTACGTAGTTTCTAGGATTGGATGGATATTATAGGAGATTCATACCAGGTTTTTTTTCTATTGCATTGCCATTAACTAAGCTTACTAGGAAGGAGAACAAGTTTGTATGGAATGATGATTGTGAGAAAAGCTTTCAAATTTTAAAGGGTAAGTTGACATCAACTCCAGTATTAACTATTCCAATGGGTACAGAAGGTTTAGTTATTTATATTGATGCCTCATATCAAGGACTTGGTTATATATTAATGCAGCATGGAAATGTAATTGCTTTTGCTTCCCGATAATTAAAGATACATGAACGTAACTACCCTATACATGATCTTGAGTTGGACACAGTAGTTTTCTCCCTAAAGATTTGGAGGCATTACTTATATGGTGTTAGTTGTGAAATTTTTACTAACCATCAAAGTTTAAAATACTTGTTTACTAAAAACGACTTGAACTTGAGGCAAAGGAGGTGGATGGAACTTATAACGGATTATTACTTCACTATACATCATCATCCAGGTAAGGCTTGCTGATGCTTTGAGTAGAAAATCTCTAGGAAGAGTGTGTTGTATTTATTATTTTTGAGTTGATCTGCTGAGAGAGTTAGCTTTAATGGGGGTGAAATTAAATTTAAATATGTCTGGTGGAATACTAGCACATTTAAATGTTAGACCTATGCTGATAGATTGGACAAGACAAGTGCAGGCAGGAGATATAAAATTGGAGAAAGTTAGAGACGATATGAAAAAGGGTAAAACAAGTGAATTTTCTATTCATAATGATGATATTATTATGTATGATAATCGTTTATATGTACCTAATGTGCCTGATTTAAGGAAAACAATTCTAGAAGAAGCCCATTGTTCATTATATGCTATGCATCCAGGGAGCACGAAACTGTATAGAGATTTGAAATAATATTATTGGTGGCTAGGAATGAAACACGACATTGCAAAGTGTTGATGTAAAAAATTAGATCACTCTAATAATTCAATCACAGATAAATAAATGAGACAAAGAATTTTAAAGTGGTTCAGCCTTATAAGAATGACCTACATCCACTGTTTTGGTATTGCTGTTTGTATGGGAATTCTCGATTACAAGTTATCTCAAGAAATTCCGGTCTGGGGGTCTTTTTACAATGAGGATTGTACAATGTATTTATAGCCCTGAGGCTGTAATGTGAAAGGGTAATACATTAAATGATATACATATGAAAGGGTAATACATTTAATGCCCTCTTTGCGTGTGCGTCTGAATGATAAGCATTTAATGAATCAGTTGAACTGCTGGTTATCCAGCTATTAATGCTTTGTTCGAGATGCAGCTCGGACCGCCTAAGCTTCTTGGTATTCAGGAGTTCCTCGGAGAGGTTTGTTCCTTGGAGCGTATAAGTTCCTCGGAGTAAGCAGTGTTCCTTGGGGAACTAATCTTCCTCGTTGTAGTCTTGTTCCCTCAGAGCGAGTGGGTTCCTCTCAAGTGTTTGTAGTTGCCATGTAGATAGCCGCGTGTCTTCATAGGATTGGTCCACGCCAGTAGATTAAATTTGGTATCAACAGAAACCCCCAATGTTTCATAGTTCAAAATTTGAGGAGTATGGGACATTCTTTCTCGGAATATGGTAGCTTTAAATAGTCTTCCTGATTTTTAGGAGCATTTCCCTTGTATTTATTTCTCCTTCCCAATTCGTAGAGTCATGCTTTTTTGGACTTTTCTGCGTGCTTCGATTCTCGCGTCATTTTTCATCTTTTTAGCCGCTGTTGTTCGCTTTGATTCTCGCGCCAATATTTAATGCCCTTTTAGCCGCCGGTAACGTAATCATCCTTTTTTGTAATCATTACTTCACCATTTCCCAAGGCAAGGTATTTAAACTTCACAGACACTCCCATCGTCTTCTACCTTTTCAAATTTTTATCTTCGAGTTTTTCATTGTCTTCTACTCTCTTGTGCGTTCATCTCTTCCGTCGTTCGTTGTCAACAACTTCAGTCTTTTTCTGTAAGATCTTCCTCCTTCTTCTTCATTTCTTTATTCACCATGGTTTACCTTGTTGAGTATCTTGAGAAGTTTCGTTCTGATTTCTCCATCCCCTCTTGGGTTGTCTTGGAAAAACTTTCTAAGCCTTCTGATTATTTCAATTTGGCTGAGGGACATTGGTTCCCCAGTCTCTTTTTTGCTGAATGTGAATTTTCTTTTTCACCGAATTCCTTGTGTCTGGAATTCTGTTAGTATTTTGATGTTGTTCCTGCACGAATAGCCCCTAACACATGGAGAATAGTTAATGGGGTGCATAGATTAAATCAAGTGCATGGAACTAGTATAGGAATCCCAGAAATCATGTTCTGCTATAGATGGGCAGTCAATGAAAATATTTATTATTTAAAAACTAGATTTTTAAACAGAGCCTTAGTAGTCAATCTCCCTGATGCCAAGAGGGATTATTTTGAACATGGGGTTGTCATAAAAAATTGGCAACACCCTCCATTGACCGGAGATGAGGTTTACCAGGGACCCATATGCCCTCCTTATGGCAATGGGATAGGTTATTTTTATTTCATTTTATTTTGAAATTATGCTTCTTTTGTGTTTGATAAAATGTGCCACTGATAACAATGTTTATTTATTTGCAGTTGATAGCAAGAGAAAGTTCCCCAAAGAGGCAGATGTTAATATAAGGCATTTGAAACTTATCTGGAGTCTGCATCAAAGTGTTGCCGACGAGCACATTAGATCAGCTTATCTGCTCCAGTACAAGAGCTACACCACTTCCTTCACTGCTCGTCCAGTGATAAGTGAATCAGAGCCAGTTCCAGCTTCCACAAGCTCATCGCCTGAATCCCATATTCTTTTAAGTGAAAGGATGAAGAAAAGAAGAACTCGTGCTCTGTTTGAGAAAACTGCCTCCGGTTCTGGGGAGGTAAAAAGGATTAGGATTGATGTCCCAAGGGAGGGGACAAAGAAGACTGATGCAGCTCTTCCAGCTGCTCCTGCTAAAGTCGCTGAGAAGCCCGTAGTGGCTCCGAGCAGGTCTGCTGCTTCTGGAGAGGTGATTGTGATATCACCGAACAAGAGTTCTTCCTTGGTTGAATCTGTACCTGTTCCCCCGAGGAGGCTGAAGAAAAGCTCCTCGATCAATTTGGCTGACACCACTACTCAGCCCCAGCTGCTGGGACTGTAGTTCCCACTTTTGTTCCTCCGAGCTCTGCCATGAGCTCGGTGAAGTCCCGGACCATTCCCGAGGTCCAAGGTAATGAGGATAATCTTACTCGGGACATGGTTACTTCTTTGGCTGCTCGTCATCTTGCTTCAGTAAGTCTCTTTACTTTGAACTTTTCATATTTTCTTTGTCATTTCTTGTTTCTAACTTGCTTTCTTTTTCTGTTCACAGTTGACGAGCTGCTTTAATATAATCCTGAAGAAGGATGAAGCGATTAAGGCTTCTTGATCCTCGTCCAGCGTGGAAGGAGCTTTGGAAGAAGCTACCAAGTCTCTGGCAGATTCTCGCCAGAAATATGCTGATGACAAAGCTGTCTGGGAGAAGAAACTTGCGTCCAGCGAGCAGGAGAAAGCTTGAGTTGTTGATGCCTCCAAGGAGTTTGAGAATAGAATAAATACCTCGGATAAGGTAAATAAGGATCTTGAAGAGAAACTCAAAGCCGCGGGAGAGTTGGAAAATAAACTCAAGTCTGCCGAGGAGGATTTGGCCAAACTTCTGGAAGTAGGTCGACAGAAGGAGGAGGCAGAAAATAAATTGAAGGCTGCTGAGAACCTGCTATCCGAAAAGCTTTCTTTGGAGAAGACCAAGAGGAAAGCTGCTGTGAAGAAGTCCTTCATCTCTGGCTGGTATAAGGGGTAGAACAAGGGGTGTGCTGCCATGGTATCTCAAGTGGACTATGGCAGTCTAAAGTATTTTAGGGATGGATGGGTTGCTGCCCTTCAGGAAATGAAGGTCGACGAATCATCCGAACTCTTCCAAAGACATATCCTTGGTCCCCCTCCAACTCCAGAAGAATTAGAAAAGGACGAATCTACCTCTGAAGAGTCTTCAATGGTGATAGGAGATCACCCCCTACCATCCAGTATGCTGCCGAGCAAGTCGTTTCTTCTTTCGAACAACAGCTGGTGCCCTCCGAACAACCCACAGTTCCCTCCGAGCAACCTGCTTCCTCTTCCCAACCTCCTGAGAAGGTTTTGGGAGATAAGGAAAAGGTGTAGTGTTATTTTGGCTTATCTTTATATTTTTCTTCTTTTGTCAAATGTAATCCAGAACTTGTAACTCTGAATTGTATGATCTAATAAAACTTGAATTTTCTTACATACTGTTGTCTATTTTCTTATTGATGATTTCTCTTTCTTTCTCTGCTAGTTTCTGGCCATGATGGAACTGCTATCTGCCCATGATACAAAGTTGTTGCAGCAATGTAATGAGTACTTTAAGGCTGGTCACACAAACCTGAGTGCTGCATAAGTTATCGACATTCTTGGTTATGATGCTTCAGAACAGGCAGTTGAAGCATATCAGTACCTGAAGTGTCTACTTGACCGAGTTGTAGCTAATAACGTTGCCTATTATGAAATGATCGAGTATCTTCAAAGCACCCTCAAAGACCTTTAGCTTCAATACAAGGAATCCACTACTTTGTTGCATGAGGGGTATGAGAAGAAGTACCAGCAGATTATTGCCGAGAAGGGCTACGAGAAGCTTTTTGCTGGGTACGATATCAGGGAGTGAACCCTGAGGGGCGAGGTTAAGGAATGCAGACAGATTGCCGAGCTGCTGGAGCAAGAGAACAACAATTTGCAGAAAGATCTAGCTCAGTTGAAGTCTACATCTTCTTCTTCAACACCCCTAATCCTAGTGACTGACGAGGGATTTTCATTCTTAGAGGTTGAGAACGCCAAGTTGAGGGACGAATTAGAGACTTTGAGGAGTTCTGGCACTTCTACACCTTCTCAGGAATGAGCAAGAGCACCTCGGGGACGAGGAAGAGCAGTTCGGGTTCTTGTCAAGGAACAGAGGACTCAGTCTGCCTTGGAGAACCAAGCTTTCCAATTAATGGCGAAGAACCAGGCTTTGTTTGACATGTCAAAGAAAATTAGGGACTTGGAAAAACAGCTCTCTGCGCAGAAGTCCGTCTTGGAGAATAAGGAGATTTTCATCAAGAATCTCCACGAGCAGCTAGAAAGTCTAACATATCAATTCCACAAACAGCCTAGGGAGTTCTGGATGGATGGATACAACGAAGCACTATTCCACTTGGACGATCGTATCCAGAATGCCAACAACGAGGGATACAAGCAAGGCTGGCTGAATGCCTTAGATGTATTGAAGCTCGAACAAGGCCATTATCCGTGGGACTACCATGATCCCGGGTTGCTCGACTTGCCTGTGCCACCATACAATTTGGAGATGGAATGGATCCCTGCTCGGGCCATTCCTCGGAGCTTAATTTCAAAGTATCTCGGTGACTATAGTTTACATTCTCAAATTGAGGTATCTCGTCCCGAGCATCTTTTAGATCGACCATCCATGATGAATGTCAAGTTGCTAAAGGATCTCAACTTCATCAATTCTCCTCTGTCTTTAAATGATCCGCCTGCTGGCGAGGAACCTGTGTCAAAAGCAGAGGGGAAGAGACCAGTAGAATAGGAATTTTTGATGTAATAGTTAGTATACATATCAATGTAACTGTAATTTCATTATCAATGTAATTTATTTTGAATTTAATGAACGACTTTCATTTTGTTTGCAAATTTTGATTGATATTGTCTTATAGTTATCAAATACTTTACATCTATGCATATCTGTTAAAAAGATAATAATATTGTGTTGTTTGTCGACCAGCTCAGTAATAAAAAGTTTCAAGCTTCAAATATGTTGCTCGATCACTTAATAAAAAAGTCATGAGTATAGAAATGTTTAAAATTTTTCCATCCAACCCAGGTCGTTAAATTATGCTTGTCGACCAACTACAGTTAGTGGGTTTTTATCCCCGACCATCCATACTTGGTAGATTTTTCTTTTAAATGTTTCCGACCAACCAAGGTCGGTAAATTTTCTTTGTCGACTAACTATAGTGGGTGGGTTTTTATCCCCGACCAGCCATAGTTAGCAACTTTTGCATCTTCTGGAATAATCTCACCTCTCGACCAACATAAGTTGGCATTTTCGAGAATGTACGTACCTTCCGACCAACATAAGTTGGCATTTGCGAGCATATTTTGTTTCCTAGCCAAACAGGTTGGCATTTTTAGGAATATTTTGTTTCCTAGCCAAACAGGTTGGCATTTTTAGGAATATATCGTTTCCTAGCCAAACAGGTTGGCATTTTTAGGAATATTTTGTTTCCTAGCCAAACAGGTTGGCATTTTTAGGAATATATCGTTTCCTAACCAACCGAAGTTGGCATTTTTAGGAATATTTTGTTTCCTAACCAACCGAGGTTGGCATTTTTAGGAATATCTCGTTTCCTAACCAACCGAAGTTGGCATTTTTAGGAATATTTCGTTTCCTAACCAACCGAGGTTGGCATTTTTATGAATATCTCGTTTCCTAACCAACCGAAGTTGGCATTTTTAGGAATATTTTGCTGAATTTTGCTGAGCAGTCCGAGCTTTGCCGAGTAGTGTGTAGCACTAGTATTCCCAAAAAAAACTCAATAAAAAGGAGAGACTTTAGCAGAATATCTTCCTTTTATTCATACTGATGGAACTATGTTACATATACATCATTGATAATACTTGCGCAAGTGCTCTGCATTCCATGCATTCTTAAACTCCTCGCCTTCTAAAGTTTCTATTCGATAAGTTCCTGGTCGAACAACTTCTGTAACTCGGTATGGTCCATGCCACTTTGCTTCCAGCTTATTGTGTTTTTGAATTACTTTCTTCAGCACATAGTCTCCTTCTTTCAGGTCGCACTTTTTCACCCTTTTGTTGTAGAACAGAGCTGTTCGCTGCTGGTAAACAACATTTCTAATGGCTGCTTCTTCTCTAACTTCCTCGAGCATGTTTAAATCCAGTCTTCTCATTAAGTCGCTGACAGGAGAATTGAAATTCAGTACCCTGTGTGTTGGGAGACCCAACTTGGCAGGTATGATAGCCTCACTTCCAAACGCCAGCATGTATGGTGATTCTCCAGTTGCTACTCGGGGAGTAGTTCGGTAAGCCCAAAGTACTGATTGTAGCTCGTTGATCTAGTTTGCTTTTGCATCATCCAATCATTTCTTCAAACCGTTTAGCAGCGTTCTGTTTATCACTTAAGTTTGTCCATTGCTTTGAGGATGGCCTGGTGCTGAATGAACCTTCAAAATGTTTGACTGATGACAATAGGCGGCAAACTCCACGTTATCAAATTGTGTTCCATGGTCTGTGATGAAGGCATGAGGGAGACCATATCGACAAATGATGTTCTTCCAAACAAATTGGTACACCTTCTCGTACGTCATGTCAATGAGTGGCTTAGCTTCTACCCACTTAGTAAAATAATCCACTGCGACGACGAGATACTTGAACCTTCCTCGGGTCATTGGCAGTGGCCCAACCAAATCAATTCCCCACATGGCAAATGGCCAAGGGGAAGTTATGGGTGTCAACAATGCTTGTGGAGTTCTTCGGATGGAGGAAAAGCGCTGGCACTTGTCACATTTCTTGGCGTAGGCTATGCAATCATCCCTCATCGTCGGCCAGTAGTATCCTTGCGTCATCACCCTTTGTAAAAGCGTCCGACCTGCTATATGTGCTCCACAAGACCCTTCATGGACTTCTTCAATCAACTCTTTCACCTCGGAGTGATGTACGCATCTCTGCAAACCTGGCATAATTCCTCGTCTATATAAAACACCATTAGTTAACACATACCGAGCTGCTTTAAAATTTAATTTCTTAGCTGCGAGTTTGTCAATTGGCAATTCTCCCTCCTCGATATACGCCCTGATGGGATCCATCCAAGATGGTCCTAAATCAAGGGTGATAAAGTTCATCGTCATATCTTCATCTATACTCCGACCAGCTAACACTTCAATTGGGATTGTTCGTCGTAGCTCGGTGCGAGTAGCTAATGCTAGTCGGGCTAATGAGTCTGCTCTCGCATTCTCCATTCTTGATATTCTGACCAGCTGAATAGCGATAAATTCTGACACCATCTCCTTTGCCTTTGCGTGATATCTGATCATTAATTCTCCTCTAACTGCATATGCTCCCATCATTTGGTTTATGATCAATTGAGAGTCACTGAAAACAATGACCTGTTGCGCCTCCATAATTTTTGCTAAACCAAGTCCTATAATCATGGCCTCATACTCAGCCTCATTGTTGGAAGCTTTGAATTGGAAACGCAAGGTGTATTCCATATCGACCTCATTCGGAGTGCTCAAAACTATCCCCGAGCCACATCCTGCAGTGCAAGATGATCCATCTACATATAGCCTCCATATAGGTAAGTCGTCTTCAAATTTCGAATCAGTCAGAGTTCCTCGGTAAAATATTTGCTGTTTCCTTTCAGCGTCCCCGGATTTTTCTCGCTCTTCGTCGATCATTTCTTATTGCCCTTTTACCAACCGGAGTTGGTCTGAGCCCGAAGTCAATGATCTTGTAACATCCACTTGCCCTTTTACCAACCGGAGTTGGTCTGGGCTAGTGTTTGTTAATTCTGTAACATCCACAGGTTGATCAGCAAGAAACTTTTGCTCCTCGGGGGTATCAGGATAGGTGAACTCCGCTATAAAATCTGCTACAGCCTGCCCTTTTAATGATGATCTGGGTTCATAAATTATATCATATTCACTGAGCTCTATTGACCAGTACATCAATGTTCCTGATTTTTCTGGCTTATGCAGGGCTTGCCTCAGTGGCATATTGGTATATACTACTATGGTATGAGCCTGGAAGTATGGCCTCATTCTCCTACTCGCCTCAATCAGTGCCAGTGCCAATTTCTCCAGCCTTGGATATCTGATCTCTGCTCCTCGAAAGGCCTTACTTGTGTAGTAAATTGGTTTTTGTACTCCATTCTCCACTCTGATCAACGTCGAGCTAACTGTATTCTCGGACACTACAAGGTACAAGTACAATTTTTCTCCTATCACTGGCCTGGACAACAATGGGGGTGCTCCCAAGTATCTCTTCAAGTCTTGAAAAGCCTTCTCGCATTCATCATTCCACTCAAAAGTCTTTCTGAGGGTCTTGAAGAATGGGAGACATCTATCAGTTGCTCGTGACATAAATCTGTTGAGTGCCGCTACTCGTCCTGTGAGACTCTGTACTTCCTTCTTCGTCGTTGGAGATCGCAGCCCTAATAGAGCTTTGATCTTTTCAGGATTCGCTTCAATGCCTCGTTGATTGACAATGTACCCGAGAAACATGCCTTCTCGTACTCCAAAGATGCACTTCGTCGGGTTCAGTTTCATTTGATATTTATCTAGTTGATCAAAAGTCTGGCTTAAGTCAACTAGGTGATTGGCGGCTTTCTTACTTTTTGTCAGCATATCGTCAACATAGACTTCCATGTTGTCACTGATTTGTTCAGTAAAGACCTTGTTTATCAGCCTCTGATATGTCGCACCTGCATTTTTCAAACCAAAAGGCATAACATTATAACAATAAGTTCCCCTAGGGGTAGTAAAAGAAGTACTCTCCCTGTCTTCAGGTTTCATTTTAATTTGATTGTAGCCAGAATAAGCATCCATGAAGCTCAATAACTCGTGTCCCGAGGTAGCATCCACCAGTTGATCAATTCGGGGCAATGGAAAGTGATCCTTTGGGCATTCTTTGTTGAGGTCGGTGAAGTCTACACACATCCTCCATTTGTTGTTTTTCTTCTTTACCATCACCACATTAGCTAACCAATCTGGATATTTAACATCTTCAATGAAACAAGCTTTCAGGAGCTTCTCGACTTACTCCTGTATAACTTGATTCTTCTCGGGACTGAATACTCTTCTTCTCTGCTTCACAGGCTTGATCTCCTTATTCACATTGAGATCGTGACATAAGAAGTTTGGGTCTATCCCGGGCATATCTTCATGACTCCACGCAAACGTTTGTCTTCTGCTTCTAAGGAAAGTTATCAATTCTTATTTTAATGAGGCTTCCAATGATGAGCCTATTTGAGTAGTTCGCTCAGGGTGTTCGTCGTCCAGAATGATGTTTTCAGTAGCTTCCACCACTTGTCCCTTCACGAGTGGTGACTCATCTCGAGGATCCAATGTTTCAATTTCTGCACCTTCATCCACTTGATAGGTAGTGATCTTTTTCTTTGATTCTTCCAGCTCTTCTTGCTCGGCGGATGAATAATAGCATTCCCGAGCTAATTTCTGATCACCTTTCACAACTCCTACTCCAAAGTTTGTTGGAAATTTTAGTCACTGATGCACTGTAGATGGCACAGCCTCGAATTTCTTCAATCCTACTCTTCCCATGATGATATTGTACGATGATTGGATATTCTTATCCATCACGAAGAAACGTATTCTTTCGGTCCGACAAGCAAGCCACGTACCAATGAATATATCCAACTTGATCATTCCAAGTGGAAATACTTTCTCGCCAGCAAAACCGATGAGGGGTCTGTGGTAAGGCTCCAGTTGAGATAGCTTTAGATTCAAACTATCGAAACACGAGTAGAACATGATGTCTGCCGAGCTACCATTGTCGACCAGCACTCTTGAAATCATGACCTCCTTCATTCTCATTTTGATCACCAGCGGGTCATCATGAGGGTGTAAAACACCTGCAAGGTCATTTTTTGAAAAACCGATGACCAATTTCTCCTTGTTCACCTTTCTCGGGCGATCTTCCTCAGCTAGATTTATTCGCTGAGTGTACGAGCAAGCTTGAGCCTCCCCGAGGTAAGCTTTTCTTTCTGCAGTAAGGTCTCCTCCTACTGCATCTCCTCCTGTAATAACATTACAATCAAATAACCCAAGACGTATTGAAAATACCTCTCGTTCTGGCTGCCTTGGTTTCTTGGGAAGATCGGGGTCATCCTCCGGATCCACTTCATGGTTTCTCTTCTTGTTCTCCTCTGCTCGACGAGGAGATCTAGATCTCTCTCTAGTTCGGTCATTGTTTCTTCTTTTGCCTCCCTGATCAACATAATTTGCTAGCTTTCCTCGTCGGATGAGTGTTTCAATCTCATTCTGAAGAGCTATGCAATTTTTAGTCACATGGCCATGATCCTTGTGGAACTCGCAATATTTTTCCCTATTCCTCGTGTCAGGGTCTGCCTTCATTTTCTTTGGCCAGTTTAACTCCTCGCTATTCTTAATTTCTTCCAGGACGTGGTTGATATTTACCTTCAAAGGTGTGTAATTATCAAATTTCCTCAAGACCTCCCATGACGACCTATTTTTGGATTGTTTGTCACCACCATTGTTCTTATGTTCTTTCTTCTTAGCTTTATCACCTTCCACCTTGGTTTCTTTGGCGTCCATATGCTTCTTCGCAGACATAGCCTCCTCGGCATTCATAATCTTGGACGCTTTTCCCATCAGGTCCGACAAGGTTCGAGGTGGATCTTTGGCCAAAGTGTAGTATAACTTGTTTGGCAGCAGTCCACTCATCAAAGCGGTAATCGCTGTCTTCTCCTCATAATCAATGACTTCGAGCTTCTCGTTATTAAAACGAGTTATATAATCTCTGATACTTTCACCAGCTTTTTGTCTAACACTTAAAAAATGTGCTACTCGTTTAACTGGCTTTGCACCAAAGCAAAAATTCCCAATGAATAACTCGGCCAGTTGAAGAAAAGTTGAAATCTTACCCCGAGGAAGATTATTGTACCATATCTGAGCAGATCCGGTAAGAGTTCCTGAGAATTCCCTGCATCTCATCTCGTCTGGGACAGCATAGATGTCGGCAACATCTTGATATTGTTCTATATGAAGGACAGGGTCAGTCTTCCCATCATACTTGGGAGTCACAACAGGTGCTTTGAATTTGGAGGGTGTTGGAAAGTCGACAATATCCTTGACAAAAGGTGTTCCTCGAACAAAGGTTCGTTGTAGAGGGTTCTTGGCCTTATCTATTTCCCCTAATCTATCCTCCAGCCTTTGAATAGATCCTTTCCATGCATCATTTCCTTCCTCGGGCCTATTGGTTCGAGCAACTAATCGCGTTGAAGTAGCTTCCTGGGATTTATCCTGACGAGCAACTCGTCGGTCATAGGATCTATCTTGATGAGCAGCTGGTCGCGACTGGGCAGATCCTTCCCTTAAATCTGATGGTCGTCGAAAGCTCCTCGACGCTGCATTAAGAGGACTTTTATTCCTCCTAGGGCCTAATCGATCGAAAGGAGAAACCCTACTTAATCTTTCCCACGTGCTGGTCCTTTCTGGGGAGAGGGTGACACGTTGTTCAGTATCCGTGGCTCGCACAGGCGAAGTTCACCCAGGTTGATAAGAGAAATCATCAGATTCCTCATTGCGATGTGAGTTAGTACGCCTAGCACGCGAAGAAGGCGCACGGGTATTTCTTTGAATTCTTCATGGTCCGGAATGGGCTGATGTACCGCCATGGAGGGTTTGGATGAGTTGTCGCATCGTTTCTTGCATGACGGTCTGGCCCTGAGCCAGATTTGCCATTATTCCAGTCAGATTTGGAACAATTAGTGGAGCAGACGGACTTGGAGGGGTTCCAGCGTTTCGATTGCTGGATTCAGGAATATCAGCCATTGGAAGTGGATTGTATTTGATGAGAAATCGATATTACCAGTCGATTCCCACAGATGGCGCCAATCTGTTGATGTAAAAAATTAGATCACTATAATAATTCAATCACAGATAAATAAATGAGACAAAGAATTTTAAAGTGGTTCAGCCTTATAAGAATGGCCTACGTCCACTATTTTGGTATTGCTGTTTGTATGGGAATTCTGGATTACAAGTTATCTCAAGAAATTCCGGTCTGGGGGTCTTTTTACAATGAGGATTGTACAAAGTATTTATAGTCTGGAGGCTGTAATGTGAAAGGGTAATGCATTAAATGATATACATATGAAAGGGTAATACATTTAATGCCCTCTTTGCGTGTGCGTCTGAATGATAAGCATTTAATGAATCATTTGAACTGTTGGTTATCCAGCTATTAATGCTTTGTTCGAGATGCAGCTCGGTCCGCCTGAGTTGCTCGGACCACCTAAGCTTCTTGGTATTCAGGAGTTCCTTCGAGAGGTTTGTTCCTCGGAGCGTATGAATTCCTCGGAGTAATCAGTGTTCCTCGGGGAACTAATCTTTCTCGTTGTAGTCTTTCTCCTCGGAGCGAGTGGGTTCCTCGGAAGTGTTTGTAGTTGCCATGTAGATAGCCACGTGTCTTCATAGGATTGGTCCACGTCAATAGATTAAATTTGGTATCAACACAAAGTTTGCTTCTGATAATAATTATCATTCGATTATTAAGATGGCTCCTTATGAAGCTTTGTATGGAAGAAAGTGTAGGACTCCAGTGTGTTAGACTGAAGTAGGAGAACGAAAACTACTTAGGCCAGAAATTATGTAGCAGACTATTGAAAAGATAAATCTTATTCATAATCACTTGAAAATGGCACAAAGTAGATAGAAAAATTATGCAGACAACCGAAGGAAAGAATTGAAATTTTAGGAAGGTGATCGAGTATTCCTACGTGTTTCTCCTTGGATAGGGGTTATGAGATTTAGGAAGAAGGAAAAATTGAGTCCTAGGTACATTGGCCCTTATGAGATAGTAAAACGAGTTGGAGCTATGGCTTATAAGTTAGCATTACCACCAGAATTATCTGGGATACATGATATTTTTCATATATAGATGTTACGTAAGTATGTACCCGATCCTTCATATGTGTTTACTTCACAACCGATAGAGCTTCAAGATGGCTTGACCTATGTGGAGGAACCAATTTCTATTTTAGATCGAAAGGAGCAAGTGCTATGTAATAAAACCATTCCATTAGTTAAGGTAATGTGGAGAAGTCAGAATGTGGAGTATGCCACCTAGGAAGGAGAGGATAACATGAAGAAGCAATATCCTTATCTGTTTGGTAATTTCTTATGCGTTAAATTTTGAGGATGAAATTTTGATAAGAGGGGTAGAATTGTAAGGCCCTAAAACATGATTATGAATGTTAATTACATGTTTAATTATAAATTATGAATTATAAGTTGGTTATGGGTGTTAAATATGTTAATTTTCATGTTTGGGGGAAGTGCATACTCATGTGATATGCATTGCATACATTAAATGATAATCGAGCTTATGATCGGGGATAACATGTTTAGATCATATTATTAGTTATGTGATTAAATTAATCATGAAAATATACATCTAAATGAACCATTATGTTTATAAAAGTAATCTAGGGTGTTGGTACGAAAGTAGCGATGTTTGGTCGCCAAATGTGAAAGTTATGAAATTTTGAGTAAATTCTTACTCTTTTGTTCGACCAAAATTAGGCGTATTAATTTTATATGATTTTTGGGAAAAAACAAAATATAAAATTTGTAGCTAATGAATTAGGGTTGTAATGCAATAAACGGTATGTTAAATGGAGGTCTGAATACAAAATAAGGACAAATTTGTCCATCCTTTAAGTGATATTTCGCCTTATTAGCACGCCATGTGCCATTTTTTGATTGGTTAGAGGGCGGGGGATGGTTTAGATGACTTAAAATTATTAAAACAACCCCCTTCTTCAGCCAATTCAGCCATGAAAAATATTTTTTTCCTAAGGAGAGAGAGAAGGAGAAGTTAAGGAAGAAAATCCTTTGGAAAATTTCAATAAATCGAGGAATCCTCGTAAGGTAATGACTTCTTTATTAAAGTTGGTCACATGGATGAGTTCTACACTTGGTATATTTTTATTTCTATTTTTTTATAAATATGTGAATGATACCCATTTTTCCAATTTGAGTTAAACCAAGGATAGCTTAAGAACATACGTGAGGACTTGTGCTAGGATCTTAAATGTTAACTTTGAAGTTCCAGATTTGAATTCCCTTCTCATGAAGTTTTTTTTTATGTAGTAAATTCATGTATATGATGTGTGTATATGCTAAAACATGTTTAGTATATGTTTTCCATGATTGATTCCCGAGGTGGAAAGTAGGTATGCTTAATCATGTTAAGTTATACTTTGATGTTTAAATCGAACGTAAAGTTATGCTTTGATGTTTAAATCGGACCTAGATGTGTTAAAAGTGCCATAAATAATTGAATACTTGTTGAAATCAAGAATTTCCAAATGGAAATGTTAGATGACATATATAAGTATAACATACTCTAAGATTAGAATAAAATACTTTATGTTTTGGCTAAGAGGTTTTCTTGAAGTTGAAGTTTTGTTGTTATTTTTCTGCAGAAACGAGTTGGAAAAATGTTGTAATAAAACGAGAATAACTTTGTATAAAAAATTCGTAATTTAGTTCCACAAATTGTGTTAGAACCCTAATGAATATGGTGTTAGAGAAATGTGAATTATCATGTTTAAATTCTTTTCAGTTATTTTGTATTGACCAACTGATGTGATGTATTACTGAATTTAATGTTGTTTGGTGTATTCAAATACTAATGATGTTGAATTGTTAGGCGGGCAAGAGGCTAATACTACCCTGTGACACCCCAACTAATTAAATACCGGGTAGATACTTCTTTATTCAAATTAATACAAAATGTCAAGTTGGTTCAGTTCATAGCATCACTGTCGAAAAACGTTTTAATAATTACTAGACACCTAATATTTAAAAAGTGAGTTGTCAATTTTAATTAAATTCGATTAACATACAATCCATTTAAATTACGAAATACTAATACCAAAACCACAACACAGTCACAATAAAAAAATAATAGAATGAAAATGAATCTGGAGGAATACACCTCTAATAATCCAAATACTGAATACAACCAAATACAAAGTCTGAATCAAAACCCAAAATCTGAAATAAAACTGAGTAAGTAGAATGTCTCTAAAAGAAAAGGGGCGACATTCCCTACATATGAGTAAAATAGAGTCAAGGTAGAAAGTGGAGGCTTCTACTATCGAGGTCCTGTAACTTCCACAGCAGCTACAGCACGTCACTGGAATGGAACTCCTACACTTGGTGTCCTTGTGGCTGGGCACCTAAAATGTTTTTACAAGAAAATAGATTTGAAAGCAAACGGGTCAGAGCCCGATTGTGAAAACAGTTTAAAATATAGCAAGTGTTTAATATGATTAAACAGTGAATATAAAATATATGATAGTGCGTGCACTCACTTGAGTCCCTCACCTCTCAACTAATTGTGCACACCTATCATACCCGTACCCGTTCTAGTTATACTACTATCTAACTAGTCCAATCCATGACCTGACATTACTTTACAATTCAAAGTTCATTTCCTAATGTATTAATATAAACTTGAGGTCTTACTGTTTTTGGTCAGAATTAGTTATAATAATTACTAAGAGTTTTCCCATTCTTAACTCTACAAAGATGTTACATTAATTCACACTTGTACTTATATAAACAGTTCACTTCAATAATTTGGTATATCAATCTCATCATAATATACAATAATAGCGCCCCTAGACTAAGCTGCGGTGCACACATGCTCTGCTATCAAATCCCGGTACATCACGTACATAAGGATCACGCATTCCGAATCTCTCTGGAATCGTTTCGACAAGTATCAAACACACATAATGGAGGCGAACATAGTTTACATCACATGGGTCACGGACATACCTACGCCCCCATGATCAGCAGACTTATTAACTCTTTAATAAGTCATTATCTGACCTAGGTCCTCGAGGTACCAATCTAAATCCCCCATGGGCACACAAAGATTAGATGGCCCTGATCGTACGCCGACCTCCCGCGATAGCAAGTATGGTAGGTATGTTATACACAGATAACCACATATACTAAGAATTCACACATCTTAGATATCTTATAATATCAATAGAGTTATATTTTACATTCCTATACCGGCGTTAAATGTTGTACGTTTACAAATCCCCGAATAATATACATTAAAAGTTATCAACCCTTCTTACGTCGCAATTTTAAGTACTTATTTTCTAACCCATAGATGTCACCCGGTTCACTAAAAAAATCTAAGTTTTAATCCTCAATGTACCCCAATCTCACAACTACACTCACTAGTTAACAAGGGAAGGTTAACACTCAATTAAATAAGTCTACTGGAAGTTTGAAATAAAATCAGGCCTAAAGAGGCCATTCTGTCAACTCGTTAGAAATCTCGTTCGAACGAGTGTTGTTTGAATGAATGGCTTCGAACAAAATACCAACTCGTTAGAAGGAGTACTGTCATCTTGTTAGAAGCTCGTTAGAACGAGGTCGTTCAAACGACCTGGGCAGGTCTTCTAACGAGATGACAGAAAACGCCCAAAATTTCCCAACTCGTTTTTCTTCATTTTTATCTTCTCTAAATCCATCTTAAGATCATCCAAATTAAGTTTTAATGTTTTTAAACTATTTTAAGTCATCCTCGATCGTTCCTTAACATATTTTGGGGGTCAAATCTTACTAATCAACAAGTCACAATCATAAATCCCCAATTCTTGCCCCAAACCCATTGAACATGAACCCAGAATTTAATTGACTACAAAGACTCCTTATAAATCCGTTTCCAAATCATCAAAAATTATGTTTTGTTTATTTAATTCATCCATAAGTATTCTATATGCAATTCCTATCCCAAAATCATAAGTTTCTCAATAATCCCATTGGTTTTCATCAAAACTTTCAAGGCAAATACAGTTTCTACACTAAACATGGAAGAAATATTCATTGAAATTAATAATATCAAATCAGTTTCCTTAAATCCGATGTTTTGGTTCATTGTTGATGATCAAGGTTGGCTTTCTCTCTTCTTTCTGGTCACAAATCCTTTCCAATTTCTGGTGATGGGAGATAGTTTGGGTTGGAACCTCCTTTACCCTCTTTCGAACTTCTGTCAAAACTCTCGTAGCCCACTCTCTTGCCTTTTTCTGGTAATGGCCTTAGTGGCCTCTTTAAAAATATAAAAATAAACTTCTAAATTCGTGGGTTTTAATTCCTCAATTTTTAAAATTACTAAAATACCCTTCTAGGTTGCCGATTTGGCCTAAAAATGCCCCGGGACTCAAACTAAACCCCCGGCTAGTGTTTTCTGACTATTTCGACCCTTCCGGACGCGTTGGCGTACTCAAAATGATCATTCACTTGATAAAAAATATAATTTACTTTTTAATTTGGATAAATACATTCCTGACGCGACTGACACGCGCGTTCCAATTAAATTTCCCAAATTGTCGTATTTCTGCCTCTTGACAATTTAAATATTTTCAATACTCATATATTGCCATATATATTCAGAAATATTCAATTTTAACATCATAATCAAATACCAACTCACATCTCGCTAGTATTTATATCCGGATTAATTTCCAATTAATTCTTATTTAATTCAATTAATCCCTTAAATACAAATCAATAAAATTACGGGGTATTACATACTTCGCCCCTAATAACATAATTTTGTCCCAAAATTCGGAACTAATGAATACCTAGTAAAAATAGCTCTAGATAACGTTCGCGCATCTCATCCTCGAGCTCCCATGTGGACTCCTCGGCATTATGATGCCGCGACTGCACGCGTACTAATGGTACTCTCTTCGACCTCAGTTTCCTCTCGCTTTGGTCCAGAATAGCAATCGGCCCCTCCTCATAGGAACTATCAGGATGAAAATCGATATCCTCTAGAGCAATGTGAGTATGGGCCAAGTCGTCCCTAAGATTTTTCCTTAGCGAGGAAATATGGAACACATCATGAATCCTATGCAAGTGCTCCGGTAACCCAAGCCTATACGTAACTGGCCCAATCCTCTCAATGATAGGAAATGGCCCCACATATCTTGGTGCAAGTTTCCCCTTCTTCCCAAAATGCATAATCCCCTTCATAGGAGATATTCTGAGTAGCACCTGGTTCCCTACCTGGAATTCTCTGAAGAACCTCTTGGCATCAGCATAGCTCTTCTATCGGTCCTGAGCTACCCGAATACGGCTCCGTATCATATTTATCCTTTTCGAAGTATCCTGAATCACTTTCGGCCCAAGGAGTTTGTTATCCCCCACCTCTAACCAACATGTTGGGGAATGACAAGGTCAACCATACAATGCCTCGAATGGAGCCATGCCAATGGTGAATTGGTAGGAGTTATTATAAGCAAACTCCACCAGTGGAAGGTACTGCTCCCAACCACCTCCAAAGTCTAGGATGCACATATGCAACATGTCCTCCAACATCTGATTTGTCCGCTCTGTTTTTCCATCAATCTGCGGGTGATACGCCATACTCATTCGCAACTCCGTGCCCATTGCCTGCTGGAAACTCTCCCAAAATCGTGAAACAAATATCTTGTCTCGGTCAGACACAATATTTAGAGGCATCCCGTGAAGTCTCACTATCTCCGAAATGAAAATCTGGGCATACTGTCCCGTAGTGTAGTCTGTACTTTTTGGCTGAAAATGAGAAAATTTGGTCAACCTATCCATAATTACCCATATGGAGTCGTGACCCCTCTGTGATGTAAGTAACCCCGAGATAAAGTCCATGGATATGCTCTCCCATTTCCATATCGGAACCTCTAACGGCTGTAGAAGTCCTGCCGGTCTCTTATGGTCCACCTTTACTAGTTGACAAGTGGCGCAATTAGAAACGAACACGGAAATATCCCTCTTCATCCTGCTCCACTAGTACTGTCGTCTCATGTCTTGATACATCTTATCCCCACCAGGGTGTACCGCGAATCACGACCCGTGCGACTCTGTCATTACCTCATGTCGCAAGTCTTACCCTTTCGACATGACCAGTCTCCCATTGAAGCGTAATCCCCCATCTGAACTAATGGCTCCCTCTGCTAGTAATCGAACTATCTGCTCCTGACAGAACGAGTCTTGTGCCTGTGCCTTTATCACTCTCGTAACAATATCAGGTGTAACAGTCATCACAGAGATGAATGATCGGTCCACTGCATCCTGGTGTCCTAACTCCTTCCACTTAGCTTTCCACACCTCGGCCACCTCATCTACTGGCCTACGGCTCAACGTGTCTGCTACCATGTTAGCCTTCCCTGGGTGATATTGGATATCAAACTGATAATCCTTCACAAACTCGAGCCACCAACGTTGTCGCATATTCATTTCCTTCTGCGTGAAGAGGTATTATAGATACTTGTGGTCTGTGAATAATCGAAACTTCTCCCCCAGGAGATAGTGTCTCTAAATTCGAAGAGCGAATACGACTGCCGCTAATTCCAGTCGTGAGTGGGATAATTCTTCTCGTGAGGCTTAAGCTTACGGGAAGCATAAGCTATAGCCTTACTCTTCTGTTGCAGTACACCTTCAAGTTCTTATAAGGACGCATCGGTGTAGACTAGATACTCAACTCCCGGTCTTGGCAATGTTAACATAGGCACTGAGGTCAACTTGTCCTTCAACTCATCGAATGCCAACTGACAGGCATCGCTCTAGATGAATGTCACACCTTTGCGAGTCAGATGTGTCAAAGGACCCGCTATCTTTGAGAAACCCCGAATAAATCTCCTGTAGTATCCTTCCAAGCCCAAGAAACTACTGATCTCAGTCGGTGTCGTGGGCTGTCCCCACTCCCTTATCGCCGATACCTTACCTGGATCAATAGATATCCCCCGATCTGAAATGATATGCCCCTAAAACTGAAACTCCTTCAGCCAAAACCCACACTTCTCGTAGTTCGCATATAACTCATTCTGACGCAGCGTCTGCAAAACCTGTCACAAATGCTTGGCATGCTCCTCCTCTGTGTGGGAGTAAACTAGGATGTCATCGATAAAGACGATGATGAAATGGTCTATGAACTCTCTGAACACCCTATTCATCAAGTCTATAAACACGGCTGGAGTGTTGGTTAGGCCAAAAGGCATAACCCGGAACTCATAGGAGCCATATCTCGTCAATAAAGCAGTCTTCGATACGTCCTTCTCCTTGATACGCAACTGATGGTATCCCGATCGCAAGTTAATCTTCGAGAAGAAGGAAGCTCCTCTCAACTAGTCAAATAAGTCATCGATTCGAGGCAACGGATACTTATTCTGTATCGTGACTTTATTCAACTCCCGGTAATCTACATACAACCTCAACGATCCATCCCTATTCTTTACGAACAACACAGGGGCACCCCATGATGAAGTACTCCTTTGGATAAACCCCCGACCCAACAACTGCTCTATCTGATCCCTTAGCTCTCTCATCTCCGCTGGAGCCATACGGTATGGTGCACGGGCAATTGGTCGAGTGCCCGACATCAAATCGATAACAAAATCTATCTCTCTACTAGGAGGTAATCCAGGTATATCCTGAAATACATCAGCGAACTCACTAACAACAGGAATCGAATTAAGTGGTATTACCACTTCCTTAGAGGTCTCCTCCTCTATATAACACAAGTGTGTGGACGATCCTACCTCAGGGCGAGGCATCGCCACTAAAAACATCTCCTTCCCGGGTATGGCAAAAATGATACTCCTACTGAAACAATCAATCATGGCTTGGTACGCAACTAGCCAATCCATACCAACAATCGCATCGTACTCAGTCATCTCCAATACTAACATATCAGCAGGTAAGGTAAATCTCCCGTTCTCTATACCCACACCTCTACAAATAAATGAAATCATAGAACCCCTACTCAATGGTGAATCTACGCAAGTAATCGTGCTCTCTGCAGTGTCTAACAATCCCAAGGTGCGTGCAAATATTGTGGCAATAAAATAGTGTGTGGCCCCCGTATCAAATAAAATAATCCCCACAGTTCCCTGTATAGAGAACATACCCTCAATAGTAGGTGGATCCTGTGGGCCTGAGGCCTGCTTGAGTTGATAGACTCGCCCGTACTGAAGTTGTCCCTGCTCGACTGGGACTGCTGGGATGGGTGGCAACGCTGGCATTTGTGGTGGTGCTGGGAGGGCGGTGGGAAACATAGGTCTCTGGGCTCGTGTCGAGCACCCTGCTGCTGCTGTGGGGCCCTTCCACTATCAGGACACTCCTGGCGCTTGTGGCCAATTTTGCCACAAGTGAAATATTTCCCCAAAAAATTCCCCCCTCTCGGACCCTGCTGCCCACGGCTCTGGTGGCAGTTGCCATTCCTCCCCTGGTCGTGCTGGCCCTGATGAAACTGCTGCTATTGGCCATGCTGACCCTGCTATCCCTGATGGCTGTGCTGACCCTGCTAGCCTTGAAGAAAACCTCCCTGACCATTTCTAAAATCCTCAGATTTATACCTCTTAAAATCTCCCTATTGGGAACCCTGATCACCCTGCTTGTGCTGACCCTGAGCAGATTGTGCCCCACTGGCACCATATCCCCCTGTCCTGCCCTGATGGATGGACTCTCCTAATCGCTTACGCTCTGACAAGTGAAAGCGGTGGTCCTGGCAGTGAAGCAATGCTACGTTAACCACATCAGAATAAGTGGCCAACGAGAGATTACCCAACAAGTGCTGACGGATCCTCCAGGTCAACCCATCCATGAACTTCTGAATCTTTTTCTCCTCGATTGGAATCTCACCGGGAACGATGTTCAAGAGATTAGTGAATTCGGCCTCATACTCAGCCACAGTCTTCCCCTCCTGCTTGAGGTTCATTAACTTCCTCCTCATTTCGGTGTGAACGGATGATGGAAAATACTTGCGGTCGAACCGCACCCAAAACTCCTGTAAAGAAAGTACATCTCTCTCCTCTGTGGTGGTAATGGACTCCCACCACTGCAATGCTGATCCTACTAGCTTAAAAGTAGCCAGTATCTATTTCTGTACCTCCGTGAACTCGTGTATCCGCAGGTGCCTTGTGATTTCCTTCTTCCACTGACTAGACACAACGACGTCGAAGCTACCTGCAAACTTCAGAGTGTGTGCTTTTTGAAAAGCATCACGAACACGTTCCCAAGTAGATGGGAATGCATGAGTCTGTACTGGCGCTACTACCGGCGCCCGATGCGGTTCCTGCTTCATAACTGCTAGGGAGGCATTTACCGCTTGGGCTACAATAGCGGCAACCTCTACGGCATTCAAGGAGCCTTGAACTGGTGTAGGCTGTGGCTCGGGCTGAGCATCCCTGGGAACTCGTGGTGCACGTCGTGGAGGCATTTGAAATGAGACTAAAAATCTTATAAGTTCGCAGTTATTATCTCAAAATAGCTGAAGAGCAAAACATACACAAAAGAATACAACAATCCAAAAATATAGGGCTCTATATCAAAGAACACTTAGCGGAAACATAATAAGTCGTACAGATCCTAAGGACACTAGAACCTGATGCTCTGATACCACCTGTGACACCCCGACTAATTAAATACCGGGTAGCTACTCCTTTATTCAAATTAATACAAAATGTCAAGTTGGTTTAGTTCGTAGCATCACTGTAGAAAAATGTTTTAATAATTACTAGCCACCTAATATTTAAAAAGTGAGTTGTCAATTTTAATTAAATCCGATTAACATACAATCCATTTAAATTACAAAATACTAATACCACAACCCCAACACGGTCACAATAAAATAATAATAGAATGACAATGAATCTGGAGGAATACACCTCTAATAATCCAAATACTGAATACAACCAAATACAAAGTCTGAATCACAAATTAATTACAACCCAAAATCTGAAATAAAACTGAGTAAGTAGGATGTCTCCAAAAGAAAAGGAGAGACATGCATTACAGATGAGTAAAATAGAGTCAAGGTAGAAAGTGGAGGCGTCTACTATCGAGATCCTGTAACTTCCACAGCAGCTACAGCACGTCACTGGAATGAAACTCCTACACTTGGTGTCCTTGTGGCTGGGCACCTAAAATGTTTTTACAAGAAAATATATTTGAAAGCAAACGGGTTAGATCCCGATTGTGAAAACAGTTTAAAATATCGCAAGTGTTTAATATCATTAAACAGTGAATATAAAATACATGATAGTGCGTGCACTCACATGAGTCCCTCACCTATCAACTAATTGTGCACACCTATCGTACCCGTACCCGTTCTAGTTATACTACTATCGAACTAGTCCAATCCATGACCTGACATTACTTTACAATTTAAAGTTCATTTCCCAATGTCTTAATATAAACTTGAGGTCTTACTATTTTTGCTCAGAATTAGTTATAATTATTACTAAGAGTTTTCCCATTCTTAACTCTACAATGATGTTACATTAATTCACACTTGTACTTATATAAACAGTTCATTTCAATAATTTGGTATATAAATCTCATCATAATATACAATAATGGCACCCCTAGACTAAGTTGCGGTGCACACATACTCTGCTATCAAATCCTGGTACATCACGTACATAAGGATCATGTATTCCGAATCTCTCAGGAATCGTTTCGACAAATATCAAACACATATAATGGAGGCGAACATAGTTCACATCACATGGGTCACGAACATACCTACGCTCCCATGATTATCAGACTTATTAACTCCTCAATAAGTCATTCTCTGACCTATGTCCTTGAGATACCAATCTAAATCCCCCCGTAGGCACACAAAGATTAGATGGCCCTGATCGAACGCCGACCTCCCGTGATAGAAAGTATGGTAGGTATGTTATACACAGATAACCACATATACTAAGCATTCACACATCTTAGATATCTTATAATATCAATAGAGGTATATTTTACATTCCTATACCGTAATTAAATGTTGTACGTTTATAAATCCCCGAATAATATACATTAAAAGTTATCAACCCTTCTCACGTCGCAATTTTAAGTACTTATTTCCTAACCCATAGATGTCACCCGGTTCACTACAAAATTCTAAGTTTTAATCCTCAATGTACCCCAATCTCACAACTATACCCACTAGTTAACAAGGGAAGGTTAACACTCAATTAAATAAGTCTACTGGAAGTTCGAAATAAAATCAGGCCTAAAGAGGTCATTCTGTCAAATCGTTAGGAATCTCGTTCGAACGAGTGTCGTTCGAACGAATGGATTCTAATGAACTAACAACTCGTTAGAAGGAGTACTGTCATCTCGTTAGAAGCTCCTTCGAACGAGGTCGTTCGAACGACCTGGGCAGGTCTTCTAACGAGATGGAAGAAAACTCCCAGAAATTTCCCAACTCGTTTTTCTTCATTTTTCTCTTCTCTAAATCCATCTTAAGATCATCCAAATTACGTTTTAATGTTTGTAAGCTATTTTAAGTCATCCTAGGTCGTTCCTTAACATATTTTTGGGGTCAAATCTTACTAATCAACATGTAACAATCATAAATCCCCAATTCTTTCCCCAAACCCTATGAACATGAACCCAGAATTTAATTGACTACAAAGACTCCTTATAAATCCGTTTCCAAATCATTAAAAGTTATGTTTTGTGTATTGAATTCGTCCATAAGTATTCTACATGCAATTTCTATCCCAAAATCATAAGTTTCTTAATAATCCCATTGGTTTTCATCAAAACTTTCAAGGCAAATACAGTTTCTACACTAAACATGGAAGAAATATTCATTGAACTTAATAATATCAAATCACTTGCCTTAAATCCGATGTTTTGATTCATTGTTGATGATCAAGGTTGTCTTTCTCTCTTCTTGCCGGTCATAAATCCTTTTCAATTTCTGGTGATGGGAGATAGTTTGGTTTGGAACCTCCTTTACCCTCTTTCTAACTTCTGTCAAAACTCCCGTAGCCCACTCTCTTGCCTTTTACTGGTAATGGAATTAGTGTCCTCTTTAAAAATATAAAAATCAACTCTAAAATTCGTGGGTTTTAATTCCTCAATTTTTAAAATTGCTAAAATACCCTTCTAGGTTGCCGGTTTGGCCTAAAAATGCCCCGGGACCCAAACTAAACCCCCGGCTAGTGTTTTCTAACTATTTCGACCCTTCCAGGTGCGTTGGCGCACTCAAAATGATCATTCGGTTGATAAAAAATATAATTTACATTTTAATTTAAATAAATTCATTCCTGACGCGACTGACACATGTGTTCCAATTAAATTTTCCAAATTGTCGTATTTCTGCCTCTTGACAATTTAAATATTTTTAATACTCATATATTACCATATATATTCAGAAATATTAAATTTTAACATCATAATCAAATACCAACTCACGTCTCGCTAGTATTTATATCCGGATTAATTTTCAATTAATTCTCATTCAATTCAATTAATCCCTTAAATACAAATCAATAAAATTACGGGGTATTACATACCCTACCAAGGAATTAGTTTTGGTATTAATCTTAGTACCTACTTCAAGGTGAGTGACCTGCCCTATGAAATATATATGTTTATATTTTCATATGGAATTGTGTAGTTAAATACATGTGTGGTGATGCTTATGGAGTGATGTGGTGTTATGAAACATATGCGTAAGATTAAAAATGTTAAATAATGTTATCTAATGTTATGGACTTATGTGGGACCTCTATCTATTGTTAAGGACTATGGTGGGTCCTACGGAATGCAGCGACCCTGTTAATCCAACTTAAAAGTTTGTTTTAATTGGACTGACGGGTCCAGGCTTGCGAGAGTTACACAATTCCTGTAGGGTTATAACATTAGAAAATAAAAATGGTTATTTAAATTGGTTATATGCGTGGTATATGGTCATTCACTAAGATTGTGTTGCTTACACTCCTATAATGTTATGTTTCAGGTTTGCCTATCGTTTGGAGTTCACTGCTAAGTTAGGACCTTAAAACGGGGGAGTGACAAATATCTAATATGGATCGAATATCAACAAAATTTTTGTGTAAATGTTAAATAAAGGAACTTGTATATGTAAATTGTCTGGTGCTTGTAAGTTATATGTACAGGTAGTTATGTTTTCATCTAAACATGACTTTCAAAAGAAAAGAAAAAAAAATCTTGTGATATTTCTGGGAGATTTAAAGTAAAGTATTGTTTAAAGGAAATTAAACAAATTTTCCAATGATAATCTTAACTCAATTAAGTCGAGGCTCGACAATTATACCCAATTTCATATATATACCTAATTTCAATTTTAATTTCATATTTATACCCACTTTTTACCCAATTGTTATACACAACATTATACCCAATTTTAGATTTATACCCAATTTTTATGAACACTAAACTAATCTAACGCGTACACACACACACACACACACACACACACAAACACACACACACACTTATATATATATATATATATATATATATATATATATATAACACAAACACACACCATCACACACACCAACATACATGCAAACACACACCAGCACACATAAATACACACACAAATACACACTAACACACACAAAAAGAGAGAGTATTATCGTGAGAGGGAGAGAATTACTGAAGGGGTGGAGAGAATCACCGGGGGAGAAAAAAGAGTAAGAGTGATAAAAGAGAAAAATCTCATGTGAAATGAAAAAAAAACTAGGTGGGTTTTTATTTATAGCAGAAAAATGGTCATAGTCTGGAGCCATGACCCTTCTTGTGACCAATAAATTCCCATACATGGTCACGGTCACAAATCGTGACCCTTCCTATGACCAATCAAATCTCCATACATAGTCACAGTATAAAACTGTGATCCTTAGACCGTGATAAATGTAAACTAAAGGAGAGTCACTGTTAAGGGTTACGGTTCAAAATCGTGACCATAGTTCATTGGGATTTGTCACAGCTTTGGTCCATGACCATTAGTCTGGGAAATTTGGAGAAAATTTTAGTGCCTAAATGGTCATTTTAGGTTGGTCACAATCCAATTTCGTGACTAGGGTGATCACAGTCCAAATATGTAACGCCCCGATCCGGATTAGAGTTTCCGTTGGAATAACCCGTATCCGAACCAAGATGTTAAGGGGGAGGGATATAAAACATTTTATTAAATTGGAAAATAGTTGCCAAATTTTACTTCAAGAAAACCTTTGATTTCTTTTATTATGAAATGGTGAGGCCCATATTATGCAAGTTAATATTCAATTAACAATTTAACAAGTCAACCTTTGATAAGATTTAATCCATCAATAAAGCATAAATCCATGTACTATTACAATTTCCAAATAGTTCATGTTCAAACCAAATTGTCTTAACAAAATATGAGGGATTACGGTTCAACATAAGTCCATGGATTAAAATCGGTTACAGAGCCTCTAACAACGACTAGCACTTTTCGCGGCCTTTCCAACGTCCTTACTCGACATACCACCTGCTGTACCTGGGGTTTTGAAAAATAGGGTATGAGCGAAATGTCCAGTAGGATGGGAAATTCTCAGCAATAATTTTCATAGCAAAATACTATACATATACAATGCATTTTAGTAATTTTGAAAACCATCATTGTCCCATATTCATTAATTGTCATTAATGATTATCTTAGTTAACATTTAACTATGCTAACCATATTCAAGAAGTCTACATTATATTCAACTAAGTTATCATGTATCTATACTAAGAAGATTCTTTAACTTAGTTATAAATGAACCTATATGCAATGCCTTGGGCTACGTGCCCACTCACACTTAGCATTTTAATGTTTCGAGCCAATACTTAATCATATTCCATTATGTTACCACATAATAATCCAATGAATATATATCGTTCATTTATGAATCTTTCATGAATATTCGATTCATTACTTAGCATTATCTTTGGGATTTCGCTGGCACACTCACCCATCCCAACACATGCACACCCACGGTTTCACGGAATCTAAGTGCCCGGCATCGAGCGCCATATGCTAACTGCAGTTGGTTTGGGCTTTTTCACCACTAGGGACATCATAGCCCTGCTAAATTATTTAACCCGACATCATCCAAATATCATTATCTTTCATATGTTCAACATTATTCTCAATGTTCACATTTACATATTCGGTCTTAGCATTAAAACCCGTTTTTAGCCTTCATTTCTACGAGCCGAGGAGGCAATCTAGTGTCAATGCCGAACACTAAAATATACTAAATCACCATTTTACACTTTAATTTACCAAAATTCCATCTTACACTTTTTTGTTTCTAAAAAGAATTTCCTTAGCATTTTTCAAGTATTTTTATGCAAATAACACCATTTAAGTAATTTTCACTTATTTACCAAATCTGCCATCAATGCATTTTTACCAAATATTCACCATTTTAAGTGGGTTTTCAGCATAACATTCCATCTTTATTATACTACAAACTCCTACAACCTATTAACCGATTTTAATGATGATTACTTTACATAATAGTCCAACTATACTAGTATTAAGTCATATATAACATTTTTAAGAAGCTTAAATTAACATCATGACTTAAATGATTTTGGGGCTATTTTTATCAAATTCTTAATCACATGTTTAAACTAATATTTTTCATCAGTAATCATATTAAATCTCAAGATTTAAGCATATTACACATTCTACACATACAAATGGGTATTCTACCTAAGAATTCCCTTAAATGCAACTAATATGTGTATTTTCAGGTAATCTTTCATTTTCATTATTTACTTTATGAGATTTATATATTTCAAACATGATTTAAGCAATAGCAATATTCCAAAATTATTTTCGAAAGATCATCTTCTCCATTTTTCAACACTAACAAAATGGGTTTTCACATATATAGAAAAATATGGAGAGTCACTTATCTAGCATGGATTTAACACTAACTAAACATGAGTTTGCATTTAAAAAAGGAGTTTAAAGTGGAGGAAAACCCTACTTGTCAATGGAGAGTGAGTTGTAGACATGAAGACGATGGAGACAAACCTTCCAAAGTTCCACCCAAAAGATCCCAAACAAGCCCTTCTAGTGGTGTTTGTGACTATATTCTGGTTGCAAGAGTGTATATATATATAGTAGAAGGAGGTGAGTAGAAGAGGATAAACACTTGTATATAAGTGGTTCAGCCAATCTGGCCTAGGTCCGTTGTGAGTGTGTGTGTAATATCACTAGATGAAGGCACTAACTACCATAGATACAATCTTTCAAGCTTTCTCTCTCTACTGCATAAACTAATAGAGTTTTAGCTAGGGTTACAATTATGGATCCCTTTACAAGGAAGAGGATAACCTCTATATATAGTGCTTGAGGGGTGTAATGTACCCCCCAAGCATGCAATGTGAATGTACGTGAGGATCGAACCAATATGAGAGCGACACCTAGCTGATCTCATATAAATAATGATGACCTCAATATTCCCTCACATGGAGGGAATAATTCAGTTATAACAAATCTATCCACGTGTGCAAAACCTTACATGGGCTTGTGAATGCTTGGCCTTGTGTCCTTGGCTAATGCAACCTCGGCCTGGACGTATACGAGGTTGGTGGAGTCAGATGTAGTTGCTTTGTCTTGTCTAACTGTGAGAACCTCGGCCAGGAGGGTTGGCCTAGGTTAGGTAGTAGGTAGTTGTAACGTCGGTTGAGGCCGATGATGACATTGGCAGTGGATTGAACCCACGGGACATTATTGATTTCGACTGACGACTGCAACATCGGTTGGTGCCGATGATGATGTTGGGAGATTATTGAGCGTGAGGCCTTGTTGACAACCCGCCGAGGTTGATGTTTGAGAGGCCGACCTTATGAGAGACGACCTTGCGAATGGTTGTCATAAGCTTCTGTCACCTCAGCTGTGAGATTGGCCGAGGTTAATTACTCTGAGTAAGAGGGTGCACTTTGGGCATATCAATCACCCCTAGCCCTTAATCTTCTATGTAATTAGATGACTGAGGGGTATGTAATTAAGGTCGAGGCTGTATTGTGACACCCCGACTAATTAAATACCGGGTAGCTACTCCTTTAAAAAATTAATTCAAAATGCCAAGTTGGCTCAGTTAATAGCATCACTGTCGAAAACATTTTATTATTACTAACCACCTAGTATTTAAAAATCAAGTTGCCAAATTTTAATTTAAGTCTGATTAACATGAAACCAATGAAATGAAGAAATAAATAACACCATTCACCATACTGAGGTAAAATGAATAACCATCACATAACAGTAAATAAAGTCTGGAGGAAAAACTCCTCACTACAATCCCATAACTGAAATAAATAACTGAAACAATAAATGCTAAAGTCTGAAACTGAAATGTGAAAGATGCTCTAAATAGAAATGGGCAACATGCCCTACAACTGATAGATGATGACTCTGGAATCCAAAAGATAGAAGCGTCTACATGCAAATCCCTGTAGCTTCCACAAGCAGCTACAGCTCGTCACCTGAATGAGTAACCTATGCTTGGTGTCCTTGTGGCTGGGCACCTAAAATGATTTTACAAAGGAAAAGAGATTTGAAAAGCAAACGGGTCAGAGCCCGAATGTGGAGTTATATTTTAAAAACCTGCAAGTGCTTTAAAAACATTTAAAACATTAAATGCAAAGTACATGTTAGGACGTGCACTCACATGATATTCTCACCTCTCGTCTAACTGTGCACTCCTAACGCAAATACCCATCTATAACTACCCATACTACTAGCTAAGTGACAACATATCTAGCTAGACTACTAAAGGTACTGCCCATAATACTTGGTTCCATTTACATAATAATGCTCGTAATTACATAGGGTTTTAACGTCAACTCAGATACTCAATATGCAATATTTATAACTGTCAATAACTCGTTATATTTCTCGAAACAATACCGTAATATAATTACAACATTAGCATGATGATTCTCATTAATTTAATGTATATTATTCACATCATAAATATACGATACAAGCACCCCGCAATCTAAGCTATGGTGCACGCATACTCTGCTATCCATCCCGGTACATCACGTACATAAGGATCACATATTCCGAATCTCTCAGGAATAGTTCAGATAACACAAATCACAAATAGTGGAGGCGAACACAGTCACCATCACATGGGTCACGCACATACCTACGCTCCCATGATCATGCAGACTTATTAATATCACAATAAGTCCTTCTATGACCTATGTTCATCAAGGTACCAGTCTATATCCCCCCCGTAGGCACACAAGGATTAGAGGGTCCTAAGCGAACGTAACCTCCCGTGATAGCAAGTATGGTAGGTATGTCATACACACAAGATTTTATGCTAAGCATTCACACATCTTAGATATCTCAATATTAATAAAGTCATACTCTACATCATTATACCATTATTCCAAATTCATATATTTCAAGTATCCCGATAATATATAATTTAAATGGTCGACACATCTCACGTCGTAATTCCTTAAACTTAAGACCTATCTCAAATAGACTATTAAGTCTCCCATAATTCTCACATATGACATCTTTATACCTAAGGTCTTTGCTTCTGCCCCAAACCTTATTTCATCAACTTATTCAAATTTGTACTATTAACCCAAATATTATCTCACATGACAAATTTCAATTATTTAGAAAAATTCCTCAAATTACATTCCAAATAAAGTCCCATCTCATAATCATGCCTACTGGTCTTCCTTAAAGTTAAGGGTATTCATAAAGTCTCTAATACTATTATCCAAGGTTTAACACCACTAAAATTCAATTAAGGGAAAACTTCATTTATTCTGGGAAGGTCGATCGATCGACCTTGACCTTCGATCGATCGATTTTGTCGATCGATCGACTGATGAATGTCGATCGATCGATTACACAGGTATGGTTACGGACTGCTTCAATTTGCAGATTTGAAAACATCCCAAAACTTATTTTTAAAGCATGATTCTCTAATATAACGTTATAGTAATGTCATATAACAATCCTACAATATTACTAACTTCCATAAATCAATATTTCAACAACTATAGGCTACATATGGATCAATCTTCATCAAAAACCTAGTTTTCTAATTTATCTCAAGAACATTCATAAACCTCATCTTAAATCCGTTTTTGGTATTACAAAAGGCAGTAATTCACAAAATATGATCGTCCAGTAACATTCTACATGCAACCTATATCCCAAAATTCAAACTAAAAACTCCAATCTTATGGGTTTTTCATTATCTTCCAAGAACACATAAAGTTTTTGAATAATCTAACATGGAAGAAGCATTCTCCGAAATTTAAATGGAATAAATCACTTGCCTTGATTGTCTCTGGATTTGTAAGCTCTTTCTGCAGATTTTCTGCAGAATTCCTCCTCTTTCCCTTCCTCTCTAAGCTTTCTTCTTCCAAAGATGGCTATGGTGGCTAGGGTTTTCTTTGGGAGAGTTGGAAGACTAAATGATAACCTACGTAGCTTTCTAGGTTAATAAGGGTTGGTTATGGGCTTAGTGGGTCTTATCCACATCAGATTTAATTAACCAAATTTTCGTCACTTTTAATTCCTCAAAACGTGAAATTACCAAAATACCCTTTAAGTTGCCGGTATGGCCTAAAAATACCCCGGGATCCAAACTATACCCCCGGCTAGTGTTTTCTGACTATCTCGACCCTTCCGGACGCGATGGCGCACTCAAAACGACCATACGGATTATAGATTTTAAATTCACTTTTTATTATCAAAATATTATACCGTGACGCGGCGGTCCCACGCGTCTCAACAAAATTTCTAAAATGCCGTATATAAATCCCACGACAAATTTTATAATACCAAGTTCATATATAATCATATATGCACAAAATCAAATACCAATTCGCATCACATTAGTATTTATAACCCGGATTAATTTTCAATTAATACGCAATTTAATTAATTAATCCCAAAAATAAATATAGCCAAAAGTACGGGGTATTACATGTATTTCTTTGGGTGCCAATATTCTCTTGCCACATGTCACTTACTGAAGTGAGGAGCATGCTTATCAAGGCATGATGATTCTGATTTTCCCTTTGGTTTCCCTAGGGCGATTATGGGGAATTGGAACTCGCGCCCCATCATTGCATATGTTTAAAAGCCTTTCTCTTTCCTTCTCTTTCTTCCCACATTCTTCCTGCCTTAGCTTTTCTTTGAAACTATAACCTCCGCAAGACCTCCATTGCTGGTTTCCCTTTGAAGGTCTCCTTTGCTTCTAAACCTCTTCTCCTTTATTTCACAATTAGTCAAGTACCATTTCCATCTCTCTTGTCCATTTTTAGCCCTTATTTGTCATTTTTGAAATTCTGGAGGGTTTTCACATTTTTCGGCTAGTGGTTTCCTCTAGTATTGGTGGTTGTGAGGTTATGATAGTAGTGGTTGAGTGTATTGGGTGCAGTTATAGGTAGCTTAGAGGTTGTATTAGCCAGAAATAACCCTCTTTTAGGTTTCTGGTGAACTTCCGGTGACCTTCTCCAGCGACCTTGCTCTTGAGTGTCCTTAGTGTTCTTCATTAGAAAGTTTCTAACTTCCCTTTTTGATCGTTAGTTTAGATTGAACAAGTTGTTTGCCTGTTTGTGGTTTTGTGTCCAAGTGTAGTGTCGTCTCACTTATGCTCAGACCTTTGTACCAACTCATAGAAGAGTTCCCATCTCTTTGTGAGAAAACCTTTGAGAAAATCAGGCAAATAGAGCTAGACTAAGAGGAAGCTCGTAGGGCTAAGGCCTTTCCTCTCAGACCTATCTTTCCTCCACATCAGAAGGTTATCTACCCTGAGCCAACCGATCCTGAAGAGGTTCCTGTGGCCCCAATATAAATTTCTGAGTCTGAGTCCTCCTCCTCAGACCCCATGTCTGTAGACTCTTTTCAAGAGCCTATGGATTATTCTCCTAGGCAGGGTGAGGTACCTGAGGAAGTCGAGGTTTCAAGCCATGCCTCGTATCGCCAAGGTGAAAGCACCTCACGTAGGTCTTCTGATGTTGAAATCATAGGGGTAAGTATGACCATTCCTCTGTCAGCTTCCGCCGGGGCTGAATTTGCTTAGAGATTTTCTGGTGGCGTCCATGCACCTGACCAGGTCAATGTTTCTGGGGATGATGATGATGGCTAAGAGAGTGATATTGATATGTCTGAGGCGGCCAAGATTGAGAGCTCCATCATCGAGTATGACCTTCTTTCTTTTAGGCACCTCTACTCCATAAAATCTTCCATCGTCCTTAGGAAACCTCTGAGGGACAAGAGGGCCTTTAATGGCTGAGATGGAGAGATCTGTATTTATGACCAGATGTTTAAATTAGGCTTTCTCCTTTTTATCAACCCTTCCATTAGAGCTATACTTTCCCATATTAATCTAGCCCTTTCCCAATTATCCCCAAATGCTTGGAGGGTCATGATTGGGGCCATCGTCCTTTGGAGGGCTGTACACCACTCAGACCTTCCAATAAGGGTTTTCACTTGTTGTTATATGCCCTCCTCTGCTAAAAAACACCCCAGATATTACCACTTCTTAGCTAGGAAATCAGAGAAGAAAATGCTATTGGTTACCCAAAGTTCAAACCATAACTGGAAACCTCGGTATTTCTTCGCTTCCAGGGCATGGGACTTTGGTCCAAATGAGGCCTCTGGTATGTTGGTTCCAAGGACACCTATGAAATGGGGGAAAGTCTCCCTTACTGCTAAAGTCGACCCTGGACTTAGCTAGGGTAATTGCTAAAAGGCTGAGGATCTTCGTAATCAGGGCGAGCATGGTCGTCTTGTAAAGTATGAACATCTGATGACCCCCTATTACCTCTCTCAGATAGGCCTAGGGGGTGGTCCTTTGGTAGAGCTTTGTAAGTATTAATTTTTCATAAGTTATACCTCTTAATTTTTATATTTCTGACTTACTAACTCAAATACTTATTTTTTACAGAGCGCCCTGAAGGCATTTCAGACGACCTCTGGAAAATGTCTGCTCTAGGACTTATGAAGATGATACAAAAGAGGACTGGTAAAAATGTACCCCCTGCTACCACCGAGAAGAATGTCGGCACATCCCAGGGCGATGTTACTAAGAAAAGGAAGACAACAACTATAGAGGTTCCTATGGACCCAATACAAATTTCTGAGTCTGAGTTGTCCTCCTCAGACCCCATGTCTGTAGACTCTTTTCAAGAGCCTATGGATCATTCTCCTAGGCAGGGTGAGGTCCCTGAGGAATACGAGGTTTCGCGCCGTGCCTCGTCTCTCCAAGGTGCTAGCACCTCACGTATGTCTTCTGATATTGAAATCATAGGGACAAGTATGTTCATTCCTCCCATAATTGATGCCATTCCTCTGTCATCTACCACCGAGACTGAATTTGCTTAGAGGTTATCTAATGGCGCCCATGCACCTGCCCAGGTCGATGTTGGTGATGATGGATAAGAGAGTGATGTTGATATGTCTGAGGCATCCAAGATTGAGAGCTCCATCATCGAGTATGACCTTCTTTCTTTTAGGCACCTCTACTCCATAAACTCTTCCATCGTCCTTAGGAAACCTTTGAGGGACGAGAGGGACTTTAATGGACGATATGGATAGATCTGCATTTATGATAAGATGTTAAATTAGGCTTTCGCCTTCCTATACACGCTTCCATTAGAGCTATACTTTCCCATATTAATCTAGACCCTTCCCAAGTGTTATAATACCTTAACAACCCAAATATGTAAAAACCCACGTCACAAAGATCAATTACAATGGTTCTCTCTCATCGTCTAATATAATGGCTTAACAACCCAAATATGACCATATCACAACTCACAAGATGAAGGATAATATTTTCTCAAGAAATAAATAAGACCCAAGGATACAAGTTTGGTCCGGTTGATGACGGTGCACGTGCATAGGCTTTTAGGCCAAAGTCCAAACCATGCATAGTGTAGATTCTCTTCCAAAGTCCTCGAATACCCCAAGGGTATCCAAACCTTTGACCCAACTTACGAGTATATGTATTACATCCATTTATTGTAAATTTTCTACGTGGGACAAAATTTCTACACCATTTACACCAAGATAGTTCATTAGCTAAATGGATACTTTGATGCCAAATTTCTCATTCATTTTTTATTAGATTTGATTTAATGAATATACCGCATTGTTCACCAAGCCAAGGAGAACATGTATATATCTTGGCCCGACATTTTCATATTATGAGTCCCATATTGATTAAGGTTTAAAGTGTGATACACTACATTTTAAAGGAATAATAAATTGTTTAAATTAATAATTTAGAAATGATAAATTGCATATGGTAATTGGTAATTTTATGAAATTATGTGAAATCGTATTTTAAATTTGTTATTTGGAAGTTGTGAGACTTAATGGTAATTGTTAAATGAATTAGATTTAAGTTTAATAATAATTGTCTTGAATTATAATTGATATAATTTGAACTCTTTAGAATAAACATAGGGGGCATTTGGGGAAAACCCAAGGGTTATGTGGCCTTTTGAGCATTTCTCAGGAAATAAGTTTAGGGTATAGTGTGAAGAAAATATGGAAAAAATTAGGAAATCAAAACAGTTGGAGAAGCCAGGCCACACAAGTGGGCTAGCCCATATAACAGGCTTACTTAGCTGCTATGGCGGGTAAGGCCATGACTATAGTGAGCTTCATCATTGCTATAGCGGACACATGTTATGCAGTAAGTTCTTTCATCTTATTGGACTTAGATGCGCGAAACCTCATTTATTTTCTCACAGACTTTCCCTTAACTTTTGCCTCTCTATAATAGCCTAATTCTCTCTTCAATCCCTCACTCAATTGTAACCAAATTACATAATCAAAACCCTAGGTTATGATATAAGAATTCAAGATAATATTTAGGAAGAAGAACACCATCTATTCAAACAATTCTGATGATCTTAAAAGAGGCTCAAGACTTTTTTTCAAAGCTTTTAAAATTCAACTATATAATTAAACTTTTTAACATTGTTACTAATTTACTCTCCTTCTCTTATATATATGAATGTTAATTTGACCTAAATTTAATTTCTATATCTAAAATTGAGTAAAAATACGTAGGGTGTATAATCTCCCATCTATTTTCCTTTCTATGATAAACTTGAGTAGTATTTATATGATTTAAGTTGAATCGAGATGAAATTATATGAAATTGGACTAATTGATATTATACTTGCTTATTAGGGTTTTGGATACTAATTATGGATCTTATAATAATTTAGATTTTCTAATTGAGAATTAATCTATGAATTGAATTATATTATGGTTGAAAATTGTTAATGCTATGTAGGGTTATACTCTTTGCTTTGTAAGTTATACTTTTAGGTAGGAACTCCTAATTAATATAGTTTAATGCATGATGATTAATAATTGATGTTCAATTTCATATGCAGACATATAGTTGACGAATACCCCATGATTATAGATTTATATTCCATTTAAAATCTATTTATATGACTAATTGATTGAAAATTTTAATTGGAACTTCAATGTGTTATACATAAAATTAAGCCCTTAAATTCCATCTCATAAATTATTAAGATCGTTGATAGTAAGTATTTGGCTTAGAAGGAGAATGGGAATATATAATTGATTTATATGGTGGGTTTATTCTATTTCTCATTGCTTCCATAGAATCCCATGTTTTATAACGAAAAAACCTATTTGATTGATCCCTTTAAACATCCAATTGCTAAAAATGAGTTTCATTAGCCCGGAGATATCAAAAGAAAAAAAGGGGGATTTTTTTATTCTGTCCAAAAAAAGAGGGGAGTGCCCATTTGAGAAATGGACCAAGGCCCATTTCTTAGTTAGAATATAGAAGATTTAGCCTGCGTAGATGGCAAAAAATAACTTTTTTCACTTTAATAAATAATCGTAACTTCCTATAAAAGTCTTGGTGCCGGGATGAATACCTTATCTAGACAAAAGTATTCCGGGGGGGGGGGGGGCAGGTTCCTCTTTTGGATTTCATTTATGAGACGTACCTGTCACACCCCGACTAATTAAATACCGGGTAGCTAATCCTTTATTCAAATTAATACAAAATGCCAAGTTGGTTCAGTTCATAGCATCACTGCCGAAAACATTTTTTATAATTACTAGCCACCTAATATTTAAAAAGTGAGTTGTCAATTTTAATTAAACCCGATTAACATGACATCCTTTTAAATTCTAAAATGCTAATACCACAACCACAACCACATCACATTCACAAATAAATAACAATGTAATAAACTAAATCTGGAGGAAAACACCTCTTAACAATCCAAATACTGAAATGAAAAATACAAGCCTGAATCATATAATTAATTACAACCCAAAATCTGAAATAACTGAATAGATAAAGTATCTCTAACAGGAAATATGGCGCCATGCCCAACAGATGAGATAATATGATAATATAGAGCGTCTACTGTCAAGGTCCTGTAACTTCCACAACAGCTACAGTACATCACCTGAATGGAACTCCTATGCTTGGTGTCCTTGTGGCTGGGCACCTAAAAGGTTTTTACAAGAAAATATATTTGGAAGCAAACGGGTCAGATGCTGATTGTGAAAACAGTTTAAAATAAAGCAAGTGTTTAATATTATTAAACAGTGAATATAAAGTACATGATAGTGTGTGCACTCACATGACTACCTCACATCTCCACTAATTGTGCACTCCTATCGTTCCCATACCCATTCTAGTTATTCCCATACTTAACTAGTCCAATATAAAATCTAACATCTCTATACGATTCATGATTTACTTCCGGTATCTTCATTTAAATAGTGTGTCTTACATTTCTTCACGATTTGCCATATTAGTAATACTACTTACTATAGGATTTCCATTTTTATCTTTACGAAAACGTTGCTAATATTTATACTCACATTTATACATGACATTGAATTTCAATTTACAGTATATTATTCTCATCATAAATATACAATACTAGCACCCCGAGGCTAAGCCGCGGTGCACACATACTCTGCTATCCAATCCCGATACATCACGTACATAAGGACCACGCATTCCGAATCTCTCAGGAATCGTTATCAAATAACAACAATCACACATAATAGAGGCGAACATAGTTCACATCACATGGGTCATGCACATACCTACGATCCCATGATTAGCAGACTTATTAACTTCTCAATAAGTCCTTCTCTGACCTATGTCCTCGAGGTACGAATCTAAATTCCCCCGTAGGCACACAAAGATTAGATGGCCCTGATCGAACGCCGACCTCCCATGATATCAAGTACGGTAGGAATGTTATACACAGATAACTACATATACTAAGCATTCGCACATCTTAGAGATATCAATATATTACTAGATGTATACTTCTCGTTCTTGTATCATCATTTAATGTCATACGCTTACAAGTCCCCGATTTATATACATTAAAGTTATCAATTCTTCTCACGTCGTAATTAAGTACTCGTTTCCTAATCCATAAAGATCATTTGATTTACTACAAGATTCTAAGTTTTACTCCTCAACGTACTCCAATCTCCCAATATACCCACTAGTCAATAAGGGAAGGTTATTACTCTATTTAAATAAGTCTACGGGACATTTGAAATAGAATCAGGCCAAAAAGCCATTCTGTCAACTCGTTAGAACGAGGTCGTTCGAACGAAAGGCTTTGAATGAACTGCCAAGTTGTTAGAAGGGATACTATCACCTCGTTAGAAGCTCGTTTGAATGAGTTCGTTCGAACGACCTGGGCAGGTCTTCTAACGAGATGGCAGACTGCGCCCAGAATTTTCCAAATTCGATTTTTCTTCTTTATCCTCTTCTCGAAATCCACCCTAAGACTATCCAAATACGTTTTTAATGTTTGTAAACTATTTTTAGTCACCCTAGATCATTCCTTAACATGCTTTTGGACCAAATCTTACAAATTAACATGCCAAAATCATAAATCCCCAATTCTTATTCCAAACCCTATGAACTTGAACCCAAAATTTTAATTTCATAAAAAGACTCCTTATTAATTCTATTTCAGGTCATCAAAAGTTATGTTTTGTACATTAAATTCGTCCATAATCATTCTACATGCAAATACCTACCCAAAACCACAAATTTCACAATAATTCCATTGGGTATTCTTCATCAAAATTTCCAATACATAAACAGTTTTCTACACTATACGTGGAGGAAATATTCAATGCAAATAACGAAATCAAAACACTTGCCTTAGATTTGTTTCTTCTGAGTTGATGTTGGTGAATGAAGGTTGATTTCTCCCCTTTCTCTACAGAATTCTCTCAAGGATGGTGATGGTGGTTGGAGGTTTCTTTTGGAACTTCTTCAAACTCCCCCTTTAACTCCCGTAGCCCTCTAACTCACCTAATGCTGATAATGGATTTAGTGGATTCATTAATAATATATTATTTAACCCTAAAATTCGTGGGTTTTAAATCTCATATTTTTAAAATTCCTAAAATACCCCTTTAGGTAGCCGGTTTGGCCTAAAAATGCCCCGGGACCCAAACTAAACCCCTGGCTAGTGTTTTCTGACTATTTCGACCCTTCTGGACACGTTGGCGTACTCAAAATGACCATTCGGTTGATAAAAATATAATTCACTTTTTAATTTAAATAATTTCATTCCTGACGCGACTGACACGCGCGTCCCAACTAAATTTCCAAATTGTCGTATTTCAGTCTCGCGACAACTTTAATATTTTCAATACCCATGTATTACCATACATACCCAGAAATATTAAATTTTAACATCATAATCAAATACCAACTCACATCTCGCTAGTATTTATACCCGGATTAATTCTCAATCAATTCTCATTTAATTTAATTAATCCCTTAAATAAAAATCAATAAAATTACGGGGTATTACAGTACCATGCACGTAGTCTAGAGAAGGTTAAGAGTTAGGGTTTAAGAATATTTTCAATAAATCATCTTCTTTAAATGTAAGTCTTAATTATTGAGGAGTCCCCATGATAATTATATTAGTATATGTAGTTGAAAGGTATACCCTATGAGATAAATACATACGAAAATGATAATTGGAGGATAGTTTGTTATGGTACGATGAGTAAGGTATATTAAATATGTTTTCATTATAAATTGAGTAATAAGTTTAATTGAGATTATGAAATGGTATATCGATAATGACAATGATGTGTGGTTGAAATTAGTGGATGAAGATGCTTATATAGGTGTGTGCTGGGAGAGGACATCCTCATTTGTTGCATGGCCGTGTTAGTAGTCGTATTTGATAGGATGGCGCATGGTTTTATGTGTGCACCTTGAGTGAGTGGTGGGTTTACAGACCTGACGACGTATGAAGAGCTGTGAAACTCGTGGAGGAAAATGGCTCTCCATGCGGTGCTAAAGGGCTCAAAGGACATAAGTGACCATCGTTGCCGTGAGAATGTGTAGAGATCAGAGTCACTAGCTTATGTTAATGAAAATAGGAAAAAGAAGGAGACACCTCCAAAATGATATCTAAAGATAACTAGCGTATGCAAAATCCACTGAGATATGGGTTTAAATACTGTAGTACATAGTAGGAATGTCTTAGGCATCCACTTCGCCTTTTCAGTCTCTTATAATTTCTATAGTATATTCTCATTATCCTTAATGAATGAATGTGATTGTTTGTATATGAGAAACATTTCATATGCGTAAAGTGGACAAAGGTGGAATAAAGGTATATATATATATATATATATATATATACATATATATATATATATATATATATATATATATATATATATATATATATATATATATATATATATGTACATGAAGAGCGGAGTTAACATATCCTCACCATGGGAAATGTGTACGCATATTCTCCCAAGGAGATAAAATATGAGCGACATCTTGAAATCACGGTCTCACTATGCAAAATGATTACACATGAATTGGATCTCTAAGAAATAAAATAAGGATGATACTAACTAGAAATAGTGAATAATGGATAAAGCATATGATAATGTGAGCGACGCCTCAAAATCGTAACCTCACTATGAAAAACTGAGTACGCATAAATGGGACCGCTAGAAGACATTAAAACTAACTAAACATGAGTAATATAATCGTGAAAAATTTATAAAATGACTATAAATGTGGGCGACGCCCGGAATCGTAATCTCACTATGAACAAGTGAATAAAAATAAATGGGACCATTGAAAGAGTAATGAAAGTGGGAGAACTAAATACATTAATAAAATTCACTAAAGGAGTGAAATGATAAATATATGGAATAAATGAAATGAAATGAATAAAAATAGACTTGAACCTCAAAAATTATTCAGGATGCCTACGTAGCCAAAAGAGGTAGTACACATAGTTCGCATAATGAGTAAGGGTGGGTCTATATCATAATTCGAATTTGGGATGTCACTTTTGGTTTAGAAAAATAGGGTGAAATATGATAAAAATGATGGAACATGTAATGAGAACACTCCAAATTGGGAATATGCCTTCAACCCTCTTTTGGGTTTTTTGTTTATGAAAAATAAGTGGTAATAAAAATAGTAGAATTATAGAATATAACAACTATAAAAAGAAGTAAATCATTAAAATATTCAAAAATGACATTTATGAAGACGTGTAAATACAAAGGGGGTTCGAACTTTCAAGCTCCTTCAAATTTTGTTTTGGATACTTAGTTTTCTGAGTTTTGGTGTATGGAAGATAGTGGTGGAGTGGTGGTTAATAGTTGGGTAGGATGATATAAAGGAATTTATGAGTGAATGTTTGTGAGAAAGTTATGTGTACTAAATTCGAAGTTGATGCCACACCAAAATCGAGGTCTCGTGCAAGTGAGGTCAGGATTTCCTTTAATAGAATAACCCTATAAGTGAAAATTACTAAAATGGACGCAGGAATTTATTGATCGATAGGTTCCTTAGCCTGCCTAGGCATGTTAGCCAGACTTGCTTGCCAAGTAAACCCTATCTACCTATAGACATGTGAGGTGTCTTGCCTATAGGCATGTCATGCAAGGTTCTATTACATTTTTGGGCCATAATGTTTGATTGAAAAGTCCATTTTGTGCATGAACCAGACCGTTGAAAAGAGGATTTAAAGCTTTATGATTTTATAAGGGAAGAACTCTAGTGTTCAAGATATTACCGAATTCAAATGGTCTCTGGGAGAGCATTATTCATCTCCAATTAGGGTTTAAAAGAGGACCAGGGGTCCGGGAATGAAGGGACTTTGTTTGGACCTATAGAAAAGTGTAAGGGTGTCAGGACAGTGTGTATACAACTAGTAGACCAATAATAATAGAAAATCCATCCAACAATGTGTTATCGTCGCACAACAATAAACACCATCGGACTGGGAGGGTCGTTAGGTTTTGGTTGTTTTAAGAATGGGTTTGTGTGAGTTTTGAACAATTTTGGGTAATATATATATATATATATATATATATATGAATTTCTAAAATAGAAATATGTCCATTAAAGTATCGATTTTTGTTATATGTTTACCTTTGCAACTATCAACTACCAAATATATTGATATGAATACAATATTATTAAAAAGAGGTGGTTTATACTGTTGAAAAATTAATCATTAAGAACGTTAGTTTGAGTTGCAAGTAGTGATTTCGGTGGATCTTTTTCATAGTCTGTTGAGTCATTGTCTAAGGAGGACGTAAATAAGCAACTAATCGATCATGGGATTGGTGTAAGGGCACAATGGTGTATTTGATGATGTAAGAATGGGTAGTTACGAATAGGGGGTGTGAAAGAGTGTGTGGGGGAATTGGGAATAGGTTGAGGATGTTGAAAATATATATTTTCTTTTAAAACTTCATATTAAGAAGAGGTGGTTAAGCCCTTTTATTAGAAGGAAAATCTGTGCATGAAGAAGGGCAACATTGTAACAATGAGAAAATGGCTGATTATAATTTTGTGTAAGTGGATGGGTGGGCCGTGATCACAAGGTGGTAACTATTAAGGGTGGAGCTCATACCTTATACTGTTGAGGTGGCACAACGGTAGGTTCTAGTGCGGTTGTGAGTCCTTGTCTCCCATTAGTTGTCAATTCCAACAACAAAAAAAATCTTTTAGGGCTAATTAAGATTGCAACAATTTGGTTATCTCAAGAAATGGAAAAAGTGTTGGATAATGATAAGAAATGGGAGGTGATTAGGTTTGCCATATGGAACGTTTGCATTTTCACAAGGGCATCATGAAAAATAATTTAAATTTACTTGTTGGGTTGTATTTGGGGAGCAAGGTTATTGTTTTGATTATTATTGTTGTGGTGCACGAGTTAACTATTAGGGTGCCTACAATGATGATTTAGAGATTTTTGACGAGTTGAAAAAGAACGACGTTAGACCCAAAAAGGTGCTTACAACAATAAAATAATAAAAGAAAGATAAAACATAATGTCTAACGATGTTAAGAAATTTAAAGGTGTGTAATATGTCATGAAGTTATTGTATGAAATGCAACAACTATTTGCTACTAAATTTAATTGTGTTTTGTGTCCTCTCCCCCTCAAAGAGGGACACCATACCTACCTTTGACGATTGGACCAATATATGATATTGATATCATCGTTATTATTTTTCATTCTTAGTTCTGTTTCTTACTATTTTGAAATACGATGATGTACCATAGTGGTATCAAATACGACATGATGATGCAACACAAGGAGAACATTTTGTAAAGACCAAGTCTGAAAATTGGAAGATCATGTCCGTTGCCCATAAATATTTTATTTAATTTATAATTTTGAATAAAAATAATTCCAATTCATAAGATTACTAAATAACGACCAACAAAATAGATAAAAATTAATTTTTTATTCATGTACATTGGCAACATTTCATAATTTCAATTTTCTTAAAACTGTGATGCCTTTCGAGTTTAACTGATTCCATTTTTTTTCTTGATGAGTAACATATGAAATAATAAAGTATTGGGTTAGTAATCAAGCGAAGTTGGAATTCTAAAATAAAAATATTACTTTTCGGGAAAAGACAATTTATATTACGAGAAGATGGTGAAAAATCCATTACATCTATCATAATTAACGTTTAGGACACACATTGTTTACACTTTTTAATAAGTCCATGTGTGTTACAATTAATTATTAATGTAGATACAATTACATTGATGAATATAGATACAATCACACTTATTAATGTAGACACAATTACACTTATTAATGTAAATAGAGTTACAATGATGAATACACTTATAATTGTAGCTGCATGTACAATAATAAGTGTAACTGTATTATTTGGACTTATCGTAAAAATTGAAAAGCTTGTGGGTTTAAGATACCAACAAGACTGCTGCTTGAACCGATCATATATAAACAGACTTTCAAGGGAATCATTAGCTAATGCCCCTTTATATTATTCTATATATGGTTAGATCATCTTTAAAGGTGCATGTAAAATGTTTTTGGCCACATAAAATACTCATTTATGCTCTAAAGGAGAATGAAGATATCAAAAAGTGATTTCTTAGGCATGTGGGAAGGTAAAGTGGTAACCCATAAGTCTGTGTGAGCTATAATATTAGTGTCTATGGATCCTCAGTTTGTTTTTTTCATCATGAAATTTCATCATGTGTGAATATTCAACTAGTTCGAATCCGAACATGAAGGCTAGACTGGACTAAGCATTCGATTGGGTGTGAGAAGCAAACTAGATGAATGCAATTTCAGTCGGTAGGCCAGGTGTGCAAAAGTTCAAGTGTGAGTGTTTTTCTTTTGTTTTTTGTTACTCCCATGCCACTTCTAGTGTTGCTCCATGAACATAGTGGTTACAACGGAAACATTCCTTACTTTTTCATGTTGACAATTTTCAAAATGTAAATTTATTTTATTTAAGAACAAATTTTGGCCCCATGTGTCATGATGAATGGGTTGCTCTTGTCCCTGTTATTCCTAACACATTTTCTTTTCTAATAGGCTATTTTCTTATTGGGGCTCTAATATATTAGTCCCATTCAAAGTATTTGTCATATCAGTCCTATTAATGTAGAAACTATTAAATAAGTTCTATTAGCCTAAATTAAAAAAATACACAAGACAAAAACACTAAACCCTAAATTATCTACTAACATTTCCACTGCCACCACCATTACCACCACCTGCCTCCCCACCACCACCTACTGTTCCCGCCACTACAAGCAACTGCCCCTCCCCACTACCAGTTTCTCCACCACAATAACTATCAGATCCGCCACCACCACCACCACCATGGTATAATAACCATCGTTGTTCTTATAATCATCACAATATGCCCACCATCGCTCCCACTATCTCCAACACACTTATCTATACTAAAAGTTCAGAAGAATAACAATAAAAAGACTTACTGTAAATATTTACTCCGAGTGTAAAGTATGGGCATTTTTTCCTTCTTGTTCTTCTTTTCTCTTCATTCTTCTCCTTCTAGTAAATATCTACTTTAGAGTGTATATAATCATTGTGAGTAAATATTTACATTCTAAAGTAGATATTTACTCAAAATGCTTTTATATGCACAATACAATACCAAAGCCAACATAACACATACATTCATCAGTATGTCTCTCTCTCATCATAACACATATACATATATACACCGAACAAACATATACATATCGAATACACATAATAAATATAAACTGTGAGTGTACATGTTTACTAAATTAAGAAAATCAAGTGAAAGTAAATATTTACTTCCAGTGTAAATATTTACTATCACAACAAACTAACACTAAATACATTCTTGGAAACGTTCTTATTCCCTAGTTTGTCCTTTATCTTCTTTGTAAATATCTAATTGGAGTGTAAATATTCACTTTTTGAGTTTTAAACAAATATTTTCACTCCAAATAAATATTTACTTAGAGTGAATATCAATTCCAGAAAAAAAAAACACTCAGTAGCAAAAACAAAACAAAACAGTAACACTCTCTTTACACTCTTTTCTTGTTTTTGTCTTTTCTTTTAAAACACACAATCACACACTCATACACACATATACACAATCGCACCCCCCACCTATATATATACACACACATTCACACATATACATAGACACACACACACACACACACGCGCGCGCGCGCGCGCACACACATACAAATATACACATTCACATACTCGCACACAACTATGTACACACACACACACACACACACACAACCGCACACATATATACATACACATGCACTCACACATACATATACAACAAATCGGAGCTTGATTTTTTGATCGGAGAGAAAGAGAAGAGAGAGAGAGTGATCCGAAGATAAAAATGGGAATGTGACGGCATGTTGTTCAAGTGAGTCAGATGTGCAAGCTAGGGTTTAATGGGTAAAATAGACATTTTAGTTTAAGATATTTTAAAAATAAGACTAGTAAAGTTAAATAAAAGTCAACAGGATTTAAATGGGAATTAACTAAATAAATTGGACTAAAATAAAATTAACCCTTTCTTATTTTGGTTAATGGATTTGCTATGTTTCAAGTTAATTTGGGCCTTATTAGTCATATATTGTGATATATTGAACCCCAAGGACTGACCAAGGTGGTAACCGGGTGTAGCTGTAAACCCAAGCGTTCAAGTTCGAACCTTGGCAACTGCGTTTTGGGGCCACGGGGCGCAGGAATTAAACGCCTATTTCGATAGCCTTGTTTGGGATAGAGGGATTAGTCCAACGTGCGCGTAAACTGACCCGAGATTACTCTTCATAACAAAAAAAAAATATATTGTGATATTATTGCCACTATTATAAGAGGTGCAGTTTTAAATTGAAAATACTAGGTTCGACCTAAATCGCATGTGACCGATCTAAATTTCATCTGTATTGTCCACGTTATCCATAGGAATATAAACTCTGTTTTCATTCTTTATATGTTAAATAACAAATATTTGGGGATGGGAAGATGACTTTTTTTTTTGGGTACAGAGGGTAATTCTGGGGTAGCTTACGAGCACCTCGAGACTAATTCCTTCGCTTCGAATAAGACTTTCGAAACAGACGGTGTTGAATCACACAATTAAATGCACACATAAACAGCCCGCGATCCGTGACCATTGCGAGATTTAAACTGACAAACTCTAGGAAGCGAACCCAATATCTAACCAACTGAGTCAACCGCTCGGGTTGGGAAGAGAACTTTAATACTACATAAAAACGCAAAAAGAGAAGTGGTTATTCATCATATTTTGTATCTTTCCTACCGTCCAAAAAACAAATGACAATAAGATGAGATGAATGTTTTTCAGTTAGAAAATATGGTTTTTAGCTGCACTTCTTCATTGATTTCAATTTTCTTTTGACAAAAATGTAATGTGATTATGTAACAAGACTATGCATCCATGAAGTAAAGTAAACAATGTCAACTGAACGAAGACTCGGCAATTTATCCTTCAGCCCTTGAATTGCTTCAACGCCGTTCTCTCAAACCTTTGGAATGGACTACAACACAATTCATCTTCACCGCCTCCAATCGAATCCCGATCCTTGTCCAGATCAGTTGTTTTCCATTTCACTTTCTTCTCAGTAATTGAAACTTCCATGAATATCTTGGATTGATCAACTGGCCGCTCAAACTCATACTTGTTCAATTTCATCCCTTCATCATCTCTTTTCCTTTTGCCGCCAAATTTGGCGCGTATTGTAGAGAGTAGAACCGGATCCAAGTAATCTTCAAGCGCCACTTCTCTCTTCTTCAAGTTTGCATTTAACTGTGATGAATTCTGTGCGGTGAGATCGTTCCTGTTCAGAATTATTAACTCAGAAATAAAACAGATATATCATTGGTTGAGTAGTTGTAGAGATTATAAAGTACCGAGATGGAATGATTGAGGTTGTTGAGTGCGAGTGAGGTCTCACGAGGCGTCTTTGGATCTCTTGGACGCTTGTAAGACAAGTTGAAGCTGCCACTCTGTTTTGCTCCATCTTTAATAACAAATAAGTCCTTGTGAGTGCTAAAGTCGGGGTTTAAATTAGTTAGGTATGTCCATTTATAATCTTAAATTTAGATGGTGTCATTGTGGAAGGCTAATGAGCATCCACATGGTTCAAATAAACTATTTAGTATGTCAAATTTGAACTACCAATGCTTTGTTCTTCAGTGCGCCTATATAACATGAATAATCCCCTAAGAAAAACTTTATCTCGTCGATTTTCGCCCCCTATATAACACAACAAATATAACACAACTACTTCATTTGCTTAACTCAAGGGCCAAATTTTAAATAAGGATACCATAGGTGACACATAATGTCTCGTTTCATATTGCCTTAAAAAAACTCCCAATATAAAGAAAATCTTAATGTATCGACTCATGTTGGGTAAGGGAGCTCGCGTTACAGTGGATGCGGGAGTGCTCGTCTCCCGTTTCTCCCCTCCCCCAGGTCTGGTTATCGGTTCGACATATGAATGTCGATGATTTGCCCATAGATGTAGTTTGACCCCATGTCCATGTTTGGTGCACACCCCTTTGGTAAGTGTGGATTTCGTGCGGAAAAAGGGGATTCCATAGGTTGTTCAGAGTCGCCATTTTGTTTTATATATAAACAGATAAAAAGGTTCGGGCTAGCCCTTTCGGCCTAATCCTAAATCAAGTTTTTAAAGTCTGCGCTTGGTCCAAATATTTTTCTTATGCGAGTTCGGGAACCGGGTTACGAGTGGGGAAGGTGTTAGGAACCCCACTAGTTCTATATGCTTCCTTAATTATAAACTTATTATTGCTCTTTACATTAATTAATTACTTTTTAGTAAGTTTTTATTTAGAGGCCTTAACACGAGGGTCCTTAAAAAAATGTAGATAGGTGCTTTAGTTGGAAATTGGTATCAGTGACATGTATAAAAACATCACTTCAACCAGTGCAGGTACACAAGATTTTCTTGTGCATGACTCCGTTCTCTATATTTGTGTAATGGATGACCGTTTATCATGTAGGTAAGTTTTCGCGAAAGCTCGACTTGTATAATGGGTGGTTATCAGTGTATATAACTGTGCGAGGGAGCTCGAGTTTTGAGATAGTTTGATATTTCGTTCATGTATAAGGGGAGATAGCTTGGGTGCACCTCTGCTATAATTAGTGTATACGTGTTTGCACATTTGTATGTAGGAGTATATTTCAGAGGTCCCGCCTTAAGATACTTTGATATCTCATTTTGTGTTGTTGAGAGTATTTGACATGGATGTATCTCGGTGGGATAATATGTCCAGATTCATATTGTTGAGGATCAAGCTCATGATAAAGACTCGATGTAACACCTACGTACCCAAGAAGGCTTGGGATCAAAGCCTATATAGTTCGGTAGTAACACATGTTCAAACATAATGGGTGTGCAAGTGTAGGATTTGTCTTGGGAGGGGGAGGACTAGTGTATGGAATATAAGAATGGGAATGGACCTTAAGATATCTGATATTGTCACATAACCTTATAATAGCCGAGTGATTACTACCCGAAAGGTGTTGTTCTTCGACTAGTTTGGAGGTGTAGAGCTGGGAGGAGTTGGGATAAGAATGTAATACCCCGTATATTTATTGATTTTTTTTAATTATAAGATTAATTAAATTAAATGAGAATTAATTGGAAATTAATCCGGATATAAATACTAGCGAGATGTGAGTTGGTATTTGATTATGATGAGTACATATGGTAATATATGAATATTGAAAATATTTAAATTTTCACAAGATAGAAATACGACAATTTGAGAATTTTAGTTGGGACGCGCATGTCAGCGCGTCAGAAATGTAATTATTTGAATTAAAAAGTGAATTTTATTTTTATCAACCGAATGGTCATTTTGAGTGCGCCAACGTATCTGGAAGGGTCGAAATAGTCAGAAAACACTAGCCGGGAGTTTAGTTTGGGTCCCGGGGCATTTTTGGGCCATACCGGCAACCTAGAGGGGTATTTTGGTAATTTTAAAAATAGGGGAATTAAAACCTACGAATTTTAGAAGTTAATTATATATTATTTAGGAACCCACTAAGACCATTATCAGCATTAAGTGAGTTAGAGGGCTACGGGAGTTATAGGAGAGTTTGAAGAGTTCCAAAAAGAAACCTCCAACCACCATCTTCAACCTTGGGAGAAAATCTGTAGAGAAAGGAGAGAAGCAACCTTCATTCACCAACATAAATTCTGAAGAAAAATCTAAGGCAAGTGATTTGATATTTTTAACGCATTGAATATTTCTTCCATGTTTAGTGTAGGAATTTCTTATCTTGAAAGTTTTGAAGAAAACTAATAAAATTGTTGGAGAAACTTTGAATTTGGGTTAGGATTTGCACGTAGAATGACAATGGACTGATTTAATATTCGAAGAGTTGTATATGATGATTTAAAAACGGATTTTTGATGAGTATTTGGGCATAATAAAAATTATGGGTTCATGTTCATAGGGTTTGGGGAATATTTGGAGATTTACATTAACTCCATGATGATTTGTAAGATTTGACCCCTAAAATATGTTAAAAGATGATCTAGGGTGATTACAAAAGGTTTATATACGTTAAAACATAAATTGGATGGACTTAGGGTGGATTTAGAGAAGAGAAGAATTGAGAAAAACGGACTTGGGAATTTCTGGGTTGAAACTGCCATCTCGTTAGAAGACCTGCCCAGGTCGTTCAAACGACTTCGTTCGAACGAACTTCTAACGAGATGACAGTATGACTTCTAACGAGTTGGCATTTCATTCAAACGACCTCGTTCGAACGAGACTTCTAACGAGTTGACAAAATGGCCTTTTTGGCCTGAATTTATTTCTAATATCCCGTAGACTTATTTAAATGGTAGAATAACCTTCCCTTATTAACTAGTGGGTATACTTGGGAGATTGGGGTACATTGAAGAGTGAAACTTAGAATCGCGTAGTAAACCGGATGGCATTTGTAGATTGGGAAGCGAGTACCTAATTACGACGTGAGAAGAGTTAATAACTTAATTACATATAAATCGGGGACTTGTGAGTTGTAAAAACACTAAATGTTGGTACAAGAACGAGAAGTATACCACTTATAAAATATTGTGATATCTAAGATGTGCGAATGCTTAGTATTTGTAGTACTCTGTGTATAACATACCTACCGTACTTGCTATCATGGGAGGTCGGCGTTCAATCAGGGCCATCTAATCTTTGTGTGCCTACGGGGGGGGGGGGGGGGGGATTTAGATTGGTACCTCGAGGACATAGGTCAGAGAAGGACTTATTGAGAAGTTAATAAGTCTGCTGATCATGGGAGCGTAGGTATGTGCATGACTCATGTGATGTGAACTATGTTCGCCTTTATTGTTTGTGATTGTTGTTTAATGAAAGGATTCCTGAGAGATTCGGAATACGTGGTACTTATGTACGTGATGTACCGGGATTGGATAGCAGAGTATGTGTGCACCGCAGCTTAGCCTCGGGGTGCCAGTATTGTATATTTATGATGTGAATAATATACTGTTAATTGAAATGAATTGTCTTGAATAATTGTGAGTATAAATAATAGTAACGATTTGTAAAGTGAAAATGAAAGATCCCTAGTAATTGGTAGTACTAATATGGGAAACTGAGTAGTAAGGCATAACACTCTGAAATAGAAGATGTTGGGAATTTAAGTTGGATATCGTATAGTAATGTTAGATTTCGTAACTGACTAGTTAGATATGGAAATAACTAGAATGGGTACGGGTACGATAGGAGTGCACAATTAGTTGAGAGGTGAGGAACTCATGTGAGTGCACACACTATCATATACTTTATATTCACTGTTTAATGATATTAAACACTTGTAAATTTTTAAATTATTTTCACAATCGGGCTCTGACCCATTTGATTTCAAATATATTTTTGTAAAAACCTTTTAGGTGCCCAGCCACAAGGACACCATGCATAGGAGTTCTATTCAGGTGACATGCTGTAGCTGCTGTGGAAGTTACAGGACCTTGACAGTAGACGCCTCCATTTCCGATCTTGACTCCATTATCAGTTTTAATCATTTGTTGGGCATGTCGCCCATTCCTTTTAGAGACATCTTACTTATTCAATTATTTCAGACTTTGGGTTGTAATTAATTTTAGTGATGCAGACTTTATATTTATTTATTTCGATATTCAGATTGTTGTGAGGAGTTTTCCTCCAGACTCATTATTATTGGATGGTTATTCTATGTTGACTATATTGTGTTGGTTATGTTAACTTCTCATGATTAATTATTTGTATGTTAATCGGATTTAATTAAAATGGACAACTCACTTTTTAAATAATAGGTGGCTAGTAATTGTTAAAACATTTACGACAGTGATGCTATGAACTGAGCCAACTTGGCATTTTGTATTAATTTAATAAAGGAGTAGCTATCCGGTATTTAATTAGTCTGGGTGTCACAGGTGGTATCAGAGCATCAGGTTCTAGTGTCCTTAGGATCTGTTTGTCTTGTTATGCTTCCGCTGAGCTTTCTTTGATATAGAGCCCTATATTTTAGGACTGTTGTACTCTTTTGTGTATGCTTCGCTCTTCAGCTATTTTGTAATAATAACAGCAAACTTATAAGACTTTACTCTCATTTCAGATGCCTCCACGACGTGCGCAACGAGTTCCTAGGGATGCATAACCAGAGCCACAACCTGCACCAGTTCAGGGCACTATGAATGCTGCCGAGGTTGCAGCTATTATAGCCCAAGCGGTAAATGCCGCCCTAGTCGTGGTACAGCAGGTACCACCCCAGGCGTCAGTAATTGCGCCAGCTCAGGCTCATGCATTCCCGTCTTCTTGGGAACGCGTCCGTGATGCTTTTCAGAAAGCACACCCTCCGGAGTTTGCAGGTAGCTCCGATGTTGTGGTATCCAGTTAGTGGAGGAAGGACATTCAGAGGCACTTAAGGATGTACGAGTGCACAGATGTTAAGAAGAAGATACTGGCTACTTTCAAGCTAGTGGGATCTGCATTGCAGTGGTGGGAGTCCATTACCACCGCAGAGGAGAGGGACGCCCTTTTGATTCAGGAGTTAAGGGTGCGGTTCGACTGCAAATATTTTTTGTCAGCTGTTCACACTGAAATGAGGAGGAAATTGATGAACCTCAAGAAGGAGGGGAGGACCGTAGCCGAGTATGAGGATGAATTTACTAATCTCTTGAACATTGTTCCGGATGAGATTCCGACTGAGGAGAAGAAGATTCAGAAGTTTATGGATGGGTTGACTTGGAGGATCCGTCAGATCTTGTTGGGTAATCTCTCATTGTCCACTTATTCTGATGTGGTTAACGCTGCACTACTTCATTGCCAGGATCATCGCTTCCACATGTCTGAGAGAAAGAGATCAGGAGAGTCCAGCCATCAGGGTAGGACCGGGGGAAATGGTGCCAGCGGGGCACAATCTTCTCAGGGACAGCACAGGCAGGGTGATCAGGGTTCCCAACAGGGGGATCATAAGAGATTCAGATCTGGAGGTTTTAGGAGTGATCTTGGAGGTTTCAGACAGGGCCATCAGGGTCAAAATGGCCATCAGGGCCAGCAGGGTCAGAATGGTCAGCAACAGCAGTTTCAGCAGGGCCAACATGGCCAGGGGAGGAATGGTAACGGCCACCAGGGCCGAGGGCAGCAGGGACAGTGAGGGGGAAACTTCCCAGGGAAGTGTTTCGTTTGTGGAAAGATTGGCCACAAACGCCAGGATTGTCCTGACAGGGGCAGGGCCCCACCATAGCTGCAGCAGGGTGCTCGATACGAGCCACAGAGGCCTATGTTTCCCGCCGCCCTCCCAGCACCACCATAGATGGCAGCACTACCACCCATTCCAGTAGTCCCAGTTTAGCAAGGACAACTTCAGTATGGGAGAGTGTATCAGCTCCAGCATGCCGCAACCCCATAGGATCTACCGGCCATTGAGGGTATGTTCTCCATCCATGGGACTATGGGGCGTATTTTATTTGATACAGGGGCCACACATTATTTCATTGCCATGAGATTTGCATGCACTACTGGGTTGTTAGACACCGCCGAGAGCACGGTTACTTGTGTAGATTCACCGTTGAGTAGAGGTTCCGTGATTTCTCTTATTTATAGAGGTGTGGGTATAGATATCGGGAGGTTTACTTTACCCGCGGATATGTTAGTGTTAGAGATGACTGAGTATGATGCCATTGTTGGTATGGATTGACTAGTTGCGTACCGAGCCATGATTGAATTTTTTAGCAGGAGTATTATCTTTGCCATTCCCGGGCAGGAGATGTTTTTAGTGGCGATGCCATGCCCTGAGGGAGGATCGTCCACTCATTTGTACTATATAGAGGAGGAGACCTCTAAGGAAGTGGTGATACCACTCGATTCGATACCCGTTGTTAGTGAGTTTGCTGATGTATTTCAGGATATACCTGGACTACCTCCGAGTAGAGAGATAGATTTTGTGATCGATTTGACGTCGGGCACTCGGCCTATTGCCCGCGCACCTTACCGTATGGCTCCAACAGAGATGAGAGAGCTACGAGATCAGATAGAACACTTATTGGGTCAGGGGTTTATCCGGAAGAGTACTTCGCCGTGGGGTGCCCCTGTGTTTTTCGTGAAGAAGATTGATGGATCGTTGAGGTTATGTGTAGATTACCGAGAGTTGAATAAAGTCACGATACGGAATAAGTATCCATTGCCCAAATCGATGACTTATTTGACCAGTTGAGAGGAGTTTCCTTCTTCTCAAAGATTAATTTACGATCGGGATGCCATAAGTTGCGTATCAGGGAACAGGACGTCTCGAAGATTGTTTTCTTAACAAGATATGGTTCCTACGAGTTTTGGGTTATGCCTTTTGGCTTGACCAACGCTCCAGCCGTGTTTATGGACTTGATGAATAGGGTGTTCAGAGAATTCCTAGACCAGTTCATCATTGTCTTCATTGATGACATTCTGGTTTACTCCCAGACAGAAGAGGAGCACGCCGAGCATTTGAGGCAAGTTTTGCAGACGCTACGTCAGAACAAGCTTTATGCAAAATATGAGAAGTGTGGGATTTGGCTGAAGGAGGTTCAATTTTTGGGGCATATCATTTCAGACCGGGGGATATCTGTTGATCCGGGGAAGGTATCTGCGGTGAGGGAGTGGGGACATCCCACGACACCGACTGAAATTCATAGTTTCTTGGGCCTAGCTGGATACTACAAGAGGTTTATTCGGGGTTTTTAAAAAATAGCGAGTCCTTTGACACATCTGACTCGTAAAGGTGTGCCATTCATCTGGAGCGATGCCTGTCAGTTGGCATTCGATGAGTTGAAGGACAAGTTGACCTCAGCACCTGTGTTAGCATTGCCGAGACCGGGAGTTGAGTATCTAGTCTACACCGATGCGTCCTTACAAGGACTTGGAGGTGTATTACAGCAGGAGAGTCAGGCCATAGCTTATGCTTCCCATAAGCTTAAGCCTCACGAGAAGAATTACCCCACCCATAACTTGGAATTAGCGGCAGTTGTATTTGCCCTTCGGATTTGGAGACATTACCTCCTGGGGGAGAAGTTTCGGTTGTTCACGGATCACAAGTCTCTACAGTACCTCTTCACGCAGAAGGAGTTGAATATCCGTCAAAGACGGTGGCTTGAGTTTGTGAAGGATTATCAGTTTGATATCCAATATCACCCGGGGAAGGCTAACGTGGTAGCAGACGCGCTGAGTCGTAGGCCAGTAAATGAGGTGGCCAAGGTGTGGAAAGCTAAGTGGAAGGAGTTGGGACACCAGGATGCAGTGGCCCGATCGTTCATGTCTGTGATGAAGATTACATCTCGGATTGTTACGAGAGTGGTAAAGGCCCAGGCAAATGGCTCGTTCTATCAGGAGCATATAGTTCGATTACTAGCAGAGGGAGCCGAGTCCTATACCGTTAGCTCAGACGGGGGATTACGCTTCAATAGGATACTGGTCGTTCCAGAAGGGGAAGACTTGGATGACAGAGTCGCACGACTCACGGTTCGCGGTACACCCTGGTGGGGATAAGATGTACCAAGACATGAACGTCAGTATTGGTGGAGCGGGATGAAAAGAGATATTACCGTGTTTGTTTCTAAATGCGCCACTTGTCAGCTGGTAAAGGTGGATCATCAGAGACCGGCAGAACTTCTATAGCCATTAGAGGTTCCGACGTGGATATGGGAGAGAATATCCATGGACTTTATCATGGGGTTACCTACGTCACAGAGGGGTCACAACTCCATTTGGGTAATTATGAACCGGTTGACCAAAGTTGCTCATTTTCTACCCGTCAGGACAGACTACACTACGGGACAGTATGCCCAGATTTTCATTTCGGAAATAGTGAAACTTCATGGTGTGACTCTAAATATTGTGTCTGACCGAGATAAGATATTTGTTTCACAGTTTGGGGAGAGTTTCCAGGAGGCTATGGGCACTGAATTGCGATTGAGTACAGCTTATCACCCACAGACCGATGGGAGAACCGAGTGAACAAATCATATGTTGGAGGACATGTTGCGTATGTGCATCCTAGACTTTGGGGGTGGATGGGAGCAGTACCTTTCACTGGTGGAGTTTGCTTACAATAACTCCTATCAGTTCACCATTGGTATGGCTCCATTTGAGGCGTTGTACAGTAGGCCTTGTCATTCCCCAGCATGTTGGTTAGAAGTGGGGGACAACAAACTCCTTGGGCCAGAAGTGATTCAGGATACTTCAGCAAGGATAGAGATGACACGGAGTCGCATTCGGGTAGCTCAGGACCGGCAGAAGAGCTATGCCGATGCCAAGAGGTTCTTTAGAGAATTCAAAGTGGGGGACCACGTTTTACTCAGAGTATCTCCTATGAAGGGGATTATGCATTTTGGGAAGAAGGGGAAACTGGCACCGAGATATGTGGGGCCATTTCCTATCATCGAGCGGATTGGGCCAGTTGCGTATAGACTTGGGTTACCGGAGCACTTGCATAGGATTCATGATGCGTTCCATATTTCCTCTCTAAAGAAATATCTTAGGGATGATTTGACCCATACTCACATTGCTTTGGAGGACATCGACCTTCAGCCCGATAGTTCCTACTAGGAAGGGCCAATTGCTATTCTGGACCACAGCGAGCGGAAACTGAGGTCGAAGATAGTACCGTTAGTACGTTTTCAGTGGCGGCATCATAATGCCGAGGATTCCACATGGTAGCGCGAGGAGGAGATGAGCGAACGTTATCCATAGTTGTTTTTACCAGGTACACTTTAGTTCCGAATTTCAGGACGAAATTCTGTTATTAGGGGGGAAGTATGTAATACCCCGTATATTTATTGATTTTTTTAAATTATGGGATTAATTAAATTAAATGAGAATTAATTAGAAATTAATCCAGATATAAATACTAGCGAGATGTGAGTTGGTATTTGATTATGATGCGTACATATGGTAATATATGAATATTGAAAATATTTAAATTGTCACGAGATAGCAATACGACAATTTGGGAAATTTAGTTGGGACGCGCGTGTCAATCGCGTCAGAAATGTAATTATTTGAATTAAAAAGTGAGTTTTATTTTTATCAATCGAATGGTCATTTTGAGTGCGCCAACGTGTCCGGAAGGGTCGAAATAGTCAGAAAACACTAGTCGAAGGTTTAGTTTGGGTCCCGGGGCATTTTTGGGCCATACCGGTAACCTAGAGGGGTATTTTGGTAATTTTAAAAATATGGGAATTAAAACCTACGAATTTTAGGAGTTAATTATATATTATTTAGGAACCCACTAAGCCCATTATCATCATTAAGTGATTTAGAGGTCTACGGGAGTTATAGGAGAGTTTGAAGAGTTCCAAAAAGAAACCTCCAACCACCATCTTCAACCTTGGGAGAAAATCTGTAGAGAAAGGAGAGAAGCAGCCTTCATTCACCAACATAAATTCTGAAGAAAAATCTAAGGCAAGTGATTTGATATTTTTAACGCCTTGAATATTTCTTCCATGTTTAGTGTAAGAATTTTCTTATCTTGAAAGTTGTGAAGAAAACCAATGAAATTGTTGGAGAAACTTTGAATTTGGGTTAGGATTTGCATGTAGAATGATAATGGACTGATTTAATATTTGAAGAGTTGTATATGATGATTTAAAAACGGATTTTTGATGAGTATTTGGGCATAATAAAAATTATGGGTTCATGTTTATAGGGTTTGGGGAATATTTGGAGATTTACATTAATTCCATGATGATTTGTAAGATTTGACCCCTAAAATATGTTAAGAGATGATCTAGGGTGATTACAAATGGTTTATATACGTTAAAACATAAATTGGATGGACTTAGGGTGGATTTAGAGAAGAGAAGAATTGAGAAAAACGGACTTGGGAATTTCTGGGCTGAAACTGCCATCTCGTTAGAAGACCTGCCCAGGTCGTTCGAACGACCTCGTTCGAACGAACTTCTAACGAGATGACAGTATGACTTCTAACGAGTTGGCATTTCATTCAAACGACCTCGTTCGAACGAGACTTCTAACGAGTTGACAAAATGGCCTTTTTGGCCTGAATTTATTTCTAATATCCCGTAGACTTATTTAAATGGTAGAATAACCTTCCCTTATTAACTAGTGGGTATACTTGGGAGATTGGGGTACATTGAAGAGTGAAACTTAGAATCGCGTAGTAAACCGGATGACATTTGTATATTGGGAAGCGAGTACCTAATTACGACGTGAGAAGAGTTAATAACTTAATTACATATAAATCGGGGACTTGTGAGTTGTAATAACGCTAAATGTTGGTACAAGAACGAGAAGTATACCACTAATAAAATATTGTGATATCTAAGATGTGCGAATGCTTAGCATTTGTAGTACTCTGTGTATAACATACCTACCGTACTTGCTATCATGGGAGGTCGGCGTTCAATCAGGGCCATCTAATCTTTGTGTGCCTACGGGGGGGGGGGATTTAGATTGGTACCTCGAGGACATAGGTCAGAGAAGGACTTATTGAGAAGTTAATAAGTCTGCTGATCATGGGAGCGTAGGTATGTGCATGACTCATGTGATGTGAACTATGTTTGCCTCCATTGTTTGTGATTGTTATTTAATGAAAGGATTCCTGAGAGATTCGGAATACGTGGTACTTATGTACGTGATGTACCGGGATTGGATAGCAGAGTATGTGTGCACCACAGCTTAGCCTCGGGGTGCCAGTATTGTATATTTATGATGTGAATAATATACTGTTAATTGAAATGAATTGTCTTGAATAATTGTGAGTATAAATAATAGTAACGATTTGTAAAGTGAAAATGAAAGATCCCTAGTAATTGGTAGTACTAATATGGGAAACTGAGTAGTAAGGCATAACACTCTGAAATAGAAGATGTTGGGAATTTAAGTTGGATATCGTATAGTAATGTTAGATTTCGTAACTGACTAGTTAGATATGGAAATAACTAGAATGGGTACGGGTACGATAGGAGTGCACAATTAGTTGAGAGGTGAGGAACTCATGTGAGTGCACACACCATCATGTACTTTATATTCACTGTTTAATGATATTAAACACTTGAAAAATTTTAAATTATTTTCACAATCGGGCTCTGACCCGTTTGCTTTCAAATCTTTTTTTGTAAAAACCTTTTAGGTGCCCAACCACAAGGACACCATGCATAGGAGTTCTATTCAGTTGACGTGCTGTAACTGTTGTGGAAGTTACAGGACCTTGACAGTAGACGCCTCCATTTTCGATCTTGACTCCATTATCAGTTTTTATAATTTGTTGGGCATGTCGCCCATTCTTTTTAGAGACATCTTACTTATTCAATTATTTCAAACTTTGGGTTGTAATTAATTTTAGTGATGCAGACTTTGTATTTATTTATTTCGGTATTCGGATTGTTGTGAGGCGTTTTCCTCCAGACTCATTATTATTGGATGGTTATTCTATGTTGACTATGCTATGTTGGTTATGTTAACTTCTCATGATTCATTATTTGTATGTTAATCGGATTTAATTAAAATGGACAACTAACTTTTTAAATAATAGGTGGCTAGTAATTGTTAAAACGTTTACGACAGTGATGCTATGAACTGAGCCAACTTGGCATTTTGTATTAATTTAATAAAGGAGTAGCTACCCGGTATTTAATTAGTCAGGGTGTCACAAAGAAGCGAGGAGGTTACATCAAGGATGTTTAACTGTTGAAAAGTAGAGTAGGACACTACATCTTATAATAGAGGTGGACCGGGAGAAGTCGGAGCAGTTCTAGATAGGGGATGGATGCATCCCTAGTAGATAATACGTCAAGAGACGTATTATAAGGCTTGGGTTTCACGAGTTTATATCGATATAGAGCTTACGTCGTCATAGAGACTTGGAATTAAAGCCAACGTAGTTCCTACAAACAAGGTTGGATTATATAAGGGTATTTGTATTAGAGATGGAGGAATATCTAGGGGATAATACTTGAGAGACGTATTATGAGGCTTCGGCTTCACGAATTTAGCTCGGTGTAGCGCCTACGTACCTAAGGAGACATGCGATCAAAGCCAACATAGTTCACTTAAAGGTTTATATACATGTGTAGGCAAATGGATATCGGGTATACAAGGTACATCAATGCAGTTTTTATGTAGCCTAGTCCTTAATATAACATGTTTAGTGTGTTAAATTAATATATTTTTATGTTAAAATAATATGTTGATTATATGAAGATGTCTGAAAATATTTAAATAAAAACACATATTCGAGGTGCCGTGTAGCGACGAAATTTATTCGCTCAGAGGAGTTGTGATTATAGCCGAATTTTAGACTTTGGCCTGCAAAGTTTCACATTGAACGTAACTCAATGGCACTCTCCTGATAACATATTTTGAAAAGTATGTTTTCATGTTTATATTTGGGAATCATGGAATTTGATTTATATTATTTTATGATCAGAGCATGTCAATTAGTGACACAAGTGGAGTTGCTGGATTAAAAACAAGAATTTAAACAAATATACACGCTATAAATTACATACTCGGTCCATTAAAGGGGGTTGGGTTAGATATATTACAGTACATAATTTATAACATTATATATATATACACACACACACACACACACACACACACACACACACACACACACACACACACAATCCTGCTCTTGTACGGACCAATCCGCATTTTAAGAGTGCGGACCGGACATGTGTCACCTGACGGTGAGCCCAGAAAAGAGAGAGAGTGTGCCTATAATTTAGGCGATAATTTCTAGGCGCACCGTGAGATGACACATGTTTGGTCCGCACAAGAGCATTATTATATATATATATATATATGTTTGTGTGTGTGTGTGGGGGGGGGGGGGTGTTGATCCGAAATTTAGGCAGAGATTATTTACCCTAGCCTTGAAAGTCGACTTTTTACGTTACGGGAAAGGCCTGCTTTTTAGTTGTTTTTAGTCAGGCAGAGGATTGTCTAGAAGTGTTGACTTTTGCAGAATTTTTGGAGGGGGTTGACTTTATTTATTTCTCGGAGGAGACTATTTAAGAGTAGGAATCTCTTTTTGGGGTGAATATGTGGAAATACAAGCTTTACCTTTCGAAAAAGTGGCTCTTTTAAAGTATGAGCCCTTTAGGACTTTTTAGAAATGAGATCGAGTATCTGAAGTGCTCAGGATTAAGAAAGTACAAAAAACAAATCAATGTTAATCTCTGGGGTATTTTCCCAAGGTTAGTGGGAACCTATATTTCTAGAGGTTTTGACAGGTCGGATAATTGATTGGCCAAAGGTCCAGAGCCATTGATTTTTGATCAACGATTGAGAAAATATTTGGATAAGATCTGGTGTCATAGGGATTGGTCCGATCGCCTAAAACCTTTGGCCGATCAACTATTCCCGTAGAGACCTTTGGCTGGTCGACTAAAGTTACTAGAGGGCTTATTTGTTATTTATTTTTAATAGTAAAGTAGTTTTTTGGTTATTTTCACTTTGGCCCTGTATACTTATGTATTTGGTGTTTTAGACACCCTAATTTTTAGTACAGGTACCAAAAGTTGAGTTTTCTCTCAGAGTTTCTTCTGGGGTTCGTGCACGAGTTTTATTGGGAATAGGATGAAGCATCTCGAAACTTAGATTGCAAATTGAGGTATCCACAAAAGAAGTGGATTAAGTGTGTGTGTGTGTGCGGATACTCTTCATCAAAATAAGAACTCAATAAAATATGTTTGCCCATTTTGGAAGTTTATGGGACCTATGGGTGATGTCTGGAAAGTCCCGGGGAGGAAAATGGGATTTCTAGGAAATCCTAGGGGTTTAGCCAATCAGCTGAAGGGAGGAGCGAAACAGGTTAGTCGATCGACCAAACATTTTAATTGATCAAACCTATAAATTTAGTTGACATCACTCTCTTCTTCATTTCTCCATATATTCTCTCTTTCTTCTTGTTCTCTCTCTCTCTCTCTCTCTCTCTCTCTCTCTCTCTCCCTCTCTCCCTCTCTCTCTCCAAGTATTTCAATACTCTGTGAGTGTTACTTGCCATATTTCCTTGATGATGTACCTACATTAGCTTATCTTTATAGAGGAAGAGTACGTGGTTGTGTTGGAGCAGGCTGTGGAGGTTGTGGGAGGAGTTGGCACGACGGCTGAGCTAGAGGTGGTGGGAGTTAGCGCAGTGGCTAAGCCGGATGTTTTTGTCATATGACCGAGGGATCATCAGGGGGAAGCACTTCACGAATATGACTAGATAGATATAGATTGAAGGGAAAAGGATTCCGTTCCCGAGGAACGGGTGTTAGAGTTCGAGTCCCCTCTTCCTATGGATGTGGTTGACACTAAGGTGCTCTTGCAGGAGTACGATACTCATCGAGCGTTAGAGGTGCGTCCCGACAATGCTCAACGGGTAAGATTTACATTTTTGAGGCTTATCGCATGTTTACATGCTTGCATGGTATGATGTATAATTGTACATGTATAAAAGGATATAATGGAAAATCAAAACTTGAATTGTGGTGACGATATGATTCTTTTTTATATAAAAATTGGGTGTGGCCCCAAAAATAGTAGAATGCACTGCTTAAGTATGATCGAGCATGAGGATATATGTATGTGTATATATTTTATGAAAATGTGATGATGAAAATCATAATGATAATATAAAATGATGTATGCTAATATTTGGATGGTGGTAATAGTAATAATGATAATAAGAATAATGTGATAAAGTGGTATAAAAATAATAATAACATAATAATGATCATGACAATGATATTAATGAAGTAATGATAGTGGGATAGTATTAATGATGTTTTTAATAGAAAAATGATAATGATATAATGTGGAAAAAATGATAAAATAGTAACGATGATAATGATATGATATGAGGAGTAATGCTGGTAAATATGATGATAATAGTAGTAAATGATGATAATAATGGTGATAATGATAATAACCACGATGATAATGATTTTATTTAATTAATAATTATTATGATGAACTACACCATATATTGAAGATGGTCACTGACCTAGGCGGTGACTAGGGCTACGGGTCTTGGACCTCTGTCGTGATAATTTTTGCCATGACTAACAATAGTGGTCATGGACCTCACCCGTCACCTTAAATAAGTGTCACGGTCTCTCCCATGGGACAATATTGGCTCCATGGCCACGGACCTAGGCCCTAACCCCATGGTCACGGATTTGGATGATTACCATGGGTGGGACAATGTTCTAACTAGGTCACGACCCCAATTCGTGACCCCTAATTTATTTTAAAAATAAATAAATAAATAGTCACGGTCACTTCCTACCAGTTACCTTCCATTTTTTTGATGTAAATTTTCATTATACTATCAAAGTGCATAAAGTCCAACATTTTCAAATAAAAAGAGACTTTTGGATACTCAATTTATATCAACAATACCTATCAACTTCAAACCCTAAATAACAACATTCAACCAAATTTTAAGCCCTGAATAATAATTTTCAATCAATACTTACGATGACCAAATAATTTGAGGCCCAAAATAACATAACACAACTAATATTAACAAAACCTAATCAATTTCAAGTGCTAAATAAAAGTAACCAAATAATTTTATAAACTATTTATCATAACAAATTCAATTTTTACAAAATTTATCACCAATTTTTGTAATTAAATTTAGCACTGATTTACAATGCCACACTACCACAAAATAAATAAAGAATAAGCACACAGCCAATAAGAAATAAGTAACTAGAGTTTAGAACCTAAATCAGAAAAAAATGAATAAAAACTATGGTTTAGGAAGTTAAGACAGGGAGAGTACGTGAGAGAGACGGAGGAGAGAGAGAGAGAGAGAGAAATCGTGAAATGATTTTTTTTTATTAGTAGAGGGTATGGTCATGGTCTAAGTCCATGACCCCAGCCTATGACCATTTATTTTTTACATTTCACCACCCTGGTCACTGTCCTAGACTGTAACGAGGTTCATAATGTGTAAACAAATAAATGGTCACAGCCTAGGGACCGTGACCCATTTCAACTGAAACCCTAATATTTATCACGCCCTGGTCACGGTCCAAGGATGTGACCCACTTTGGTGGGAGTTTTGTCTCTAATTTGGTCTCAGGTGTGGTCACGGACCAAGGACGTGACCTTTGTGGTCATGTTCTATGTCCATGACCACAACCATGACGCCCTTTTTCTTGGTCACAACCTTTATCACGTGCTTTTGACTTTAGTCACGGTCTTGGGCTGTGACCACCTGGTCACAGTCTGGGGTAGTGACCAACTTCTTCGGAGAATTCTTGGTTTGTGGTGTAATGATAGTATTATTAATGATCAACACGAGTTGGAAAGGAAAGTGGTGATGGTAATGGGTGTGTTTTAGTCCATGGGAATAGGAATCCTAACCCTTAGAGGTTTATAGGGATAGGATGGGGGTGTAGTTTATTTAAGAATACACTATCTGAGGATTATTATGAAGATAGGTCGAGACCATATGTCACATGCACATCCTTTTTAGCATATAGGGTGAAAGCATCTGGAGGGAGAAAGCTTCGGGGGATTTATGGTCACCTCACTCTCGGTTATCCTTCTTGGTTAGCTAGTAGCGAGGGTTAGAAGATTAAGTGTGAATATATAGTGATTTCAGTATTGAGAGTAAGAGGGCTCTGTAGGGATGTATGCTATCCTGATTTTAGACTTTTATCTTAGCAAATATTCAAAACATTCTAACATCTTTCTATTTAAGGTCTATGGGGACCAAATGTAGAAACACGAGGTTTTGATGGCATATTTGGATGTGGGACAACCTCACGACTAGTTATCCTTCTTGGTTAACTGGAACCAAGGATCAGGCAATTAAATGTGAACGTATGGTGATTAAAAAATTGAATGGGAGAGAGCTCTGTAGGGGTATATGGTATCTTAATTTTAGACGTTTGTTATAGCAAATATTCAAAATATTCCAACCTCTTTCTATTTAAGGTCACTATGGGAACCGAATGTAGAACTGGGGGGTTTTGATGACATCATCCAAGATGAAAGACCACCTCATGACTGGTTATCCTTCCAAATTAACTGGAATCGAGGAGATTAAGTGTGAACATATGGTGATTCAAACACCGAGATGGAGAGAGCTCCGTAGGGGTATACGGTATCCTGATTTTAGACTCTCTTTATAATAAAGATTCAAAACATTCCAACCACTTTCTATTTAAGGTCTCTATGGGGACTAGATATAGAAATACAGGGTATCGACGATATATTTTGGGATATGGGACCGCCTCAGGACATCTTGGTTAGCTGGAAATAAGGTTTAGGTGATTAAGTGTGAACGTATGGTAATTCAAACACCGAGAGGGAAAAGAGATCCATAGGGGTATAAAGTATCATAATTTTTAACTTTGGTCTTAAAAAAGATTCAAAATATTCCAACCTCTTTCGATTTAAGGTCTCTATGGGGAATAAATGTAGAAATGCGAGGTTTTGATGGCGTCTTTCGGGATGAAGGACCACCTCACGATTTTTTATCCTTCCTGGTTAGGTGGAACCTAGGTTTTGGTGATTAAGTGTGAACGTACGGTGATTCAAACACTAAGAGGGAGAAATATCCATAGGGGTATAAGGTATACTAATTTTAGAGTTTGGGTTTAGCAAAGATTCAAAACCATGCAACCCCTTTCTCTTTTAGGTCGCAAATGCGACCAGACATAGAAATGAGGGGTTTTGATGACTTCTTTCGGGATGTGGGACCACCTCACAACTGGTTATCCTTCTTGCTTGGCTAGAAGCCAGGTTTAGGTAATTAAGTGTGAACATATGGTGATTACAAAATATTAGAAATAGACATTGTCTTTTCCATATAACTGACATGTTTTGATATTTGTGTTACCTACATTTTTACAGTATGGGGAGAATCTTAGAGGATCGGTGGGCCATTCTCTTAGGGCCTAGGAGAAGGCTCCTCTTTTTATTCGTGCCCTTTTGTATGCCATAATTTTAGCTTGCTGATTGATTGCCTGATCTTAGGAGGAGCGGGCTAATTTTTACAGCTCTAGGCAAGCATTGGTAGAGTGAAGGTGATTATGGATCGGATAATGACCATTATTGCAGAGGGTTTGTCTCCCACACTTGGGATAATGCCTCTTATATCCCGTGCAAAGTATATATTGGCCAACACCCTGGCACATTATTTGGAGGAGGTGGTAGAGGACTCATATTTGGATGTTGTGGTGGTTTGCTGATGTGATAGATGTTTGTTTTTATTATTGATAGGGGGAATATTAGTACCAGGGATCTTTAGTGGGATTCACCTCTGGTAGTTGCCATTTTTAATGGACTTTTCGCAATTCTTAGATATGCCTGGTCGAGAGTGTGAAATTGTCTAATGGTGTCATCATCATCATCATCCTTGCCTTAATCCCATCATATGGGGTCGGACACATGGATTCTCCTTTTCCATTCTAATATATTCTATGAATTATTACCATTCAGGTTTAATTCCTTAAGGTCTCTCCTAATAATTTCCTCCCACGATAGCTTAGGGAGACCTCTTTTTATTTTACCCTCTATTTCCAACAATCTCCCTCTTATTATAGGGCATCTACTGGTCTACACAACACATGTCCGTACCACCTAAGTCTACTTTCTCTTAATTTATCGCTAATGGGAGCTACTCCTAACTTTTATCTCACGTATTGATTTTTAATTTTATCCTTTATAGTAATTTCTATCATCCACCGGAGCATCCTCATCTCACCAACATGGATACTTTGTTCATGTTTTTTCTTTAACACCCAACATTTCGCTCCATACAGGGTTGCTATCCTAACAACTATTCAATAATTTTTTTCTTTTAATTTATTAGTTACCCTCTTATCGCATAACACCCCACTCGCTTGTCTCCATTTCATCTAATCAGTTGATATTCTACTCATAAAATCCTCATCAATATCCCCATTACTTTGTAACATTGAACCTAGATAACGAAATCTATTAGTTTGGTTTATCACTTTTTCTTCAAACATTAACATTATGTTACTCGACGCTTGATTATTAGATTTACATTCCATAAATTCCATTTTATTTTTACTGATTTAATTAGATTTCAATCCCACAAACAAATTTTAATCCCTTTAAATCCTAAAACATGCAACTATGTGATTCGAAACATAAATGAAGCAAGCATGTAATGAAGACGCAATTTCAAGAAAATTCCCCAAAGGCCAAAACCTTTTATTTCACAAATACAATTTGCAAATTGCAACTTACAACCTTACAAGTGAAATACAACCCGACAAATGTCCTACAGGTGACCTTCGTCTTCTTTAGTAGCGGTTCTCTCAAGTCCCACAAAGATTAAAGTCTTTTTTCAGTAATGATTCCCACAAGAATCACAAGAGCAGCAGTAGAGACTCCTTCTCTACAATAATAACTCCGGTATGGAATTATGTGAGGGTTTCAAAGTTATTCACAAAGTTATGTGGGAGGTGATCTGTGAATCAAAGGGTGTTTTTTCGTTTAAAAAGATGAGACTTTGTGTAGCAGGTCTGTAGAAAACGAGGTTTCAAAAGTCTTGTAAAATACCTACGCAAAGAAGGTTTTTATAAGCAGACACAAAATTCGAGGCAGTGTAGGGTCTTTCGAATGACATGTCAATGTCATTCTAATGAGATCAAGATCTCGTTCGAACGATGCAAATATCTCTTTTAATGACATCCAAAAATTTAAGACAGCGAGTCCTCGTTAGAACCTCATTTGATCCATGCTTCTAACAACTTTTAAACGAGATACAACGTCGTTCTAATGAGATTGCCATCTTGTTTGAACAAAGATGGCAAAAATTAAAATATTTTTAAGTTCAAAAAATTGTATGAAAAACTGTTGATTTTTGTAAAAAAATATTTAATAAAAATCTCCCAATACTATGTAAAAAATCCACGAAAACTAAAGCAACAACTATACCAATATTATGTGGCGTCGTGGAGCATGTTAAAAATAAAATGACGTATGTGAAGCACTTTGGGATTCTTAATAATTAGATCCGTCTTCTTGAACGTGAGAACGTGAAGTACCATAACGGAAGTAACGGGATATGCCATACTCGATGTAACCTGGATTCTATGGACAAGTCCTCGATACTAGGGGTAGTGACACAATAGTTGCCCTTACAAATCTCCCCCTATCACTATTATAATACAAAACAAAAAATCCAAATTATCCAACCGTACAAAATCCTATAAAAATCTAATACCCTCCCAAAAATCCACAAATGAAAATATACTAAAAATGCACAAATTTTTGAAATCTTCAACTATCCAATTCTTCAATTCTCTTGATATTTTTTTTGGAAGCTTTTTTTTTTCATGTACTTTGCATATGCTCATCAAAGTGTATTTGCACACAATAAATAAAAAATACATTGTGACAAATCGAGTTTGAAATAAGATTAAACTCGTTAAAAAATATCTCCCTCATAAATCAAACTCTCACTCCCCCATAATTCATTCTTCTACAAAATAATAAATCGGAGTTTGCCACAATAATCATAGAATATCATCCCAAATATAACGCAATAAGAATAAAGTAATAATAAACTAAGCAAAACCAACTATTTTTGATTTTTTTATTTAAAAATTTTCAAGAGAAAAAAAATAAATTTTCAAAATCAACACACCATAGAGAAACACAAAAATAATTGAATCATGAAAACGGAATGTAGGGGTGTGAATACATTCTATTTGTAGATCAACGTAGACGAACATAATCATATGTGCATGAAGGAATGCGACACTACTAATGCAAGATCTTAAAGTCTACCTTAGGTGTAAAAATGGCGAACTCAAGTGAAATCGACTTAACCTATTCAACTAATCAAGATCGTGAGTGATTTTCACACCAATAATGCCCAAAACTATGAATGATTTTATGAGAGTTTTTAGGATGGGACAACCCATCGATCTTCGACTAAACTCCCACAAAACTTGAATATTAAATATTTCTCTCAGCTTTTTTGTTTAGAAGAAATCAATGCTCATATATTGCGAAACATCAATGTTATTTGAAATTGGCCTGACACTTTGTCTGTTGCAGCCCGATTCCATTGCTTCAAACATAATACATTTACCAGAGATATGATTTTTAATTTTTTCAATCCGGACAACGGTTCTTACAAGTACTAATTTCATTATCTCGTTTTATCGCATTTGGTTTGTTTTAAAAGCAGATTGAGATGAAAAACTACAATCGACACGCGAAAGGTAAGTGCAATACTCAAATAAGTTCATGCTCGCATTTATTAAATGTGACAAGGAGTCAAACATATAGCAAGTAGTAATCATATCATATCTTAATGACTCCACACATTATAAAGCACAAAAATAAAATGATGTCACATCTCAAAACATTACTAAATAGTCACGTGGATATGGAATGAATGGGTGATTTTGACATCTTTAATGTTCATCCACATATAGTGTAAAAAGAAATACAAAACTCTTTTTGGATCTTTAAATTTTTTATGAAAAATAAATCTTTTTGTCTTTTTCACCCTTTTTGAAAAATAGAAAATCTTCTTGTATTTTTCCAAAATTTTTCAAGAAAAACAATTGGATTTTTTGAAAAATACATCAAAATGGGAAAATAAATACAAAGATAATAGTAGTACACACTAGAAATAGGCATGTGAAATATGAACATGAAAAGCATTCTATGCTAGAAAACAAGTCTCAACCTCAACCATTAGGTCTAGAGGTGTTCTCCAAAGGAGAAGACATCCTATGAAAAACCTTCATAAAAACTTCACATGATTTGATGGATGTTTTTCATTTGATGTCATCTCCTTTGGAGAACTCCTATGGACCTAATGATTGAGGTTGAGACTTGTTTTCTAGCATAGGATGCTTTTCATGTTCATATTTCACATGCCTATTGCTAGTGTGTACTACCATTGTATTATCTTTGTATTTATTTTTCCATATTGATATATTTTTCAAAAAAGGTTTTGTTTTTCTTAAAATGTTTTGAAAAATACAAAAATATTTTCTATTTTTTTAGAAAAAGTGAAAAAGTCAAAAATTTTCTCAAAAAAAATAAAAAATCTATTTGTATTTTTCCAAATTTTTTAGGAAAAACAAATCTCGTTTTGGATTTTTTGAAAAACATGTCCAAATGGGAAAATAAATACGAAGATAATACAATGGTATTACACACAAGCAATAGGCATGTGAAATATGAACATGAAAAGCATCATATGCAGAAATCAAGTCTCAACCTCAATCATGAGGTCCGGAGGAGTTCTCCAAAGGATATGACATCGTATGAAAAACATCCATCAAATCATTTGAGGTTTTGACCAAATACTCAACTTGCTCTCGAAAATGCTCAAAATCTCTCATGTGATGTGCGGGAGCATGCAAAGTAACATGCGTGGCAGTGCGTGTGGGAACACGTGTAGTAGCATATCATGGAAGATACTGATGAGACACACTACCCAACTTAATTTTTTTTTTCCTAAGGTGTCATCTTTTCTTGCATTGTGAACAAACATATAAGGTCTTAGGATCACCTTCCTCAAAACCTCTAGGACACGCTCTCCTATGGGAAATCAAATGCTTAGGTGGGTTAGGTCGAGAACCATATAAATCCATCATAAACACAAGAATCGACTCGGGTGCTACATAAGAAGTGGACGCACTGTCATAACCTATTCCTAGCCTTTAAACATTACCCAAAACGGGATTGAGGACCATCTTTACTACCTTATTTGATGTGTCCTCTAAAGTAACCTTGACCTCAAGGGCACATTTGAGATCTCTCTCGAGTTAGGATACACGGACTTCAAGTTTCTCACGAGTCTCCAATGAAGATTGAAGATCTCCCGTAAGACTAGCCACAGTGCTGGTCAATTCACTCTTTTCCCTATCTAAGACGATCAACTTCTCACATAAAGAAACCTTCAACTTCTTGAGTTGACTCGTGAATGCCTCACACACCCTAAAAACTTTCACCTCTCTCTCTAAATCAATCACCCTAAGACTCAAATCTTTGTCTAACTTTTTGATTTTCAACGTCTCGGTTTATAAATCACTAATTGATTTTTAGAGATCCCCTTCTCCATTACTTGTAATCTCATCCTCACACTCACTCAAATGGATCAAACCATCATCGAGTCTCTCATGTTTACACGTGCCCTCATCATCGCGGGACAAATTAAAAGTACTCACATGACTAGCCATGAAACCAATGCACTTTTCATGTTGTGATTCTCCCCCTGAATTAACTGACACGATGCCACTATCACTAAGAGTGGCCTTATTAGTAATATCTTTTCCCTTTCTCTTTAGCCTAATGGGATACTCATGTGCCTTGTGCCCTTTGACCTCACACTCAAAACACTTTATCTCTTCATCTTTCCCATCTATATCCTTTACCTCATATTTCCTTTTGTTTTTCTCAAAAACCTTTTTCTTGAAAGAATTATTTTTGGAAAACTTGAGAATTTTTTAAAAAAATTTCGCAAGCAAGGCCAAGTCATTAACATTAAACTCTCCCTTAGATTAAGACTCATAAACTTTCTCTTTTTTTTTCCCCCTTAATTTGAGTCTTTAAAGCTACCTCTCTATTCTTAGGCTTAATGAGTTTAGGAAACATATCGATCTCATAAGTTTGAAGGTCTCCTACGATTTATTCTAACCTAAGAGTGTATAAGACCTCTAAAGAGTTAAGCACGATGACCTTAGTAATAAATCGAGAAGGGAGTGACCTCAAAATCATTCTCACGACTCTCGACTCCTCAATTTTCTCACCCAAATTAAAACTAGTGTTAACAATGTTTGACAACCTAGAATAAAATTCCTCGAATGACTCGAACTCTAGCATAGTGATCGTCTTAAATTAGGTGTTAAAATTTTCAATATTAGACACCTTGATAGTGTTGGTATCCTCATGTGTCAACTGGAGGATATCCCATGAAGCCCTTATACTTTTGACTCATTTGAGTCTAGACTGTATAAGAGCTCATCTAGTTTGGAAATGGTGACAAAATTGTGTCCATCCTAAAAACCAAAGAGCCTCAGAGATTGTTTTGCTTCTTCTCCTATTCATCTTGTAATGATCCTGAGACTATATCCATCACTCACTGTTGATACCAAATTTAATCTACTGATGTGGACCAATAATAAGAAGACACGTGTCAATCTACATGGCACAATAACAACGAGGAGGTTTATTTCCCCCGACCAAGTCATGTTCGCTCCGAGCAACAAGGATACCCCGAGGAACTACAACACTCCGAGGAACTCCAGCGCTCCGATGAACTCCTGAACGACGAGCAACTAAGGCGGTTCGAGCTGCATCTCGACCACAACATTGATTGCCAGATAACCAACAGTTCAAAACTGTTCATTGACTGTTTATCATCTTGACGCACACGCTTGAAGAACATTAAATGAGTTACCCTTTCATATGTATATCATTTAATGTACCACCCTTTCATATGTAAACCTCATGGCTATAAATACATTGTATCTCCCTCATTCAAAGGGACCGGAATTTCTTGAGAGAACTTGTAATCAAGAATTCCACAAACACTCAGCAATAACATAACAGTGGACGTAGGCTTTATTCCTAGCCGAACCACTTTAAAAATCTTTGTCTTATTTATTTATCTGTGATTGAATAATTAGAGCAATCTAGTTTTTTACATCAACAGATTGGCGCCGTCTGTGGGAATGTGTTACAAGCGTTGTTCTCCACCAAAAGCTAAGTTTTTATTTTCTCTACGTATAATCAATTATACATAAATCTTTTGATTCAATCATGATTTTTATGTTTATATACATAAATTAATTGTCAAATTTTTATCTGCAAAATGTTGCATCTCATGATTTTTAAATCATAACTGTTAGATTCATCCTTATTTAGAAATCTGAAAAATAGTAGATTTCATAAATCGTAATTCTTTGCTTGATTCTCAAGTTTTAATTTTATATCATGGAATAAATATTTTAAATGATTACATATGCCAATATATACGACGATGATAAGATTTAATCATTTTCATTGTTGATTTTGAAATAAATTTTGTAAGATCTTTGATGTCTATTCAAATTCCCATCATATTTTTAATAAAAGAATGGGAAAAGGTTAAAGACAATGAAAAGTCTTTTCATGGAAATCATGACCCAGATCTATTTTCTCTCTCTTCAAGTTTGAGTCTCTTTGCATTCACAAGTTTAAGTCTCTTTGTATTCATTTTTATGAACTATATACTTAATTTGGTTCAGCTTCCATTTATGTCAATAAAGTCTCATTGATTGATTTTTGATATAAATTTGATAATAATTTTGATCATTCGGCATATTTTTATCTCTCCAAATTGGGAATAGGAAGGGATCAATATAAAAAATAATTTTCTCTCACCTGAAAAATCATTACCCACCTCTTGTAAAAGAGGATCAGTAAAATAATCATGACCATATCAAGACTGGGAACAAATTTGATATTTTGGCCCCTCGTTCATCACATCACAAGGTTTCTTTGACGAAATCACACGATCTAGTGGGTTATATATTTATTCATTAAATTAACATTCTTAAGGCTTAAATTTTACATTTAATGTTATTTTTGTGATCTCAAGATTCGAGATATTCTGGTCATCCAACCATATATTCTATAACTTGAGATATCCTTAAATGTTGGTCGGCAACATCCATGTCGTTTGTCGGCAGCAGTAGAATCTTGGGGTATTAAAAAAATGCTAAGCACCCCTGATATTTCTTTAAACACGAGTTCGGCTTGGGGACAAGCAGGGGGCTTAAGTCTTTTTAACTTATGATCACCCCAAAAATATTTTTAAACAGCAACTAATACCTGATTGGTTGTTGGAGATTAAATAAATTTACAAAAAACTTTACGTCTTATTTATGATGCATATTTGATAATAATTTGTCCATCTCACACACATTTGCCATAAAACATATTATTTCATATTTTGAAATTTTTATGCTGATACATATCATATATTGATTGGATGAGTAAATTATTCTCATGACTAATCAATTCAGCCTACACATATGGTAGAGCAAATTATTAATTTTTACAGGCACAAGATTCAATGCCGACGAATGCTGAAGCACAAATTATTCTATATCCGTTCGGATTCATATTTTATATTTATCTCAGCATGGAGCTCGAAAAATTTCTTCTCTCTATAAATATTCGGCTCCGAGGAAGAACTATAACATTTATTATATTTCACCCCCAACGGATAGTTGGTCGGAGTAATTCTTATGTATATGCAGGCCCAGCAAAGTTCTCGGCCATATTCTTATGTTCTGGAAAATATTATTCTTATTCGGCATTCTGCAATTATGCCTCGACAAGATACTTATTCAGCTTTAAGGAGAATTACAACATTCGTTCGGATAATTCTTATTTATATTCAGGCCTGACAACGTTCTCGGCCATATTCTTATGTTCTGAAAGATCTTATTCTTGTTCGACATTATATGATTCTACCTCGACTGATCGGCGAGGCATTTTATTATTTTCAATTATTCTTTATATCTATCTGGATGCATATTCTATTCTCATTTCAGCATGGAGCTCGACAAATATTTATAATCATATATTCAGCTCCAAGGATATCTACAACATTTATATTATCTTATTCCCAACAATCTGTTGAGGACAACATTTATTATATCTTATTCAGCTCCAAGGATGTCTCCAGCATTTATTATATCTTATTCAGCTCCAAGGATGTCTCCTGCATTTATTATATCTTATTCCCAACAATCTGTTGGTCATCGCCGAGGAGGTATCCTGCATTTATATTATCTTATTCCCAACAATCTGTTGGTCATCGCCGAGGAGGTATCCTGCATTTATATTATCTTATTCCCAACAATGTGTTGGTCATCGCCGAGGAGGTATCCTGCATTTATTATATCTTATTCCCAACAATTTGTTGGTCATCGCCGAGGAGGTATCCTGCATTTATATTATCTTATTCCCAACAAATCTGTTGGTCAGCGCCGAGGAGGTCTCTAGCATTTATATTATCTTATTCCCAACAAATCTGTTGGTCAGCGCCGAGGAGGTCTCCAGCATTTATATTATCTTATTCCCAACAATCTGTTGATCAGCTCTGAGGAAGTCTTCATCATTTATTATCAATTACCACCAACTCCGATTGGTAGATAAAATCCAACTCCGGTTGGTAGACAAAATCCAACTCCGGTTGGTAGATAAATCCAACTCCGGTTGGCATTGGTCGATAAATCTCATTCAAAATTCACATTCCACAGTTGGGGGCTTCTATTACAGATATATTTGTTCATTTGGTGGCACATTCTTATATCATCATGCAGTCGAGCATCAAATTCAACCCCGACTAATCACTTTCTCAGGAGGAATATTGAAGTTCAGGAGGAATATTGAAGTTCAGGAGGTATATTGAAGTTCAGGAGGAATATTGAAGTTCAGGAGGTATATTGAAGTTCAGGAGGTATATTGAAGTTCAGGAGGAATATTGAAGTTCAGGAGGTATATCGAAATTCAAGAGGTGTATTCAGAAGTATCAGGACATGATGAAAGAAAGCGAAAAGTATTCCACCGAGGAACTCTGTCAGACCAGAAATTAGAAGACAAGTTGCCTATATGGAGGCTATATGTAGATGGATCATCTTTCACTACAGGCTGTGGGGCAGGGATCGTTTTGAACAGCCCAGATGAGGTCGACAGGGAATACACCCTACGTTTCTAATTCAAAGCTTCTAATAATGAGATTGAGTATGAGGACATGATAGCAGGTCTTAATTTGTCAAATACTATGGAGGCACAACAGGTTATTGTCTTCAGTGATTCTCAATTGATCGTAAATCAAATGTTGGGAATATATGCAACCAAAGGAGAATTGATGATCAAGTATCAAGCAAAGGTGATGGAGTTGGTATCAGAGTTTGTTGCTGTTCAACTGGTAAGAATATCAAGAACGGAGAATGTGAGAGCATACGCCTTGGCCCGATTAGCATCAGCTACTCGTACCGAGCTGCGAAGAACTATACCAATTGAAGCATTAGAAAGTCGGAGCATAGATGAAGACCTGACGATGAATATTATTACCCTTGATTTAGGAACATCTTGAATGGATCCTATCAGAGCATATATTAAGGAGGAACAATTACCGGAGGATAAGCTCGCTGCCAAGAAATGGAAGTTTAAAGCTGCTCGGTATGTACTAATTAATGGTATTCGGAGGATAAGTTCGCCGCCAAGAAATGGAAGTTTAAAGCTGCTCGGTATGTACTAATTAATGGTATTCGGAGGATAAGTTCGCCGCCAAGAAATGGAAGTTTAAAGCTGCTCGGTATAATGGTATTCGGAAGATAAGCTCGCTGCCAAGAAATGGAAGTTTAAAGCTGCTCGACGAGGAATCATGGAAGGTTTGCAAAGATGTGTACATCCCTCCGAGGTGAATTGATTAAAGAGATCCATGAAGGGTCCTGTGGAGCCCATGTAGCAGGACGAACACTTTTGCAAAAGGTGATGACGCAGGGATACTACTGGACGACGATGAGAGATGATTGTATAGCTTATGCCAAGAAATGTGACAAGTAGCAACGCTTTTCCTCCATCCGAAGAACTTCACAAACGTTGTTGACACCTATCATTTATCCTTGGCCATTTTCCATGTGGGGATTGATTTGGTTGGACCATTGCCGACGACTCGAGGAAGATTCAAATACCTCGTCATCGCAGTAGATTATTTTACTTAGTGGATAGAAGCTGAGCCACTTATTGACGTGACATACGAGAAGGAAGGTGTACCAATTTATTTGGAAGAACATCATCTGCCGATATGGTCTCCCTCATGCCTTCATCACAGACCATGGAACACAATTTAAAAACGAGGTGTTTGCTGCCTATTATCATCAGTCAAACATTTTGAAGGTTCATTCAGCGCCAGGATATCCTCAGAGATAATGGACCAAAAGCTCTAAGGAGCCAAAAAGTGCTCTAAGGAGCCAAAATTGCTCTAAGGAGCCAAAAGTGCTCTAAGGAGCCAAAAAGTGCTCTAAGGAGCCAAAATTGCTCTAAGGAGCCAAAAAGTGCTCTAAGGAGCCAAAAAGTACTCTAAGGAGCCAAAAGCTCTAAGGAGCCAAAAAGTGCTCTAAGGAGCCAAAAGCTCTAAGGAGCCAAAAAATACTCCTTTGGTTAGGAGGCGCTCTAAGGAGCCAAAAGCTCTAAGGAGCCAAAAAACTACTCCTTTGGTTAGGAGGTGTACACCAGCATGATCAATTACGGTTGGTAAGATAAAAAAATACTCTCACATTACAACTTATGTTGGTCGGGAGGTAAGATTATTACAAAAATTCCTCGAAGAACAAAATATTCCAAACTGAACCAAGTATGGTTGGTCGGGGATAAAAACCCACTAATTGTAGTTGGTCGACGAGGACAAATTATTGACCTTAGCTGGTCGGACACATTTTATGAAAATATTTGAAATTGAACCAAGTGTGGCTGGTCGGGGATAAAAACCCATCAACTGTAGTTGGTCGACAAACCTTATTTATCCACCCTGGTTGGTTGGAAACAGTTTGAACATTTTTATACTCATTACTTTATTATTAAGTGATCGAGCAACGTTACTAATACTTTGTAAACTTTTTAAGCTGATGAACAACACAATATTGTTATCTTTTTAACAGATACATATGCATAAATGTAAAGTGTTTGATATTTACAAGACAATAGCAATTAAGATTGCGAACAAAAATGAAAGTCTTTCATTAAATAAAAAACAAAATACATTTAGAATGAAAATGTATACTAACTATTACATTGAGATTCCTATTCTATTGGTTTCTTTTCCTTCTACTTTTGAAACAGGTTCCTCGCCAGCAGGAGGATCATCTAAAATATAAGGGGAGTTTATGAAGTTAAGACCTTTCAACATTCTGATATTCATCACAGATGATCTATCTGAGAAGCATTAGCTTATTCCCGAGAAGCACTTGCTCGTCCCTGAGAATCACTTGTTAGTCCCCGAGAACCTCTTGTTCGTCCCCGAGCAGAGGTAGAAGTCAAAATCAGCATCTATAGCACTGAGATCTTTGCTAATACTGTCTCGACCAATAATGAAGAAGAATTTATGTGAAAATGTTTCGAAGTCCACCACTAGCTTGGTACTAATCAGATTGAAGAGTTGGGCTCAAAAGCTATATGTTACTCGACAAAGTATTCAGATAAGCATAAATCAGAAAAATCAAGCACGTGAAGTTAGCACTCAGTTGCTCGACACAGGAAGCAGTTGGTCGGATGGAAAACCAATCAACATACTTGAAGATTATGACAAGCTACAAGTTTCATACTATGGCATGGCTGCATCCAAATTCGCAGGGGTGATACATAGCACACGGAGTTCCTCTAAAGAAAGATTAGCAACCATCGATCAGCCTGCATCATATTTCGTCCAGGAGATAATGAACTTTATGTTGAACAAATCAAGAAGGTAGATCAAGAATTTCACGAGCACCGCGGAACATTGCAGAATAAATACTCCATCCTTTCAAGTAACCCATCAAGCATGAAGCATTGGGGGCTTCTGTTGATACCAAATTTAATCTACTGATGTGGACCAATAATAAGAAGACACGTGTCAATCTACATGGCACAATAACAACGAGGAGGTTTATTTCCCCCGACCAAGTCATGTTCGCTCCGAGCAACAAGGATACCCCGAGGAACTACAACACTCCGAGGAACTCCAGCGCTCCGATGAACTCCTGAACGACGAGCAACTAAGGCGGTTCGAGCTGCATCTCGACCACAGCATTGATTGCCAGATAACCAACAGTTCAAAACTGTTCATTGACTGTTTATCATCTTGACGCACACGCTTGAAGAACATTAAATGAGTTACCCTTTCATATGTATATCATTTAATGTACCACCCTTTCATATGTAAACCTCATGGCTATAAATACATTGTATCTCCCTCATTCAAAGGGACCGGAATTTCTTGAGAGAACTTGTAATCAAGAATTCCACAAACACTCAGCAATAACATAACAGTGGACGTAGGCTTTATTCCTAGCCGAACCACTTTAAAAATTATTGTCTTATTTATTTATCTGTGATTGAATAATTAGAGCAATCTAGTTTTTTACATCAACACTCACACACTTAGAACTTATTTTTTGCATATCATATTGCACCTTTATGTGTATTAATGTGGTGAGTGTGTTTAAATCCCTCAATTTGATTTTTATTAATTTTTTGGGAATTTTAAACATATTTTAATTAAGGTTTTATTAAATTAAAACTTGTTTTAAAAGTTTTGGGGTTAATATCTAAATATGTATTGGTGTGATTTTTGGCCTAAAGTTACTCTGGGTAGAAACCAAAAGCGCCAGAGACTCCAGGGTTGGCTTTGTAATTAGTTTTGGACGCGCGTTTATATTCATTCTATGGCCAACACTTGCTGCTCTCTGATTGGCCAGAGTTGTGTTTCTTTACAGAGACAAAACTTCGCATGTTTACAGCCCTTGGATCAACCCTTATCAATGGCCTGCATGTTATTTAGGTGAATCCACGTGTAATCCCCTTAGCCAATCATAGCCTGTTTAATCCACCGCCTGTTGTGAGCCCTTGGATTGAAGTCAAAGAAGCTTGACTCAATCTCAGCCGTTGTTTTTGAACGATAGTCTGGAACCTTCTCCTCTTGCTATTTAAAGGCCTCTCATCTCTGCCTTCGAAAGCTTTTGCCACTTTGAATATTCTCAGAGAAAGAATAGAGAGAGAGAGAGAGAAGAGAGAAGAGAGAGAGAGAGACCAGAGAGTCAAGTTAGAAACCCTAACTTCGTCAAAACTTCTCCAACCTAAACCACTTACCTCTCCAAAAACACCATAACCAAATAAACACCATCTTTAGTGTTTCTTGAGTTTATGAGAGTTCGAGTTGAGTGATCTTGGGTTGCTGTAACCTTGTGTTCATAAAATCTTATTTCTAACTTAGACACCTACTCAGATCTTGTTTCTGATTCAATAGAAATCATAGATCTAAAGTTTTTCATGTCACAACACACTTAGTTGCATTTTATTTCTCATCTTGAGAAGTACGTTGTTGACTGTTTTCTGTTAAAACATTTTCTTACCTCAGAATCAACAATAGATGTTTTCTGTTTCTATTTTTACAAAACTTAACCTGACCTAGTTGGATTCACACTTGGAGGGTTTTCAATCTCCTAAATATTTTCAAAAGAGATTGAGAAAGGTCTTGACCGATTTCTTAAGCAAGATCTCCATGGAATCTGGGTTGTATTGAAAGGTCAAAAGGTTTTTGGTTTTGTAAGAAAGAAAAATAACAAACTCACTGCATATAGACTTTATATGTAATTTGTAGAGGACTGTTTGTAAATCTAAGAGTGTGTGAGTTCATGCATGTGATATAGAACACTATTCACAAACATCTTCACACTACAAACACTGAAAGTGTTGGCTATAAGATTTGGTGAACATAAGTCGACGTATACTGCTGAAACAAAGGAAGAGTTGACAAACTGAGAAGACTACATCAACTAACAAGATCTGCAGAAAATTTTAAGGACGCCAGAGGGTACAATCATGAACTTGTCTAGATTTATTATTGTGTGCATGTTAGTTAAATAGATTGTAACTCACATATTTGTTTTAGTGATATTTTTGTTTTACTCCGTAGAGGGAGTCGTGGATGTTTCCTCAATTGGTGAGGTTTTACCACGTTAAAAATCCTGAGTATTAATATTTCTACATCTTCTCATGCCATTTTGATGTGTGCTGAGTTTAAAATATTTTAAACTGTTTACTAAAACTTGTTATCAAATCTTGTCCTAATCTCGTACATAATTTTGTTAACACATCTTGTGTTCAAAATCAGTTTGATTTAAGTAAAGAGTTTCTTCAACAAACTTTTCGGAGTTGCTTAAATAGTTTATTTTCAATAAACGGCTTTAGCACTGCTATTTCAATTGGTATCAGAGCTTTTGGTGAACTCTTTTAAAAAAGATCATGAGTTTCTGAAACTGTTTTCTCAAAATCAATCATGGACGAGAAAAATGAAAGATATGGTAACTTGACCAGACCTCCAGTCTTTGATGGAACCAATTTTTCTTACTGGAAAGTAAGGATGATTGCTTTCATTCAAGGAACTTTGGGAGATGATGTCTGGGATATTATTGAAAATGGATAATTTTATCCTACTAAACCAGCCATGAAGGAAGTAATGAGAGGGTTAAGAAAATATTAAGTGAGTTTACTCAAGAAGAGAAACAAGTTTCTCGCAATAATAATAAAGGAAAGAATGCTATATTTATGTTTATAAATGAACATGAGTTCAAGAGAATCTCATCTTGTACCACTTCTAAGGAAGCATGGGATACCCTGATTACTGCCCATGAAGGAGACTCTAGGGTTAAGGCTGCTAAAACTCAGATGTTAATTCAACAGTATAATTCTTTAATCATGTCTGAATCTGAGTCTTTTGATGACTTCTATATGAACCTAACTGATATTGTCACTAAACTGCATGCTAATGGTATAACTTATGATAGACAAGAAATTGTTTCTAAAATTCTGAGATCATTACCACAGAAATTTGACAATAAAAGATATGCTATTGAGGAAATGTGTGATATAAATCTCACTCCTGAATTACTCAGTAGTAAATTAAGAACTGTGGAAATGGAATTAGAGTTTAAGAAACAATTGACCCACACTCATAGGAAACATACCAATTCTAATCTTAGCTTTACTTCTAAGATGATTAAGCCTGAGTTAAACACTCCTAGTAATGATTCTGATGAGGACTGTGACTTAGAAAGTCTAGATAATCAGATTGCCCTAATGTCAAAACAGTTTAAGAAAATTGTTAAATTTAGAAGCAGTATTGCAAATAGACAGGGCAAGTCTAATTATTCAACTCCTTTAAATCACAAGTCTCATGAGAAACCTCATGACAAACAAAACAAGGACAACACAAGACCTCACAGAGACCTCAAGAAGACTGAATGCTATAGATGTGGTAAACTAGGACACATTGATCAAGACTATAGATTTAATTTAAATACCCAAAACAAACACTCTAGAGCCAACATCTGCAAAACATGGGATGACTCAAGTGACTCTGTAAATGAGGAACCTGAGACGTCTGATGGTTTTGATCCTTGTTTATCCTTCTTTGCCAAAATCATATATAATGATGATATGCCTATTCTTGATAGTGAGGATGAGTCTAGTAATTCTAGTTCTGTTGCTTTGAATCATACTTTAACTGGTTTAGATGCTTTGCTTACTGATAACATTAATACTTCTTCCTCGGGGTGTGTGAGTCAAAGGGGAATCGATACTGCTGATGTCAATGGGTGCGTGAGTTTAAGAAATGAAACCTTAGGGGTCACTTCACACACCTCACTTAGTGACTCAGACAATGAAGATCTCCCAGATATACACACTCTATATTCTAAAACTCTAAAGAAAAGCACTAGACTAGAAAAGATTGTGAAAGATCTTACCAAAAAACTAGAGGATCTAAGCCTGATGGTAAAATTGAATGCTGAAGAGTATACTACTCAATGCATGTCTCATGAAAGTGAAGTCAAAGTGTTTGATGAAAAACTGAAAACTTTGACTGAAGCTAATGAAATTCTGGAGAAAAAATACAAAGGGACATTATTAGAATTGGAACAAACCAAAGAAAAGACAGCAATTATGTTCAAAAAATTTACAAAATTTGAAAACAATTCTAAATGTTTTGAGGAATTCGTTGCTGAATCTAAAACCAATTCTGATGATCGAACTGGTATAGGGTTTTGCCCCAATTTGAAGACACAAACAAAACATGTTGAACCTATCAAATTTGTGTCAGGGGGCAAAAGACCTATTGAAACATATCCAGACTTTCATTCACTAAAAACTGAGTTTGATCATCAAAACACTAACACTGGAGATGCAAGTTGCTCTAAGGATGAAAGTTTACCAAAAGGAAAATATGTCTGCCCCGCAATTAGGAAAAGTGAGCCTGCATTCAAACCTGTGCTACCTAGGAATAAAATTCAGCCTCAAAATTTCTCAAAACCTTTATTTAGAGACTTTCCTAAGGTAAACTCCATTCTGAGCAATCTTTATTGCTCCTATTGTGATATATATGGACATTCTTTCGATGATTGCTATGATAGGAAACTAATTAAGCCTATCTACAATACTTCCATGTATAAAAACTTTAACTATTCTAGGAGGAGTCGTAACAATTATGTCCTTCCCAGGCCACCAGACAAAAACTCCAACTATAGGAATAGAAAGACTAAACCTAAAAGGACATTTACTAGAAGGAGTCCCAGAAACCTTTCTAAATCAAATGCTCAGGTGTTTAAATTTAGTTAAAATCATGCGCAAAATGTTTTTCAACAAAAATCTAATGCTCGCAAATTTTACCAAGAGAGCAAACAAGCGCAAACAGAAAACCAGAGCAATTTGGGTTAGAAAAGATGATCTAGTACCCCAGATGAAGTGTAATATTGTGATTTCTGCCCTAAAAGCTGAACTTACATCTTCTGGTTGGTATTTGGATTCTGGATGTTCCAAGCACATGACTGGTGATGATACAAAACTTTTTAATAAAACCATCTTTGATGGAGGAAAAGTTATTTTTGGTGATGGAGTATCATCCCAGATCATAGGCAAAGGAACTCTTAAAGAAAAAGGACTTCCTGTTCTTGAAAATGTTCTCTTAGTTAAAGGTCTTAAGGCTAATTTACTCAGCATTTCGCAATTTTGTGACTTAAACCATACTGTTACCTTTTCAAAGAACAATTGCAAGATTTTAAATGAAAAGGGAGAATGCGTAATTACAGGATTCATGACTCCTGACAATTGTTATACTGTCATGACTAGTTCTGAAATCTGTAATGTTGCCAGAATGGATGACAATGAGATATGGCATAACAGAATGGGTCACATTAATTAAGAAAATTTGAGTAAATTGTCCTCTCAACAAATAGTTAGAGGAATACCAAAAATTAAACTTATTCATAACATTGTCTGTGGTCCCTGTCAAGAAGGAAAAATTGTTAAAGCACCTCATAAAAGGGTTAAAGACATCCTTACCTCTAATCCCTTAGAACTCATCCATATGGACCTAATGGGTCCTTCTCAAACTGTTAGTCTCTGTGGACACAGTTATATCTTAGTTATGGTAGATGACTTCACCAGATTCACTTGGGTAGCTTTCTTAAAACAGAAATCCGATACTTTCCAAACTTTTTTAAAGATTCTTTTACGGATTGAAAATGAGAAAGACACTTAAGTGAATAGAATCCGAAGCGATAGAGGAGGAGAATTCAAAGATACTGGTATTATAGAATACTGTGACTATAATGGTTACAAACATGAGTTCAGTGCTCCTAAAACCCCTCAACAAAATGGTATAGTTGAGAGAAAGAATCGAACCCTTCAAGAGATGGCACGTGTCATGCTCCATGCCAAGAACTTACCTAAGTATTTTTGGGTAGAATCTATTCGTACGGCATGCCATATTATTAATAGGGTCTATCTTAGAAAGAATTCCAAACAAACCCCTTACGAACTTTGGTACAATTAAAAGCCTAATCTTAAGTACCTTAGAACCTTTGGTAGTACCTGCTATGTGTGCAAAGATAGGGAACACTTATCTAAATTTGAGAGCAGGGGAGATAAAGCCATATTCTTAGGATATTCACCTAACAGTAGAGCTTATCGGGTGTATAATCTTCGCACTAAAACCTTAATGGAATCCATAAATGTAATTGTTAGTGACACTACTATAGGAAGCAAGACTAGTGAATTAACTATTGAAGAAGAATCTTCAAATATTTTAGAAAATGACTCTTCTGAAATAGATAATTCATTACCTATTGAGTCACCTGAAGTACCTAACTGGGTTTCTAAAGACCATCCCATAAACAATGTAGTTGGTAACCCTAGTGAACCAGTACGTACAAGATCCCAACTTAGAAATTATGCACTTTATGCATGCTTTGTTTCTCTTGTGGAACCAAAGAATGTAAATGAGGCATTGAATCACTCTCACTGGATTTCTGCAATGCAGGATGAGCTTTTACAATTTGTCATTCATGATGTATGGTAGTTCCACGTCTGGATCACAAAAAGGTTATTGGTACTTGTTGGATTTTCAAAAATAAAACTGATGAAAATGGGATAGTAATTAGAAATAAAGCTAGACTAGTTGCTCAAGGTTATTCCCAAATAGAAGGAATTGATTTTAACGAGACGTTTTCTCCTGTTACTCGTTTAGAATCAGTTCGTCTGCTTCTTGCTATAGCTTGTCACATGAATTTTACATTATATCAAATGGATATTAAAATCTACGTTCCTTAATGGAATACTTGCCGAGGAAATCCTATGTAGAACAACCTAAAGGGTTCATTGACCCTAATTATCCTAATCATGTATTTCGGTTGAAAAAGGCTTTATATGGTCTTAAGCAAGCTCCTAGAGCTTGGTATGAGCGCCTGTCCAGTTTTCTACTGGATAAAGGTTTCAAAAGAGGTGGAAATGACCAAACCTTATTTGTCAAACATTTTGGCAAACACATTACTATCGCTCAAGTCTATGTAGACGATATCATATTTGGATCCACTTCTACCTTAGAAGTAAAATCTTTTGCTGAAATTATGAGTAAGGAATTTCAGATGTCCCTTATGGGGGAGTTACAGTTCTTCCTAGGTCTCCAAGTCAAACAACAACCAGATGGATTGTTTCTTTCGCTGACTAAGTACGCATTAGAGATAGTTGAGAAATCTGGCCTCGAGAGTGCTAAAAGTGATAAAACGCCTATGAGTACTACAGAAAAATTGTCAAAAGATGAAAATGGAAAATCTGTAGATCCTACTTTATATCGTAGTATGATCGGCACATTACTCTATCTGACTGCCTCGCGTCCTGATATCATGTATGCTGTGTGTGTTTGTGCGCGCTATCAAAACAAACCCAAAGAGAGCCATTTAAACTCTGTTAAATGGATAATTAAATATGTTAAAGGCACTCTAAATTTAGGAATTTGGTACACGAATGACACACCTAGCACTATTATTGGGTACATTGATGCTGATTGGGCTGGTTGTACTGATGATAGTAAAAGCACTTCAGGCGCATGTTGTTATATTGGCAATAACTTGGTAGGATGGAGTAGTAAAAAATAGAACTGCACATCTCTCTTGACTGCTGAATCTGAATACATAGCCTCTGGTAGCTGTTGTGCCCAATTATTGTGGCTTAAATAAATGCTAAGTGATTATGGTATTCTAGAACCCACACTTCATCTCTATTGTGATAATCAAAGCGCGATTAATATTTCTAAGAACCCGGTTCAACACTCGCGAACTAAGCACATTAAAATAAGACATCATTTTATTCGTGAACTCGTTGAAACCAAGGAATTAGAAATCAATTATCTTCCTACTGATCTACAACTTGCAGATTTGTTTACTAAACCTCTTGATTATAATAGATTCATTTCTTTACGTAAATTTATTGGTATGGTTTGTGTCGAATAAATACCTGTTATATTTTCCAAGTTCCTTCCGTTTGTCCATTTGAGACAAAATGGGGGAGAAATTTGAGTCTATCTCTGCATATACTAAACATCTTGATCTTAGTAATTCTTTGCAGGTATTCTTCTTGTACAGTCATTCTCTATTGTAATTATAGGATGCTAAACTGTATATAGTTGAGTTATGAAATTTTTGTTTTCTAGGATTTGGGTAGATAGAACTTTTATAGGAATAGGTTTTTCTTATTTGTTGTCTCCCTACGAGTTCTAGATGACTCAAAGGAGATTTTGTCTCATATTTCCAAAGGGGGAGATTGAAGCCCTTATACTTTTGACTCATTTGAGTCTAGACTGTATAAGAGCTCATCTAGTTTGGAAATGGTGACAAAATTGTGTCCATCCTAGAAACCAAAGAGCCTCAGAGATTATTTTGCTTCTTCTCCTATTCATCTTGTAATGATCCTGAGACTATAGCCATCACTCACACACTTAGAACTTATTTTTTGCATATCATATTGCACCTTTATGTGTATTAATGTGGTGAGTGTGTTTAAATCGCTCAATTTGATTTTTATTAATTTTTTGGGAATTTTAAACATATTTTAATTAAGGTTTTATTAAATTAAAACTTGTTTTAAAAGTTTTGGGGTTAATATCTAAATATGTATTGGTGTGATTTTTGGCCTAAAGTTACTCTTGGTAGAAACCAAAAGCGCCAGAGACTCCAGGGTTGGCTTTGTAATTAGTTTCGGACGCGCGTTTATATTCATTCTATGGCCAACACTTGCTGCTCTCTGATTGTCCAGAGTTGTGTTTCTTTACAGAGACAAAACTTCGCATGTTTACAGCCCTTGGATCAACCCTTGTCAATGGCCTGCATGTTGTTTTGGTGAATCCACGTGTAATCCCCTTAGCCAATCACAGCCTGTTTAATCCACCGCCTGTTGTGAGCCCTTGGATTGAAGTCAAAGAAGCTTGACTCAATCTCAGCCGTTGTTTTTGAACGATAGTCTGGAACCTTCTCCTCTTGCTATTTAAAGGCCTCTCATCTCTGCCTTCGAAAGCTTTTGCCACTTTGAATATTCTCAGAGAAAGAATAGAGAGAGAGAGAGAAGAGAGAAGAGAGAGAGAGAGACCAGAGAGTCAAGTTAGAAACCCTAACTTCGTCAAAACTTCTCCAACCTAAACCACTTACCTCTCCAAAACACCATAACCAAATAAACACCATCTTTAGTGTTTCTTGAGTTTATGAGAGTTCGAGTTGAGTGATCTTGGGTTGCTGTAACCTTGTGTTCATAAAATCTTATTTCCAACTTAGACACCTACTCAGATCTTGTTTCTGATTCAATAGAAATCATAGATCTAAAGTTTTTCATGTCACAACACACTTAGTTGCATTTTATTTCTCATCTTGAGAAGTACGTTGTTGACTGTTTTCTGTTAAAACATTTTCTTACCTCAGAATCAACAATAGATGTTTTCTGTTTCTGTTTTTACAAAACTTAACCTGACCTAGTTGGATTCGCACTTGGAGGGTTTTCAATATCCTAAATATTTTCAAAAGAGATTGAGAAAGGTCTTGACCGATTTCTTAAGCAAGATCTCCGTGGAATCTGGGTTATATTGAAAGGTCAAAAGGTTTTTGGTTTTGTAAGAAAGAAAAATAACAAACTCACTGCATATAGACTTTATATGTAATTTGTAGAGGACTGTTTGTAAATCTAAGAGTGTGTGAGTTCATGCATGTGATATAGAACACTATTCACAAACATCTTCACACTACAAACACTGAAAGTGTTGGCTATAAGATTTGGTGAACATAAGTCGACGTATACTGCTGAAACAAAGGAAGAGTTGACAAACTGAGAAGACTACATCAACTAACAAGATCTGCAGAAAAGTTTAAGGACGCCAGAGGGTACAATCCTGAACTTGTCTAGATTTGTTATTGTGTGCATGTTAGTTAAATAGATTGTAACTCACATATTTGTTTTAGTGATATTTTTGTTTTACTCCGTAGAGGGAGTCGTGGATGTTTCCTCAATTGGTGAGGTTTTACCACGTTAAAAATCCTGAGCATTAATATTTCTACATCTTCTCATCCCATTCTGATGTGTGCTGAGTTTAAAATATTTTAAACTATTTACTAAAACTTGTTATCAAATCTTGTCCTAATCTCGTACATAATTTTGTTAACACATCTTGTGTTCAAAATCAGTTTGATTTAAGTAAAGAGTTTCTTCAACAAACTTTTCGGAGTTGCTTAAATAGTTTATTTTCAATAAACGGCTTTAGCAACGCTATTTCATCCCATGCTTTCTTAGACATAGTGAACGTCTTGATGCGACGAAACTCGTCAGGGGTGATGGCTCCAAAAATAGTACTAAGGCTGTGGGAGTTGTAGGTACTCCACTTAAACTCATCGTTTGTCCAGAAAGAGACATGTTTGGGATTGGTGACATTATCGAAAGTGACCGTGGGAGGAGTCCACCCTCTTTCACAAACAAGCCAGACTCTTTCATCTATTATATAGGTTCTCTATAAAAAAATTTGTGATTTTTCAAAATCAATGTTTAAAAACAATTGATATCAGAGAAAGATTTTGCAAAAAATAAATTACATCGTAAAGTTGTGTAATTGTCTCTAATACCAATTTGAGAGTGCGCAATTCTCTAATGGTGCAACTTATTTAATTAGATGTCAATCCTAAAATATGAAACTATGTGATTTAAAGCATAAATCAAACAATCATGTAATGAAGATGCAGTTTCAGGAAAAATTCCTAAAGGGGCAAAACCTTTTATCTCACAAATATAGTTTACAAATCGCAACTTACAACCTTAATAGTGAAATAAAGCCCGACGAATCTCCCGCAGGTGACCTTCGTCTTCTTCAGCAGTGGTTTTCTCAGGTTCCACAAAGATCGCGGTCTTCCTTCAGCAATGATTCCCTCAAGAATCACAAGAACAACAGTAGAGACTCCTTATGTACAAGAGTAACTCAGGTATGGAATTATGAGAGGGTTTCAAAGTCATTCACAAATATATATGGGAGGTGATATGTGAATCAAAAGGTGTTTTGCCTTTATAAAAAGATGAGACTTTGTGCAGCAGGTCTATAAAAAATGAGGTTTCATAATTCTTGTAAAATACCTATGCAGAGCAGGTTTTTATAGGCGAAAACAAACTTCGAGGCGATGTAGGGTCATTTGAATGACATATCAGTGTCATTCTAACGAGATGAAGATCTCGTTTGATCGAATTAAATATCACTTCTAATGACATCCAAAAATTGAAGACAATGAGATCTTGTTTGAACCTCATTTGATCCAGGCTTCTAACCACCTTAAACAAGATATAAAGTCGTTCTAATGATATTATTATCTCGTTTGAATGAAGCTGGTGAAAATTAAAATATTTTTAATTTTGAAAAATAACAAAAAATTTCTTCGTTTTGTAAAAAGTCATTTTATAAAAATCTCCCAATACTATGTAAAAAATCCACAAAAACCAATGCAACAACTATACCAATATTACACGACGTTGTGGCGCATGTTGAAGATAAGGTGGGGCATGTTGGAGATGCACTTTGAGATGCTTGAAAATCGGATTCATCTTCTTGAACGCGAGAACGTGAAGTACCATGACGAAAGTAACAAGATATGCCATACTCGATGTAACCTAGATTCTATGGACAAGTCCTAGATACTAGGGACAATGAAAGAAACGTTGCCCTTACACTGGGGATGATTCGGATTGGTGGAGATGTACCTATCCATGTCCCTTTACTTGTGGGATCGCACAAATAATTTCATGGGTTTTTCTTATTTGTGGGAGGTACGTGTTTACTGCCTTTCTATTTCATTAGTTCTATTGTTTATTTAAATATATATTTTTGCCCATATCTATTAATGCCTTTCTTCCTGGTTTTGTGTTTTGCTTCAATTATGGTTTTTTGACTTGGTGGCTACTTATACTGAGCCGTCTTAGGTTCAAGCACCGATGGAGGGTATCTTTCTTATTTTTACCCGTTATGCTTGGGGGAATTCGAAGGCTGGGTCATCTATGACCACATAAGAAACGAGAACACTTATCAACAGGATGACCGTTGATACAATAAGTATTTTTAGAGTTTTTGCACATACTCATTCTTTTTTTTTTACTATTCATTATTTATATGTTTATACTGATTTACGTTTCTCTTTCGGTGTTTTTTCTTATTTCAGGTGCCTTTGGTATTAACCCACCATATATCAGGAGCTAGGGTGGTTACTGAGGTGCTGTCTAGGAGGAGACTGTTGATGGATGAGGCATATGGGGCAGTCTTTTATCTGGGAGAGCGGGTGACTTGGAAGTATATATGGGACACATCGGTGAGAGCACATTTCCCCTCTCCTTACCGTATAAGGCATGCAAAGGGATTAGTTAGTGTGGGAAGGTAAGTTTTTATAGAGGGGTTATTGGTGGAGGACTTCTTACGAGGTGACCTGGATTACCAGGGTTTTATAGGATGACGAGTGATGTCGATGTCACTTCTCTTGACTAGGGTAATTTGTTTAGCCCGAGACAGGGTGGTATTGATGGAGGAGGCGACTGTAATAGGTGAAGGGGAGCAGGTATCCCCCAAATAGGGGGCTCAAGAGGGTCTATGAAGGTCAAAATGAGTACGGCTTGATGATTTAGGAGGGGGTTTAAGAGATAATGCCCGAGGTTCTAGGAACGTATAGGGACCCAACCATGGGTGGTAGAGATAGGGAAAATCCTTGGCCTTGGAGGAGGGCTTACACCTGGTGTCAAGGGTCTTCTTAGGTCTTAATGATTAAATGGGTATGAACCTATGGTTAGGAGGGGATAATATGGGTGCCTCAGGGCGGTCTCAGGAGAACGGGGAGACGCCTTCTTTTACGAACCTTTTATCTTTGGAAAATCTAGGAGACTTAGGTTCGTGGTATCTACTACTAGTTACGGAGGAGAGGGATCGAGCTTTGGAGAAGGGTGCGACCTTAGGGGTGAGGAAAAGGGTTAACACTCATACGGGATCACCCATTCATGGATAAGTGACTACCAAGATGGAGGCTCTTCTCATGTTTTTTGCTCGAGGAAGAGTATATGGATGATGGTTTTATGACCAGGTCCGTGATCTAGACGTATACTCATCACTTAGATCGCTTACACCCAAGATTATGGGATACCTTAGAAGCTAAACGGGTATGGTTCGTTCTTTTCCCATGTCTTTTTCAATTTTCTTTTTCTTTATCTTCCTGATTTCCTCCTATTGATCATTTTTGTTGATTTTGGTGCTTTTCGGGAGGTGTTAGTACTTGCATTTAATCTACATGATGTCATGAACCAGTGGGTGTCCTTATATTTGATGTTTGCTCGTTATTTCCGAGCCTTTGGTACTGTCACATTTCTATGTAGTTGGGTGACGCACCGTTTTCATACCAGGACTCGCTCCTGTATTCCCTGTTGTCGTGAGGAGGCTTCGAATTCTACTACCGGTTTAGTGCACCATCATGCGCTTATTTTTTCTCTTATTCGATCGAACCCTTGGCATCTCGCGAATCCTAATGTGGTAGGATATTCAGCTGATGTTGCTGAGAGGGCCAAGAAGACTCGTCTGATTGAGCTTTTGGGAATTCGTTGGCTAGGTGGGGGGCCTATTTCCACCCATTTATATATTTGACCCCTTTTTCTTATTTTTCGCACTTATGATACATGATTTATTTTTTATTGGTATATTGGAATGGATATTTTTTTAGATTTTATATTACATTCATTGAATTTTGACTCGTGTTCTTGCCATTGTATTTTTCTTCAGTAGATACCCTGATATTATATGTACAATTTACCTTTGTTTGAAGAAAAATGAATGTTGAATATAAGTATGAAACTGAATGAGGCTAAGCTCATTTTATTTAGAAATGGTAGAGACACACGCTGATACACTTTTTGTAAAGGTATTAAAATAAAATGAAAGTAAAAATGAAACTAAACTAAAAGTAAAAAAAGAGGGAAAAAACACGAGGGGAGAAAGAGATGTAACAAAAAAGCTGCCCCCTATTTTTGAGACTTTTACCTTAAGAAGAGATAACTTCATGCATCTTTCTGACGAGCTACATTTTTTGAATGTGTGTGGGACTAGAGAGGGTGGTCCCCTTTTTTCTTCCAACTATAATAAGGCAAGGGTCTTTTTAGGTAGCTTTGGAGATATGAACACCATCCTTTAACCAAAAATAGGGTGCCAATTAGTGGGGAGCCCTTGGTGAATCTATTTGCCTCGATATTTATCCCGGGTTGTAGGGTGTTTTGAGGGAGAGGGGAGAGAGTGTTCAAAGGTATCTTTAGAGATAGGAGCACCATCCTTTTATCAAAAATAGGGTGCCGATTAGTAGGGAGCACTGGGTGAATCTGTCTGCCTTAATGTTTGCCCAGGTTTGCGGGGTATTTTTAAGAGAGAGAGAGGGGTTTGACTTTTGGGAAGAAGTATATAGGGGTGGCGTGTTCTCACTTTTAGGATACTTTTGTGTTTCATAGTATTAGCCTTTGTGTGTAGTTTAATAAAGACAACCCTGCGGACTCTTTAAAATTCCTTAAAGCATTATTTTATTTTACTTGATATTTAGTTTACTTGGATCACGCCAATATTTTTGAGAGCAAGGGCACAATGATCATAGACATGTTTTCCCCATATAATAGTTTTTTTAATGTTTATTTGGATCGGGCCCAGGGTGATGTCTCAGGTTGCCTACGTATCTCTGATTCAAAGACAATTGGGTGTTTATTTGAATGTTTGTGATAAAATCATATCATAGAATAAGATCCTCGTAGTTCCGTCATAAAATAAAAAAGATGGGGATCAAAGTGTTTTAGGTGACTCCAAGGGAAAATTTAGTGGCTCAATTGGTCTTTTTAATGTAAGGCAAGGGAATGTGTATGGACTTATATATTCTCCCCTTCCTATTATAACCGTTTATTTTTGGCTTTTTCCTCTTCACCTCAGGCAGGTTTAAGGAAAGAATTTCTTCAATCAGTCGATATTAAAGGTTTGAGAAAGTGTGATTCCGTCAAGATCAACTGAGGTAGGTGCTCCGTTGAAATTTATTTTGGTAAAGAATTAGGGTCCTCTCCCGTTTAGTGCAAATATATCGTCGGGAGTCTGAGATGGTTTGAGATTTTCATTGAGGATAAGTTGTCCATAGTGGATGTTTTTCTTTTTAACTCGTTTATTGAATGCCCGTGCGATGCATTATTGGTAGGCTTGACTATGATAAGTATCTTTTATCCCCCTCTCGGTGAGGAGAGCTAGTTAATCATAACGGGCTTGAACCCAGTCAACTTCTGCTACTTGACTCTTGAGCATGACCCTTGGTGAGGGTACCTCGAGTTCTATGGGTAGGATTACTTCCATTCCATAAACTACTGAGTAGAGGGTGGCCCTGATGGAATATTTATCTAGAGTACGGTATCCGTACAGGGCGTATGGGAGTTTGTCTAACCACTCACTATAAGTTGCACTCATATTGCTAATAATGTTTTTAACATTCTTATTAACAATTTCGATCGCTCCGTTGGTTTGAGGTCGACAGGGGGATGATCAGTGACGGGTGATACCATAATCATGTAGTACATTTGAGACCTCTTTCTTGAAGTGAGACTCTTTATTTGACACTATCTCATGTGGTATGACGAATTGGCATATGATGTTACTTCGTATGATTTTGGACACCTTCTTAGCATTTATCATTGAGAAATATTCGGCCTCGACCCATTTGGTGCTATAGTTGTTGGCGATCAAGATGAACTGGTGCCCCGTGGAGGGTTTTAGAGTTACCTTCCCCATTATGTTGATCCCCCAGGTGGAGAACGACCAGGTCGAGGTCATGAAATATTGATCTCAAGGAGGTAGTTGTTGTTGAGATGAGTAGATTTAGAACTTAAGGTACCTCATGAGGTAATCGGTAAAATCATTCTGTATGGTGGTCCCTTAGTATGACTGCCTGATTATTTTTTCTAGACAGGGTTTTCCCACTCATGTATGGGACACATTCACTGCCATGGATTTTGTCCATTAGTTTAAAGGTTTTGTCCTTCGCAATGCATTGTAAGTGTATTCCATCAAACCCTCTCTTGTAGAGTTGATCAACGCATATGATGAATTGGGATGCTAGTCGTCTTAGGGTAAGTCGTTCATTGGAAGAGGCATTCGTCCGGTAGAAATTCTTACTGAGAAAGTTCCATATGTCATATTACTAGACTATGGGTCCTATGGCTATTTATTCAATACCTCGACCTCAAAAAAGTACGACGGGGTGTTCCTACTTGTTACAATGAATGTGATTTTCATATTTCCCTCTGGCATGTCTATCATACATGCAAGAGTGGCAAGTGCATTAAAGATATGGGTCCAGTTTAGTGTATTAAATATATAAATCAAAATATATTAAATGGCGATAAAGAAATTCTAGATAGATGGGAAGAGTATTTTCAAGGATTATGGAATGGAGAATATCCCAAAAAAGATGTCTAGAATAGTGAATAGAATATAGGAATGATAAGATCCATTACTGAAAAAGAAGTAAATATATTAATAAGAAAAATGGGAAAGAATAAAGCGATTAGCCCGGATTAAATACCCATAGAAGTATGGAGGACCCTCCGAAGTACTGGGAAAAACAGTTAATAGGTTTATTTAATAAAATTTTAAGAGAAGGAAACATGCTAGATGAATGAAGGAAAAACACCATAATACCTTTGTATAAAAATAAAGGGATACACAAAATTGCGATAATTATAGAGGAATCAAACTGATGAATCACATTATGAAATTATGGGAAGAGCTCATAGAACAAAGATTAAGAAATGAGTAAACTATTTTGGACAATAAATTTGGATTTATGTTAGGGCGATCAACCACGGAAGCTATTTATTTATTAAGACAGTTAATGGAAAAATGCATAAGTTATGATAAAAAATTATGTATGGTCTTTATAGACTTAAAAAAGTCTTATGATAGAGTACCTTGGGATATAATTTGGTAGGATTTATGGAGAAAAAGAATACCTATGAGTTATATTAAAGTTATTGAAGATATGTATGATAACACAAAGACTAGAGTAAGAACTATATGCGGAGAAACTAATGTAACACCCCTTACTTTTGAACATTTATTTTCAGTATTAAATTACCATGTGTGTGGGTGTGATTTAATATAATTGAAAATTAAATGGGAATTTAAGATAAATATTAATTTGTGCAGAAGAGTTAATATTTATGTGGATTGTGTATTTACTAATGTGATAAAGTAAATATAATCATACGGTATGCTATTGCGACGTATATGAGTATAAGCGGCGGGAATTGATTATTTATCAATCGGAGCATATATATGTGAGCTATATGAGTTTTGGATAGGACTTTTTATTATCAAAATATCGAATGACAATTTGGAGTGCGCGGTTGATCCGGAATGGGTCGAGATAGTCAAAATGAATGCCTATGGGTTGTTTATGGGTTTCGGGGTCTTTGTGGTTAGTTGGACTCAGATAGGGGTATACGATTCATTTTATGTGTGTATTATCATTTAAAGTTGGCATATATAGAGATATGGGTTATTAGGTTTATGAGAGCATTGGACAATCTAATTTGTGAGAAAACCCACTTGAGAGAAACCTAAGAAAGAAAAGAAAGAAAAGAGAAATCTTGGGATTTTTCAGCCATATCCGCAAGTATAAAGAGGATTCAGATTCTACAACTTTAAGGTAAGTGATTAAACTTGATAAACGATTCTTGTGTTTGAATTATTGCATAATTAATTGGTGGGTTGTTGTGTTTTGGGTATTAAGGGTTATATCTTGATTTTGTTGATAAATTCTTGAATTTGATGTTAGATATATGATTTGGAGGGTGTAAATATTGGTGGAGTTAAGCTATAAATGGGTTATAGAGATTTGGGTAAATTTCATAAGGTTTGGAGAACAAAAACTGATAGTACTGAAGCGGTCCGCAACGGTCCAAAAATGACATGCGGATCAGTTCGTTAATAAAGAATAAGACCGGTTTGTTTATGAAACCATCGGTTTGATTCACACATTACAAATTTCTAACTCTTCTTTAACTCCTTTCCAATTAGGCTTAGTGATTGAGAACCCTCTAATATGAAGTGATATTAATGTTTATGACGTAAAAAGAGAGATAATGATACTACACGATGGTAGGGAGACATTATGACTATTACAGAAGTATATAAGGGAGATTAATACTCCGGTTCCTTCATAAATTCTCCTGGTAGGAGGAATTCATTTAAGCTATTGGATATGGGCTATTTGAGAGAAGTCGCATGTCCTGAGTTATATGAAACTTGTTGATTAATCAAATATGCGATTGATTATTAAAGCATAAGTGAGTGATTGAGTAATAAAGAAGATTGTGAATTTATGTGGGGAAGTATCGACTAGTGTAATGAGTGCTATACACAAATAGCCGGGCTCATTGATATATACATTTGGATATGAGATGGTATGTATAAGTACGATATATATATTGTGTGTGTGTATGATATATTATGTGGAACATACCCCTCTAGTGATATCATGAGAAGTTGCGCGATGTGGGTGAATCCCTTGGCTAGTGAATGTAGGGAGAGTATAGTCCCTAGGTCATAGCGTCCAGTATTTATACAGTGTGACTTTTATCATGGGTGAGACGTCTTGAGTATTATTCGTCTCGCTTTCAGGTGAGGAACTATGGCTCCCTTCTCATACGTTTGTGCTTTGTTTTACCTAGCCGATGTGAGATTCTGACGGTTGGTACCCAGGATGGTGTGAGTATTCCCTGAAAGATGGTAGCACGTAGAGACTGCATCCACTGAACTAATTAGTATACATATATTATGAGTGATATGTATGTGTACTTGATATGAAATGATTAATCATGTGTAATAGCAAGAGTAATATTATACAAGCTTCAAAGATTAATGTGTGAAACAATATGCTTATAACTAGTGAAAGTTGTTAGTAAAGAATCGGTAAATGATCTTAGAGAATGATATTAAAAGAGATTATGTTGGTATGAATTAGATACGCGCGTGTGGGTAATGCGTTGACATAAGGGTGGGTTATCCATAGATGATTTGCGTGGCTTAACTAAGATTTAAAATGCATACGTTTAGGTGCGCGCTGTAGTTGAGGGGTGAGTATAAGTCTTAAGAGAGGGCGACACAAACTTAATTATGGAATTTTACATTCATAATTGTGACACCCTCGTTAATTAAATACCGGGTAGCTACTCCTTTATTAAATTAAATCAAAATGCCAAGTTGGCTCAGTTAATAGCATCACTGTCGAAACATTTTATTATTACTAACCACCTAGTATTTAAAAAGTAAGTTGTCAATTTTTAATGAAAGTCTGATTAACATGCAGTAAAAGATTTCAAGCAAGAATAATATCACCATTCACCATAACGAAATACTAGAATAACCATCACATGATATAAATAAATCCGGAGGAAAACTCCTCACAACAAATCCCACAACTGAAATAAGTAACGAAATAATGAATACTGAATTAATACATGCCAAAGTCTGAAAAACTGAAATGGAAATGTCTCTAATAGAATTTGGGCAACATGCCCTACAACTGAGGAATACTGAACATGGAATCCAAATAATAGAAGCGTCTAAAAGCAAATCCCTGTAACTTCCACAAACAGCTACAGCTTGTCATCGAAATGAGAATCCTATGCGTGGTGTCCTTGTGGCTGGGTACCTAAAATGGTTTTACAAGAAAATAGATTTGAAAGCAAACGGGTCAGAGCCCGAATGTGGAGATATTTTAAAAACCTGCAAGTGCTTTAAAAACATTTAAAACATTAAATGAAAAATACATGTTAGGACGTGCACTCACATGAAATTCTCACCTCTCGTCTAACTGTGCACTCCTAACGTAAGTACCCATCTAAAATGACACAAACCACTAGCTAAGTGACATCATATCTAGCTAGACTGTCATAGGTTCTACCCTTATTACTCGGTTCCCATTAACATTATAACGATCTCAATTAAATAGGGGGCTTAACGTAAATTCAGGTTCTTATACAAAAGTAATACAACTCGTTATAGATTATCCCTTTTATGTTATTCCATAGTTATACACACAATACCATATGAAAGTTCTCATTTTACTAAGTGTATATTTTCCACAACATAAATATACAATATAAGCACCCCGAGACTAAGCTGTGGCGAACACATACTCTGCTATCCATCCCGGTACATCACGTACATAAGGATCACATATTTCAAATCTCTCAGGAATAGTTCACAGATAACAACATCACAAATAATGGAGGCGAACACAGTCACATCACATGGATCACGCACATACCTGCGCTCCCACGATCAGCAGACTTATTAACATCCCAATAAGTCCTTCTCTGACCTATGTTCATCGAGGTAACCAGTCTAAATCCGGGCAACACAAGGATTAGAGGTCCCTAAGCGAACGCAAACCTCCCGTGATAGCAAGTATGGTAGGTATGTCATACACATAAAATCAATACATATACTAAGTATGCACACGTCTTAGTAATCACCATAATATATTGGTACATATCTCTTCTCGTACTGACATATAATACTACACCATTTATATGTTCCCGGTTAATATAATAAATTAGGCCGTCAACAGCTCACATCGTAATAGACACTCACGTCCTACTTCATATTTTCCCTTAGGTTCAAACTACACTTCTAGGTTTGAGTCCTCATAATATCCCAAACATCCCAAATATATCAATTACTCATCAAGGAAAGGCTATCTCTACCTATACACAAGGTTACGGGGCACTTGGGATCAAAACAGGCTAAAAAGCCTAAACTGTCAACTCGTTCGAAGTCTCGTTCGAACGAGACTTCGTTCGAACGAACTGAGTCTTCTAACGAGATCTCATTCGAACGAAGTGGGCTTTCTAACGAAATCTCGTTCGAACGATCTCATCGAACGAACTTCACCCTCGTTAGAAGTTAATGGTCAACTCGTTAGAAGCTCGTTCGAACGAGGTCGTTCGAACGACCTGGGCAGGTCTTCTAACGAGCGACCAGTTTCGAGCCCAGATTTCCTATTATCGTTTTTCACCAATTTCTACACCTCAAATCTCAACCAAAATTCGTCCAAACAATGTTTAAAGGTCTCTAATCAATCCTAAACATAGTAAAGTCACATACTAACGTGGTTTAAGGAATTAATTCATCCTAATAATCATTAAATCACAAGTCTCTACACTTTTCCCCAATATTTTTCAAGAACATAAACCCTAGAATTTTAAATCTTCCATTCCCAGAATTAGATCCGTTTTTGTATCACATAAATTAGTAATTCTCTTAATTCGATCTTCCAATAACATTTCTACATGCAAACCTATCTCCAAAAGTAAACTAACAACTCCAATTTTATGGGTTTTTATTTATCTCTCAATTAATTATGATTATTGAATTGTCTAAGCATGGAAGGAGCATTTACTGCATAAAAATGTAAATTAAACCACTTGCCTTGATTCAATCTCTGATTTTGATGACGATTTGAAGAAGTTCCCTCTCTCTTTCTACAGAATTCCCTTCTATCTCTCTTTCTCCAAGCTTTCTTCTCCAATGGCTATGGTGGCTAGGGTTTGCTTTGGGAAAATTTGGAAAACCTAATTCTAATAACCTACGTAGCCTTTTAGGTTAATATGGGCTGTTAATGGGTTTAGTGGGTCAAATCCTCATCAGATATAATTTACTAATTTTCGTCACTTTTAATTCTCAAAAATGCAAAATTACCAAACTACCCCTATATGTTTCCGGTATGGCCTAAAAATACCTCGGGACCCAAACTAAACCCTCGGCTAGTGTTTTCTGACTATCTCGACCCTTCCGGATGCGTTGGCGCACTCAAAAAGACCATACGGTTAATAGAATTTAAATTTCACTTTTATAAATAAAATAATTATATCTTGACGCGACTGTCACCCGCGTCCCAATAAAATGTCCAAATTGCCGTATATCAATCTCACGACAATTTCATAATTCAATATTTATATATCATCATATATACTCAATATAGTCAAATACCAACTCACATCTCGCTAGTATTTTATCCGGATTAATTCCCAATTAATTCTCATTTAATTAATTAATCCCAAAAATAAATATCGCCAAAAATACGGGGTATTACAATAATTATTATGCATTTTAACTCACTTGCTAAAATATGTTCAAAACCGGGCGCTCACCTGTATCTATCTTTTATTTTTCTTTTCCTTTGTTGTATTTTTAGGTGTCCCATCACAAGGACGCCATGTATGATTTTCTACTCCAGAGTCTATGGAGCTGCAACATATGTGGAATGTTGCAGAATTTTTAATATAGTCGCATATCCTTTTTGTTAATCTAGTTAAGAACCAACAATGTTAATCGGGCGTGTGTTGCCCAAGTGTTGTATTGATGTATATACTTTATATTTCAGACATTTGATATATTGTATGGGTTTGTTAACCGACGGCTTATTCAGTTATTTTTTATTGCGCAATTATTGTTACATGATACATGTTCACGTTTTGTAGTTCCCGTTAATGGATTTAAATGTGTTATATAATTGGAAATTTTGGCATCCATTTTATTTTAATTTAATGGGTGGTTAGTTGTGTATTGGGTCTTGGTGACAGTGATGCTAAGAATGAGATATTTGAGATTCCTATTTTATTTTAGTAGAGGGTTGGCCACCCGTTATTTTAATATACGGGGTGTCACAACTAATGACTTTAGGATTAAAGTGGGTCTACATCAAGGATCAACCTTAAGTCCTTACTTATTTGTCGTAGTTTTGGATAAGATTAATAAGGACATTTAAGATGATGTTCCACAGTGTTGTTTAAGGATGCTATAGTTTTAGTAGGCACTTCAAAGCTATGAAAGTAGATACTTGGAGAAGCCTTAGAATCTAAGGGGCTAAGAATCAATAGAAATAAAATGGAATTATGGAATGTAAATTTAATAATGAGGCATCGAATAGCGTAATGTTAAAGATTGAAGAAAAAGTGACAATCCAAACTAATAATTTTTGTTAGTTAGGTTCAGTGTTACAAAGTAATGGGGATATTGATGAGGATGTTACGAGTATAATATCAACTGGTTTGATGAAATGGAGACAAGAAAGTAGGGTGTCATGCGAGCGACCCTTTATGGAGCGGAGTGTTGGGCTTTAAAGAAAAAACATTAATAAAGTCTCTATGTTAGTGAGGTGAGGATGCTCCGATGGATAATTGGAATTATTAGAAAGGGAAAAATTAAAAACCAATACGTATGAGAAAAGTTAGGAGTTGCTCCCATTAACGATAAATTAAGAGAAAATTGACTTAGATGGTATGGACATGTTTTGTGTAGACCAATAGATGCACCTATAACAAGAGGAAGATTATTAGAAATAGAGTATAAAAGATAAAGAGTCCGCCCTAAGCTATCGTGGGACAAAATTATTAGGAGAGATCTTATCAAACTAAACTTGAATGATAATATTACATATAATAGATTAGAATGGAAAAAGTGACTCGATGTGGCCGACCCCATATGATGGGATTAGGGCAAGGATGATGATGATGATTAATGACCACATGATGGGGCATAATCTCTATAATATCCCTCCCTAATCTTTTATTAATTTTCCCGCACAAGTTGTAATAATACAAAAACCTTGGGATTTGGACCATTATGATTGAGTTTATAACTGTAATTGACCGTTTGGAAAAAAATAATGAATAGTCATTTGAACGAGTTCAGGTCATTCAAACGAGAAACCAAGGTCATTTAAAGTTAGTAAACGAATGAGGTTCGAACGAGATCCCACTGAATGATAGGTCCAGGTCATTCAAAGGCTAGTTCAAACGAGATGCGTTTCTCGTTCAAACAAGAGGATATTCTCATTCGAACGAGCACGATTGAACATTTTAAATCAGGTTGATCTTTGTGCACTGTCTCATATTGGGCTATTGGATGGATGAGATGTCGAGCTCTGGTTAGCCCAGATTGGGAAAAAAATGGGATTTTATGGTTTGGGGATGTTTTTATATGGGTTTTGGGTTTATTTGGTTTATTTTGGAGTGGAAGACCCAAAATCACTGGCCATAGCATATGGTGCCGTCGCCGAAGGTGTGAAGCCCATTACGCAATTTATTGAAAGATATCGAGAAAAGATTAAGGAATAAGGAACACGTCAAGAAATGGGTTGTGTGGTGAAAATGTGTTAAGACAACCTAACTTGAATGAATTAATAAATATTTCGATAAAGATTAAAGTGTACTAGAAACTTATAAATCGATTAATGTCCATAAAATAAAGGAACAATAAAGAATAATGGTTAAACGGGTGAGTTAAGCAACCTAAGAAGGTGTAACCATAATTAACAAAAGGGTGTGTTGTGAAAGGTTTTCATTAGTTAAATAAGTACTTTCTAACACGGTGCTCGCGTGTGTTGAAAGGGGTGATTTTCAATGAAAATACTAATTTGAATTGGTTTAAATAAAAATGGTGATTTCGATAAAGAAATGATTTCTAGTTAAATAAAGTGTAGTTATTCAAGTACTTAACCGCGTGTGTTAAGTAAAGGGATAAATTGCAAGTTAAGAAAGAGGAAGTTATTTGTAAAATTAAGGTAAGTTAATCGGAAAAAATCACATTTTTTGAAATGAAAACGGTTTCACGCATTATATATATAAATATATGAATGGTAGTTGCATGTGCACGTAGGTATAACGTGTTAGAGTCTACTTTCTACCGTTCGATTCTATATTGTATTTTTATATTTTCCACTGAGAATTTGTCTCACACCCCCATCTTGGTTAAGACAGGTTGCGTGCAAGTTCGTATTGTGATAGTGTTACACAGGTAAGTACTCTTTTTTTTTCATATTAGTAGCTCTTTATGATTATATTCTGGGTATACTTCCCACGAGTCCCTCACGTAGTTTGATTTGAAATTGAAATCGTATGCTAAACAAGTGAAACATTAATTAAAATAAAACTAGATTAGCAACATTATAGAGGTGTTTTCTTTACACTTCACACCTAACGCTCAGGTCGGGCCGAGTTGACTATGGGTAACCCATAAGTTCGGGCCGGGCAATACAAATGGTATCAGACATCTAGGTTCAAGTTTTTTTTGAAAGTGATGTTGTGAGATCAGCAATGGGTCTTTCGACCTTGGTGTTGGTTTTAGGACGATCATGCTAGTTTTGGTGACTGTTTAGTTTCTATCCTCGACGGTGAAGTCAAAGAGGTTAGCATGACAAGTAAGTAAGTGACAAGTGGCACACGATCAAATTGATTGTTATTAATCACTTCCACAATTCTGATTAAATATGTTAGTAATTTTTGGGTATCCAAGCAAGCCAATAGTGGCGACGCCGTGGGTTTTAGTGTAAGGTGCCTGTGTTCCAAACTTGATGACTTAGAGTCTTTTGAGATGTTAATAGAGTGAGAAGATGCCTATTGGGATGGTGGCACAGATTGCATATAATCAACTGTAGATGTTGATGGTAAGGGTATCGTTACTATGTAAGGATGATTGGTGATTAAAATTCATATGGCCCCTAGGTGTGGAACTTATGGGTGGTTAACTCCGATAATGTAATTAGGCAAATTTAATCCTTGGGGTAATACCGTGATTAATGGATACTTCGATGATCATGTAAATTTGTGAGGATAAATTCTTGAGGATATGTACACTCAGTGTTAGATTATAAGATGCTATCCTTGTGGGTGAGTGCCTTAGTGATTGTTGGATGATAAATGTATGTCATAAGTTTCAATTAGAGTAATGGGCAATTTAAGGCACATCTGTCACATGGCTAAAAATGATGAATTGTAATGAAGGGGGAGTGAACCTTAGGTAGCCATTTTTGGGTTGTGTTAGAAAGAATGATGCAACATTTGATGACTAGGATCTTTAACGACACCAGTAGTGTAGACCTAGAGACGTACTCGTTATACATAGTGTCCTGTATTCTACCAAAATCCTTAGTAGTGTTAGCTTGTGGTTTAATATGTGGTGCATAGCATTATTTGTTTCAAGGAGGTCGTTGGAATATCCTTGGGATGAAAGGTCAACTTGTCATGACGCCTTGAGATGTCCTTCGACTATGACCTCCCATATTAGAAAATTTCAGATTAATATTCAGGTGAGTGACTAGCAGTCGTTGAAGTGAATATTGAGAAGTCTTAAGGCATAACCACTTTGCAAAAATTATGGTCGATAAAGTCTCATCTAGTCTTGGTGACAATTACTTGGATGTACTTGGTGTCCTTAGGGGACCAGTCAGGTTTGATTTTATGGAATGTGTTATGTTCAATGATAGGACATGGGAAATTTGGTGAGGACCTTGGGTTGTTGACTAAGTTCAAAGGAGTCGCTTCATATAGCCTTGGGTGAGGTTGCCAAAGCTTAATGTAGATAGGTAGTGAAATTTTATGAAGTGAAATTAATGATTCATATCATGATTGGGTATAATAATCGTTGTCTTGAGGGGACCAAGGTCGAGAGGGCTGTCTTAGAATTTTACGAGTACCAAGAATGCATTATAGATTTGGCCAATGATGTTATGATTGAGGCCTTGCGTATAACAAATTTGATAGGGTGTTGTAGCATGATCAACATGTGTTTGGATGACACTACTAGGGAAATGTGGAGACCTTGGGTCGTCTTGTTTGACTCGTGTGGACTCGATGGTGTACATCCGAGAGGTACTTGTTACCTTTTAGTGTTAATAATGGGCATTTGGCCATCACGGGAATTGCTTGAATTGAACTTTGGGATAGGAAACAATAACCTTATGATGAAGATAGCCATAATAGGATAAGTTTTTTGTCGAATCGGGTAGTGCCTAAGGAGACGTTGGCTAAGACTATTGTACAATAAACTAAGATACTAATCTAGGTGTATTAGATTGATGACATTGTCATTGATGAGATGGATGAGGTGAGTGTCGAGCAGGACATTAACGTTCATCAACCGGGTGGCTCGTATGTTCCAAGGATGTAAGGAGGAGGTGTTATTCTTAAGGAGGCAAGTCCAGAGATTGAATTTCCAAAGAACGTTAGGTTTTTATGTTTGTACCTTCTCGAGGAAATGAGTGGGCCGTAGTTAGGTTCATCACGATAAGTGACTCAAGTCATGGCATATGGCTAGGCTAGGATCTGTTGACTCCAAATGAATGATATAGGTCTGTCTTTATAAACCATCACAGCTATATGTGAGTGGGATTTTGTCAGATATATTGGTTATATATTTCTATTCTTATATTTTCCTTTAGTTTCGGTGATAGGAAATTATATCCCTCACGATTATGATAACCTGGACTTGTGCCATGACATGGTGCAGCACAGTTTGGCATAGTAGAGCGCAGTTGGAACTCTTATGGTCAATGCAACTTGATAACTAGGTGAGCCCTCGTCTAAGGTATCCTTGTTATTGTATAAAGTTTCATGTGCATGTGGATGTTCTTTTGTCCACACGATCGCTCATAGTATTCGTTTTCCTTAAAAGTAGTGACTTAGGATTTTGTTCCCCATGGAAATTAAGGGCTCTAGTTAAGAACAAAAAGATGATAACTCGAGGATGTCATAGAATGTTATAAATCGAGGAAACTTAGCACTAAGCATGGTGAGTGGATTATATAATACTCAGGTGTGTGTTACTTAGTTAGGCACCTACAGTGATCTTAGATTCGTGTGGGTATCCCGCGAAAGAGCATTAGTTAGGGGAACGGTTTGAGACTTAGTGGTGTTTTGATCTTTTATGCGGGGGATTAGAGATACGATATTAGTATCATGTTTGAATGAATCTATGTAGTCGGTATAATTCAAAAATTTGTGTAAGTGTAGGAGGAGTAATCCTAAGATTTGAGATAATTCGTGATGGTGAATCGGGTGTTGATTGTGTTGAGGTTTACACTTGGGCGAGTGTCGATCACTAGGGCGGTTTGCTCGATAGAGGTAATGGCATGCCTTGGATATTAGGAAAGGTAGTCCCAGGACTCGATTAAGAATGATTTCCAAGCGAATGGAGATTCGAGGATAGTTATGCGACATCAATGATTAGAATAATGGTGAGCGCTAGCGCACGTTGTAAAATGAACCTTTAGTGTCAAATCCATGAAAGGGTTTATGATGTTATCTTAACATTTGAGGACTTGATGATTTAGTTTTGGAGTATTCCTATGACTTAGAGTAGAAATTGGTGAACCTCATAAGCTTGAGGATTGATGGGTAAATAATTTTGGGGACGAAATTTCCAAACAAAGGAAGAATGTAATAGACCACCCTAATATTTCGTTAATTTTACCACGCAAGTTGTAATAATACAAAAGCCTTGGGATTTGAACCATTATGACTGAGTTTATAGATGTAATTGACTGTTTGGGGTCCTGATTATAATTATTGGAAGTTTGTGGGTTAAAATTGGAAATTTGAAGAAAAATGAGGAATAGTCATTCGAATGAGTTTAGGTCGTTCAAATGAGAAACCAAGGTTGTTATAAGTTGGGGATGGAATGAGGTTCGAATGAGATCCCACTGAATAACGGGTACAGGTCATTCGAAAGTTAGTTTGGACGAGATGCCTTTCTCGTTTGAACGAACGCGACCGATCTTTTTAAATCAGGTTGACCTTGTGCCCTGTCTCATTTTGGGCCATTGGATGCATTAGTTGTAGAGCTCTGGTGAGCCCAGATTGGGAAAAAATAGGATAATAAGGTTTGGGGATATCTTTATAAGGATTTTGGGTTTATTTAGGTTATTTTGAAGTGGAATAAGAGAGAGAGAGAGAGAGAGAGAGAGAGAGAGAGAGAGAGAGAGAGAGAGAGAGAGAGAGAGAGAGGTGGTCTTCCCCCACCATTTTCAAATTTGTGCACCTCTCTACAGTACAAACCACCATTCCATCACCACATATCCACATTTTACAACCATATCTAACTTGTCTTCCATCGCATCGAAGCCCTAGATACCCAGTTCCACCATTGCTGGACATACTTACGAATTTTGGAAGTGTTATCGATTTTTTTTTGAGAAGATGAAGATGGAAGATTCTTGGAGCTTGAAGAGGATTTTTGATGGAGCTTTCATGGAATAAATCTTGGTGGAGCTAGGAAACCTCTCTAAGGCTACCTTAGGAGGTGGGAGGTTTCCACCTTCTGAGACATTTCATGCCTACCATTATTGGAGCTCCATTTGAGGTGGCAAACCCTACACTTAGTTTAAGACTCTATTTTGCATATTAATGGTCTTGTTGTTAGAATTCAATAGTAGAATCCATATGAATAAACTAATGGGTTTCTAGTAGATTTGGTATTACACATTTTTATGGAATAAAAATTATGGTAAAATACTATTTTTGTTGGAAATAAATGATGAGTAAATATTTCAAAGTTTTCTTGAAATAAAGATTGGGATTTTTTTTATGAAAATGGTGAAGTTATAGAAATTTGATGTTAAATATTTTATAAAATAAAATGTTTTGAAATATAAAGTTGGACATTTGTTGAGTTTCAAGAAATAAAATTATTTTTGTGTCATGAAAGTACATTTCTGCAAATATTATTTAATTGAATTTTAGGATTTAAAATCCATCTTCTCAAGCATATAAACTTTGTAGTGTTTTGATAACGAACACATTAACATGTTCAAAAAAGGTTTTGTTTGGTTTAAATATGAAATAAGGAAAATAAAAATTTTAGTCTTCAAAGTGTGTGAAAAGGGTTAAAAGTGTGATAACTGTAAGGTTGTAAAACTACAAACGTTAAATAAAGGAAATAGTATTTTTTCAATAACAGTAGTCTTTAAATGTAATTGTGTTTCTTGGATAAAGAAAGTAAAGAAATGTCTAACTTGGAAAAGTGGTTGGTAAAAGATTTGTTAAAAAAGTGTTAATATGTTACAAACACTTAAGAAGTTAGTGTGGGTAACTTAAAGGTGTTTTAGAGAAATAACACTTGCAAAAATGAAGGAAATGACAAGTTTGAAAATAAAAAGGGAAAAATGGTAATTTTACATAAAGTGGAACAATTTTATGAAATAAAAATATCGAAAAGGGTGTTGTAAAAAATGGTACTAAATGAACATGATTATAGAATGAAAATCGAGGCTAAAGTGTAAAGGACATGAAATGATGATTTTCAAGTGTAACACAAGTTGGGGGTGAAACCTTGGGTTATGGCTTCAGTCAGGTAAAAGAAAAAAATAGAATAATGTGAATATTCACAAAATGTTAAAACACATTAAAAAGGAAACTTGAATGACATTGAGATAATTAAGAAGGGCCCAGAGCCCTGGGATTAAAGACCCAAAATCACTGGCCAGAGCATATGGTGGCGTCACCGGCGGTGTGGAGCTCGTTAAAGTATGCGATTTATTGGAAAATTTGGAGAAAAGATAAAGGAATAAGGAACATGTCAAGAAATGGATTGTGTGGTGAAAATGTGTAAAAGTTCTGGTAAAGGTTAAAGTGGACAAGAAACGTGTAAATCGATTAATGTCCATAAAGTAAAGGAATGGTAAAGTATAGTGGTTAAACAGGTGAGTTAAGCAACCTACGAAGGTTTAACCATAAATAACACAAGGGTGTTATGTCAAAGGTTTTTAAAAGTTAAATAAGTATTTTCTAACACAGTGTTCGCGTGTGTTGAAAGGGGTGATTTTCAACGAAAATACTATTGTGAATTGGTTTAAATGAAAATGGTGATTTTGGTAAAAGAAATGGTTTTCAGTTAAATAAAGTGAGTTACTCAAGTACTTAAACACCTGTGTTAAGTAAAGGGATAAATCTCAAGTCAAGAAAGAGTAAGTTTTTTGTAACATTAAGGTAATTTAATTGGAATAAATCACGTTTTTGGAAATGAAAACAATTTCATGCATTATATATATATATATATATATATATATGTGTGTGTGTGTGTGTGTGTGTAAGGTGGTTGCATGTGCACGCATGTATAATGTGTTAGAGTCTTCTTTCTGCCTTTCGATTTTATATTATATTTGTATATTTCCCACCGAGCATTCGGATCATACTCTTGTCTTTATTATGACAGGTTGGGTGCGGATTCATATTTTGAGAGCATTACACAAGTAAGTACTCTCTTTTATTTTACGTTAGTAGCTCTGTATGATTGGACTCCGAGGATGCTTCCTACGGGTCCCTCACGTATTTTGATTTGAAATTGAAATCACATTCTAAACAAGTGAAGTGCTAATTAAAATAAAATTGGATTAGCAATGTTATACAGGTCGTTTCATTGCACTTCACACCTAAAACTCGGGCGGACCGGGTTGACTACGAGTAACCCATAAATTCGGGCTGGGGCATTACTATCCCAGGCTTGACATAGGGGTGTGTGTGGGATAATTGGACATAAAAAGATAATAATTGAATGTGTGAATGGCCCCATAGTGGATCATAATTTCAGATTAGATACCTTTACGTATGAATAATTCTCTTCCAACATCGAGTGCATGTGTTAAATCAAAGATTGAAGTTCCTATTATTGAAAGGAAAGGTGATGATTGAAAGATGGTTGAAAAATATGATTTTCCAAATTAACCATGTGATTAGGCCTATAAATTAAGTCGGAAAGTCTTGAAACTCGCTGGTTCGGCCCTCTATTTTTGGGTTGAGCTCTATTTGAGTTTGAATCAAGCTGAGCCCGAACCAAAATTTCAAGCCCGAATGAATTTTGGGCCAAGCTTGAGCCAAACTCTACCAAACCTGAATTGGTTCCGAAGCCCGAACTTTGAATAAATAAATAAATAAATAAATGAATACTTTTATATAGTACAACATATTTATATTAACATTTTTTAATTAGGTTTCACTATTTTATCTCATTTACGACTTTTTTTTACGAAAAAGGTTCATTAGTCATAATTCAATAAATTACAGTTGTTTTAAATTTTGTGATTTTATTGTTACTCTCATTGTGGGCTTTTAATATATTAATTACTCAAGTCTCTATAGGCCTTTGTTAGTTATTAAATAATGCTATATGTATGAAATTTAATTGGCCTTTGAAATTTTTCACTCTTATTACCCTTTTTTAATTTAATACATTTCATAATTATATATTTTATTTTATGAAATATAGATTAGATTTAAATTTGTACATTTTCTCCATGATGAAAATAGAAGATAGAAACACTAATTCGAACATTTTTTACAGAAAAACTTAAATTCGGCCTGCCCGAAATCGGCCCCGAAGCCCGTTATTCATGAGTCGGGATCGCGCTTAGGCGAAAAAAATTTGTTCGGGATAAGCTTAGGCTTGAGCTTGGGTAGGGTAGTTCGGATCGAGCCTCAGCAACCTTAAGCCCGAATCACCCAGCCCGATTTATAACCCTACATGTGAGTTACTGGATTAAAGGTCTATTTTAAGAATAAAATGGTTGTTTTGAACTGATGAAATGTTAATGGTTATTAACTTAATTTAAACATGGTGTTTGATGAAAAACATGACTAATGCATATACTGTATAATAGTTTGATGTAGAAATAGGATATAATTACACTATTTATAATATTTCATTCGTTCTTTCCATCGTTTGTTTTTACATTTTATTTATGTTGGGAACCCCTATTGGGCATTGGCTCACCCCTTCCATTTGTTATGGCAAGTTACTCAATATTTCCTATTTGAGAGCATTTTACTTGTAAGTATTACATGACTCTTACACTAGTAGCTCTGATTACTTCAACCCTAGGATATTGAATAATGGATTTCACATATGTTATTATTATGCTAAAAAATCTTAAAAACAGAATTCCATGATTACTTGGTGATTTTATTCAACTAAAATGTAAAAGAAATCTTATTTAGGATGTTTCATATCACTTCACATGTAATGCAACCGGCTTAGATCGATTTGAACAAAGAATAACCCCTAAATCCCAGTTGGGATGTTACCACTTGATATCAAAGCTGTAGGTTCAAGTTCCTTTTGGAAATGATGTTTAGTCCTTAGATTGGGATTTTATCCTTAGACTTTTAACGTTCAACATTGGGACTCAATCATGTGAGATGATTTTTGGACTCTTGTTTATGCACGCATGTGATTGTGACTGATTAGTCAGATAAATTGTATATATTATCCCATTTTATGTACATTTTATCATTTTCATAACCTCGAATACCCATACCTATGCTATTATGCTACGTATATATTTGAGCTTTTATAGGTATTTGGATTATAAATATACAGTTTAAAACACTGTGAGCCAGAAGCATCCACTAACGCGCTTCCAAGTGCATAAAGGGAGTACCATAAATTCGGTGCATAACTTAAACTCCTCATAAAGAATTTTGATTGTCAAGAAAGGTACACCCCAGTTCAAGCGACGCATCATTTCTATATCAAACGAAGAAGATACAAATATACAAAGAAAAGGTCAAAGGGTAAAAGTCAACTGCCGAGTCAAACTCAGAAGTCAACTTTGGCCGAATAATTCACTATTGATCCGGTCCTGTCATCTCACCACTTTTATGTAAATATCAAGATCCCTTTTTTTTACTCACCCATTCACTACATCTTTCTCTAAAAAAAATTCTTTTAGTTAGTTTTAATAAAGCTCAATTTTAATTAATTCTTTTGCTAATTGATTTTATTATTTTACTTATTAGTTTTTTACTTTGATAATTAGTTTATTACTTTAGTAATTAATTTATTGCTTTGATAGTTAGTTTATCACTTTTATAATTATGTTTTATTAGTTAGATATGTTGTGGATTATCATCCCACCCTTTTGAAAATAATATTTTCCTTTGATAGTCTTAAAGTATAACAGTACATACCTAGGTTAATATATATATATATATATATATATATTGAATTTCATTATATGGTGGCCTCACATATTATGTCAAGCATTATATATTTTTCAAACTTTTCGTATTAGATGCAACGTATATTAGAAGTTACACTTTCACTATTAAGGTTTTCATCTTTCATGTAAGTTTTTTACCATATATGTTTGATATTATCCTTAAATGAGTGTATAACCGTTATAATAACTTTAAATTTTAAAGATCGGATTCACATATTTCAGGGGTTGAAAAAGCGATCCACACCCCCCCTTGAATATAAATTACAAGAAAAATCATGATAATAATAAAAATTCCCAAACCAAGTTTTACACTTTATTTAAAGTTTTAAACCAATTACATTATAACACCCGTTCTCTATGGACTCTATACCCAACGCACCTCTATACTCATTAAAAAGTGTAGTAAAATTTGAGGTTTTTCTATTGAGGCAGTAAAGCGAATAATGACAGTTTTCTTACACTACCACTCGATTTTACCTTGAACAAAATGGCACCGTTCCCGGGGAACGACGTAGTTTTAAATTTTGTTGATTTAAAACTTTGTTTGTGTTTTAATTTTTATGGGTTTTACCATTTATTTTCAATAATCTTACAAAAAGGGATGCGCACCAAGTGTTTGTGAATTTTCACAAAGTACACATTTTGTAAACATGTCTTATTTTAACTCTTTCGATAATAAAAATATATATGATAATGGTTTGTAATATTGTTATAAATATATTTTTTAAAGTTTCCCACTGCCCATTCCCATAGGTTCTTAAACAAAAATTTATGAAAATCATTCTTGGGGAACTTTTGAAAATAATTATTATGATAACGGAGTCACAAAATATTTATAATAATGGTTTTCAAAAATATGGTGACAATATTTTTCCAAGCTATTGTAATAATAACTTTGAATACAATTATAATGAAAATTTGGGAAATAGTTACAATAATGGTGCTCAAATTCTTAGTTATGAAGAACTTGCCCCAAAATCAATGTCTTTTGGTGAGTATTTAAAAATTTAGAAAAATGAAGAATTTGAATTCCAAATATAGGGAATGTTTTGTTACATGTGAAGAATCTGTAGATTTTGATCAAAGATTAACCAACTTGGAACAAAATGTATCCTTAATAAAGAAAGGCACATAAGAAAAATGACAAGGCTATTAAATTGGAGCCACATATCAATGAATTCAATTATTTGTGAAAAGTTATTTTCCACACCAAATTTTTTAAAAAATTAATTCATTAAGAGTGAATCTAACTTATACAAAATTCAAACGACACTTGATGTCAATAAATATATCGAGATTAAATTTATTTCCTCACATTTTCTTCCTACCATTTTTAACCATTACAACTAACGAAAGAATCAATTGAAAACTTTGATTTTTTTGAACCTGTTCTTATTAAAAAATATTTGCTTAAAATTCTCTCTATGATGGAGATTTTACCTACACGTGCCCCACCTCCCATTTCATTTGAAAAATCTTTTGGGGGAAATTTTAAATTTCTTGGAACCCATTGTAATACCTCGTACTTTTATGAATATTTAATTTTAGTGTGTGCATTTAATTATTAATTAACTGGGGAAATTAAATTAGTTTTGATGAATATTAATTAGCTAGTTAAGGATCAATATCTTTGATTATTATTATTTACTTGCATGGATAAGTAAATAAATATGTGAATTATTTTATTGTCATTTTATGAGTGAAAATGAAGAATTATTATATTATGCCGTTAGAGAGTTATATTGGCGAATTTCTATAGTTTATGGGTGACGAGTACTGCATGCACATGTCGAGCCTAGTTATTGAGATGACGGTATACTTTTAGTTCAATGACTCAGATGACCTTTTTGAGTGCACTGGTGATCCGAAATGAGTCAAAATAGTCAAGAATAGGTACCTGAGGATTATAATCAGATTTTGAGGGCTTTTAAGACATAGTAGGACCCATATGGGGTTATAGTTGTCTTTTTACCCATAAGGATACCTTAAAAACATTATTAGGGTGTAATTGAGGAGTATTTTAGTCTTGGGGAGGGGGATGACGACCTTATTTTTTCCTCTACATAATTGTGATTAAAGGAGAGATTAAGAGAAGAGAAAAAGAGAAAACAAGAGAGAAGAGAACGTGGAGAAAAGAGGAAGAACATCTTCAGAATCAAACCATCTAGTCGAGACTTTGGATTTAAATCCAAATGTCAATTATTTACTTGCTTTAGATTGCACTTTCTGTCGATGATTACGTTAATAATTAATTCGGAACAATATGAGATTTAAAAGATGTAAACTTTGAGAATTAATTGAAGAGAATTAAATTATGTTTAAGATCTAATCATAGTTGATCTTGATTAATAATGAATAAGTAAGAATTTCGTGATTAAATTCTGGGTTTATGATGTGACAACCCGCTCACTAAAATATGGGGTGGCCAGCCCGAATACTCCAATATAACAGGAATATCGGATGGAATCATTCTTAGCATCACAACAATATATAAAGTGTCCAGGATAACCACTCAATATTTTACAAAAAAGGGTTGCCAAAATTTTTTAGTTTTAAAGTAAGGAAAGAATTTAAACAACCCAATTTAAAAAGAAAGTGGAAACCCAAGGACATATATATTAAAATAACAACAAATATACAATAAAAGGACCGAATATGCTGTCAGTCAACAGACTCTACAACAGTGTTGAACAAATTCAATAATTTATATAATACATTACATTAGACAATTACAAAAGCTTGGGCCTCACGCCCGAATAAAAGACCTGATCTTAACTAGAGTACAAGAAGGACAGTGTCTATTGCACTATGTCCCGTAACACCCGCAAAGCATCACGGCTCGCCAAAACACCGGAATAGGAAAGTCAGAACAGGCTTCCTTGCGGCGGAGTACCTGAGCGAATACAAGATGCATGCACAACAAGAAATATGAATGGGTCAGGACCCGGTTTTATATGATCACCTGATGAATAAAAATTATGACTGTTATGTACAGTAAATCATGACTAACAGTAATGGGGATCTACCTACACAATTCACATAATTATAAATTCGATTTAACTAAGCAGGAAAAATAAAAATGATTAACACTAATTTAAAACTTTCATCATGTACATTGATTCTTTTACATATATTTATTCCTTAATAGGAAATATATAATCACATTTATATGCACTTTTGGCATTTTATCTCAATTATGCACTTTATGGCATTTTATTAAGCTCTTTATAGCATTCCATTCCTTAACAGGATATAGTCATTAACAAGTGCTCTTTGTGGCATTTTCCTTGTGCTCTATATGGCACTTTACCATGCTCTTTGTGGCATTCATAATCCATCAAGTCCAACTTGATATTGAATAGTTATAATCATATATTTATTTATAATGATTCTAAGACTGCCCGTACGGGTTTCCCCACTGTGCACGCCCCTAAATGACCATCATCTTCCAGGTCCTATCAATTACGACACCTAGGCACCTACAACGCAAGACGTCGGGAAGCGGCCATGTGCCTGCGGGGTAGTTATAACCACACCCGGAATTACCTACCCATCGCAAAAAATTATACAACAACAAACGCTCACATGGCCTAGGACTATATTCACCCTGCATTCACTAGCCAGGGGGCTTCACCTTACGCGCGAACTTCCCTTATGATATCATTTAGAGAGGGCGTGTTTAACCAATTTTATTACCATATTCAAAAATCAAGTAAATTATCATTTACTCAAAATCAATACCATTTCCATTTTTATTTCCATTTTTCATATGTAGGTTCCATTTGTATACAACCATAATAATTTACATCATTCTTACCATATTCATTTCGTTAATATACTCCCTTTGTCGTATGCGTGTTTCATTATCTGAAACCATTAACCTTAATTATTATCCCAATTGTATCCGGAGCCATATGTACTCTACATCGTCATTACAACCTCGAAGAAGTGAATAACGTTCGATTATCTCCAAACATTTTAGGGTGTTATCATAAATCACCCCAGACTAACATACCTCAATGAAAGAGTAAGCTTCAATTCGCTCTCCCAAGATTCGTTTGTGGTATTATTATAAACCATATAGACTAACGTAGCTCAATCGAGCTTCTAAAGTCTCCCAAACATAACACTACAATCTCCTAGTCCTATAAGAATCAACTAAAAGAAAAGAATACCTTAACTTCAATTGGCATACCCCCAAAACAACCCCGTATAAATCATTTCTATCCTAGGGTAGTTACACCACTCATCTAGGACTCTAAAACTCTAAGTATACTTCATGCAAGAAGGTTCCTAAGTCCTATGCCTCAAGAAAATTGATTGGAATTGAGTTATAAAATTAACTCAAAAACAGCAGAAAAACGAATCGATTCTCCCAAGGGCCGAATTGATTCGCCCCAAAAGCGAATCGGTTCGGACAAGGAAATATGGGATTCTGTAACCTGCCGAACCGATTCGGTCCAAAGAGACCTGTAAGCTGCCCCTTTAGCGAATCAATTCGCCCTAGGGATGAATCGATTCGCCGCTACGAATTGGCCAAGAATAGCTTACGGGTTATAGACCCTAGTTTTCCTAAAACCCAAATCTCTTCCATTTTTAAACACATCCAACAACACTTATCTACCTAAAATAATCCTACATGACTTATAATCACTATAATCCACAATTTTATCATTATAAACAAAAATCTAGGTTTAAATACCATAATTTCCATTTTTGATCCACAAATGCTAATACACAACTATCACACAAATTATTCATCTTAAATCATATATTAGCAAGTAGAAAACTTGCCTTAGAGTTGAAATCTCAGATTTCTTTGTGGAAGAAGCGATCCCAATCTTCAATTACCAAGTCTCTCTTCTTTCTCCTCTTTTCTCCTCAATTCTCTTCCTCTCTCTCTCTCTAGGTTAGAAAACACACACATAAGAAATGAAAGGAAGAGTAAGACTTAAATCGTGACTTAAGTCTAAAATTCCCGTCTTAAGTGGTTGACACCACATTAATATGACTCACAAATATGCACCTAGGTCAAAACCAGGTAAAAGTGCCCGAAATATAAAAATACAATATGGCACTTATTTTGACTGTCTCGCACATTCCGGGACTAACTACGCCCTCTAAAATGGCATCCGACAATTTTTATAAATTATGTCAAGTTCCGGTTTCATTTAAACCATAGTGTCATTTAATGCACATGACATTATAAAATACCACCTGATGATATTTACCTACATATACAGTAAATATGCAACATTCCAGTAAATATTAACTTTCGAATCATTAAATTAATATTTACTCCAGTTCCAACATTTTATATAATTACCTTACGCGGTAAATTAATATAAAATTAGCCTCCTGAAGGCGAGGGTTGTTACATACTCCCCCCCTTATGAGGGAATTTTGCCCCCAAAATTCGGGCGTACCCCAATCACATCAAGGGAATACTGTTCTAAACTATCGTTCTATCAACCTTAATAAACTCCTTATTATTGAGGCGTCCCAATGGACTCAGACTAAGGTCGTCATTAACGATATCAGTCTACGCTCTTTGTGCTCTAGCATAGAACCAAAACGTTCCTCATGAACTATCGATCCAACCTATCTACGGTGGAAGAAGATTTCCACATGAGTCGGCACAAATTGCCTTCCTTCCCGAATCACATTACACTCCTCCTCGGGGTACCTACACCAACACTAATAGCTTACCCCCAACATTATTCAACTTCTCTTCGCATAGGCGTAGCCCTTCCAAGTAGACGGCTCGACAAGCCCAATCATTTAAGAAATGTTCCAGGACCACTCCAAGTCCAAGGAACATATTATCCGTCGGTTCCATCCAACGAGTATGCGAATTACTCAATCGGCTACATCAGGTCACTCACGGTGCGATACCTTAGGAAATGATCCGAATTATTGTACTAGAATTTCCATCCATACAAACTACTTCTCTCATCATCCATCTATCCTAAGGCTCACATTCAATATATGCCTTTCGACATTAGGTTAACTTCCACTTTAAGATGGGAAGATACACTCCATTCTCATACAGTTCCCATTTCTTCCTTGAAACTTTACCCAACCTTTGACACGAATGTCCGATCTCAGTCCACCGCTATTTTGATAGACACTTCCTTATGGTTACACCACTCCTCCATAAAGAGCGAGCCGTACTCCTCTACATATAGTATGCCCACAATGGCCGAAAAAGCGAAGATTTGGTCGAAGAGTAAAAAATTTTCTTGAATAAGATCATGACCAGTTCGGTGCTGGCAATTCAATGAAGATGTCTATGAATATACCCTTCTTTGTTCCACCACTACTCTCCTCACACGAGTAGGTGAAATGGTCAATCACAGACAAGAATACTCTAGCTATAAAGTCTTCCAAATCATGCTCGATCCACTTGGCTTTCCATGCCTTCATTAAGTTCTTCGATGGGTTTTCTACTCGACGCATCTATTGCCCCAATCACACTCCCTTAGTGAAAAGGAAATATCTCATCGATAGTCCTTTATGAAATCCAAACACTGCCTCTATTCCATTACAAAACATATTGCCACATCTTGTTGTTTACGAGAAAAACCAAATTTCCTGCCCAGGAAGTAGTGCCTCATTTCTTTAAGGCGATCACTACCGCAATGAATTTTAAATCAAGCGTGGAATAGTACTTCCCACAAAGTTTAAGCTTTTGAGACGCATAGACAATGAGTCCATGCTCCAGTATTGTTACTCCCCATTCCTGGCAGAGACTTGTTGGTTAAATTCACTCTCGAGCTTAACAACATAGGCTCAGGAGTAAAAGTCACCTCATCCTTTTAACTTCCCAAAAACTAAGTTACCAACGTAACACTCTATCTAAGAGAGGCCTCATCTACTTCGGCCTAACCTTCCAAACCTCTCGAGATTCCACACTTGTCGTTCCTAAGGACCTAATCCCCCTTAGAGTTAACCCACGACCTATTTGTGGTTAACTCCCTACAGCCTTACTAAGTTAACGTCACATGCCCTAAAGGCCTTACTTACCAATAATCCTAAAGTCAATCTATATATATATATATATATATATATATATATATCCTATCTAAGTAATAGACGTATAATACTATGTATATCCCTAGTGACCAAGACCTTTCTCAACTCCCAACATTCGCTCGATTTCATGCGTGGGACGTCTCGCCGAGGCGAAATCCAAACAAGGAACCCTCCTGTTACACTAGCACCTCACATCGTCAGTCATGAAGATATAACGGTCTAAGACACATAATCGGTACCAGTAAAATTCTAACTTACAACCCTACTAATAAGATTCTACTTCCATGTCTTACCATTCAAATAATCAAAGATTTCAATTAATCGGACATTTACTTTCTGTAAAGTCTTACAAATATATAACCCACTATATAACCGTGGCCTTCTCATCAAGGCATAATCTAGAAGTCTCAATTCAACTTCACATCTCAGTCTCCCTCACATCAATCATAGGAGACAACTATATGTAATGCTTCTATCTCGCACTTTAGTAGCCCTTAGTCACTTAACTACGTGATTCTCGGCTAAACCTTTCAACCCAACTTCTAATAATAAAATAAAATAAAATAAAAGAAAGAGAAAATAATAGCGTCTCTCCACTCACAACGTCGTTAAGTGTTCATGCGGTGGAGTGTCTCGTAAAGAAAAATCCAAACAAGGAACCCCTCCGACACATGCCTACTTAACTTGCTGGTCGTGGAGATAAGGCATAACAAACACAAACGAACAATCAAACACTCAAGCAAGATAACACAACAAGTAATGAAAATCCTACTTACCTCAAACCACCTTTATAAAACCTCAACCTGTATCCAGGAGAGAAATTATAGAACAACTAGTTCCATTCTGAAGCTAGAAGTAGGATAGCCTCGCAATTTATTTGCTTGTTATCTCCCCGATCAACCAAAATAGCTTTAATCGTATAATCTACATAATACAAGTAATACACAACACACAAAATATAAATCGAGGGAAGGAAAATATAAAACCTCCCTACCACGAAAGTCATATAATTACCCTTCCTATAGTAGCGTCGATACTACTATAAGCTCAATATGCACACCCGAATCTAGAGTAAACTCAATACTACTCTATCTTACCATGGGGGATGCACCACCCACTACTAAGGTGGAATTCCCACCAACATTCTTGCCAATCACCCCGGATTAATACTAATGGTTCTCAGACATCGTATTAGAGTCTTATCCGAACCAATATTACTTCCGTCCACTCCCCAACTAGGCACTTTATCTTAGCCATTGTTCTCCAAATCAATAGAATCAAAATGAGTGGTTCTACCCTCCACGTCATAACCATAGTTCCGTCCCCGGCTGCCAAACAATTTCGCACGCAGTCCCCTTTTTCTTTCTCAACAAAAGAGAACACGCTATCGGCCTCCCTTTCCTTAGATCAATGAATTTTCCCCGGGTGGATATCCACCTTCTCATCAGTCCAGTTATCCTAGAGAAACTCGCTATTGCAAGTGTCCACCTGGTTTTTCCATGGGCAAAACTTCCTGCACCCATAATTACTGTGACTACATTCCCACCATTTCAACAATACTCCCACGGGTGAAAGATTTCCCCCCATTCTTTTCATCTGGGCACTTCTATACCCCTTTACTTAGGGCCCAAGCTCTTGGACCTCACACATTCACCGAACGAGGATGCATCTCCTCCAACTTACTTCAACATGTGGCCCTCGTCAGGGGATCCTCTCCACTTTAATTTAACGTCGCTTGGAATCCCAAGATTAGTACCACTCTCTACTTCTAGCGGTATTGTGAAAACTACATCCACTGCAATTGGTATTTGCAGTAGCAAGATAAGAAAATTCCACAAAAGGAAGCGACCTCCAAGGCAGTCCTCATCTCCGACCACAATTTATCATTCTTAGCAGTCCCATCTCATGACGCCTTTACAACGACCTTCTTTAGCGCCCTTCTTCAATCGACCTATTAATCTCACACGAACGCGCAAAAGATTCTATGGGTTCTACCTCACGACAAGAGAATGAAATCTAATAAGAGAAATCAACGATCTTAATCCTAAGGCTCTATGTGAAATCAAAAGCAACACTAAAAATTTAATGCAACCACACCGATTCCTAAGGACTCTAGAACCTGAGCCTCTGATACCATCTGTAACAACCCGCTCACTAAAATATGGGGTGGCCAACCCGAATACTCCTATATAACAGGAATCTCGGATGGAATCATTCTCAGCATCACAACAATATATAAAGTATCCAGGATAATTACTCAATATTTTAGAAAAATGAGTTACCAAAATTTTTTAGTTTTAAAGTAAGAAAAGAATTTAAACAACCCAATTTAAAAATAAAGTGGAAACCGAAGGACATATATATTACAATAACAACAAATATACAATAAAAGGACCGAATATGCTGTCGGTCAACAAATTCTACAACAGTGTTGAACAAATTCAATAATTTATATAATACATTACATTAGACAATTACAAAAGCTTGGGCCTCACGCCCGAATAAAAGACCTGATCTTAACTAGAATACAAGAATGACAACGTCTATTGCACTATGTCCCGTAACACCCGCAAAGCATCACGGTTCGCCAAAACACCAGAATAGGAAAGTCAGAACAGGCGTCCTTGCGGCGGAGTACCTGAGCGAATACAAGATGCATGCACAACAAGAAATATGAACGAGTCAGGACCCGATTTTATATGATCACCTGATGAATAAAAAGTATGACAGTTATGTACAGTAAATCATGACTAACAGTAATGGGGATCTACCTACACAATTCACATAATTATAAATTCGATTTAACAAAGCAGGAAAAATAAAAATGATTAACATTAATTGAAAACTTTCATCATGTACATTTATTCTTTTTCATATATCTATTCCTTAACAGGAAATATATAATCACATTTATATGGACTTTTGGCATTTTATCTCAATTATGCACTTTATGGGATTTTATTAAGCTCTTTATAGCATTCCATTCCTTAACAGGATATAGTCATTAACAAATGCTCTTTGTGGCATTTTCCTTGTGCTCTTTATGGCACTTTACCATGCTCTTTGTGGCATTCATAATCCATCAAGTCCAACTTGATATTGAATAGTTATAATCATATATTTATTTATAACAATTCTAAGACCGCCCGTCGGGGTTTCCCCACTCTACGCTCCCCTAAATGATCATCATCTTCTAGGGCCTATTAATTACGACACCTAGGCACCTATAACGCAAGACGTCATGAAGCGGCCATGTGCCTGCGGGGTAGTTATAACCACACCCGAAATTACCTACCCATCGCAAAAAAATATAGAACAACAAATGCTCACATGGCCTAGGACTATATCCACCTTGCATTCACTAGCCAGGGGACTTCACCTTACGCGCGAACTTCCCTTGTGATGTCATTTAGAGAGGGCGTGTTTAACCATTTTTATTAACATATTCAAAAATCAAGTAAATTATCATTTACTTAAAATCAATACCATTCCCATTTTTATTTCCATTTTTCATATGTAGGTTCCATTTGTATGCAACCATAATCATTTACATCATTCTTACCATATTCATTTCGTTAACATACCCCCTTTGTCCTATGCGTATTTCATTATCTGAAACCATTCACCTTAATTATTATCCCAATTATATCCGGAGCCATAAGTACTCTACATCGTCATTACAACCTCGAAGAAGTGAATAACGTTCGATTATCTCCAAACATTTTAGGGTGTTATCATAAATCACCCCAGACTAACATACCTCAATGAAAAAGTAAGCTTCAATTTGCTCTCCCAAGATTCGTTTGTGGTATTATTATAAACCATATAGACTAACGTAGCTCAGTCGAGCTTCTAAAGTCTCCCAAACATAACACTACAATCTCCTAGTCTCATAAGAATCAACTAAAAGAAAATAATACCTTAACTTCAATTGGCATAACCGCAAAACAACCCCGTATAAATCATTTCTATCTAAGGGTAGTTACACCACTCATCTAGGACTCTAAAACTCTAACTATACTCCATGCAAGAAGGTTCCTAAGTCCTATGCCTCAAGAAAATGGATTGTAATTGAGTTATAAAATTAACTAAAAAACAGCTGAAAAATGAATCGATTTGCCCAAGGTCCGAATCGATTCGCCCAAAAAGCGAATCGGTTCGGACAAGGAAATATGGGATTCTGTAACCTGCCGAATCGATTCAGCCAAGCTGAATCGATTCGGTCCAAACCGACCTGTAAGTTGCCCCTTTAGCGAATCGATTCGCCCCCGCGAATTGGCCAAGAATAGCTTACGAGTTATAAAACCTAGTTTTCCCAAAACCCAAATCTCTTCCATTTTTACACACATCCAACAACACTTATCTACCCAAAATCATCCTACATGACTTATAATCACTATAATCCACAATTTTATCATCATAAACCAAAATCTAGGTTTAAATACCATAATTTCCATTTTTGATCCACAAATGCTAATACACAACTATCACACAAATTATTCATCTTAAATCATATATTAGCAAGTAGAAAACTTGCCTTAGAGCTGAAATCTCAGATTTATTTGTGGTAGAAGCGATCCCAATCTTCAATCACCAAGTCTCTCTTCTTTCTCCTCTTTTCTCCTCAATTCTCTTCCTCGCTCTCTCTCTCTCTCTAGGTTAGAAAACACACACATAAGAAATGAAAGGAAGACTAAGACTTAAATCGTGACTTAAGTCTAAAATTCCCAACTTAAGTGGTTGATACCACATTAATATGACTCGCAAATACGCACCTAGGCCAAAACCAGGTAAAAGTGCCCGAAATATAAAAATACAATATGTCACTTATTTTGACTGTCTTGCACATTCCGGGACTAACTACGCCCTCTAAAATGGCATCTGACAATTTTTATAAATTATGTCAAGTTCCAATTTCATTTAAACCACAGTGTCATTTAATGTACATGACACTATAAAATACAACCTGATGATATTTTGCTACACATACAATAAATATGCAACAATCCAGTAAATATTAACTTTTGACTCATTAAATTAATATTTACTCCAGTTCCAACATTTTATATAATTACCTTATGCGGTAAATTAATATAAAATTAGCCTCCTGAAGGCGAGGGTTGTTACATATGATTATGGACATGAAAATATTCAAAGGATGTTAGAATCAATGAAATTTCAAGGTTTGATTAATTCTGAGTTGTATGAATTAATGTTTAGGAATTCTAGGGTTTTCATGATGGATTCGGGTTTAGGTTGTTGTTAGAATGATTTTGGATTGGATATATATATTGATGTGGGATATCAATTTGTGATTGTAGGAGGCTTGGAATCTCCATTGGAGGGTTTTAGAGGTAAAAAACTGAGGAATAACACAATTGACATCCCAACAAATTGAACTGGTTCATTGCGGGAGGGAATCAGTTCGGTCCTCCAAACGAACCGACTCGGTTTGCTGGCATGACTAGATTTAGTTACACAATGTTTTGACCCTTCAGTGCTTAAGAAATGGACACATGGGTTATCGGGGTAGGTTGTAGCTACTAGAGAATATTTTCAGGAGTTGGTACGTATGGTAGGCCACCAGTTAGATGGTTTTGGGTGAGATGAACTGAATCCAAGTGAGTGAACACTCAATGTATAATCAGGAAGTCAGTTCGGACTTCAGGATTGTAGACTAGTACGCTGTGGGATTTTCTTACGTGGTCAATACTTTTAATATACGTATTGTGAATGACTTGTATATATATATATATATATATATATGTGTGTGTGTGTGTGTGTGTGTGTGTGTGTGTGTGTGTGTGAATGTTTCTTATTTATGTTGGACATGCCTACTCTGTAGTGTTATTGCTATGAGGTTGCACGTAGTGGGCAGTTCACCCTGGCATTGACCAACAGGTGTTGGATTGATTTTCAAAATCATAGTACTGGTTCACGGCCATTATTAATGTGTGAGGATACATGTTGGTTTGGATATTAGTTGGGTGCAATGTGATATGGTTATAAACCCCGGATGTATTTATATGACCACTTCCATTTGCTTACGTTTACATTTGGATTCTGTGGTGAGATTTCGATCTGGTGGCTCAGTTGTGGTACGTGGTATACCTAGATCCCGATGGCACACGGGGATGCATCCGCGAGGTCTCAGCTACGGGGATGCGATTTATACGTATATAGGGAATGATTTATATGTATGTGTGTATAAGATATTGTGTGTGTATCTATTTATAGTACGGGTGTATCTACGTTATTATATTGTGTGAATATCTATTTATAGTATGTGTGTAACTATGTTAGTATTTATGAATTTATACCTAGTGAGCGTAGTATACACTAAGCTAATGGCGATTATTAGCGAGATGGGATTTGAAAGTGGTTATTATCCTAGTTAGACTGGGTAACATAATTAGAAAAATAAAATGGAAGCGTTAGATGTACACTATAGATGAGAGGTAAGGATAAGTCTCATGTGAGTGCGACCGATAAATTAATTATGAAGGTAATACATTGGATGCTTTCATTTAAATCATGTAAATACTTGGAAAATAGTTTCAACTTTTTTTGGGGATTTGACCTGTTGGCAAATCAATTTTTTTTCCAGAAACCCAAGGTGTGCTACAGTAGAGACAACATGCTTAGATCTTTGATGCCGTTGTGAGTAGTAGCTGTGGCTATGAGATTGATTTAGCCGCCTTAACTTCTTTCTATCTTGATAGGATTCAGTTTTAGTTTTAGTATTTCCTTTTGGGTGTGTTTCCTGTAGTTGGATAAGAGTTTTATTTATGTCAGAGATATTCCTGATTTTTCATTATTTATTTAAGTTGCATGATTACTTGTAGGGATCGGTGGTTTATTCGGTTCACATAATTTATTTATGCATATCAGTTATTCTGTCAACTCATTATATGTATGGTTTTATTGGTTTTATATTTTTATTTTGCTGCGACAGTGATGCTAAGAATGAAATCATAATGATTCCCATTTAATTTTAATAATAGCCTGATCAACCATTATTAGATTTGGCAGGGTGTCACACCCATTTGTACTTGTCCCCAGTTGTTTCAGAACCCTCCATCACTCGCAATTTTTTTTTCCAAATATTGGAGATGGTTCCTCTCCCCCCCCCCCCCCCCCCCCAAAAAAAAAACATTCCCCCATTGCAAAAATAAAATTCTCATTTGTAAGATCATGAAATCAAGGGGAGACCCCAATTAGTCCCACTTGTTCAACATGATGTGTGGGTGGACTCCTAATTTTTTTGACTTTTACTATATGATATATTCGCGGTTGAATGGTTAATTGTACATATTTATTTATTCTAAAATATAATTTTAAATAAAATATATATTTTTTGCTATTCTTGATCTAACATGTTTTTCTGGATCATTGGATCATGATATTCGTGGATCACTCCATGTGGGGTAACATATTTTTTTCCAGTTAACAAAGTGCGTTCTTAATTTCATTGAGGATAATGGAATATTTTACTTAGGTGGTGTGGGATATGCTTCCCATAAATTTTTGAGCTTCATTGATTTGATTCACTTTAATCCCAAGCATGCTTTTATTGTAAAAAAATGAAAATTTTCAAAAATATATTCCTTCTTTTTCCCCCTTTTGGAATTTTAATCTTTTGTTTGTAATAATCTTGTTACGATTTCTTCACATCATTATGCGAATGACGATGCATGTTTAGAGATTTTTCTTTATTATTATGTTTGAGTTGTCATGCTATCTTTCTTATGGAGAACTTCTTTTTTAATGAAATTTAGAATATTCGCGCACATTGCACAAATACTTATTTATGTTTCTTTTATGGAAAATATAATTCGTTAAGCATTAAAGCATAGAAAAATCTATTTTTCGTGTGAGCTTTTTGAGCCAATGATTCTTTTTGAGTATGCATATACCAACTCTTATCACATTTGAAAAATGTATCGATGTAATTGGTGATCTAATTATTCTTGTTTTGATCGTTCATTTTAGGATATCATTGTGAAAATCAAACTTTAGGTTTTAATTGATATTGTTGAGATAGTTATGTGAACTCTTAGAGATAATCACAAACCCTCTTTCATATTTAGCCTATATTGACCTTGATGTCACCTACTAAATAAATTCCCTATCTAACCTATTTGAGCCTAAAATATATCCCTTGACCTAATTCCCGTAACAAACTCCACATTGGAGTTTAAAACCTATATATACCTTCCTTATATTTTTTTAGAAATGTATTGGGGGAAAATTGATGTTTTGTTACGTGGTGGAATTTAAGCATGCGAGTTGGTTAAATTTTTTGTGCTACAAATAAAAAAAGAAAAGAAAGAGAAAAATATGAAAGAAAGAAAAGAAAAAAAATGGGGAGATTGTGATAAGAGTGAGGATCTTGTTTTTGTTGGAAGAAATAAAAATTCATATTCCTTTTGGTTGTTCATTTCTTTATATTTAATATGGTAACATAGGTACCAACTTTATTTTATTCCACACTTTATCAGTATCCAAGGTTTTATTCCTAAACATCTTGAATCCCAAATTTCCTTCATTTCATACACCTCACCTAGCCTACTTTACAACCCTATGAATGTCCTATGGGATCCTTAGGTAAATATGATCTAGAACTCAATGTGATTGAAATAGCATCTACGATTTATTTCGCCTCTTATAGTGAATGGTATGTGACTGAAAATATCTTTCACGAGGTTACATTTTCTATTTAGAGTTAGCATTTTTTATCATTAGCATGTGCACGACCTTGGATTTAATATCAATTTCTCTTTATGCCCGCATGAACCGAGTGTTACACCTTTCTATAGCATTTAATTTACAGAGTGTGATCCTCAGCGAGACTTGAGTAGATACATGCTTGATCTTTTATCCGGATTATAAGAGTTTTAACCAAAACTTATATTTGTGCCACCCACATACTTTCATGTTTTCAAGATATGAAGTTTGCAATATTTTTTCTAGTTTAAACACTCTCATATAATAGTGTCTTATTAAAATCTTTTGATGATGTTGAGTTCGTATTGGAGCATGGGCAACTATCTTGAAGAAAATCTAGTATTTTGAGTATCATACCTAGAATCTTTCACTAGATAAAAATAGACTACTAGGGTAACATAAGGGTTTAATGGCTTGTTGGATAAGCTAAATGCAAACTTGTATTCTTGTTAAAGTGGAATTCAGTTATTTATATAAAATAAGGTTGGGGTCTTTTCTGGTAATTTTTTCACTTCATTACTAGGGACTAATAATACGCTTGTTAGGGGGGTGCTTAATTATATAAATTGTATATATTTCTCCCATTTTATGTATATTTTAGCAATTCCAAACCCCAAATCCCCGTATTTACATTATTTTATTGTATAAACTATATTTTAATCATTAATTCATGTACATGGTATATTTGAGCTTTTATAGGTATTTGGACGCTAAATGTAAAGTTTGGGAGTATTGTGAGCAAGAATCGCTCATGAAAGAACTTCTAAAGGTAAAAATGGAATACCATAAAGTCAGTGCTAATCTTGAACTCTTTGAAAAAGATTGTCAGTTGTCAAGAAAGGACCCCTTGGATTAAGTGACGCCACATTCTGACATTAAATTAAGAAGATACGAAGAGTCAAAGAATTAAAAAAGGTAAAGTCAACTACTGAGCCAAACTCAAAAGTCAACTTCGATCGGATCGATTTAGCCCTCTTATTCAACCACTTGCCTACAAATGGCAAGATCCCTTATTTTTTTCACTCACCATTCGCAAATTCTCTCTCCCCCATCTAGATTTTCTCCTTATAGTTAGTTTTAATATACTTTTCTTTTTTATTAATTATTTTCTTAATTAGTTTTATCACTTTATCAATTAGTTTGCTCTGATAATTCGCTTATCACTTTTATAATTATGTTTCAAAAGTTAAATAGGTTGTGGGTCATCATCCAACCCATTTGAAAATAGTGTTTTCCTTTGATATTTGTAAAGTATAAAAGTACATTCATAGGTTAATAGATATTGAATTTAATGTTATGGAGGCTTCACATATGATGTCAAGCATTATGTATTTTCAAACTCTTAGTATGGTATGGAGTGTATGCTAGAAGTTACACTCTCACTATTAAAGTTTTTATCTTTTATGTAGGGTTTTTACACTGTAATTTTAGTAATTTGCCTAAATCAGTGTATAACCATTGAAATAACTTTGAATTTTTCGGCTCGGATTCCCTTATTTCAGAGATAAAAAAAGTGATACACAACACCCCCACATATAAATTACTAGTAAAATTGTATTAAAATCAAAATTCCAAAACTCACCTTTTACATTTTGTAACACCCCGCCCGCCCGGGGAGAGCGAACGGAGCGCCACTGTCGATAAAACTAATCAAATCCACAAATAACAAGGTATAGAGCATCTAAAAATCCCACAACAATAAAAGAGAACTACAAATCTCAAATCTCTTCAAATAAATACCAAGTCTCTCGAATTATATATAACAGCTAACTCGAAAATAAAATACAAATCTCCAATGCTCTATACATCAAAATAATACAATCTTCTCATCTTGTATTAAAAATCTTCCCAAAATAATCCTCGCTAAAATCATCCAAATTGATCCATAGCACTCAAATCCGTGCTCACCTGCCAACTAAGAAAAATATGGGGAAGTACACAATACGACAAGAATATGCTCAATAAAGATGTTAGCGATGAACAAAGCGCAACAATACGACTACGAATACTCAAATCAAATAATGCAAATCTCAATAGCATTTTATCAATAAATTTCTCAACAACACATTAACCGGAGTCACCAGGCCTCACCATACCGCGCCATACTTTATCAAGTAGCCGAAAAAGGAGTCTTGGCGGGTGCCCAACATCAGTGCCATATTAAAATCTCATGACAGCGTGCTCAAAACAACATGAATAATACCTCATGAATGAAAATAATTTCAACAATTATTTTTCCAGATTTCCAAGAATTTAACAATTCAAAATATGAGTTTAATTAACAAGAATTCAACGGAATAAACACTCGCGAGATTTCAGGAGCATATTGTGTAAAACCCCATACCTTAAACCACCAAAAAGAACCAACATGAATCATCACATAATTCAGCCTCAAAATCTAATCACACCATCACGTTCCCCTCGCAAAAATAATCAAATCTCGTTCTAGCCCAAACTCGAGAAAACACCAAACAAGCCTTCTAATCTAAGGTTGAAATCTTGAATAAGTTTGGGGCTATGGTTTGTAGATGAAAGGGAGTAATTTTGGAGAGGTCTTTTGGTTGAAAAGGTTGATAAAATGTGATTTGAAAAGCCAAGCCACGAATTTGTTGATATATAAATGATTAAGAGTTTGATTAAGAAAAGAGTTCTAATAGATACAAACACTAAAAATTTTATTCCGGAAGATCAGACCGTTGGAATCACTTGAAATTTTAGTATGTTGTAGCGAACGGTGAGACAGGACTGCTGACAAAAATTCAGCTTGATCGAACGGTCGGATTTCTAAAAATATTATTTTTACTAGAGAGTTTTATGTTCCGAGGACTCTTAGAGAGTTTTATATTTTGAGGACTCTTCTAAATAATAAAAATTCAATTAAAACTCCATTTTAATTCCGATTTCGAAACCGTTTGAAATTCTCGCCCTTAAAAATAATAACCAACATATTTGAGTAATAAAAATAATTTTCTCTCAAAATTTATTTTTCCTCTTAATTTCGAAAATACCCCAAAAATTACGCGGGTTGTTACACATTTTATCTAAAATTTTAAATCCATTAAATTCTAAGGCGCATTTCCTATGGATTCAATACATTACCACTATACTAGTAAAAAGGTTTAGTAAAAGCTTAGATTTTTTTATTGAGGCTGTAAACCAAACAATGATAGTCTCCTTACACGACCACTAGGTTTTCTCTCGAACATCGATGTTCGAGTTCAGAATTATAACATCCTTGGAGAGTCGTTTCCATTAGTAGCAATGGACTGTGATTTAGGTTTTGTGTTATCTCCTATCGGTATCCTTTCATGGTCCAATAAATAACCTAGTGAAGTGATAGCCTCATAAGCGTGTATCGCTCTTAAGCGATTCATTGGGTTCTTGGAAATCATGTGGTGGCGTTATACCTTGTGAATCAAAATATGTTCACTAAAAATTCAATAATTGACGACCCCGTTGTTGGGAATCACAAGGTATAAGGAAAGATTTAAAGTCATGAAAATCCTGATATTTTGGGTATTTCTTTATAACATATCCTCATTGCATTAAAGACTCAAAGCCTACAAAATGATAATAAGTGATATAGCGCGGATGTAAGCCCTCTTAAGGGAAGAGCATGACACATAAAAGTTCTTATTAAAGGATGGTTCAAGAAACCACATATATCATTGATCAATGCTCGAAAAAGTTTTAAATACCTATTGTGCGAAGGATGTCTCGGCATCATAATCATAGATACACATAAACGGCATTGAATTTTGGTGATGCATCACAATAAGTGTTTTAAGAACATTATGTAGTTAATACACCATTTATGGGACAATTAGATCTTAAAAAATGAACAAGGCAAACATGTCAGTTATATATGATTTTGACATGAGCAATTGTCATCACGAGGTTCATTATCCTCTTTGGAGACAACCAATTACCAATAGATCCTTAACACTTCATCTTCATTAATGACATCACCATCGATTGAAATAAAGTTTCCATGAGATCAATTCAAGTTCTACTTTTTTTCGTACGTTAAGATGCGTTGCATTATATCGAGTTCAACGTTTGATGAGAATACCTTTGTCACTTTTAAAGGTAAAAAGTTATAATATCTTTGAGGTCAACACTGTCTCAACAACGGTAGCATCAATGCAAGGGCCTCACACCTCATTTCTAGTGGTTACTATAGCCTCTCAACTATCAACTACGTTAATCAACAGTGGCATTCACGGACCATTGGCATCTTAGAGGTTGAATAAACCCACCGTCATCATAAGAAATTATTTGATAAGATTTCTAATTATGGGAGAAAAGAAGTATAGTTATCGTATCACCACTAGCAACTCGTACATTCAGGTTCATCTTAATACCTGAAAGTAATTTGGGCATTTTGAATTAGTTTTAACATTCTCACACTAGCATCTCAGTATATCAATATGGAAAAAAAGGAAATCATGCACATGTGCATTGGAAATCTTGATTGTCAATGTCGAAAGTAGTGGTGGCATCACTTGTACTCATTCCAAATTGGGTCCAAGCGTGGGATTTACTCTAACCATTCGGTAGCATAACTTCATATGTTTAATCAACATCTATATTCGACTTCAACAACAAGGATGTATTTGATTTTTCTCTTATTTTTGTGAGCATCATCATTTAAAAGAATATGGTGTCATATTCCAATAGTATTCGAGCATCACGACTTTCCCAAAATGGATCAAAACCAATTTGTGCATTGGATACGTAACTTAAGTGAGGGATTTTTTTTGGGTTTGCAAAGAGTATCGTAACTGAAGTAAGGGCAATGGGGCCCATAGTCGGGTGTGAATATCTCAAAATAAGGATTGTCGATAGTGACATCCATAGAAAATTATTGGTACTTTCATGTGAAAAAATGGTGGTTTAAATGTGATTCGTCAGCTTTTGGCCATAAAGACCTTGATTCGCGACACATTGTGTGCATAAAGACTAAGGAAGGGTTTCATGCTATGAAATTCAAGGAGGGTTGGTAATGCCCCAACATTCATTCGGAACACATTTTATGTTTGTTAGGAATGAACTAGTAAGTGGAATTCGCTTATAAGGGCGAAGCTTCGTATTATGTTATTCTTAGTAATAACTCCTCCATCTTTTTTACGTAAGGTTTATGACATCGTCTTTAGTATTTTATTATTGAGTTTATATCCTAGGCAAAGTTTTATGTCCTAGCTAAAGGCTACCTTAGATAATAGTAGGTAATCTCACTCGTAGCTTTGATTGAGATAAACATATGTGGTATTGAAGTGAGTAAGACTATCATTTGTATTCTAACCACATATTGTCCCTCAAATTTGGGGAAAGGATATTCAGACTCATCGTTTCATCCTAATTGCATTTTGGTTCTTTCCCATAATTAGAGATTGTTATTCGATTATTCTCTAAGTGTAATGACGGTATGTCTTAGTGTTTGATGTAAGGTAGGATGAGCAAGGGTAATACATCACGAAAATTGAGGCCTTTATTCATGGATATCCATGTAAGACTATATGAGCATATGACTCTACTTTGGTTGCATTAGTAATAATAGTTTGTGTTAACATGAATGATTTGGAATTAGTAATCCGTTATATGTGAATCTATATATTTGTTTTTTCTTGCCTCAAGAATTATAACGTTGAGTACGTCTAAGGTGGAGGGTGCATAAGTTATACGACTCGTCCCTTTGATTCATGGAATATAATGTGTTGTGGTTTGGAGATGAAAAATTGGTTAGCGATTTCAATTCCAAAACGTTTCAACCTCTCGCCCACAACGAACCTATGTATGGTGCTACCATATGTTAGCATGTGTTTACATAGTCATGTGTATAATTGTTTGTGTGGGTTTTAAGTCTTAGAACTTAGGGTAATGTTTGGGAACAAATTGGGGACTTACGATGTACGCTTGATGGTCTAGTAGTAATTTAAATATTTGGGAATAAATAGGATACTGAATTGGGGAAATGCCTCAACAGGAAGGATTAGAAAACCTCGTTGACAAATATAATGTATTCTATATATGAGACCAATGGCGAGATGACTTATGTGATAAGGCACATTGATTAGAGATATCTACCTTTTGGACTAGGGGTGGTATGTGTGATTATACATATTCTTTAGCATTTCCTAACCATGGGACTAGAAAGTGAGTATGGATGTGGTACTCCTATGCCAAATGTTGCACCAATGCATTATTTTCGGTAGGTAGTTAAAAGTATTACCATAACTCCAGTCTCCTTATGCTTTGTACTGGATCGACTTTTTGCTTCTCATCCTAAGACTTTTAATGTTGAGTGTGTGAGGCCTCATAGTTTGATAATCGATTATTATTTGAAAGGAGTAGTTTTAATGGTATCTAAAGACATAAATACCCCAAATTTTCCTTATAAGAGGTTTGTGCTTAATTATCATTTGATCAATCTAAAATATATGCGCAAACATGGGTTTGATTTCTCCTGGCTCATAAATAGTTGAAATAACTTAAGAATCCTTAGATGCTAACTTATCTTTCCCAATATCTTAAGAATGTGGAGGATCTAAGGCCCCATTTGTTTCGTGATAATATTTTACATGGATTGTGATTACCAGAAAAGTGATTACCAGGAAATATTTTACCAGGATTCTAAATCCTTCTGTTCTGTTTGGTTAACCAATGGATTCCTATTGGAAATCAAAAGTTTGTGTTTGGTTCGTGCATGGAAAGTGACATGTGAATGTACAATGTATACCAATAATACCTTTTAGCAATCATATATATATATAAGTAAGGAGTATAATAGTTTTACTATTCCATAATTTTATAAGATAATTAAGGGATAGGATGCAATGACTCTATTTTGGATCCAATGGTTGTGCTGTTTTGCCACCCTTTTTTTTTCATTCTAACTTTTACTTTAATTTAAATTTGAGGGTATTGTTGTAAAAAAAACCCTCTAATCAGTCACGCTTAATATGGTCATACCCACTCCATTCAGGATCACCTTCGTGCACACGATCTTTGCGCCCTCTATATCTCCCGATTATGTCTTCTTCTTCTTATTCTTCTTCAAGGTATGGCTTTCAAACTTATTCTTATTATTTATGGTGTGATATCTATTTTTTGCAGATTTATGGAGTTTAGATTAAGGGTTTTTTGGTTTTCAAACTCTTGGGTTTATGAAAGTTTGGGGGTTATCATCTTAGGGTTTGAAACTTTGATTTTGAGATTGCGTCATTCTCATACTTTCTTTATTTTATACATAACTATGGTTATCCCTCTCATCCCTAACCAAAACTCGTCAACCTGAGTGTTGATGTAAAAAACTAGATTGCTCTAATTATTCAATCACAGATAAATAATTAAGACAAAGATTTTTAAAGTGGTTCGGCTAGGAATAAAGCCTACGTCCACTGTTATGTTATTGCTGAGTGTTTGTGGAATTCTTGATTACAAGTTCTCTCAAGAAATTCCGGTCCCTTTGAATGAGGGAGATACAATGTATTTATAGCCCTGAGGCTTACATATGAAAGGGTGGTGCATTAAATGATATACATATGAAAGGTCCTTGAGGCTATCATCTGAAAGGGTGATACATTAAATGATATACATATGAAAGGGTAACTCATTTAATGTTCTTCAAGCATGTGCGTCAAGATGATAAGCAGTCAATGAACAGTTTTGAACTGTTGATTATCTGGCAATCAATGCTGTGGTCGTGATGCAGCTCGAATCGCCTTAGTTGCTCGTCGTTCAAGAGTTCATCGGAGCGCTAGAGTTCCTCGGAGTGTTGTAGTTCCTCGGGGTATCCTTGTTTCTCGGAGCGAACATGACTTGGTCGGGGGAAATAAACTTCCTCATTGTTATTGTGCCATGTAGATTGACACGTGTCTTCTTATTATTGGTTCACGTCAGCAGATTAAATTTGGTATCAACAGAAGCCCCCAATGCTTCATGCTTGATGTATTACTTGAAAGGATGGAGTATTTATTCTGCAATGTTGCTCGGTGCTTGTGAAATTCTTGATCTACCTTCTTGATTTGTTCAACATAAATTTCATTATCTCCTGGATGAAGTATGATGCAGGCTGATCGATGGTTGCTAATCTTTCTTTAGAGGAACTCCGTGTGCTATGTATCACCCCTGGGAATTTGGATGCAGCCATGCCATAGTATGAAACTTGTAGCTTGTCATAATCTTCAAGTATGCTGATTGGTTTTCCATCCGACCAACTGCTTCCTGTGTCGAGCAACTGAGTGCTAACTTCACGTGCTTGATTTTTCTAATTTATGCTTATCTGACTACTTTGTCGAGTAACATATAGTTTTTGAACCCAACTCTTCAATCTGATTAGTACCAAGCTAGTGGTGGACTTCGAAACATTTTCACATAAATTCTTCTTCATTACTGGTCGAGACAGTATTAGCAAAGATCTCAGTGCTATAGATGCTGATTTTGACTTCTACCTCTGCTCGGGGACGAGCAAGAGTTTCTCGGGGACGAACAAGTGATTCTCAGGGACGAGCAAGTGCTTCTCGGGAATGAGCTAATGCTTCTCGGATAGATCATCTGTGATGAATATCAGAATGTTGAAAGATCTTAACTTCATAAACTCCCCTTATATTTTAGATGATCCTCCTTCTGGCGAGGAACCTGTTTCAAAAGTAGAAGGAAAAGAAACCAATAGAATAGGAATCTCAATGTAATAGTTAGTATACATTTTCATTCTCAATGTATTTTGTTTTTTGGATGAAAGACTTTCATTTTTATTCGCAATCTTAATTGCTATTGTCTTGTAAAATACTTTACATCTGCGCTTATGTATAAGTTAAAAAGATAACAATATTGTGTTGTTCATCGACCAACTTAGTAATAAAAAGTTACAAGTATCAATAATGTTGCTCGATCACTTAATAATAAAGTAATGAGTATAAAAATGTTTAAAATTTTTCCAACCAACCAAGGTTGTTAAATTATGCTTGTTGACCAACTATAGTTAGTGGGCTTTTATCCTCGACTAGCCATACTTGGTAGACTTTTGTCTTTTTCATAAAATGTGTCCGACCAACTAAGGTCAATAATTTGTCCTCGTCGACCAACTATAGTTAGTGGGTCTTTATCCCCGACCAACTATACTTGGTGTATTTTGGAATATTTTATTCTTCAAAGAACTTTTTGTAATAATCTTACCTCCCGACCAACATAAGTTGTAATGTGAGAGTATATTTTTATCTTACCAACCGTAATTGATCATGCTGGTGTACACCTCCTAACCAAAGGAGTAGTAGTGGTTCTTTCGAACTTTTTGTCTCTTTCGAGCTGTCCACTAGATATCTTACCAACCGTAGTTGATCACACTAGTGTCGTCTCCTAACCAAAGGAGTATTTTTTGGCTCATACGAGCTTTTTGGCTCTTTCGAGCTGTCCACTAGATATCTTACCAACCGTAGTTGGTCACACTAGTGTCGCCTCCTAACCAAAGGAGTATTTTTTGGCTCATACGAGCTGTCCACTAGATATCTTACCAACCGTAGTTGGTCACACTAGTGTCGCCTCCTAACCAAAGGAGTATTTTTTGGCTCATACGAGCTGTCCACTAGATATCTTACCAACCGTAGTTGGTCACACTAGTGTCGCCTCCTAACCAAAGGAGTATTTTTTGGCTCATACGAGCTGTCCACTAGATATCTTACCAACCGTAGTTGGTCACACTAGTGTCGCCTCCTAACCAAAGGAGTATTTTTTGGCTCATACGAGCTGTCCACTAGATATCTTACCAACCGTAGTTGGTCACACTAGTGTCGCCTCCTAACCAAAGGAGTATTTTTTTGGTTCTTTCGAACTATCTGGTCCATTAGCTCTGAGGATATCCTGGCGTGAATGAATCTTCAAAATGTTTGACTGATGATAATAGGCAGCAAACTCCTCGTTATCAAATTGTGTTCCATGGTCTGTGATGAAGGCATGAGGGAGACCATATCGGCAGATGATGTTCTTCTAAACAAACTGGTACACCTTCCTTCTCGTATGTCATGTCAATAAGTGGCTCAGCTTCTATCCATTTAGTAAAATAATCTACTGCGATGACGAGGTATTTGAATCTTCCTCAAGTCGTCGGCAATGGTCCAACCAAATCAATCCCCCATTGCAAATTTATGGGTGTCAACAATGCTTATAGAGTTCTTCAGATGGAGGAAAAACGTTGGCACTTGTCACATTTCTTGGCATAGGCTTATATAGTTAGATTTCATCGTCGACCAGTAGTATCCCTGCGTCATTACCTTTTGCAAAAGTGTTCGACCTGCTACATGGGCTCCACAGGACCCTTCATGTATCTCTTTAATCAATTCTTTCATCTCGGAGGGATGTTCACATCTTTGCAAACCTGCCATAATTCCTCGTCTATACAAAACACCATTAATTAGTACATACCGAGCAGCTTTAAACTTCCATTTCTTGGCAGCGAGCTTATCTTCCGAATACCATTATACCGAGCAACTTTAAACTTCCATTTCTTGGCAGCGAGCTTATCCTACGGTAATTGTTCCTCCTCAATATATGCTCTGATGGGATCCATCCAAGATGGTCCTAAATCAAGGGTAATAATATTCATCGTCAGGTCTTCATCCATGCTCCGACTTTCTAATACTTCAATTGGTATCGTTCTTCGCAGCTCGGTACGAGTAGCTGATGCTAATCGGGCCAAGGCGTATGCTCTCACATTCTCCATTCTTGATATTCTTACCAGTTGAACAGCAACAAACTCTGATACCAACTCCATCACCTTTGCTTGATACTTGATCATCAATTCTCCTTTGGTTGCATATATTCCCAATATTTGATTTACGATCAATTGAGAATCACTGAAGACAATAACCTGCTGTGCCTCCATAGTATTTGACAAATTAAGACCTGCAATCATGGCCTCATACTCAACCTCATTATTAGAAGCTTTGAATTAGAAAGGTAGGGCGTATTCCCTGTCGACCTCATCTGGGCTATTCAAAACGATCCCTGCCCCACAGCCTGTAGTGAAAGATGATCCATCTACATATAGCCTCCATATAGGCAACTTGTCTTCTAATTTCTGGTCTGACAGAGTTCCTCGGTGGAATACTTTTCGCTTTCTTTCATCATGTCCTGCTACTTCTGAATACACCTCTTGAATTTCAATATACCTCCTGAACTTCAATATTCCTCCTGAACTTCAATATACCTCCTGAACTTCAATATTCCTCCTGAACTTCAATATACCTCCTGAACTTCAATATTCCTCCTGAACTTCAATATCAAAAGTAATTCTTGAGAAAGTGATTAGTCGGGGTTGAATTTGATGCTCGACTGCATGATGATATAAGAATGTGCCACCAAATGAACAAATATATCTGTAATAGAAGCCCCCAACTGTGGAATGTGAACTTTGAATGAGATTTATTGACCAATAGTAACCGGAGTTGGATTTTATCTACCAATCGGAGTTGAATTTTGTCTACCAACCGGAATTGGATTTTATCCACCAATCGGAGTTGGTGGTAATTGATAATGAATGATGAAGACTTCCTCGGAGCTGACCAACAGATTGTTGGGAATAAGATAATATAAATGCTGGAGACCTCCTCGGCGCTGACCAACAGATTTGTTGGGAATAAGATAATATAAATGCAGGATACCTCCTCGGCGATGACCAACAGATTGTTGGGAATAAGATATAATAAATGCAGGATACCTCCTCAGCGATGACCAACAGATTGTTGGGAATAAGATATAATAAATGCAGGATACCTCCTCGGTGATGACCAACAGATTGTTGGGAATAAGATATAATATAAATGCAGGATACCTCCTCGGCGATGACCAACAGATTGTTGGGAATAAGATATAATAAATGCTGGAGACATCCTTGGAGCTGAATAAGATATAATAAGTGTTGGAGACATCCTTGGAGCTGAATAAGATATAGTAAATGTTGGAGACATCCTTGGAGCTGAATAAGATATAATATTTGTCGAGCTCCATGCTGAAATGAGAATAGAATATGCATCCAAATAGATATAAAGAATAATTAAAATAATAAAGTGCCTCGCCGATCCGTCGAGGTAGAATCATATAATGCAGAACAAGAATAAGATCTTTCAGAACATAAGAATATGGCCGAGATCGTTGTCAGGCCTGCATATAAATAAGAATTACCCCGACCAACTATCCGTTGGGGGTGAAATATAATAAATGTTATAGTTCTCCTCAAAGCTGAATATGATAATAAGTATCTCGCCGAGCTCCATGTTGAGATGAATATAGAATATGAATCCCAATGGATATATAGAATTATTTGTGATGGAGCAGATATCTGGGCCTGAATATAAATAAGAATTATCCCGACCAACTATCCGTTGGGGGTGAAATATAGTAAGTGTTGTAGCTTTTCCTCGGAGCCGAATATATATAGAGAGAAGAAATTTTTCGAGCTCCATGCTGAGATAAATATAAAATATGAATCCGAACGGATATAGAATAATTTGTGCTTCAGCATTCGTCGGCATTGAATCTTGTGCCTGTAAAAATTAATAATTTGCTCTACCATATGTATAGGCTGAATTGATTAGTCATGAGAATAATTTACTCATCCAATCAATATATGATATGTATCAGCATAAAAATTTCAAAATATGAAATAATATGTTTTATGCCAAATGTGTGTGAGATGGACAAATTATTATCAAATATGCATCATAAATAAGACGTAAAGTTTTTTGTAAATTTATTTAATCTCCAACAACCAATCAGGTATTAGTTGCTGTTTAAAAATATTTTTGGGGTGATCATAAGTTAAAAAGACTTAAGCCCCCTGCTTGTCCCCAAGCCGAACTCGTGTTTAAAGAAATATCAGGGGTGCTTAGCATTTTTTAATACCCCAAGATTCTACTGCTGCCGACAAACGACATGGATGTTGCCGACCAACATTTAAGGATATCTCAAGTTATAGAATATATGGTTGGATGACCAGAATATCTCGAATCTTTAGATCAAAAAATAACATTCAATGTAAAATTTAATCCTTAAGAATGTTAATTAAACGAATAAATATATAATCCACTAGATCGTGTGATTTCGACAAAGAAACCTTCTGATGTGATGAACGAGGGGCCAACATATCAAATTTGTGCCCAGAGTCTTGATATGGTCATGATTATTTTACTGATCCTCTTTTATAAGAGGTGGGTAATGATTTTTCAAGTGAGAGAAAATTATTTTTTTATATTGATCCCTTCCTATTCCCAATTTGGAGAGATAAAAATATGGTGAATGATAGAAGTTATTACAAAATTTATATAAAAAAAATCAATCAATGAGACTTTATTGACATAGATGGAAGATGAACCAAATTAAGTAAATAGTTCATAAAAGTGAATGCAAAGAGACTCAAACTTGAAGAGAGAGAGAGAATATATATGGGTCATGATTTCCATGAAAAGACTTTTCATTGTCTTTAACCTTTTCCCATTCTTTTATTAAAAATATGATGGGAATTTGAATAGACATCAAATATCTTACAAAATTTATTTCAAAATCAACAATGAAAATGATCAAATCTTATCATCGTCGCGTATATTGGCATATGTAATCATTTAAAATATTTATTCCATGATATAAAATTAAAACTTGAGAATCAAGCAAAGAATTATGATTTATGAAATCTACTATTTTTCAGATTTCTAAATAAGAATTAATCTAACAGTTATGATTTAAAAATCATCATATGCAACATTTTACAGATAAAAATTGGACAATTAATTTATGTATATAAACATAAAAATCATGATTGAATCAAAAGATTTATGTATAATTGATTATACGTAGAGAAAATAAAAACTTAGCTTTTGGTGGAGAACAACGCTTGTAACACGTTCCCACAGACGGCGTCAATCTGTTGATGTAAAAAACTAGATTGCTCTAATTATTCAATCACAGATAAATAATTAAGACAAAGATTTTTAAAGTGGTTCGGCTAGGAATAAAGCCTACGTCCACTGTTATGTTATTGCTGAGTGTTTGTGGAATTCTTGATTACAAGTTCTCTCAAGAAATTCCGGTCCCTTTGAATGAGGGAGATACAATGTATTTATAGCCCTGAGGCTTACATATGAAAGGGTGGTGCATTAAATGATATACATATGAAAGGTCCTTGAGGCTATCATCTGAAAGGGTGATACATTAAATGATATACATATGAAAGGGTAACTCATTTAATGTTCTTCAAGCGTGTGCGTCAAGATGATAAGCAGTCAATGAACAGTTTTGAACTGTTGGTTATCTGGCAATCAATGCTGTGGTCGTGATGCAGCTCGAACCGCCTTAGTTGCTCGTCGTTCAGGAGTTCATCGGAGCGCTGGAGTTCCTCGGAGTGTTGTAGTTCCTTGGGGTATCCTTGTTGCTCGGAGCGAACATGACTTGGTCGGGGGAAATAAACTTCCTCGTTGTTATTGTGCCATGTAGATTGACACGTGTCTTCTTATTATTGGTCCACGTCAGCAGATTAAATTTGGTATCAACACTGAGTGCCCCTCATCTCCCTCATATATCCGACAAATATCCAACAATCCGAGCGCCTTTTATACATAATAAATGGATGAATTAATGATATTTTGATTGTGGATGTTAGGGTTTATAATTTTAGATTGTGGATGTTGGGGATGCAATTGTACTGATTGAAAGGTTTTAATTTTTAAATGGTTTATAATTTTGGAGGCAACCCAGTGTCATCCATCTTTCTCTAAACTTTAAATAAGTAAGTTTGCTTACATTCTCTACTATGTTTTATTTGATCTTTTTTGTTATGATTTGGACACTTTTATATTTAGAATTGGATAGTTAATAATATGAAAAATATTTTTAGTTGGGTAATATCTTAAATTTGGTGTCCAATGGCCTGCATAAATGCTTTATTATTGTGATGCTAATGAATTTTTTGCCTAGAGTTCTTCTGGGTGTGTTATCTAATAGTAATATAATCCTAGTGTAACAAGGAGGAATGAAATTCAAATTGGTATAGGGTTTGAAAATTGGGGATCTTGGATTTTCTCTTTTCTGGAGGTTTTATTTTGCAGAGTTAATTATTTGTTTGAGTTGGGATTTCATTGCAAAATTGGGGATGTCTGGTTTTTGCGTTGAGTTTTCAAAGTATTATCTTTTTTATTTTTAACACTATTACTAATGACTATTTTGACTAGCTATTTCTAATCAATTAATATGTTTTTGTAATTAGTTTTGGCATATGGTTTTCAATTCTAATATTTATATTAAATTGTCAGATATTCGTAATCTCCCTTCAAGTGTCATATTGTTTTAATCATTCTCTTTTGATACATTTAAGTCTTTTGGGTGAATCACTCAATTAATTCATTTATTCATTTGAACCTCCCATGTGAATGGTGGAGTTTGATGAGTTGAAGTGTGAACGTTATGTTTTAGACACCTATGAATAATGTTTTGTTAATGATACATGGATTTTATTGGTAGATTCCATTTTTATTTCTCACGGGACTTGATGATAGCTGAATTGTATCATAAATGAGACTATTGTGAATACTAAACAAAATGATTATGGGTGAACCAATAATAGAGCAGAGGTGGCGTTGTTCCATATGGAACAATTCTTCCTTTTTCTTTTTTCCCTTACTTATTGTGTTTTCCATTTACTAAAGTGAAGTGATTTTTTTTCAGTAGGCACTCTTTATTAATTTTGTTGGCAAAATATTTTTTTTCTTTTCCCCGACAAATGTTTGCAAGGGCATATGAAATTTCAGTGGACAAAATGAAGTTGAAGACACTTTGTACTTTTGTTTTTATTTAAATTTAGGGGTGTAAATATGTGAATTTTGGCTGTGTTTGGTCTGACACGACGTGACAAGCACAGTTTCAACACGAACACAACATAGGTTGTGTTTCTTTTACCTAAAACGGACATGGTAATGAGATTTATAATGGGACTTGATATGAAATATGAGAATCTTGACTAAATGTTGGTTCTTTTTAGAAGGTTTATCCTTTGGCGATCCTACTTCATTGGTGAAATTTTGTATCTTGCAATTTAGTCCATTAGATATGACACTATACTATGAGGTTTGTGTATATATTCCATTATTTAGAGAGGTAATATATTCAATTATATCATTATCTTACTCCCTACTCATTATGAATCATTAGCTTTTTGTGTATTTGTATTGGAATTGATATTTGAATTGGGGTTATAGGTATTTATTAATACAGTAGAATAATTTTTTGGTTTCATTTTGCGGATTTATAACCATGTTTACTTTTGGTTTAATTTTGCAGTTCTAACCATGTTCCATTTTCTTCTTTCTAAGTTAACTACGTGGCTCTCTAATTTGTTATGGGCTTCATATTTGTTGTATTCAACACATCTCAGGTAACCCGATATATTCACTGAGTACTCTGTTACAGAATAATTGATATGATTTTAAACTTTATAACATTTTTTGATATATTTTTGTTAATAACAATAGAAAAGTACATATTCATTTAGTACATAGTTTACGACTATGAATAACAAAAGAGAAGTATATATAGTAGTTCTTTAGTGTGTGGTCAATGTGTGGTCTATATAGAAGTTCCTTAGTGTGATGAGGTTTTGGTGTGAGAGTACACTTCCATTCATTGAATAAACTTGTTTAATTGAATTTCAATTTTATGCCCAGATTTTAATTAAAACCTTAAAACGTGCATCTAATTATGATTGAAAATAATACGAATGATCTATCATGCAAAACCAAACAATCACAAAATAGATTTGAGGAAAAATCCCCAATAGGGGAAAAATCATTTATTTTTATTAACTGTAAGTATCTAACTTACAATTACATAGAAGAAACACAACGTTTATGACGACGAAATACTCTCAAGTCGTTTGAACGACTTATCAATGTCGTTTGAACGACAGGAGCGAAATATATTATTTTATAAAATCTCACCTACAGGTCTTGAAAAATTATATTTGACTTGGAAAAACGCCTCATTTTGATAAAAACTTTTTATAAAAAATATCACAAATAAATACGTGAACATCAATAACTCCAATTAAACATTTTACCTTTAAGCGCAATGGAGTTAGTGGGATAATGGAAATCGGCTGAAGATGCACAATGCACAAAGCTAATGATAGGTGCATGTTGATGATGCATGATGCTAAGGATTCAGATGATTGACTTCATGGTTGAACGTGTGAAGACATGCCGAAATGTAATGATATTATGATATAGGACAACAGAGAATTTCATAGATTCTAGACGGACATTTATAAAACACGCCCTTACAAATCTCCCCGTATGTCTATGCCGATACATTCATAAAAAATATGAATTATGCATCCACAAAAAATGAGACAAACAATCTAATATCCCCCCAAACCCATAAAAGGAAATATCAAAGAACATGTCTTCAAAATCTTCAACATCTTTAAACCTTCAAGTCTCCAACTTTTCTTTGTCATCATGAGAGTGTGCAAAATATTGATCCTTAATTTGTATCTACACAAATGAGATAAGAAATAAATACCCGTGATGCGCAACTTGTTTGAAATATAATGTTAAGAAAAATGTCAATATCAATTAAACACAAGCAAATCATTGAATAAAAAACAAATCTACTCCCCCATTATTCGTTCTCCCCCTTTTTATGATGTCCCTAAATAGATAAATAAGAAGAAACATAACAATGCATACGGAGAGTTTCACGAGTTAATAAACTTCTATTTTTCAATTTTTCAAAATTTTTCTTACAAAAAAAATATACAACAAAGAACCACACTATGAAAGAAAACTAAAATAACTAAGTCGATGTTACTGTAAATGAAGGAGTGTGATGAAATTCGATAGGAAAATCAATGCAAACAATCATAACATATATGCACGATGAATTTTGGATACTCCTAACGAATGAATTCAAATTTGTCCGTAGGGGAAAATATGGTAGTATAAGAAATTGACTTAATCTAATCAACAAATCAAAGTTCAAAGTGATTTCCATACTAATAACGCCCAAAACTATTTAATATTTTTTTTGAGATTTCCAAGGAAGTCCAAACCCGTTGATATATATCCCACCAAACTCCCTCAAATATAATAATGATCATATTTTGATTTGCATTTTCTTTTGAATGATCATATCAACCTAAACTAGCTTGGCCTTGGCTAGTTTTTTCAATGCCACACTTTTTTGGCTCTTTTAAATTCTTTGCGTCTTGGCTACTTTTTACAATGCCACACTTTTTTGACCCGATTTAAACGGTGGCTTATATGAGTACCTTTCATAGCTAATCCCTATTTTCACACACAAATTCCTCACGGGCAACGATTTTCACATGAACTACTGTTATTATTCTCATTTTATCGTATTTGGTTCATTGTATAGGCAGGATTGAGATGAAAACACTTAAAACAACATGTGACAAATTAGTATAAAAATCAAATACAACCATGCATGTGTTCATTAAAGGAGATAAGGAGCCAAACATGTAGAATGATATCACTAATCAAATCTCAATGACTCCAAACATTATAAAGAACATGGATGAAATGATGTAGCATCTCAAATCACTATCAAAAAGTCACATGGAATATGGAAATGATGTTGTGACTTTGGCCATCTTAAATATTCATCCATAAAAGATGTAAAAAAACAAAACTCTTTTTGTGTTTTTCAAAAGTTTTATAAAAATAAAATCTTTTTGTCTTTTTAAAACTGTTTTTATCAAAAGTAAAATATTTTTGGCTTTTTCACTTTTTCCACAAAATATTTTTTTTTTGTATTTTTCTAAAAATATGGAAAAAAAAATATAATATAAAAATGATACAGTCTATCAATTGGAATCATATGATACGAACATGAAAAATGGATCCATCCTAAACATGGTAACCACTCGTCAGTCAACTGTGTAAATTCCTAAAGACTTCCTAACACTCTCGAATCTAAGGGTATATAAAGGCTTCAGGAAGATATTGACTAATTGAAGGTCAGTGTACATAAAATGTAAGGACACAACTTTCTCTTATACTAACTCACGGATAAAATGCTCGTGTATCCTAATGTGTTATGTGCGCGAATGCTGGATAATATTACAGGATATGTGTATCGCGCTCGTGTTATCACATGAAATAGTCATTGTGTCCTGTGATATCTCATAACCCTCCAGCTTATGTTTCATCCATATAAGTTGCGTAAACAACTCTCGATGGCTATATACTCGACCTCTACAGTTGACAAAGATATGGATTTTTGCTTCTTGCTCAACCAAGAGACAAGAGCAAAACTAAAATAAAAACACCCACTAGAAGTGATCCTACATCCATCTACATCCCCGAACCAATTAGCATCCGAATAGGCGGACAAACGGTCATCGGTATCAAAAGAATACCAAATTCCCTATGAGAGAGTCCCACTCACGTATTTGATAAAACATTTAAGAGTGAGTAAGTGTGGATCTTTTGAGGATGCCTGATATCATGCACAGACTCCAACACTAAAGGCAATGTCGGGATGACTAGAAGTCAAGTAGAGAAAATAACCTATCATACTCTGATATAAGTTTTGATCCACATGCTTGCCTAAAGTGTCCTTGCTAAGATTAGTTGAGGTACTCATTGGGGTACGTGCATGCCTAGCAGAGTCTAAACCAAATATCTTCACAAGGTCTCTAGCATACTTTAATTGGGAGATGAACATCCCATCCTCTATCTGACAAACCTACCAAGGAAGAATGTAAGCTCACTAAACATTCTCATCTAATACTCAATCTTCATATCCTCCTCAAAGTCCTGAGCATGGTGTGAGCACATGAATCCAAAGTCTATGTCGTCCACACAGACCTGGGCAACCAAAAATGCATTTTTTCCTCTTATAATAAACAATGTCTTATCCACTCACTCTCTCCTGAAGCCACGAGTCAAGAGAAAGGAAGTAAGATGCTCATAACAAGCATGGGGTGCTTGCTTAAACCATATAGGGCTTTATTTAGATAATAGACATATTCATGATGCTTAGGGTCTTCAAACCCTTTTAGTTGTTCCATGTAAACCTCCTCCTGTAGAATTCCATTCAAAAAGGCACTCTTGACATCCATATGATATTGATTAAATCTCAGATGACATGCAATGGCGAGTAGTAAACGAATGAACTCGAGCCTCGTAATATGAAAAGATGTCTCCTTAAATTCTACACCCTTAATCTGTGTGTATCCCTGGGCAACTAACTTTCCTTATTGCATATAATATTACCATTCTCATCCATCTAATTCTTATAGATCCACTTGGTACCAATCATATTCTTCTCACTAGGTTGGGGTAAAATTTCCCAGACATCATTTTTCTTAAACTAAAGCAACTCATCCCTCACAAAAGATATTCTTTGTTCATCTTTGAGTGCTTCTTTGACATTCCTGGGCTCGACTTTGGACGTGTAGCACAAAAAGGTAACCACGTTCTTTAGCTGAGTGCGAGTCTTGATCCCTAAGGTGGTATCTACTAGAATGGAAAAAGGGATCATGACTCTTGCGAACACAAGCAGGTGTATACCCTAAATTAGTATTAGGGTCCACCTTGGATGTGTGAGGGACAATGGGATCATCACATGGAAGTGCGTCATCCTCACTCAAAAGGCTAGGATCAATAAAAGTCATTGGTTCATCATCTTGAACGGTGATGTTTATTGACTCCATAACCTTAGACCAAATCAGGTTAAAAACTCGATATGCTCTACTCGTCGATGAATAGCCTAGCAATATTCCCTCATCACTTGGGGAGTCAAACTTTCCTAATTCTCTCTATCCTATAGGATGTAAAATTTTCTCCCCAAAACATAGAAATATGATAAAATTTTCTCCCCAAAACATAGAAATATGAAAGGTTGGGATTCTTTCTAATCCATAATTCATAAATCATCTGAAGTGTGTGTGGACGAAGATAGACCCTATTCACCGTGTGGTACGCGGTAGACACATCCTCTACCTAAAATCTCCTAGCAATGCTATAACCTAGAAGCATTGATCTAGCCATCTCCTGAATCGTCCGATTCTTCCTCCCAACAATCCCATTTTTCTGAGGAATGTTCACGACAAAAAAATCATGTTTGATTTCGAGGCTATCATAGTAAAGATCTACTTTTTCTTCCTTAAATTTATTGCCGTTATCACTATGTATTCTATTGATAGTGAGACCATGTTGATTTTGCAGGACATGGCACTTGGTCGTAAGAAATTCTGTAGAATCGAATTTCTCTCTCAGAAAACCTACTATAGAATAATGCGAGAAATCATCTACCATCATAAGGTTATACCTCTTACCAAACAAATTTTGAGTATGAGTTGGACCTATAAGATCCATGTGAATCAACTCAAGAACGCATGAAGTGGTAATGGAATTCAACTTCCTATGGGGACTATGGACTTGTTTTCTCAACTGATAGGGTCCACAAATTGCGAAAGTCTTCTTACCAAGTGATGGAAAGCCACGTACTAGGTCCTTTTTAACTAAGTGTTCCAAATCTTTAAAATTCACGTGACCTAGACGTTGATGCCACAAATCCATATAAATGATCGTGGCGCTGTTGCAGACAAATAAGGACTTGGTCACAATCCTATAACAATTATCTTTTATCTTCACCCCTTGCAATAGAAGTTTACCGACTTGATCATAAACATTACACTCCTTTCGGTAATAATTTACTGCAAAGTCAGTGTTACACAACTGGCTAATGCTAAGAGGGTTTGCTTTCAAACCTTTGACGTACAAGACATTCTCTAGTTTAGGAAACCCAGGTATAAAAAATGTACCTCGTCCTACAATACTAGACTTGCCCCCATCTCCAAAATTGACTTTACCTTCTTTATGATCCTCTAGGTAGGTAAAAAATGAGACCCCACATGTCATGTGCCTGGAGAACTTACTATCAAAATACCACTGTGAGGTATTACCTGCTTTAAGAGCAACATGAACAACAAGGGCTTTTACGTCGTGATTAGGCACCCAAGAAGTGGTAACCTTATGTTTGCCCTTGTCATTGTTGGTTCTATCCGGGATGTTAGAAGTATCTGCAAACAACAAAGACATCCGTTGGGACTCTTCCATAAAATTGTGAGATCTGGGGACTAAAAACTCAACCTGCTCTATAAGACTAGTAAGATTACTAGTGTGGGCTGATGGAGCATGTGTACGTCTTGTCGGACCCAACCTATAACAAAACTACTTAAGGTGTCCCTTTTTCTTATAATAAGTATAAAAGTACACGGTCTTAGGCCGACCTTGGTTTGCTTTTCTTGTCCGAATCTTTCTTTGGGGTTTTGGTTGATGGCCATATGGATTTGTCGTAAACTCAGGAATTGGTTCTGGTGTAATATTAGACATGGAAGCACTATAAAAACCTATCCAATGCCTTTCACTAAACCCTACAACGAGGGTGAATAACATCTTTACCATCTTTTCAGATCTATCCTCAATCTTTACCTTGACCTCCCGGTCTCTCTCAAGGTCATGAGTGAGTTGGGATATAAGGGCTTCAAGTTTCTTTCGAGACTCCACAGAGGCAAGGAACTCACTCATAATACTAGCCAATTATTTGTTAAGTCCCATTTCTCTGTTTTAAAATTACTTTCTCTCTCTCCCTCTCTCTCTCTCTCTCTCTCTGTCCAAATAGTGTCTTTCTCTCTACACAGACTCTCTCTTTCTCAACACAAACATTATCTATATCTCTCAAGGAAATGCTAACGGACGACTCTCTCACTTTTACCTCTCATAAATCCTTTTCTAACCCGATAATCCAAAGAGTTGACCTTTGTTACACTTTTTAGTTTTAATTGAATCAACCTATAAATCGGTGTAGTTGCTTCGTAGGTCACTCTCGCTCTCACTTGCAGCATTTTCCCCCTCACTCACGTCGCTTTCACCATTGAGGTGTCCTTGTGAAGTAGCTTCCTCATCATCATAAGGTGCACTATCTTTACTCACATGACTAGCCATGAATGCAGTGAAGTTACATTCATGCGGTGAGCAACTTTGCCTTTGCCTTGACGTTTCAGCCTAGTTCGTCACTCAAAATCCTTGTGACCTCCACCGTCATAATCATAACATCTCTCTTTCTCTCTTTTAGGAGCGTCCTTATTATTTTTATCATTCTTGTTTCCAAATTTATTTTTTTCGAAATTCTTTTTATCTTTGAAATTTCCATTGCTTGTTAATTTGAGAATTTTGTTGATTTTTTTTGCAAACAGTGTCAAATCGTCTAAATTAAAATCAAACTCTAAAGAGGCCCTTTAATAAGTACTTTAGATAAAAACTTCTTAATAAATTATTTCCAATTTTATCTTCTTAAACCCTAAACATGGATCTAAATGATTAAATCCATTAAGCGATAAAAGCATGCGGTAAAAGAAACAAATTCAGGAAAAAATACCCAAAGAGCAAAAACATTTTTATTTCACTATAATTTTGTAAATCGCAACTTACACGGATTACAATGAAATACAGTGATACACGAATACCCACAGGTGTCGGTCGGTGTCATCAATAAAGGAACAACCGCAGCTACACCTTAAGAACAATAGTTCTATTTTCAGCAAAGATTCACACGCAGTGAACCTCTAAGACCCCAGTCCAGTCTTCAGCAAGGAATACCCTCAAGCACTCCCAATGACCTCAGTCAATAATTTTCTTCAAGTGTATGTGTTCAAGATCACAAACCTTTAGAATTATGCAAATTGGATCTGGAATAAACTTTCGATGAAGCTAAACATAATGGGAATTTTTAGAACTGTTCATCTCTGTGAAAATCGCCAATGCAGTGTTGTTTTTATAACAGAGCAAAACACAGTCCAAGAAAACTGAAACACAAAATTCGAGGCATTTCTCGTTCGAGCGACAAACGATGTCATTTGAACAACAAGCATTGTCGTTAGAACGACTTTAAGTGTTGTTTGAATGATAGTGAACAAATGTCCCATTTAAACTTTATCCCCGAATATTTTGAAAATAATTTAGCTTAGATATAATAAAAGGGTTTTTCAAAACTTTAATTCTAATTCCCATTAGTAAAAAAATATTTAATTCATCTAATATTTAAACAAAATTCTAAATCACATATTCCTTTGATTATTCATACTTGTGTGATCTTAGAACAAACAAAGTGCTTCATGGATTTAAATTGAAACTCCTTCAATCTTGAATCTTTGTAGACTTTGAATATTCTTGAATTAATAACTAGTATACACTCAATTTATTTTTTCCGGAATTAAGACAATTAAAAATAAATTGATAGATTTGAAATTTTAGCTTACAAATCCCCCCATTTGGCTATTCTGGGACAAAACTAAAACTAAAAAAATAAAAAAACTAGCGGTATTCAAATGTCCTATCCCATAAACCCAAATATGAAAAATACAAGACATGAATAAATTATAAAGCAGCATCTGAGTCTAAACGGTCTAAAACTGTCTCTGAATCTATGAGTGTGATGTAACAATGAATATTTGAATCTCTAAACAAGTATCTACACACATGAGACATAAACAAATAAACCCAAGTGAAGTATGGAAGAACAAAATAATATATATCAATAAAATTTAATCTCAATTTGTAATTAACATTCCATTTTAATTACACTGAATTTTTAATGAAGCAGAATAAAGAATAAATAGAAACTCCCCTACATCACGTATCTCTCCCCCTTTTTTCCTAGAATAGACAAATCACGAGAAAAATAAAATGATCAAGTAAAAAAATGTTATAAAAAATAAGCAGGATAAATAGTGATCGTGAATATGAATAAATAACAAGTAAATATCAGAATCACTAATATCAGAACTGCTGAATATATCCAGTCATATACATAAAATGTATCATCAGAAATCCAAGAGTACATCATATGAGATAATTAACACAATACATAAACTGTCAAAAAACTCAAATACAATGTCTCTTAAAAATACATCAACATGCATCATCATCATCATCATCATCATCATTATCATTATCATCATCATCATCATCATCATCATCATCATCATCATCATCATTATTAGAATCAAAAGCATAATCAGCATATGTGGTAGCTATGTTTCCCAATCCTGATGAACCTGCTCCTCTGCTAATCTCCTGCCATCTCTTTTCATCAAAGAAGGAAGTTATCTGTGAGCCACTCCAAGACTTAGCCTCAACCTCTGCATCAAAACGAGCTATCATAGCATCGTACATATGAGACTCTGATGCTACCTATGTGTGTAATGCATCAAACTCCTCTATAGTAGATTATCTAGATCTAGAAGAACGAGACCTAAAAGGTATAAAATTTAGCTCAGCAAAAGTATATGGCTCCCCCAAAAATTATATCACTCGGTGGAGGTCTCGCTCTCGCATCGGATGGTATATGACTCTCAGATTGAGTTAAAGTACCGCAATCAATGAAGGAGGGATAAGGAATTCAAACATCATCCTCTAAAACCAGAACTCCAGCATATGTGCATATATGAGATACAGGGAGTCCGTAAGGAAGAGTGGGGCGTACAGGTGTGTTACCAATAATGGTAACAAAGGACATAACTCTAAAAATAAATGATGGTAGATCAGTGTCCCACCCCGAATATACTGCGCACATAAAGTAAATGATGTCGAGGCCACTCTGAGTGTGATTAAGTCGAGGATATATGGATGAAGATACAAATAGATTAAAAATCCGAAACACGGTGTGCAACTGACGATGATACATAGTATTCCCTATGGGAGGAATCTCCATAAATTAATGTCAAATAATCTCATCAGTTGGAGGACAATCCTCAGAACATCTAGGAAAAATCGCATTAGGTACTCGAGGTAACTAAAGCGTCTCAGAACTGAGATCAGAAGTGACTAACAACTGGAATCCCCTAACAGATGACTGAATACCATCAGGAGTGTGGATCTCCCAAAAATAGAACTCACGAACTATGTCAGGGGATACCATACCCTGAGCGTCAAATAACCTATCCCAACCCCTACCAGACATCTAAGTGGGAAGAGATAACTCAGAAAATTGAGTGACACATCAATTTTCTCTCTAACAACAGCGTGAATATGCAAACCTAGATGGAAATAGTAATCGTACTCAAAGACAGTGTGCCAACATACGGGACTGAAAGGGGACCTATTAATCCTATCGTGATGATCCCGTGATGAGGTGAAGAGCTCATCTGTCCTATGAGTAGAAGTACCCCTACGTCTAGGAGGCATGACGAGTAAGTAGGATGGGAAAAAAAATAAAATTGAGGCCTACGAACCTATCGCCGTACATATCCAACCGAACCACCAAATTAATCCAAACAAACAACAAGCAAGCAACCAACCAACAACAAAATCCGCGATCAAAATAAACATAAACTAGCACAGTGGACAAAAATAGAAACCACATTTGAGAGGTACAATTGTTATCCGAAAGATATGATATTTTTTTGAATAATACATGAACACCCCATTTTCAGTATATAAAAAAAATTATCTCACAAAACTGTAATGGTGTCATTGTGATATAATAAAAAAAATCAAATCTTTCAAAACCCAACAAACTATTTTTGATTTCAAACCAACATACACAAGAACAATACTGCAAATAAGGTAATAAGATGAGAAACATAGAGTATTGTTCAAGATTTGTACCACATTATGATTTGAGTTTGAAATCAATCAAAAATATCGCCAAAAACAAACCACAGTAGCTCGAATTAAAAAAATACCTTAGTCCGGAAGCCAAACAACTTCGAAGCAGCAAAGTGATGATTTTTGGTTGAAAAATCGATTCAAACCACAAGTTTTGGGTCGAAAAAGAGGTTCGTGAGAAGCTGACTGTCGAACAATAGAACTAAGGGTTTTTGAAAGGTTGGAAACACGCGAATGTAATAGACTTAACGAGGTTTAAAAGTGATGCACTGTCGTTCTAACGAAACCATTCTCGTTTGAACGAAAGGCAATGCCGTTTGAACGACAATTTGCGTGAGACGGAATGTGGTTCGAACGGGATGATTATGTGATGTGAAACGATAAACCCGAAAAATATTTAACTCCAGCTGCTACATAAAAATACTAATAAAATGGACGTAATTTAAACTTTTTGAAATTCATGCCAACATGTAGTTAATGGGCTCAAACGTGGATATGGAGTGAATGGGCGTGTACTACGACAAATGAGTCACACTTTTAATACATCAAAACGTTTAAGATGATCTAGATGATAGTAATATGTCAACAAACAATGCTATAGCCATGTGTGATAATTAATAAATGAGCTTCATGAACTAAATGATCACCATACACAAATCCAGAATTTTAACGATTCTACAAACAATAGCGTCATGATGAAATGTTTCATCACTAGGATTCGTGGTGCAAACCTATTTTTATTTCCATCTGAACACCCTCATAAATGATACACACTTATTTTTCTTTTGAGATGAGCTAAATTAAATGGCCCAATTTTTGGCATAATTGACTTTTTATTGCCGTTTAATTTTTTGGGCTCTTTTTATAAGGTGGCTATCACGACGAGTCAATTTTACACTCTCACAGCACTTTCCCGTAAGCACTCAACATTTTTTGCAATTTAATTTCTTACAGTAAACGGTTCTTACATGCACACCTCCTCCTAAGATTACTAACGCATTGATGACAAAATTGATATAAGAACGTCTCACCAAACTCAAATATGTATGTGAATATAGTCATAAAAGCCCGTGCATGTGTGCAAGAATGGCATATATACAAAGATTAATCGAAATTCATATCAATTTCAAGACAACTCCATTATGAAAACGGTTAAGATCATTCAACGTATCAATAAATATGACCAAATGCCCTAGTCACATGGATAATTGTGACACCCCGTGTTTTAATTAATTGACTTTAATTAATTTGGAGAAAAATAAAAGTTTAGATTTAATGGCCTTTAAGAATTTAACTTTATTTTAGTTAGTAAATTTTCAATTGGGAATTAATTCGGGTCTTTTATAAAAGGCTATAAGGATTTTTATCATTCAATTGTCAGGTGCGTTTTTAAGAATATTTATCAGTTAAAAAGTCAGATTTTAAAAGATTGCATTTTTGGATGTGGGAGCCATTCAAATGATAGCTGATGTCGTTCGAATGACGTCGCATGTAGTTCGATCGACATGTGTCAGTCGTTCAAAGGACAGTGAGGCGGTGGATTTTTTTAGAGTCCCGATCTTTTCTAACTCTTAAACCCTTTTAAATACCAAACTGAAATGGGGTTGGGGATCTTAAATCAAAATTGTCTCAAATTTTTGTCTACTAAACTTCTCTAAACATATTTCCTCTCTTCTGCAAACCCTAGCCCCCATTTTCATTCAATGTTCAACCTTAGTTTTGGAGGCCTTTTTGGGATTTTCTCGTGTTGGGGCTAGAACGTGATTGGATTGTTTTGTGAGGGGAACGTGATGGGGCGATCAGACTTATAGGATGATTTATGTGACGATTCATGTGGTGATTTTGAGGTACGAGACTTACACAATATGCTCCTAAATTCTCTCGAGATTATTCCGTTTTGATTTCTGTGTCGATTGCACTCATATTGCATTACGATTCATTTGAAATCTGAAATAATTCTTGGAATCTAAATTTGATTCATTGAGATATGTATTTTTGTTATTTTAGCATAGTGTCATGAGATTTTTATATGGCACGAAGAATGGGCACCCACCAAAAGTCCCAAATTCGGATATGCTTAAAAATGCATAGGCAGGGTGAGGTGAGGCCTGGTGACTCATTGATGTGTTGTTGAGAAATTAATATTGATATAATGCTTGAGCATTGCATTTCATTTGTATATGCGATTCCTATTGTTGCGATTTATTCCTCATGCTAATTATTTTCGAGCATCTATTCCTGTCATATTGTGTACTTCCCCGTATATTCTTTTAGTTGGTAGGTTAGCGTTGATTCGGACGCTATGGACTATTTAGAGAATTGTTTTTGAGCATTGATTGGAAGATGTATTTTGATGTAATTATTAGTGGTGTAAATTTTAGTTGGATAATTTTATATTCGAGAGACTTTATTGTAATCTTATTGTGGAAATAGAAGAATATTGGATTTTTATATTTAAATTGTGGACATTTAGGTGCTCTATACTTGTTGATTGATGGATTTAGTATAGTTTTTATCTCAGTAGCACGACGCATGTCTTTTCGGGCTCGCAAGGTATTACAATAATGAAGTGATGGGGGGGGGGGGGTCTAAGCACGCCAACAAGACATATTAAACATGAAGATACATGACTCAAAAATTAAAAATCTTTTGGTTTTTTTATAAAAATTTTGACTCAAAATAAAATCTTTTTGTATATTTAAATAGACTCAAAATGACAACTGGATAAATGTCATAACTATAGGGAGAGAATATATCATAAAGACAAACTAGAGTATGACAAACCGACGAATACGCTCAGTCGAAAGATGAGATATGTGGAGATTTACGTGAAATGACACGCGTATCGCCAAGTCTAATCTCTAACACCTCTAAATATGATTTTCTAACTCATGTGGGTGTGAAACGACGTGTGTGGGATTTTGAAATAGGAACAGACGAATTCTTTGACTTTTTATGAACGTTCTTAATATCGTAGCAAAAATGCCTATGATGACCTCTCCTACCGCAATGAGTGAAAGATTAGATATGGCAGGGAGTGTTTGCTACGGGACGATTAAATTTAATGTTCCTCGGTGGCATTCTCCTAACAAAACCTGGGTGGCTTTCTATCTAGACTGGTATTAGCTTTGGGAACGGGTGGAATATGTTTATCGAAGCCAATACCACAGTTATTATCCTTGATTTGGACGGTTCCTAAAATTTTGTCAAACTTCTCGGACCTAGATTCCAAACCAAATTTAACCTTACTCGAATCTCTCAATCTTTTTTCAAGTTCACCAATCCTTGACTCGAGTAAACGCCTAGAATCCTCAAACTCAACTAATTCCTTTTTCATAGCCTCCAGCAACCCTCGAAGACTATCTTTCTCACCCTCGACATATTTTAGCTTAGCTCGATTTTTTACTCACGTACCCTAAGTTCCTCAATTAATTTATTGAAACTATTATTTTCAATTGTACGTTCTTTCAATTTTGCTCCTAACTTCAAATATGCCTTCTTAGCTTCCAAGGTTTCTTCATATGGCTCATTAAAGGAAGTTTGTAAGTCTCTCTTATCATCACTCTCATCATCACTCACCTCACCCTCACTTTTTAGGGTATCACAACTTGTGACTGTGGAAGAATCATGCAACAGTATGTCGTCATCACCTACATGATTAGCCACAAGAGTGGGAAGTTCTCGCTTAGCAGCATAAAAATTTTCTTATTCAGGGTCACTCTCACTAAGGGTAGATATACGATTTAATGGTTTATTAAAATTCTCCCTAAGCTTAGTGGGGCACTCATGTAACTTATGGCCAAACCATTCACAACAAAGACATTTCTCACAATTATACTTTTTAACAAAAATTTTAAGAGCAGACTTCATGAAAGATTTCAAAATAGAAGTTTCAAATATAGGAGTTTTAAAACATTAAAATTATCGAAATCCATACCTAAACTCATGGGATCACAAAAAAAAAAAAATAGTGCAACAAGCTCTGATACCAATTTGAAGAGGCCCTTTAACAAGTGCTTTAGGTAAAAACTTCTTAATCAATTATTTATAATTTTATCTTCTTAAACCTTAAACATGCATCTAAATGATTTAATCCATCAAAAGAATAAAGCATGCGGTAGGAGAAACAAGTTCACGAAAAAATCCCCGAAGGGCAAAAACTTTTTTATTTCACTATAATTTTTTAAATCGCAACTTACACGGATTACAATTAAATACATTGACACATGAATACCCGCAGGTGTCGGTCGGTGTCATCAACAAAGGAACAACCTCAGTTACTCCTCAAGAATACGCAGTTATGTTTTCAGCAAAGATCCACACGCAACGAAACTCAAATACCGCAGTCCAATCTTCAGCAAGAAATACCCTCAAGCACTCCCAATGACCTCACTCAATAATTTTCTTCAAGTGTATGTGTTCAAGATCACAAACCTTTGGAATTATGCAAATTGGATCTTGAATAAACTTTTGATAAAACAAAACATAATGGGAATTTTTAGAACTGTTCATCTCTGCGAAAAACGTCTATGCACTGTTATTTTTATAACTGAGCAAAACAGAGTCCAAGAAAACTGAAACACAAAATTCGAGGCGGTTCTCGTTGGAGCGAGAAATGTTGTCGTTTGATCGACAAGAGTTGTCGTTAGAACGATTTTAAGTGTCTTTTGAACGACGATGAACAAATGTCCCATTTAAACTTTATCCTCGAATATTTTGAAAATAATTTAGCTCAGATATAATAAAAGTGTTTTTCGAAACTTTAATTCTAATTCCCATTAGTAAAAAAATATTTAATTCATCAAATATTTAAATGAAATTCTAAATCACATATTCCTTTGATTATACTTGTGTGATCTTAGAACAAACAAAGTGTGAAATTGCAACTTGAATTGATTTGTTCTTCATGGCTTTAAATTGCAAATCCTTTAATCTTGAATATTTCTAGACTTTGAATATTCTTGAATTAATAACTAGTCTAGACTAAATTTATTTTGTCCTGCATTAAGCGAATTAAAAACAAATTGACAGATAAGAAATTTGAGCTCACAAACTTAGAATCTGACATTTGTTCCTCTCTCAGTTTAGAAGACTCACCCCTCTTTCTAGCTGACTCCTCAAATTTTCTAGCTCCGACTATAAGTGCTATCCCTGTAGCTTTAGATTTGACTGTATTAGGAAACATATCAATTTCATATGTTTGGAGGTCTCCTACCAGTTCTTCTAACTTAAGATTGCTTAAATTTTGTAATGAATTTAGCAAAGTGACTTTAGGGATAAAACACTTAGGCAATGATCTCAAAATCTTTTTAACTACTTGTGCATCAAGAATATGTTCATAAAGATTAAAACTAGTGTTGATAATATCAGACAAACATGCATAAAATTCATCAAAACATTCCAATTCAAACTTGGTTATTGTTTTAAATTGAGCACTTAAATTTTGCAATTTAGATTCTTTAACCGCATTAGTGCCTTCATGGGTAAGTTGAAGAACATCCCATGCTTATTTCGACGTGGTACACGTCATGATGCGTCGAAACTTTTTGGGTGTGATGGATCCAAAAATTCCACTTAGCCCACGAAAATTATATGTGATCCATTTAAATTCATCCTCAGTCCAGTCTGACACCGATTTAAGATTTGTCACATTATCTACAGTGATAGAGGGAGGTGTCCATCTTCTTTCACAAACAACCCAAACACGTCCATTAATGGCCTTTAAAAAATATTTCATGCGGTCTTTCCAGTAAGCATAGTTAGTCCAGTAAAAAATTAGCATACGATTATAAAAGTTTTCCATTTAACTTAAGCTTTTTCGAAAATCAATTTTTTAGAAAAAAATGATATCCAGAAAAAAATTGCGAAAAAATTACATGGTATAATTATGTAATTGGCTCTGATACCAATTTGAGAGTTCTCTTTCATTCTATTAATAGACTTGTTTATTTAAATTCTAATTTTATGTCCATATTTTAATTAAAACCCTAAAACATGCATCTAATTGTGATTGAAAATAATACAAATTATCTAGCATGCAAAACCAAACAATCACAAAACTTATTTGAGGAAAAATCCCCAGCAGGGGCAAAATAATTTATTTCTCTATTAACTGTAAATATCTAACTTATCATTACATTGTAGGAATAAAGCATTTGTGACGACGAAATACCCTCATCTTTAAGTTCGAAGTTCTTAGTAAGAGATCCCATAAGAGCTCCAATTGGTCAGCAATGGAGACAACCTTCTTCTCCACAAGTGTTACCCTAGAATCAGTAATATGAATAATAAAGTAAAAAATGATTCACATAAATGATTTAAGATTTTGGATTGATCAAAAAAGGTTTGAAAGACAAAAATATGAAGTCTTATACTACATCAGATATGCAGAAGCAGAGTTTTTAAAAGACTTACAAAACCTAACTTCGTAGTAGGTATTTATAGGTTGAATAAAAATTTGAGGTGGCTCATGTCATTCGAACGACATCTGCATGTCGTTAGGACGACATCTAATATCGTTACTAACGACCATTCAAACGACCATACGAAATTAAAACAGTACAGGTTTGTTTGAAGCAGTAAAGAAATGACCCATCGAGCGACCCTTCAAATGACATTACATATTGTTAGAAGTTGTCGTTTGAACAACTTAGCAGTGTCGTTTGAATGACATTTCTATGTTGTGTGAACGATAGCAGCGAAAAATATTATTTTATAAAAGTTCACCTACAGGTCTTGAAAAATTATTTTTGACTTGAAAAAATGCCTCATTTTGATAAAAACATTTTGTAAAAAATATCACAAATAAATATGTGAACATTAATAACTCCAATTAAACATTTTACCTTTTAGTGTAGTGGAGTTAGTGGGATAGTGGAGACCGGTTGAAGATGCACAATGCACATTATCTTGCAACATATAATTTCTCATAAAGCTTTGCTAATGAGTTTGTTCCAATTCAATTATATGGACTTCATGCCGATTCAATGCTTCTAAGCATGATAATGAGTTTTTTTAGATTCAAGTATATGATAATATGTTATTGGAGATTATGCAAAGTTTGATAAAATTTGTTCTATATCTTAATGTAATGACATGTTGATATAATCCTATAAATTTGATTGTTCATATTTTGATTATGTGTTTCAACAACGTATTCAGCATTCGTGACAACATCGGACCTAACTTGCAAGGTATTCAAACCCATTACCTCACTTTTATGTGCTTGAGTCCCGTTTCAAATTTTTTTCTATTTGATGCATTAGTAATAGCTATGTTTGTAGACACTAAAAGAATCTAAAAAACATGTTACTATATTCAAGATATGGCCATTTGTTTGTTAATTTTTCTTTGGTGATTTTTTATAAGATTTTTACAATTTTCCCTTTTGAGCTTCATAAATAGTAATGTGAAATTCTTGAGATCCTTACTATGCTTGAAAATATGTAAATGATATCTTTTTTCATTTAAGAACATTGTGAGAGGTTTGAATTATGTGTTAATGACAGAGCTTACAGATGAAAATTACAAATTACCATTACTGAATTGTATTGATTTGTAATTTTACTGCAGTCCAATGTGCGCGTTCTATGAAAAAGTAGATATGTAGGTGAGGTTTTATACTCTTCGGGGAATGATCAATAAGAGTATATAGGGACGGCTACCTCAATTATTTTTGGGGCCTCATTTGGATAATTTCTCATGGGGCACCCTTATAATGGATGACAACTTCAACACTATAGTAACTGTTTCCAAATAGGATTGTGTTAAATTCAAAAGTTCGTGCGATTCCAAATGACATTCAAAAGTTTGTGCATCTTTGATCTTAATGGGGTCTGAAAGTCTATTGAACTGGGCACGACTTAACGACTTTTGGTCATCTTAGCATTACATAATCTTCAACAATCCTAGCATTACCCTTATGATGGGTGTCAAAATTCATATTTGGATCGATATTGCATTCTAAATGATTTCTGAATGACTCTTGGTGATGTCCAAAGGTATAAGGTCTCCCTTCCAAAACCCATTACTCTCCCATGTTCCCAGTAACAAAAAGGGGTGTACTTGCTGTGATTGGGGATCCTTATAATCAATGGTAGTATATGTTACCTTATTTATTGAGTTTTACTACATTGATTTATGGAGTTAAAGACATCATAACGAGATCAAGGAAATAAATTTATAAGTATCCATGCCATTTTGTTATTTACTTACTGATAAAAGGTTATAATATGTTAGTCGGTGGTTTTATAATGCACATTGTAAGTTATCTTCAACAGTTTTTATGTTTCCTCTGAACATATACATCTAGACAACGTGGGCCCATGATTTTTATAGTAAAAACTTCCTTGAAGAAGGAAACATTGTGTTAACTCTGTAATATTCATTTTTCCATATCTTATATCCAACTACATCCTAATCTCTCTTCTACAGTCCGAATCATCATTATTAGGGAAGAGTTGGAGAAAAAAAGATGGAGTTGTTCTTTGATGGATCACCACGATTGTAGAATCACCATCCATGATCACTTTAAAAATTCTCGAGGCAACGACCTCTATCTTTTCTTGTAAAGCTAAGTACCAATGAAACTGAGAAATGGATACGCCAGATTGTGAAAATTCTTAATGGAGTAGGTATAGGTACTAATCTCCGAGTAACTTTAGTAGACTATATGTTTGAAGGTGAAGCTGATTTCTAGGGGCAAGTAGTGTCACATGACCAAAATTTGTTAATTTTACTTAGGATCAATTTGAGGATATTTTCTTCAAAAAGTATTTTCTCGAGGATAAGAGAGATCAACGAACTGTTGATTTCTTAAAATTGCAACCTGCTAATCTATTGTTAGCCCAATACGAGGCCATATTTACTGAATTGTCTTATTACTCCCTTTACTATATAGATACTGAGGTAAATAAGTGCAATCACTTTGAAAGAGGGTTACATCCGAGAGTTAAGAATTCGATTGCTCCTTTATAAATCCATTAGTATTCTCAACTTATCGACGTTGCGATAATTTTGGAACG